>JAWZYU010000009.1:10766400-11391400 GCA_038380435.1 Ryuthela nishihirai
AAATGTAAGTATATATTATCATTCGTATATAAGTTACCGAACTGTTAAAATGTAAACGGATAGAATGCGGTGTGTGATTTCTTGCTTATCTTTTTTTCTGTGATCTACAGATATATTTAACAAAGACGAACACCGTGTAGCCATTTTGGCGCCTGCAACCGATTTTTATTTAGACAATGAGTTTACCGGTAATATTAATATTCCAAAAGGAAATCGCATGTTGTTTTGATGTAAAATTAGAGCGACGTAGTTATGTGTAAGAAGTTTTACTTCCTTTCTGTGCCATATTACTGACCACATTCTTCCTACGCCGCATTAAATACAGCAAAATGTGAATGAATACGGGACGAAGTTATAATGCTTAATTCCCGATGTTTGATAACTGAATTTTTATACACTTGTAAGTATTCACTTTACAGCGTATTAATATATTCACTGATCTGCACAGATATGGAATTTAAATGTGCATTTTGGACTAAATTTGTTGCAATCTTTGTGTTTTTAAAGTTACGAGAACAATAATGATTCCAAAGCCATAATCAGCTTTAATTCTTTAAAAATTCTATGGAACTATTTGTATAACAGTTATTTTTAAGTATTATCAAATGGCAGAAAAAGTTAAAAATATTCAAATTTAATAATTCATAGTATTGGTGACTTTCTTTTGAAATTATATTTTTCTTCTGTGGTAATGTGTATAATTACACATAAGTTTTCTTATATTAGAAAAATTGATATAACTGAAGAATTCTCATAACTGTAACCCTAGCATTGCCCTTTTCATTCTTGTTTAATTGTTTCTTATGTTGTCTACAAAAGCATACGCTTATGAAACTTGCTTTTACAAGAATCTATATGCTGTATTTAAAAAAAAAATGAGAAGATAAAAAGGGTAATGGATTATGCAAACCTGCTATGGTTTTATTTCCCTGTTCTAAAGTAAATCATGGAGAAACCTGCATTTTTGATCATTCAAGCACCATATTGTTTTTGATGCAGCATAATTACATGTTGCGGCAGTAGTGCACATCATGCTCCTCAGCCACCATTTATTTGATGTAATGTAACAAAATGGTCCTTTTCGATGATTCCCACAACCCTCACTTATGTCTAACCCAGGCCTTACATCTGGATTGTTCATGTTATATATACAAATTGTTGGTTTTCTTATTATATTTACATCTTTTTTGTATTGTTTATCTGTTTTATATACAAATTGTTGGTTTTGACTTTTACAGTATTTGTTTTTAACTTTGGTTAAGGGGTACTTGTCTTTTAGCTTCTTTTTATCTCATTTGGGTGCATTATAGCCTAAATAGCTCATGCACCATAAAACCCCAAACAACCAATCCACAACCCTCTGGACTAAATGGGTTTCATGGAAAAAAAAATTCTTTCTGTTACCATGGTAATTTGTGTTGTAGCAAATAGAAAAAAAAGATTCCACTAAAAACATACCCCTCACAACTGCAAATTACTAAAAAAAAAAGAAAAAAAAACCATAAACAAAGAAACTATGACAACACATTTGCCTTCCCATATACACAAATATATTTCCAGAAACTACACTAATAAATCAATTCACACGTACAAAAATTAACCTAAAGAAATTAAATACAAATCTCAAAACCAGGGACATCATGGACAATGCATTGCTGACCGACATTATAAAATAGCCCCCAAAACTAAATAATCTCATTAGAGACAACACATACCGAAAATTATTTAAAAAAAGCCCTTGAAACTAATGACCTTGCAGAAAACACAAACTGAAAAACATGAAAATCGAAAACAGGGGACTACCGACTGAAAAATAAAAAAAGCCTGAAATCAAATAATCTCATCAGAGACAAAATAAACATCCCCCCATCTTGAAATCCAAAGTGAATGCACAGTATTCCTTGTTAAGAAACAATAATTAATAGATTCTGAAAAAAATTCATCGCCGCCACGGCGGGAAACGAACCCGCATCTGTCCAGATTCATGCCAGAGCGCGCTAACCATTGCACCACGCGTCGGACAAAGAATATTTTCAGAATATGACCTTTTAAGTTTTTCTTCTTGAGACGTGACTGAGACAGCGCCATCTATACTCAAGGAGATGCAACGACTGTAAACGTTGCATCTCCTTGAGTATAGATGGCGCTGTCTCAGTCACGTCTCAAGAAGAAAAACTTAAAAGGTCATATTCTGAAAATATTCGTTGCCCGACGCGTGGTGCAATGGTTAGCGCGCTCTGGCATGAATCTGGAGAGATGCGGGTTCGTTTCCCGCCGTGGCGGCGCTGAATTTTTTTCAGAATCTATTAATCCCCCCATCTTATTAGCTCAAAGAACCCTCCCCTAAATTATTATTCATTAATCCTTTCTGACCATCAGAATCTACCGTTTTTTCCACACTGACAATTCTACAATACCCATAATTTCTACATCAAAAAGCCACCAAATGCCTCCTGATATTAACAATAAATCATATAAGTAACTTTTAAAAGATTCCTAAATATATAACAAAATTAATAAATCACTCTAATACACTAATAATTACCATACTACATGTAGCATACTCCCCCCCCCCCAACCACACACACACTCTTACATTACAATCATCTGAAAACTCACTTTATATCTTTTACCCCCACATTATAAACTTTTGTATTTTTCTTCCACACTCACAACAAAACATATTACCACATCATTCTAACACAAAAAAAAATGTGAAATAAATCTATCTGGTTCTAACCACTCCTCCCTTCCCCTTCAAATGCCCCTCATCCAAAGAACTTATGAAAAACATTCCCCCCACACACAGCCACAAAAAGCTGCCAAACTCCCACTTCCAAAGACGACCATAACATTACAAAACAGTTCACTAACACTTTCAACAACCCTCCTACTATTGAATAATTTCAATTCCAAATTATCTTAAGATATAATAAATAAGTTATTTAACAAAATTTTGAAAAACCACAGAAACATTAATTATTCCTATTCTGGCTATCATTAAAAAATCCTTATACATATGCACTTATGGGGCGGGGGTGGCTCAGTTGGTAGCGCGCCAGGCTCATAATCTGTAGTTCCTAGGTTCGAGTCCCAGCTGGGTCAGCGTTGAGATTTATCTCCGCAAACTTCCCCGCCCTGCCTATGGTCAGTAGGGGACACCGATGGGCTTGGAAAGGCCGCCGTCCGTCAGATGGGACGTTAAGCCGTGGCCCCATGTGCGGGAGAGCCATACCCTGTGCATGTTAAAGAACACACTGGATGGCCTTGACTGGAGGCTACCATCTGTCTCCCAACAGCTATTCCAGTGGGTCCCCTCCCCCAACCTTCTCTGAGCCTTTGGGGTCCATGTGACTGGCCATTTAGCCCATGGTGTGCAAAAAAAGTGCCGCTCAGAGGTAAAACAACCGAACCCATATGCACTTACCTCTAATTGCATAAGCATGCTATCCCAAGGAGTTATCAAGCAAAAGTGGCAGAAAAAATAAAACTTCACATTCCTGTCAAATCACACACGACACGTGACCCACCCAAAAGAAACAAATCAAAGAACCATAGGCAACCAACAGTTACGTTTCTACGTCATAAGCTTCTTGAGCAGTGCCATCTATTGGCTGAGGACCGTGAACAACAAACTTATCCATGTTGCTTTTTGATATACTGAGTTTGGGTTAAGCTTTCAGACACCTGATGGCAGTGTAAAAAATTTTTTTTTCCTGAAGAATTGTATAAAAAATATCCATCTATGTTACGTCTAAGATAAAAAGAGAATACACAATTGGACCTAATGGAAAATGTTGAAATATTACAATAGAGAAATATTGAACTTAAAAAAAAGTGATATTACTTGGAACAACATATTGCCATTTTGCAATATTAAAAAAACATAAAATAATTTCCTCAGAAGCAATTATATTTATCAGAGCATACCATTAAACAATAAACTACCATTCCTCACTTTCAAAAAACTCCAGAACAAAATAATCTCAACCAAGACAAGTCTTAAAGATAAAAAAGCATAAAAAGATATCACTGATCCCCAGTATAATAAGTCCCTTGAACCAAATATTCCTATCCAGAAACAAGCCAAATAATTAATACCATAAACCACTGCAGATTCACATTATTAAAAAACCTGCAACGAATTATTCCAATCAGAGGCAACAAGTCTAAAAAAAATACTGTAAACAAAGCATTGCTGATTTGCATTTAAAAAGCCCCAGAACTAAATAATTCCATCAGAAACAAGTCTAAAGAAATCATTGTAAACAATAAAATGGAATGTCAAAAAGCACCTTTTTAAAATTAGATATGGAATAAGAAGTATTTTTTTTATAAGGGATTATTTTATTGCAGGGTACTACTGTTGTCTTAGTTAGGGTACTACTGTTGTCTTAGTCTTGTTAATGTTAAGTCTATGGAGTTGTGACTAGAGTGAGTCGGTGAGCATTGGGATATGATGGAACATCATATTAT
Organism: Ryuthela nishihirai; assembly: GCA_038380435.1. Lineage (NCBI taxonomy): Eukaryota > Metazoa > Arthropoda > Arachnida > Araneae > Heptathelidae > Ryuthela > Ryuthela nishihirai. Next base: position 10,770,877 of record JAWZYU010000009.1, read on the forward strand.
GGTGTATGATTAGAATTTGGTGGTATATAGGAGTGGATAATGTTAGATTATGTGGGGTTTTTATGTTATGATTTTTGGTGCTTTTTTATGCATTGGGTTATTTATTTAACCCCTGGAGATTTCTTTTGAGTGAAAAAAACAGCGATTTGGTTTTTGCAACTTTGGGGGAAATCTCATAGACCCAGACTTTCTGCTTTAACACATCTAATATATAAAGTGTCTGCCTACTTATGCACCTGCCTCCAGAAGTGCTAGAGACACCAAACTTTGCTGAATGTTCTATTCATCCAGGAGATGAGTATAGGTTATGTGAAAACCTTCTGGGGAGAGCAGGTTTGAATTCCTTGAAATCCCCATAAAATTAGAATATTGATGTTTCTCATAGACTTAGCATTATCAGTTATTCAAATTATTCAAAATCACTTGGGAAGTGCCATCTAAGTTTCAACCCTCTAAAAAAGGGGGATAATTTTTTTATCAGTGTGCATGTGTGAGAAATGATCATAAGGTTTATACCAAATGAAAGCTTACGAATGCCATATGTAAAGAAAAAGTTTGTATGCCTGTCAGTGACAGATATGGAATGGTCAAGAACATGGTGCATTTGATTTCTCAAAATGGGATTATCAGAAAGAACATTAAACTTTAAGGGAGGAAGTTTTGAAATTCTCATAATAAAGGAATTCCAATATTTCATTAATAGTATTATCAATAGGTTTCCAATTTAGATTTGTATTTATTTTGCTTCCCTTTAGATCAGGACTGTCCAACCCAAACTTATTGAAGAGGAACAAAAAAATTCTGAAAGAAATTTTCAACTTAAAAGTGAAAACATACATTTCAAATGAATTAGAAAAAAAAACTACTTTTAAGGAATCAAGAAATGTTTTAGACACAAAAATATACATTTTTAATTAATATTAGGAATTGGTAAAATCATTTAGTGATGCACCTAAATATGTTGGGTCGAATAATTTGAAGAAATTGAGCCAGATTCAGTTTTTTTTTTGCATGTGTATGGCCGAGTGGTTAGCGCACTTGGCTGCTGATCTAAGGGACCTGGGTTCAAGCCCCGGCTAAGGCATGGATGTTCGTGTTGTTTTCTGCTGAGGTCCTGCCATCCTCTCAGATCTTCTACTTTGGCATATAAACTGACAGGCTCCTGTCAGACCTCTGTGGCAAGCAGCTGCTTGAGGGGGTATTATTGTGTTTATGAGCTGCAGATTCAGTGTACCTGCTTTTTTTTAGATGGTCAGCATACCTGTTTATATTGCTCATAATCCACCCATGTTGTCACTGAGCAGTAATTTTAAAATTCCAAAGGGACTGGCATGGCTATTGTCACTAGTTATATAGTGGTGAAGCTGAAATTTATTATATGAACTTATACCAATTTTAGTACCACCAATTTAGGTAGGGGAGTGTATATTTTCTAACATTATGCCATCAATTCTGTTATTGATTTATCACTTCCTTTTTTGTTAATATTCTAGGTCATTGACTAAAGGCCACTTCTAACTTGGCTCAAACTGTGCCTTAATTCTCAAGCTATTTGAAGCAGTAAGGCTAATTAAAATTGGTTGCTACTAAAAAAATTGGTCCCATTCTGAGTTGGCTTCATGATATTGAAGATGATGTACAGCAGTTTTGAGCTTAATTACTTTACTGAATTCTAATCGTGCCAAAAGATTTAGGAACTGGCCCATCTCTATTTTCATGAGCAATCCAGGTCATTGATTCATTAGTGATGTGGTTGGACCATTAAATATCACTAAAATCCCCTCCATCATCACTTTGTAAGATTAAAAAATCCATTTTGCTAGGCAAACCTGGTACTGCATTCCTGAGGGTTTCAAAAAATCTTTTTTTTTTTTTTGCATTTTTTGAAAGTTTATGTAGTGTTGAATATGGTCCTGAAACAGTTTTTCAAAATTTGAACTCCTTACGAAGTTACAGCGACAAATAAGAAGTCATGTCAATCCCAGTAAAATGGCTGCTAGACTGGATGAGAAGGGAGTGATCCTTTGTTATACTTGACGTATTGGATGTACGTGTCAAAATAATGGTAGGGAACCTTTTTACTATGTTAGCTAGGAACGAAATACATATTTTGTACACCAGATGGCGCTGTTGTTAGTTGTTGCCTCTAGAAGTTAAGCCACGTGAGTTATATGCTGTCTAAAACTGAGTGATCATTCTTACTTAATCACAGTAAATGTTACTTAAATCTTTAAATGCATTTCTCGAAACAACATTTTTTGAACTGGTAGAGTGCAAATCTCGGGAACCATTCATCCGATTTGCATACTTTTTTAAAATGCATAGAAACGAATTATCTGAAATCTAGCGTAGGATTTTTTTGATATTTTAATTCGATTTTTAGTGAGCAATTTAGTGCCTTTTTAAGGAATAAAAATCACTTTTTTCAAAATGCCGTCATTTTGTCAATTTTTCGAATTTAAAAAAAAATCGTATGCTATAGCCAATGTCTCAAAATTGGTAAAACTGTTAATAATTTTGTTCTCAGATGTTTGTGTAATGTCCGGTGGACTCTACCAGGAGAGCGTGTCTTTCGTGCAGAGGTCAACTAATGAGGAGCCACAGGATGACTGTTGCAATGGTTTTATTTAAAAAAAATATTGTACAATAAACATGCAAAAACTTTGGAGTCATTGCATTGTTTATTATACCCCAAAAAATTCTCAAAGTTTGACTATTTTTAGAGTGCTCAGGGTGGGGTCCTCCCTTAAGGTGCTCTGTTGCTGCTGTGAATGCAGAGGTATCATCCACTGTTAGCTTTTAAATTGGTCCCAAACTATTACAGATATCTACCATAAGCAGTTGGACGTAAGTGCAGCACGGACACCAAATACTTGACATTTTTAAATGTAAAAGGCGTGTTCCACTAGGACAACGCAAGGCCCCACCCATGTAGCCTTATGGACACACTAGAAGTTGCGGTGATATGTCTGGGAAATGATGCATTCTCCATATTTATCAGACCTAGTTCTATAAGATTTCCAGCTGTTCTGATCCCTAAACAATTTCACTTTTAATGGGAAGTTTTTGAATGACAATGAGGTGATAGAGTGAATTGCCAACTTCATTGCCATGAAGGACAAGGGTTTTTCTATAGGAATGGCATCTATAAACTTGTAGATCATTGGAACATGAATGTATCTACTAGTTGATTAGTTAACACATTGGTTAATCATGAGAACAATTTATTGTTGCATGTCTTGCATTTTCCCATCACCCCTATATTTTCTATTTATGCTTAGAAGCTACTAAATGTCTCAAAAGCATAAAGAAATGTATAAATTTGGGGAAGGTGATTGATCCCCTCTCCCAAAAGCAAAAAAAAAAACTCCCCATATAAACCCTTAAATAGGCCTCTGAGTTTTTGCCAGTTTTATATGATTTGGGAAAACACTAGATTGTTGCTAAATGTTAACTACTGACTCCATGACTTAGCATCACTTAGTATAACGTGGGATACAGCTGACACGTGTGTTGCACACTGATTAAGACATTTGCATAATATGATGATCGCATGCTATGATGCAAGAGGGGGGCATGTCCTTACATGTGCATTAGTGGTTGTCAATCAAAAGTCGGAGTTGCGCAACTCCTTTAGTGGATCGGAAGAAAGAAATGTGATAAGTCAAAATGAAATAATTCCCAAAATGATAAATATAACATTAATAAAGCAAAAGTGAATGGGTGGACCATCACAAGGTGTGCCAAACATCTTGTATAACTCTAAATGCTGGTTGAATATTGTTGGAAATTATCATGCAAAATAAAGTACTCTGCAGTTGTGTTTCAATTAGATGAGTGGTGCCATCCTGTGGCTTGCAAGTGGCCTGCCACGGCTCTGTAACCCATGACAGCTTATGTTGTCAAAAATATAAATGATATTTGACATGATTAGTTATTGTTAGAAATTTGTAAATGTTATAAATTTTCCTAATAGGTTATTGCATTTATATCTAAAGTTTTGCTTTTCATGTGTTCTGTTTGTTAAAATTTTCTTAGTGTGGCCTGCAACTCAGAGACAATTTCTTTTATTATTCAGTATATATTTTAATGAAGTACTCAAAGTTTCTTTCAAAGACTTTCTGAATAGTTTTGACAAATTATTGTTCTTGACGATTTGTGATTCAAATGTGTGCATCAGATTCACCATTCTTTTGGAATCTTCCAAAAACTATAAGTGCACCCTCTAACGATAAAAAATTTTGAAAATTCTAAAATTTCAAATGAATATTGCAAGCAATATTTATGCTACAAATTTTAAATTTTGGTGGTGAAATGTGAAGGTCACGGAATTTTCATTGCCAACAATGAGTTTCTGCCTTAAACCCAGGGGGTGGGAAAGGGCATTTTTTTTTTGTTTCAGTAGATAATTGTGTTTAGAGATAAATAAAAAAAATTTTTTTTTTGGGGGGGGGGGTCAATAGAAATCAATAAAATATGATTTGCACTTTCAGAATCTTTCGAACACTGTTATTGCACCATCTAACGATGGAAAAAGTTGAAAATTCCAAAATTTCAAAAGAATATTGCATTGATATATTGATGATAAAATTTTGGTGGTGGAATGTGAGCAATCGTGAAGTTTCCATTGGAAACAACTTAAGTGATAATTAGAAAATTCTATTTTAATTGGATTGGTACTAATGAAATATAATTTGCATTTTTCAGATACTTAGGTAATTTTAATAAATATCTTTACACATCACTAAATATGGAAATAGAGCTGTTATCAAGTTTTCCAAATGTGTATGTATAGATATTTGAAACTTTAGTGGTAGCTTTTGAAGAAATCACTGACAGATAATCATCCCAGCATTCTGATATAGAGGTGTGGATTAATCAGCATTTAAGTCAAGTTTTTCTGAAAATAAAATATTTAACAAAAAGGCAACTTTTTATTTTAATAGGACTTTTAGAGTCATGTAGTGAAAAATGCATCTGGCAACACAAATAAAAATTTATTTAAAAAACACTAATAGAAAGAAATGATTATAATGCACATGAATAGAAAGGCTGTTTATTCGATAACAAAAAATTTTCTTGTTTAAAGTAGATCTTAAGTTTTGTATTTTTTTTCTCCATACCACACACTGATAAAAAGTCCAAGCATGTTGCAGAGTCCTATAAACAAGTCAACTTTGAAATATTTTTTACAAATAACTAATCAACAGAAATAGGTTATGTACTTTAATGTACCAAATTAAAGAGAATTTAATTCTGAATTGTATTGAAATAAAAAATGAACATTGTAGTAATAATTTCAATAACACTTACAGTGGCATACCAAAAAGGTACATATTTCATAATTACTTCCAAAATCGTCCATTTTTAAAAATAGTGATTCAATGCAGAATAACATTATACATATCGGCAATACTGTATAGAACTTCTAAAATATGGCAATCAGATGGTTTTATCAAGTTACATATTGTAGTTTAATAAAATATGCATCAAATGAAAAAAAATTTTAAAACTTGAATTATGTATTTTTGAAAGATACGCAAAAAAATTTTCAATTGGCAATTTAAAAAAAATGGCATTTCATGTGTTATGCAAAAAATGACAACGTCCTTGACCTGGGGAGGTTAAAGAGTAAAGGGAAAACCTAATTCTCTTTGGCAATGAGATTCTCATATGCATCAGAGGTGATATGTGTTCTTCTAGTTTATCTATGGTTTTAACTTTTTTTTTTCAGATAATATTAATGTGTTTATGAAGTACTGAATTTAAATTTTATAATTATTAGATAATAAATGGAAGACCCAGGACCAATACCATCAAGAGGGGGGCCACGTGGAGGTCCTAGAGGTAGAGGACCAGGACGTGGTGCACCAGGTGGACCTAGAGGAAGAGGTGGACCACCAGGAAGGTAATTAGTTTTATTGATGCTTTTTATCTTGTTTTTCTTTAAAACAAGTTGTGTTGAATATGTATTTATGAAATGCACTTTCCAAATCTCTTTAAAGCTATAATTATGCCCTCTAGTGGTTGAAACAATTGAAAATTCCATTCCAATATTGCAAACGATGTATTTAGCTACAAATTTGAGATTTTGGTGGTGGAATGGTGAAGATCATGAAGTTTCCATTGGAAACAATGAAAATGATAATTAAAACACTTTTTTATTTATTTGATTGGTACTAATGAAATGTAATTTGCATTTTTCAAATATTTAGTAAGTATTGATTACATCTTTACAGATCACTAAATATGAAATTGGCAGAGCTGTATCCAGTTTTCAAATAATATGTATAGAATAAAAATTTGAAAAATTAGTGGTAGTTTTTAAGAGAGATTCCATTGGCAGCAATAATCTACCCACTTAGAGTGTTGTGGGAATGCAACTTTTTAGGATTAAGAATTAAATGATGAATACTTTTATGTTTTATAGTTACTAATAAAATCCTGTTTGCATTTTCTCCCATCATCTGCTAACTCAAGGAAAAACTTCATTCTCTTTGAAAACTAGATTCTCATATGCACCAGAGGCAATATGCATTCTTCTAGTTTTCAACCAAGTTCAATAAAAAAGTGTTTTAAACATCTTTCATTTTTATTTTTCTGTTTTAAATGTATGCATAAAGCACTGGTAGGACATTCATTGCTGCTTTTCTAGTTTAGAAGTAATAATAGCTAGGTAAGCCGTCCCATGGCCGAGTGGTTAGCGCGCTTGGCTACTGACCTAAGGGACCTGGGTTCGAGCCCCTGGTAAGGCATGGATGTATGTGTCGTTTTTCTGCTGAGGTCCTGCCATCCTCTCAGATCTTCTACTGTGGCATATAAACTGTCAGACCTCTGTGGCAAGCAGCTGCTTGAGGGGGTATTTTTTATTTTTAATAGCTAGGTAGTCACTAGGAGAGCTATGCATCAATCTCCTGTGATGATGCATAGAATTGATCAGGCCAATGCCTGACCTCGCCTTGTGGTGCAGGCCGTTGGTACCTTTCAAAAGAGATACTCTCTTGTGGAAGTGAACTGAAGGAAAGGGTTGCCAGATTAGTATGGCCTACTGATCTGGACAACTATGGCTCCTTTTCTTTTTTTACTCTGCTGAGGAATGGTCAACTACACAGGTCCTGGTGCTGACCATATATAAACCTACCAGACTGGAATTTTCAGTTACATTACAGAGAACTTAATAAAGTGTAAAGGATCAGTTAGCTACTGATAAGAATCTTTGGCTTGATGGTTTGGCTGACAAAGCCGAGAAACCAGTTAGACAGCACAACAGCAGAGAGCTGTACTAGATAGTTAATGTTTTGTGTGGTAGAAAATGGACAGGTATAGAGGGATTGAAGGATAAACAATGTAAGGTTATAGAAGGTGAGGATTCTGTTATGCTAGGTGGGCTGAGCATTTCAGTGATGTTCTAAACAATGATTAGTTTTACTTCCATTATTTGTAATGATGATAGATGCATTACTGGCTTTAATATTGGCCCTATAACACATTCTGAAGTTATTTTGACTGTTTCTAAAATAATAAATACCCCCTCAAGCAGCTGCTTGCCACAGAGGTCTGACAGGAGCCTGTCAGTTTATATGCCAAAGTAGGTCTAAGAGGATGGCAGGATCTCAGCAGAAAAAATGACACATACATCCATGTGTTACCCAAGGGGTTTGAACCCAGGTTCCTTAGATTAGCAGCCAAACGTGCTAATCACACTTAAACTATATATATAAATCTCCAGGGGTAAATGAAATTACTATGGAAATGCTTAGAGCTGGGAATGTTTTGGTTACCACATGGATGACTGAAATTTTGAATATCTTTTATGATAAAGGCATAGTTCCTAAGGACTTTAAAAGAGCTATTATTATCCCTACTTTTATCTCATTTTCTTTGAAAATTAGATAGTTTCGCTTTGTTGACTGTCTGCAGACATTAAACTTTTTCTGTTTACAGAGATAAATCAAAAATTCTTTTGTGTTGGATAGGTGTTGACGAAACGTTACAATATTCACTTTCAGAATCTCTAAAGCTATAATTATACCCTCTAGTGGTGGAAAAAGGTGAAAAAAATCAAAAATTTCAAATGAATGTTGCAAGCAATGTATTTACAATACAAATTTGAAATTTTGGTGGTGGAATGTGAAGGTCATGAAGTTTCCATTGCCATCAATCAGTTGACCCCTTAGACCAAGAGGGGGTGGGAAAACACTTAGTTTTAGCAGATAATATTTTTTTTGAGATAAATGAAAAATTCTTTTTGGGTTAGATAGGAATTGATAACATATTCACACTTTTTAAATCTTACAAAAGCTTCCCAGACATGTCTGATTGGAGACAAGTCCAGAAAGCATACTGGCCAAGAGAGTTGGTGCACTGCCTGAAGAACATGTTGAGTTACCCAGGTGGAGTGTGGGCGGGCGTTATCATACTGGAATATCGCATTCGGGATTACACTCAAATGTGGCAGGACAGCTGGCTGTACGACGTTGCTGACATGCATATTGCAATTCAGTGTACCCTGTACAAACACCAGACATGTACGAGAGTGATAGCTAATCGCTCCTCACACCATGATGCCCTCCGTGGGCCCTATGTGTCAATGGAAGAACCGCTCACCTTGTCACCTTTGAATGTGTAAACGATCATCAGACGCTCCTAAACAGAATTGGCTTTCAACACTGAAGACCACAGACTGCCATTCTTCCCTCCAATGAACTTGTTCTTGACACCACTGCAAACGTGCTCAACAGTGATGAGGTGACAATGGCACACATGCCTGTAGTCCTGCTTCCAAAAGACAATTGCTTATTATTCTTGTAGATACCCTTGGTATGACAGAGGATCGAATTTGTGATTCCATCCATAGCTGACAGCTCTACCACCGCTGCCCTCCTGATATGCCGATCCTCTCGTGTGTCTGTAACTCTGTGTTGCCTGGAACTACGTCTGCGAATATGCAAATGCTCTTCTGACCATCGACGCCACTATCGTACCATTGCCGATACCTCTTGTTCAACGCTGTGTGCAGTTTGACAAAAAGACCAACCTGCTTCCCGAAGATTCACTCTATGGCCTCGTTCAAACTCCTAACTGAACAAATGTTGCCGCCTGCATCATCCAGGCATGGTAGCTTCTTCAAAGAGCACTGAACAGCATGACACAAGAAGAATGACTTCTTTCTTCATGCCCTAGTCCTTAAATATATGCTGTGTACATTTGCATGTTGTCCTCAGTGACGTCATTATTTCATCCAATGACTGTCAATCTTGGATCACTGTTTCTGCTGCCCTTAACTATTAGCATATTATAATATGACATTCCTAAAGTAATTTCTTCTGGGTATTCTGTTTTCCATTTCTGCCAGTGTACATATAGAACAGATATTTAAAAAATTTGTGATAGTTTTTATCAGATATTCCATTGGGTCAGTGTTGAGATTTATCTCCACAAAATTTCCTGCCCACGGGCAGTAGGGGGACATTGATGGGGTTGGAAAGGCTGCCATCCATCAGATGGGACGTTAAGCTGTGGCCCCATATGCAAAGAACCATAGCCTGTGCACATTAAAGAACACTGGATAGCCTTGATGGGAGGCTACCATCTGTCTCCTAACAGCTGTTCCAGTGGGTCTCCTCCCCCAACCTTCTCTGAGCCTTCAGGGTCCTTGTGACCTGGCCATTCAGCCCATTGTGTGCAAAAAAGTGCCACTCAGAGGTAAACCAAACCACTGACAACAATAATCTACCCACTTTTCTCAGAGATATGGGAAATGCAACTTTTTAGAATTAAAAGACTAATGATTTTATGTTGTATAATTGCTAATAAAATACTATTTGCATTTTTTCCATCATCCGCTAGCTGAAATTAAAACTTAAGGAATGAAACAATAGGTAAAGGAAAAACTACCTCTCTTTGAAAATGAGATTCTCATGTTCGCCAGAGTCGATATGCGTCCTTCTAGTTAAAAAAGGTTATCGCAGTTCTTGTGATAACTATAGGAAATTCCAAATCCACATTGCATGTATTTAAGGACTAGATTCAGTGCGCATATTTAAGGACTAGGGCATGAAGAAAGAAGTTTTATATAAGTTTATATTATATCCGCCTACTTTCTGTTCCAGGTAAAGTTCTTTGCATGCTTGTGCTTAATGAAATTAAGAATCTGGTTGATGGGCAGTTCCGTGATGAGCAATGTGGATTCTGAAGTAGTAGGGGATGTGTGGATCAGATATTTTCACTCAGGCAGATTCTTGAGAAATGTTTACAGTTTCAGAAACCTTTGGTTGCTAGCTTTGTTGATTTCAAAAAGACTTTCAACTCTGTTGATAGTCATAATTTGTGGTTGACTGTGAGGTCATATGGTATACCAGACAAGTTAGTTGTAACACTCCAAAGAAATGCAAATACTTTTAAGTTTGGACCCTTTTTCTGATTCAATTAGGTTTATGCTCCAGATAGCTGAGACGGGCGCCAGGCAATAATTAACAAATTGCCAAATAAATAAAGTTAAATTAGGCTTCAAAATACCAGCGAGCATTAATGAGTAAGAATTCAAAAAATGATTGTCAAGTTAAATATCTAAATATAATCAAAACTTAATTCACGTTGCTCAAGAGAAAAAATTAGTAAAGACTCAAAAGGTTTAAATAACAAACAAATTTATTTCCAAAAATCACTCACCAAAACTTCAATGAAGAAGATACACACTCCACTAACTGTGCGCTCAACTGAGCTCACTCACTGTGACTAGCATGTCACGGTTTTAACAAGAGCCGAACGTGTCATGTTGCACGCCGGGAAAGACATTTACATAAATGACGAGCAATGCAAGCTATGACGCAAGAGGGGCGTGTCCTTGTGCACGCGCTTTAGCGGGTGACAGTCGGAAGATAGGAGTTGCGCATGCGCAACTCCTAACTCTTCGAAACGAGCGCTGTGATGCCAAAAAGGAAATAAAAATCCCCAAAATGATAAATATAACGTAAATTAAGCAAAACTGGTTAAGGTAAGGTAAAAGTGAACGGTGGGGCATCACATAGTTAACATAACGAAAGCTCTATAATAACACTGAGTCATGTGTGAGAGTTGGTAAGTCTTGTAGCAATTGGTTTAGCATTACTTCTGGTGTTGGACAAGGGTGCATTTTGTCTCCTTTTCTCTTTAGTTTGGTTATTGATTATGTTATGCGAAATTCACTTCGAGAGAAAGATTTTGGCCTTAAATGGTCTGGAAATACGAAAATTTATGATTTAGATTATGCTGATGATTTAGCCCTTTTGGCAGATGATGTTGATGAGATGAACTCTTTCATTCGAGCTGTTGATGAGACTAGTAGAGTATGTTTGGTTATAAACAGAGAGAAAACTAAAGTGATGAAAATTGGTCAGGCTGGCTGTGTTTCAGTTAATCTGAATGGTTGCAGTCTTGAGCAGGTGTCACAGTTTAATTACCTTGGGAGCTATGTAACAGATACTGGTGATGTGCGGCATGAAATTAACAGGCGATTAGGGATTGCTGTCGGGACTTTTAAGAATCTGGAGAGTGTGGAGAAATAGGCGTATATACCTAAAGACTAAAATTAGACTGTATATAGTTTGGTTCTTTCTAGGGTTAGTTATAGAAGTGAAACTTGGGCACTTTGTAAACTAGATGCTTTTGATTCCAGATGCTTACGCAGTATCTTGGGCATTAGATGGTTCAACTTTGTAACTAATGATGAGGTTAGGAAAAGGAGTTTGCAACCTCCTTTAAGCAGCATATTGTGCAGAGAGAGAGACTGTTGGTTTGGCCATGTTGCCCATATGGATAATTATAGATTGGCGAATAGGATTAGGAACAGTGTGCCTAAAGGCCTCAGAAAGAGGGGGGAGACCTAGGATGCAGTGGGCAGACAATGTCAAACAGGACTTTGTTAGAATTGATGTACAGTGGCTGGATGCAGCATATGTAGCTCAGGACAGATATTCTTGGAGAATTAAACTGCACAGTCTGGTTGGACCTCCATAGCCCATGGCTGCTTGAGGGTGATGATGATATTAGTCAACGTTCAATGTATTTTTTTTTTAAATTAATTTTTTGTACAGTTGCTGTCCCATGGCCTAGTGGTTAGCGCACTTGGCTACTGATCTAAGGGACCTGGGTTCGAGCCCCTGGTAAGGCATGGCTGTTTGTGTCGTTTTTCTGCTGAGGTCCTGCCATCCTCTCAGACCTTCTACTATGGCATATAAACTGACAGGCTCCTGTCAGACCTCTGTGGCAAGCAGCTGCTTGAGGGGGTATTTATTTATTTTTATTTATAAATTCATTGTTATGATTGTGCGATCACTATAAATGAGAATAGGGATAGTCTTCATAACTTGCAATACTCTCCAGTCATATCTAGCTTTTTCTGTTCAGTATTGTCTATTGTTGCTATGTTAACTACTTTGTGTGAAAGTAATAATGAGGAAGCAAATGTTCTTGCAAGTATGATACATGAATATAAATAATCAAATGAAGTTATTAGAGATAAAAATAAGTGTTTATCTAAGACAGCTCAAGATAAGTCCATTGGAGTAACAAGATATGGTGAGCAAAGATGTAAAATATTTTAGTCTTCAAGTACATGCCCCTGTTTTATTACTTGTACTAAAATATTTTGCATGATGGAATTGTGTAAAAATCCAGGTTAGTATGATAATTATGAAACAGTATGCTAATTTAAACATTAACTGAAAATATTGTACAAAATAATATCCTTATAAAAGCAGTAATGTCCACTGGTAGTTTCACATGTACCTTGTAAAAGCCTTCTATGAAGATAAATTGTAACATATTTTACAGCCCCTTAACACATAATTCCCAAGAAAACTATCTGATCGATTAAAAAAATTTCATTGGAGTGCTCAAGCTACCCCCATATTATACACTGTTTTCCATAAATTAAGGAAAATCCCTATGTTAAGTCAGTGGGAAGCTAATGTCAAACTCTTTAACTTCTAAAGTAAGTTTTTTTGTTTTGAAAAATTGCAGATAAAGATCTTAGTCAAATAAATCAATATCTCTATTTTCAACAATAATTGTTCAGTATTTGATGATGAGTTTGAATATTTAGCGATAACAATTCCAGCCACAAAAATTGACTTCAGAAGTTAATTAAAGCTTAGTAATAAGTATTGTATCAAAGTGTTCAATAAAATAAGTTTGTATTTTAGAACTTTGTGTGAAGAATTCTTTCACTATTCTTCAGTTTTGTATAAGTTTCTTAAGACTGGCATTGCTGTTTATGGAAAACAGTATTTGAAAATCAAGCCTTTGTAATGTGTTGGGTTGATACAAAAGTAGTAGGTAAAAACTGAACCATACATTTGCCATTGTCAGGAAATATGCAGCATTCTTGTAAACTATCGAAAAGTGCATGAGTATCTCCAGTATCTACTGATGTTCTATACCTACATTTAGTCTGTACAAGTGGCAACAGGCATTTGACATTGGTGACACAAGATGTACGTGTTCCCTCCATCATGCTGTGTGAATTCAATAATGGTGTCGGTGTCCAAACTGTGCCAAGCTCATGGGGACAAAATCACCTCTAAAGCACCTGTTACTAGTATGATAAATTCCAGTCAGGTGATTTAGCTCAGAAACGACGGTAGTTACGTGATGACTGTTTATAGGTGTTGTTGAATGAAAATTCATGTTGGATCATTTGTCAACAGAATATGGCTTGCTATAATGCATGTGTTTCATTGCTTGCTTTGCAAAAGGCCAATGGTTTTCTTGACAGAATGATTACAGGGGGTGAAAAGTGTATCATTTATGATATTGTCCGTGGTGTCAATCATCCCAGGCTACAGAAAACTGGAACTGCATTCTTGTAAGGTGATGCTCTGTTGCTGGTGGAATTTCAGGGGTATCATCCACTATACAATGGCAATGATACTTTTAAATTGGTCCCAAACTATCATCAGCTTAGATACCTTACCTTAAGCAAGGGCAGCACTGAAGCCAAACATCCGACATTGGTAAATATAAAAGTGTTCCACCAGGACAATGCAAGGCCCCGTATATAGCCTTACAGACACAGCAGAAGTTGGGTGATTGGTCTGGGAAATGATGCTTTTCCCATATTCACCAAACCTTGCTCTATCAGAACTGATAGATTGTTGGAACGTGGTTGTATCTACTAATGGTAATTATGTTGCTTAAATAACACATTGGATAATCATGGGAACAATTATTGTTGCATGTCTTCCCATTACCCTGTAACTGGAGATAAAACTTCAGAAGTTGTTTACTTTGTGCTTTTGTAGGATGGGTGTCTTGGTAGCACACTAGGCTTGTAATCTGCAGTTTCTAGGTTTGAGTCACACCTGAGCCATCATTGAGATTTATTTCTGCAAATCCATGTCAATTCAACCAGACCAGTTCACCACCCATCACAGATTTCAATGATCTTTGGCATAAATGTTAGTACACATAAGATGCCTAATTGTCTGAAATATTTTAGTCAAAAAAATTTTGTAAGGAATAATATACAAATTGCGATTGTGACTATACTTTTTTTTCTTTGCTTCTATGGTAGATGAGAAGACCAAACTTGGTGTACTGATATAGGTGTACTGATATAGATTTGGATTCTAAATTTGTTAAAAAATGTAATACAGTTTTGAAAAAAAATTAAAAACTGAATTTTAAAATGTGAAGAAAAGTAATGTGGTCCCATATATGAAAAATTAAAACTGACATATGTTGTACATTATGCTCCATAGAAATGTTGTACAAAATTTGGAGTATGGTCATTTCTTTGATAACGAGTAAAAAAAAATTTGAAATTTTACTGTTATGGTTAATAATGCACTTCAGGAGACCGGGTTGACATTCTTGCACATGTGCACTAGAGGAGACACATGAAGAGAGGCTACCACTTAAGCACGACTTTGTAATTCCAACCACTCCAACTAGCATTCCGCTGCTACTTACAGCTATAATGCTCTATTGATAAAAGTTCCTATCATTTTTTACAGACAAGCAAATGGAAAAGCCCAGTATTTTGAGGCAACAAATTTAGCAATACAAATGTCGAGTGATACATAGGGTGACCAGATTGCAATTGGTAAAAACCGGGACAGGTTATCAAATGTTCCGACTTCAATTCGTATAACTTGAAAACTGTAAATTATGCTTTATTTTTTAATCAATTGCTCTATATTAATCACAGGAAAAAAAATTTTATTCCGAAACATGAAAACTGATGGTGTAATTGTGATTTCCTTCATTTTTTAATCTTCGAGGAAAAATATTTCTTTGCTGATTTTATTTTAAGAACAGTGCAGTGCCAATGCAGAAGCGGGCACCGGACAGTTTAATCCAGTAACAGAAACTGTAATTGTTTTCATTTACTAGACACCATGAAATTAATTCAAGTTGCATAGTACTTGTGCTTGGTACTTATAAAATATATTAAAATATAAAATCAATTCTTTGATTACTATGTCGGTAACTTAAAGTGATTATATATTTATTCTAATTACTTTTGACTAAATTCTGTATTATTAACTTATTTTATGATAGCATTTATTTCATCAACAATGAATATGAATTTGTTAAAATGAAATAAATTCAAACTTGCATTTGTGCAGTTTTTTCTACTCATTAAATTCGCAGGAGCGTCTTTTTTCTTGCCCAAGGTGCCAAAAGAGCTACTGGTTCTTTGCTTATTTTGACTACACTAGGCTATTAAGCTCTACCTTAATTATTATAAAACAATTGATCAAAAATAAAGCATAATTTACAGTTATACGAACTGAAGTCTGAACATTTAATAACCTGTCCTGATTTTTACCAATTGCAATCTGGTCACCTGATGTATCACTCAACATTTGTATTGCTAAATACCTTAGAATACTGGACTTTTTCATTTGCTTGTCTGTGAAAAAGGGCAAAAATTACAGTAGAGGTACACAGTGCAGTAATTAAATAACTGTAAAAAAGATATGAACTTTTATCAACAGAGCATTTATTTTGACTACACTAGCCTATTAAGCTCTACCTTAATTATTATAAAACAATTGATCAAAAATAAAGCATAATTTACAGTTATACGAACTGAAGTCTGAACATTTAATAACCTGTCCTGATTTTTACCAATTGCAATCTGGTCACCTGATGTATCACTCAACATTTGTATTGCTAAATACCTTAGAATACTGGACTTTTTCATTTGCTTGTCTGTGAAAAAGGGCAAAAATTACAGTAGAGGTACACAGTGCAGTAATTAAATAACTGTAAAAAAGATATGAACTTTTATCAACAGAGCATTATAGCTGTAAGTAGCAGCAGAATGCTAGTTGGAGTGGTTGGAGTTACAAAGTTGCGCTTGAGTGTAAGCAGCACACACGTTGGTAGCCTCTCCGTGTGTCTCCTCTAGTGTGCATGTGCAAGAACATCAGTGTGGTCCCCTGAAGTGCATCATTAATCATAACATTAGTAAAATTTTAATATTTTTTACTCATTATCAAAGAAATGACCATACACCAAATTTTATGTGTTTCTATGGAGCATAATGTACAACATATGTCAGTTTTTATTTTTTTATATATGTGGAGCCATATCACTTTTTCACATTTTAAAATTCAGTTTTTTGATTTTTAATGAATTTATAATCCAAATCTACATCAGTACACCAAGTTGTCTTCTCATCTACAATAGAAGCAAAGAAAAAAAGAAAACCTTTTAGTCACAATCACTATTTGTATATTTTCCCCTTAGGTTAAATGATTATAACTCCTTACAAAAGTGTTTTTGAGTCAAAATATTTCAGATGCCTAGACATCTTATGAGTACTAATATTTATGCCAAAGATAATTGAAATCTGATTTAATAATGGCACTATTGACATGGAATGACCCCCGTGGCACCTTGTGCATGAATGCCACACCCTTCACTATTCACATTAAAGAACACTCTTGATTGCCCTTAAGAGGCTACCATCTGTCTCCTAGCAGCTGTCCAGTGGGTCCTCTCCCTCCAGCTTTTTTCTGTTCTATCACTGGCTTTTCAACAGTTTGTGTTGATTCTGAACTTGTCCGTTATCACAATGGACATTCCCAATAGAGCAGCCATGAACAACCTGTGACCCATGAATATTACTGTGCAAATTATTTAATTTTTTATCTCTTATTCTACAAGTCCTTTGTTTAATGTCAATTTTTCTTCAATTTACCTTTACACTGTTTTTACAAGTGTTCATTGGTAGCCTAAATTTACATGACATCAACCTACATGACAGAGTTTGTGCATTGGGGCAGATTTGGTTTTCTGAATGTACTGTTGAGTTCCCAATAAACATCTCATTTCTCACTCAGACACTACATTGGTAAACATTCCAATTAGGAAAGTTACCAAGGTCATCATATAAAAGAAGCATTTCAAAAACCTTATGGCTGCATTAAACACAAAAAAAATATTTATTGTATCCAGATATCTTCTTGACTTGTCTGTGCTAGATTGTTTTCTAATCGACTGTGTGTGAGTGTGTCAGAAGGGTACTTATCTCTGCATTGTCAGGTGTATTATTATAAAAATAAATAATAAATAAATACCCCCTCAAGCAGCTGCTTGCCACAGAGGTCTGACAGGAGCCTGTCAGTTTATATGCCACAGTAGAAGGTCTGAGAGGATGGCAGGACCTCAGCAGAAAAACGACACAAACAGCCATGCCTTACCCGGGGCTCGAACCCAGGTCCCTTAGATCAGTAGTGGGATATGTACACTTTATTTACAGCATATCTGAAATATATAATATATACAACATTTAGTGACTGTCCACCTGGTACAGTTACTTGCTATGTTAACAGCAGGATGCAAGGGGTCTCAGTAATCCCACCACTTGATTTAATAATAAAATGTCTAAATCAAGCCTCAGGCAATCTGCCTGACATGCAGGTCTCTGTCAGCATACACTATCTCAGTTCCAAAACTGTTCTCTAGTTCAAAAGAACTGCCAGGTGTGGTCATATGATATTTTCTTCAGGGATGTTAGTGTATCTTGGCCATTGGAATGTGGACATAATTCCCTATGCCACGTCGACTCTTGTTGCCATGTAAGGAAGTACTGGGCTTTAACCAAATGCACGTGTTGCATTTCAACATCAAGCCCTACAAACTGAATCTACTGCTAGCACTCTTGTCTCTAGTCAGAAAGGACCCTTCTGCCAAAATGATGACCCTAGCTCTTCAAAAAAAAAAAAAAAAAAATTTTTTTTCAGGATAAGGGTAAATGTAAGGCCAGGTCCTTACATATACCCTTATCCTGATTCAAGACTCAAATTCTATTGGACCTGCAAATGTCGTTTTTAGTGAGAAAATTGCAAAAATTATTCTAACCAATTTGTAGAGGAGTTTCTACAGAGTTTTTGATATGTATTGTTCAGAGAGAAAAAATGATGGTAACAAGTTTATCTCACAAAATCATAATCAGGTGTATCTATTATTTGCTGCCAACATAGAAAATATCTTTACAGAGCTTGCATCAAAATTTGAATATTTTTCTTTGGCTCTTGATGAAAGTACTGATGTTTCTAACACAGCTTAGTTAGTGGTATTTGTAGGTGAAGTCAATATTAATTTCCATTAAAATGTCTCATTTCTGTTAATTATGTTTAATTTCAAATTTTTTGTGCATTTAATTTTAATTAAATAATTTTCTTCATTAAAATAAGAAAAATGCACATGTTCTGTTTTGTAATAGGAGTGTTTAATACAATAAGTATCTGGTCTACTGATGAGAAAAGGTTGTACATCCCTGTAATAAAGGCACATATTTCTTGCCACAGATGTCTGAGAGGATGGCAGGCCCTCAGCAGAAAAATGACACAGCCATGCCTTACCCGGGGCTCGAACCCAGGTCCCTTAGATCAGTAGCCAAGCATGCTAACCACTTGGCCATGGGATGGCTACTGTTGAATTCAATATCTATTATTTTTAATAGATTTGTCCCAAAAATCTCTAGGTGGACCTCTTGCCCAAAAGGGTGAGGTGGCCCACCTAGAGGGGGATCTCGTGGTGGAGGACCTGTGTATTTGTTAATACCTATGTAATTGTTAATGCCCGACTTAAAGAGCACAAATACAACATCTTAAACTACAAAAAAAAAAGCACTATCTCAAGCAATCACCGAAAACAATCTGCCCACTGATTTTCACACAGCTAAAATTATATTATCCCCACCTACCAAATTCCAACTAGCCATCACAGAAAATATCCTCATTAACGTAAAACTGACCGAACTCTGCAACACAGATATTGTCCCCCAACGTGGCGTCTGATACTTAGGGGATATAACATACATCTCAGAAATTCCACACACCCCTAAACACTCTCCTCTCTCATCATCGATTCCCATTTGCCACCTGCAATAATACACACCCACCTAACCCTTTAGAACACCTCCATAATACCTCCTAAAATCGGCGATCAAGTACCCCCCCCCACCCACCCACCCACAAAAACTCCTTATAGTAATTCCAATAAGAAAAATGGGGCGGGGATGGCTCAGTCGGTAGCGCGCCAGGCTCGTAATCTGTAGTTCCCAGGTTCGAGTCCCAGCTGGGTCAGCGTTGAGATTTATCTCCGCAAAATTCCCCGCCCTGCCCACGGTCAGTAGGGGACACCGATGGGCTTGGAAAGGCCGCCGTCCGTCGGATGGGACGATAAGCCATGATCCCGTGTGTGGGAGAGCCATACCCTGTGCACGTTAAAGAACACGCTGGATGGCCTTGACGGGAGGCTACCATCTGTCTCCCAACAGCTGTTCCAGTGGGTCCCCTCCCCCAATCTTCTCTGAGCCTTTGGGGTCCATGTGACCTGGCCATTTAGCCCATGGTGTGCAAAAAAAGTGCTGCTCAGAGGTAAAACAACCCAACCAATAAGAAAACCATTATTCAGACCCTCAATAACATAATTATCTTAACCCCAATTTTCAGTTTACCAAAGTTATTAATTCACTAAAAGTACCCCACTCATTATAAAGATGAATTACTACCCAGAAACAGTAATGCTTCCCTAGACATACGCATATCTTGGCGATTTCCCGTAATCCCACACTTTCCCAACCTCCGTTACATGCAGATCGCATTACCGCCACCCGCACTTCTGCCGACCACTCCGATCCTCAGAGCTGAACCACTGGCATGCCAATTTATGGCACTCCACCCCTCCCCCGCGCTCACCAACCGTCTCTCCTGCATTAAGTCCCTCACTTCCCACTTGATGAAGTGCTGATAGGAACGGCGCAAAATGCTCGTCGTGGATCTAAAACTTTTTAAGCACCGTATGCTATCAAAAATATAATTGTTATTCGCCAATGCGGGTAGACCATTGACAGCAGTCATCATTATCTTAATCTCCACTGAGACGTCACTTGCCGGCAAGAACGTTGAATTTTAAATTTCTCATCGAAAGCATTCCAAGAAGCTCCTGTTACTTCCCATCCTCTACGGCGTGGTATGTAAATCTCTATAATAATTATTGATACTTGATATCATAGTCCATGTGTTGAAGTGCTTAAAAATATTTAACAGTGTCATAGAGAATTAAGTTACTTTACTTTAAATTGCATATAGTTTTATAATACATGAATCTATATGTTTCTTATGTATTAGGGGTGGTCCAGGAGGCCCAAGAGGGCGAGGTGGTCCACCTAGAGGGGGACCTCGTGGTGGAGGACCTGGTGGACCAGGTGGACCATCAGCTGGAAGAGGTGTTCCGGGCATAAGAGGGCGTGGTGGACCTGGTAGAGGAGCTCCAGGAAGAGGAGGGCCACCAGGCAGAGGAGGACCAGGAGGACCACCAGGCAGAGGAGGGCCGGGAGGGCCACCAGGCAGAGGACTTTCTATGGGTAGAGGAGCTCCTAGAGGTGGACCAGGTATGGGAAGAGGAGGTACTGTTTTAATTTTGCTGATTATGTTGCTGTACATTTTTATAATGCACCAAAAGCTGAAACACAAAAACTTTTTAATATTTTTATTTAAATTACATGCTAAATTTTTAATTATATTTGCTAAAAATGTAATTCACAATATTTGCCTTGATAGAAAATGTGTAATGTTGGTGCAGAGCCCACTGCTGTTTACCCAAATTTCAGTTTTAAATGCAAAAAATACAAAAAGATTAAGTTTTGCCCGTAAGGAAATCAAAATCTACGGTATTGCAAAAGGTGAATGAGGGGAAAAAATAGTTTAATTTTAGCACTAGTACCTTAATAAAGCTGTCCCATGGCCGAGTGATTAGCACGCTTGGCTACTGATCTAAGGGACCTGTGTTCGAACCCCAGGTAAGGCATGGCTGTTTGTGTTGTTTTTCTGCTGAAGGCCTGCCATCTTCTCAGACCTACTATGGCATATAAACTGACAGGCTCCTGTCAGACCTGTGGCAAGCAGCTGCTTGAGGGGGTATTTATTTATTTTTTATTTACCTTAATAAAAATTCGGTAATCAGCAAAAATACATTCAGAACTGCTAGTTGCTCCTGATTGTTTTCAGATCTTATTCAAATGTTGGATTGGTTCTTGAAAATCCAAATTTGCATTTTCGCTGTTTTTCCAACCTATGTTTTTTACTTTTTGCTTCTCACTTGTTGTTCCACTATTTGTTAACTGAGTGACAAAATGAATTGCACACCAAATGAAAGCTTGTGATATGGAGTCATAAGCTATCATTTTCTATTTCCTCAGAGAAGGTAGAGGGGAAATAGTATTGAAATTAGACAACAAATTGAAACTTTTTTTATAACATTGGTTAAATAGGATGTTTTGAACTAAGTTTGGGGTGCTGGATTCAAATATGGCTGTGAAAAATCTGCAGCATGTACAGGTTTTTTTTTAAATTATGGATTGATGAGTTTCAAATTTCAATGAATACGCATATCTGGGAAATGAAAATAAATGTGACTATTTTATTAAATTGCAACTTAAAACTTAATTACATGATTACAGTGAAAAAAAAAATAGAAACATCATAGTTATAGACCACTGAATATAAAGTAGCAAATGAAATAATATTGAAACGCAAAATAAGAAAACATGGTTAGGGATCTCTTATACTTACAAGAAGTTCATTTTTGTCTTTTATGTGCTGAGGTATCTTCCTTTTTGAAAGAACCAGCAGAATCACCCATCATTGTCACCTGTCATTGCTGGGTCCCACCTGCCTTGGTATCTCTCTTCCATGGTTCGGATATCCTGGTGAAATCTTTCTCCTTGCTCATCACTGACAGCTCCTAAGTTCTTGCAAAAGAAGTCAAGATGCGAGTGCAAGAAATGGATCTTCAAAGACATTTGGCAGTGAAAATTTTCATACATTTTGGGAAGATCTTGAATGAGCTGATGGTAGTTTTTCTCCGATTCCCCAGAAAACCCTGGACCACAGACGTGAAGGATTCATATTGTTTTTCTTCGAAGACAGTATCATTCAGTAGCTTCCTGACCTGAGGACCAACAAAGATCCTTTCTTTGAGTTTGGCATCACTTAGTTTTGGAAATTTTTCTTTCAAGTGCAAAAACCCTTTACCGGTTTTGTCTGTAGCCTTTACAAAGTTTTTCATAAGTCCCAGTTTGATGTGTAGTAGTGGGAGCAGAACATCAGAGGGGTCCAACTAGAGGCTTATGCCTCACATACACTTTCCAGGAATAAAAACATCTCTTTTGGGACAGTCTTTTGTAGTGTTCTTTTCTGACCCTACTGTCCCACAAAGACAGAAAGCAGCAAAATTTTGTGAAGCCTCCTTGAAGCCCAAGCAAGAGAGATATGACTTTAGGTCACCACATATTGTCCACTCCACTTAAACTGGTCATATTTTATAGCAGTGAGTATTTTTTCTATGCTTTCATAAGTTTCTTTCATTCCCACAGCATGTGTCACTGGAATGGAAGGTTTTTGGTTTCCTTTTTGCAGGATAGCTTTTAAGCTGAATTTTGATGAATCTATAAATAGACCTAGGTCTATTCCTTGGGGTTGTGAGTTGTTCCAATTTCTTCCATCAGCCCTGAAATATCTGCAGAAACACAAACCATCTTGCATCTCGTAATAAGCAGATAAAGCCAAATTTCTCTTTCTGAACAAAGAAATTAGGAGCCTTGGCCAGAAGATTCCACTCTTGAAGTCTTGAACCTAAAACTTCAGCTTGTTGTTTAGAAAGATCATTTAGTTAATTTTACAAGATCATTTAGTTCATTTTGCTGAATCAGATGAGGCTCGTCTTTCTTTTTAGGGGTGTATGTAGGATACTACTGACAGGATTTGTATGTGCCTCGAAGTCTTCCTCTGATGAATGTGAATCCTTCTCCTCCCAGTTGGTTGGAGGTGTTGTTATAGGAACATCTCCATGATTAACTGGCCCTTATGGCTGAAGGCACATTTGGATATTGTATTTTGCTTTTGTTCTTTTTTGAAAAGCCTGACACTTTAAACAAAAATAGCAATCATGCAAGTGACTAGTTGGCTCATGCCAAACCATTGGAACTGTAAAGAGCATGGATTTTACCTTACCTTTCTACCATTCACTCAGGCCAACAAAGCATGAACTGCAGCACACATGTGGAGCCCATGTTTTGTCCTGATCTCCAATGAATTTTGAAGAACGCCTATAACTTGTATTTTGAATGTCATCCAAAATACAAGCTATAGGCTTTGCTTTCTTCACAATCTTTGTCAACGAATGACCCTGGGATTTTAAAATATAATTTCCACAGACAAAACTTATCTGGCACATTAACACATCCGCGATGCTTTGTGCCATTTAAATGCCAAAATTCACTCTTCAGCATACAGCACGTGTTCATCCTACAATAAAAACAAGAGTGGCAGTCTGAGGTTAGGTTACTGTTATATGCTTTCTTCCATTTGGTAATCAGTTTTGCCATCCACAAAAAGTAAAATATCTAGTATCCTCCCAGTTGCCTGGAAGTGTTGGTATGAGATCTCAACAGGAGTCAAAATGACCAATAACATAAAAATGTGACATGCTAGCCATTTTTAAGGCCAGATCTGAAATTAGCACCTGAAAAATAGTTAAAGGTGGCTACAATTGTTCGTGTTATAAAAACCTTGTGAACCAGTGTAATTGATCAAACTAAATGCAATGAAAAATGTCTTTTTAATGCACTATTCCAACTACATTCCAAACACAAATCCAAGGCTAAAGTGGTGAACACCATAGTCTTATGATTTAGAACAAAATTGATAACTGTTGTAACAACCATTAATCATGATAGTTGTACTAAAAAGATAACGGTAGTGACATTAGTGAGAGTGAATTCAGTAGTTAAACACTGGGTGTCTGGGACAAAATCTACCAATAAAAAGTAATAATTCACTGTTTAATGCAGTGACAAACATTCAGTGTATGGTAAAAGGTGAAACTCACCAAGTTTTAGTGAACTTGCAATAGATTTTTACGTGAGCATCCATAGTGGTGCAATCTAAATGGTACTGTACTTCTCACCAGTTATTTTCAAGCAATCTGCAGAGTGATTGTTACACAAGAATCCTGTGATGCAAGTCCACCAAATCCATTATTGAAGTTTTGTGGACAGTATCTTTAATGTATCCCTAAAGGAATAAAGAGGGTTTAAATCCAGCAATCTAGGAAGTGATTTTTATGCGACCTCTTGGTCCAATCTAGCATTAAGGAAACTGAGCATTCAGATGATCACATTTTAGAAAAACACTGCTGTTTGTGTACAGTAGAGTGGTTACCACACTTCAACCAACAAAGTTTCTCTGTCTTTTATTATTGTCAGTGCATTAACTGTGTTACTTTTTTATTGGTATATCCTTTTCAAACACAATTTAAAAATTGATCTGGTCCCAAAAGAATTTCTATTTTAAGCTCTGAAAGAATGATTTTGCTTCATATTTCATCTTCTGTTTTTAGGAAGATCTAATAAGCTATCCAATCATTGCTAATCATAATAAAAGTTCCATTTTCTCTGAGATGTAGTAGGCTGGGTGGCTCAGTTGGTAGTATGCCAGGCTTGTAATCTGCAGCTCTCAGGTTCGAGTCCCAGCTGGCCCAGTGTTGAGATTTATCTCCAAAATTTTCCACCCTGACCTTTGGTCAGTAAGGGACACTGTTGGTCTTGGAAAGGCCATTATTCGTTGGATGGGACATTAAGCTGTGACCCTGTATGTGGGAGAGCCATTTTTAATTGCTTTGAATTTTCATTGTGTTAGGTTGGCAGCTCTGCATTAATATTTATAAATATCCAGGTGTTTGTTATTCTCAGACCATTAAGTAAGTTGACTTACCTGAGGCAAAGCATGTGAAATAGTCAGGGACCACATTCATTTCTCAAATAACATTCCTTAGATCACAAATACTAGTGACGATAAAAATAACCCAATTCATATCCTCCAGGCTTATACTCAATGACTATAAGTCTGGAATATTTCCACTCCCAGTCCTTTCTCTTACAAAAAAGGGGTATGTATGCACAAAAGTTTTTTGAATTCATTGTTCCATTATATTTTCTAAAAACAGGAGACAGGTATAATGAATTGGGTGCAATGAAAGTTTGTGATGTAGGGACTGTCACAGACTATAAAAATAGGTAATTACCCCATCATGAGATATGGCAACAAATTTATTTTTATTTCTCGTTGTAGGATTGATGAAAGAGGCTCCATATGGAAGAATTCCACCAGCAGGTATGGCACAACCAGGAGGTGGTCCTCCTAAAAGAGGACGGTGGGAATCATCTTATGCATCTGATGGTTATGGTGCTGGAACAAGGTATTTATACAATACTTTAAATGTATTTTTTTCTGGAGGTGGAATTGTCACATAAGAGAATGATTTCTATTCCTGCAGGCTCAATTGTATGTTGTAAAATGTCACAATAGTCTGTAATAATACAACAATGCCTGTTAAATAATCTGTGATGCTACAGATATATTTTTATTTGCAACACTGGATGTAGGAGGGTTGCATAAATGATTTGTTTGTACAGGTCTTATGCAGGGACATGTTCTACTGATACTGAAGCTACTGCTGACCATTTCCACAGTTATAGCTAACAATACACAATGTCTGCCTTCTAGAACATCGGTTAAGAGCAATTTATTCACAACAAGGGCTTTGGAAATTTTAATAGTTTTGATATGTTACATTGGCTTGCTGTGCGAGTTCATTTCTGCAGTAATCATGGTAGACAAGTTATTTGTTTTTCATTTAGGACTGTAAGCAAATGCTGGTAAAATCTGATCAGAAATTATAGTTATATTATTAGTGAATGTGAGTGGATTCTGTCACTGATAAGTGGGCATGATGTTAGTGATGGATGTAGTAGAAAGCGTGTTAAAATGTAGCTCCATAATCACTAAGCCAGTTAAGGCCTAATCTCTAGGCCTCTGCAGTTGACCACTTGTCGGTTAAATGATATAAAGGAACAATAATCTAGAAAAAGGAAGTGGGCTGATTCAGTTGAATTATTAACTTTTTGAGCACTCAGCTAATGTATATTTAACTTTTTGAACACTCAGCTGATGTATATAAGGAGTTATTCAGAGTGATCCCTTATGACTGCACACAAAAGTAAAAGTTTGATATTTGAGACATCTTGGAGATGTCAATAATACATTCAGATGACAGTTGAAGCCTTTTTTACACTAATAAGAAATGGTTACTGTTTCAGTTGGAAAATGGTTTATGGGTGGAGTATGACTGCCAAGTAGTGCCCTGGTAGTTTTATAGAATACTTCTTGACTAGCTAAAGTCGTGATATTTGCATATGTAAATGTGAGGAAATTAGTTTCCTCTTCAGTATATATTAGAATACTTTTTGTGCTGTTATTGGTTTTAGAAGTAGTGCACATTGAGATACTAATTTATTAGGTATACCTTCCTAGTAGTGTGTTGCACCTCCTTTAGCCTTCAAAACAGTTTGAATTTGTCAGGGCATGGAACTTACAAGATGCTGAATGTGTTGTATAGGAATATTGTACCATGCAGAAATGATTGTGTTGCGAAGTTGCTGCAAACTGGACGGTGGCACAATTTCACTGCTAACAGCCCTCACACCCCATCCCAAAGATTCTCAATAGGGTTTAGATCTGGGACCTGTGCAGGACAATGAAGCAAAGAAAACTCATTGGAATGTTGCTGGAACCATTCGGTGATGGTATGTGCCTTGTGAGCAGGTGCAATATCATGCTGAATGTGTCCATTTGAGTGAGAATAAACCATAAAGTGATGAACTTGGTCAGCATGGCAACAATTTAGCTTATATCTTTTTTTAATTGTAAATGCTTTTAATATGCATGTTTGTAGAAAGTCTTGATCAGCAAATGTTGTCTTCTCTATTACACTCTAACAGGTGATAGTGTATATTTTAAAAAAATAAACATTATTACATAAGACTTTTTGTTTTAAAATGTCTTAAAATTCTGTGTTTTTATTTAAATTTTGAGCAATGATTCATTCTAAAATTGCCAATTAATCTTGAAATTTGACCCATTTTTAAAATAGTTGTCTACAACTTCTTTGTAGTGATCATTTGGCTTAAAATATCCAACTGGAGAGTTTGGAAAGGTGTGGAAATATTGTTAAGTGAATTTCGATTGTTCAAATGCACCATTCAAAATGAAAAAATGTTTTAATATTTAATTAAAATAATGAAGTGTGATTAATTGTTCTGCTTTATATGGTTTAGAAAAGAACTTTGACGAAATATTTTCATTACAGTCCAGATTATGGTGGTTATGGCATGGGTGGTGATTATCCTCCTCCACCTGCTGGTAGCTATCCACCAGAAGATGATTATTCAAGGGATGCCAATGGAGGTTATGGAGCACCTGGTGGTGGGCATGAATATCAGTCAAGTTATCCTCCAGCTGATGAATATGGAGGTGTGCCTGATGGCAGAGATTATCGTGGACAAGGCTATGGTTCAGGCCCAAGTATGGGATACACAAGCACATACAGTGATGAAAGGGGATATGGCCATGGTGGTTCAGATGGATATGGTAAGTGTTTTGCGAATAATTATTTCATTTCTTAGTATGTGTTTGAAAGTAAATCATATTAAATGCTAGTTGAACCTTACTGGATCTCACTTTTAGGGTGCAATCTGTATATTCTGATTTTTACTGCACTAAAGATTGGTTTTGTCAGCCCTTTGCACACAGATTCAACATGTGCTTGTTGCTGGCATCAGTGCATACTCATGCCCTGGTGGCTTCATTTCTATCCAAATATTAAGATTTTTATTTCCATTTCACATAGGGATATCATAGTAAATATTTTTAAATATTTTTTGCCTCTAGTCAGGGCTCATTTTGGAATTTTGACTTCAAATTCATCACTGTAACTTGGACAACAATCATAAACACTGTCAAATTTTGAAGCATCTCTCCTGATTACTTGATTTATGGCTGCCACAGACATCTTGTTTTATTATTGTAGATCTCAAAATGAGAAATTGTTTTGTATAGAACTAAATTAGGCTAAAATTATATTAACACAGGGGGAAAACTTAATCAGAGTAATGGCATATGGAATCATTATAACTTTAGTTTAACATATTATTTAGTTCTGGTTAAAATTACTTTGATTTAGGCTATATACTGTTTTATTAATATTTTGAAAAACTCTGCTGTGAAATTAAAAATCTGAAGTTGATTTACCTTCTATGATACATGAAGATGTGAATCAGAGATGAAACCAAACCATTTCAAACATGGCAAATGAATCAGCATAACAACAGGTGCTCTGTATCTTGTCTGGGCATTGTTTGTTATGTCCCTGTGAATTGCAAATTGGATATTTCTATTTCATTAAATGTCTCCAAAGACATCATTTAGGTGAATCACTGAGGTGGCAACCCATTAGAAGAATGGGGACTTGGCAGTCTCAAGCCAATGTAGAATTTCAAGATACAGGTGATGTTGCGAAAAGACTACTGATGCACATTTCTAGTTGATGACAGGTGTCTGGCTTTGACTGCCATGTCATGGAACTCAGATTACTCCCTAATTTGCTTTGGAGCTTGTTCTGTTGACAAGAAGAAGAATTTCTAAGTGGATGGTTTCCAGAAGGCTTTAGGAGAGGGTGCTCTATGTGAGATGACTCAGTAGTATATGTCCCCTTAACTCTTCCACAGAAGAGCCCATCTGAATTGGTCTCAGCAAAAAGTGCTTGATACTTGTGAATCTCTTTAACATTAGGGAAAGAGACCAGAATGGAAGGTGTTTAATTGTCTGGGCAGGCACCATCATCAGTGATTGCATTGTTTCATAGAGTATCCCTGACTGCCCAGATGTATCAGATGATTTTAATGATGAGAGTAATGTACATTGTGTTCAAATGGTAGACCAATCAAGTGGCCTGCAAAATCTGACCTCAGTCACATTGAGCATGTCAGGGATGCTTTGTAGTGATAATTACCAGTTTTGGCTGCCCTCTCGAAAGTTTCCATGATGATGATCACCATTGCTATTAAGGATCACACCCCTTATGCGAGTTTTCATTCGTCGTCATTTATACCTTTATGTAATCATGCTACCACCTATCTATATATATCTTTAAAATCCATAAAGACCTATTTGAGCAATCAGTATTATTGTGTTTTGCATTTGGGTTTAGTTTGATTTTGGATAGGGAAACTGGGATCCTTTATAAGATAACATGAAACTTTTGATTCAAGAAGCTTAATTTGCCCTACCTGGTCTAGTGGTTAGCGTACCTATCTACTGTTCCAGCAGGCATGTCTTTGTGTAAGTGTTTGTATAGTGTACAAGAAACTAAATCAAGCCAAAAACTTGCCGATTATCTCTGTCCTTAGTGTTTATTTTTCTTTTAAAATTAAGCAATGTTTTGTACCTACAAAAACCTTAGAAAAAGGGGACCTCCAATGCTATTAGGTGGGCAGTGATCAACAGGACTTGTTCGAATTAGCATGCAGTGGCTAAACAATACAGCTGTATATGAAGGACTAAATGGCAGTATGATTGGATCTCCGTAACCTGTGACTGCTTGGTGTTCGTTTTTTTAGACTAAAAAAATATACACACTGAGCATTTGTACTATCATACCAAATTTGCTTTTAAAAAACAAAATATTTCTAAATTTTTCTTGAAATATTTTTTAGAACTCTTTACATTAGATACCAATAAGTGGGATGTGTATGTTTTATGAATTGGAAGCTTCTGAATCCTAATTTAGTTAGGGCTTTGAGAATGGAGTTCAATTCCTTTTGGGGAACATGAGGTTCTTTGAGGAACTGCAAAAAAAAAAAAAATCACTTTACACCCTGTGCCAATAAATAAATATATTCTATATCAGTGTGCTGAATACTCAATATTCCAGAGTAAATATTTAAAAATGTTACATTTTTGACTAAACATTTCCATATAAAGTAACTTCTAGTGACAGGAAATATTGCATACCTAAACTCCAATGATAATTACTTTTTATAGAAAATATATTTAACCTCTAGAAAGGTATAAAATAACATTTACAAAATTCAAAAATGTGTAAAAGCTGGTAATGCACATCATCTGTGATTATGGATTATTTTTGTTTTCAACTAATTTGTTGGATTGTTTGGTACATTGTTTGCTTAAAGAGATTTACCTTAAACTAAATATATTAACCATAAACTCTAAAAGTCAGACAGTTCTCCTTCAAATTTTTATCTAGTTACTGTTTACAGACATGATGTATACTGTGAAAGTATTATTGTATCAGTGCCATGTATGACTAACAATTTGTTATATTTTGATAACCCTTTTATATCCCTTTGGCAGAGAAACAATAGACTACTTTGAGGTTGTAAAATTAACCACAAAGCAGAAATAGATATTGACCATAATTTAGGGTTTGAAAGAAATGGGCCTTTTTTTTTTTAAGAAAAAATAGAATTGAACACTCTTTGATGACTAAAATTTTGTAATCTCTGATCTCGCATTTTGGCTTACATCATGACCCTACTGGAACATCAAAGTGATAGGTCAAAAAGAAATGTCCAAGTTGCCCATCAATAACTGCCCAACCATTGTCCTATCATATAAGTTCAAGGTAGGGTGTCAACCTTTTGGGTTCTCTCATACGTAATTACTCTAATATCCAAGAACTGTTATATTCCCCAGATTTGTTTAGATCCATTGTTTCTGTTCAGATCTTGTATAGTAGGGAAACTCTGGACTCCCAACTATTCCGATTTTTAGGGGGGAGGTCCAGTTTTTACCCTTACGGAAATCTCCCAAATTTTTGCCCTTTTCTCAAAAGGAGAATATTAATAAAAGGGAAGAATGTACTAAAGGTGCAGCTCTGTGCTTGCTTATTGTGGTGGTGTGCATGCCAATCAGAGGAGATCTACAAGACTTCCTGTCACCATTTTCAGATAGAATGCATGGCAAAGTCCACACCTAAATTCTTTTAGAGAGTTGAAGCTCAAAATTGTTTCTAAATGGGTGTTTATCGATCCTATACCCAACTCTCTTTTGCTCTGGCCAACTACATGCTAATTGGATTACTTATCAGAAATTTCATGGTGAAGGAGATAATACAGATTAGAGAGCTTCCCTGATCTGTGAGCCATGATTGATTAACTCTTTACACTTGCAGTTTTTTTTATAGGTGTTACCAGTTACTCGAAACGGTATTGGTAAAAAAAAATAGCTTTTTCATATTGCAGCTTAAAATGTTTTAAATATAAATATTTTCAAAATACTTGCCTGCAAAAAACTTTTTTTATTGATAAGGGCCTTTATACATATTTATGAAACAAAAATAACAGTGATTTACAAAAAAAAATAAAAAAAACATACAAAACAAACATTATGAAACAAAAATACAAAAAACTACAATATATATATTTATAATTTTTTTGAAGTGTGATACCATTCAAAATAATAGCTGACATGCATGCGAGGTTTTTGCACACGTGTATCACAAAAAAGGTGGGTTTCATGTCTACCACCCGGCATTTTTTGATTGGAACAAACTAGTGCCCTTTTTGCTCCCATTTTGCAAGATATGTAATTTATTGTTTAGTCTGTTCTGTCCATCCACCACAAAAGTTGGTTTTCTTGAAGTATAATCCCATTGATAACTCCCAACTAATTGGTCTACTAACAATTTTACAAATTTGAGGTGTGACATTGGCTTTTGAGATTTTTGTATAATATGTATGAATTTATCACACATTTCCATCCCCCCCCCCCAAAAAAAAATAGCTTCCTCTACTACTTGAGCGATTTCCTCAGGAAACAGTACTTTGAAGCATACTGGTCGGCTCAATCTACTCCACTCATATTTTTAGTATAGTTTATTACAATATTGGGGTTTGGGCATCCACAACATTCCCACCATGTTTCCTTTTTTGAATCATGGTGATTTCTGCATCTCCACGGGTACTGAATGATATCACTTTCACTGGAACAGCTTTTAAAATTTGATTCAGAATCACTAATATTTCTGCTTTCATCACAGTTGTTGAAAACAAATTCATCGTCTCTACTATAAATCGCACTATAACTACTATCACTGGTGTTTATTTTATCTGCCATGTTTATGGGTAAAAATTATGAATAATAATACGGAGCACAGGTATGACACAACCATCCACTATAGACAGTGACGCCAGACTGATCATAGTGTGTCGCTGCTGTGGTGCCCTTGAGTTTTACAATAAAATTGAGATGGTGCCCTCAGGTGCAAAGGGTTAAAGCTTTTCACTAGAGTTGAGGTAAGTTGACAGCTAGGCTACTGCTTTAACTTTTTGATTAGCTCATCAAAGCTCCTCTCTTTAGTTTCTGCACTGTAGCAGTACTGTCTCTGTTACCTCTGCACTTTGTCATTGGCTGTTCTATGTAAACAGTTTCATTGCTAGTTTTATGTTAAAATGTTTAGTATGCTCTTAAATGTTTGCAAATCAGAAATATTCCCAGGAATTTGAATTCGTAAAATTTTCATATAAAGGGGAAATGTTTGCTTTTTGCAAATTCTCTAACTGGGATATTAGCATTGGGACCTTCTCATGCAGGAAGAGCCAAGGAGGCCATGAACAAGAGAACCATCACTGTTGTTTGTGAACTCTTTAAAGAAAATCCCACATCACTATTCAGGAAATACATTTTGATGGCAATGTGGAAACAATTATTCATCAACATTTAAGATCTGTGCCAAATGGGTATCCCACAAACTGACAGAACTACAAAAAAGGACTCGGTTGACTCGTGCAAAGAG
Source organism: Ryuthela nishihirai (assembly GCA_038380435.1). Taxonomy (NCBI): domain Eukaryota; kingdom Metazoa; phylum Arthropoda; class Arachnida; order Araneae; family Heptathelidae; genus Ryuthela; species Ryuthela nishihirai. The sequence goes on from JAWZYU010000009.1 coordinate 10,804,093, forward strand.
ATGCTGGCAGTGTTTAAATGCAGCTCCAAACAGTTAACAGACATTATGATTAGACATGGTTTTATTACCATACAATTCCCGGAAAGATCGACAACTATATTTGGGTTGTGGACAATTAACCGCGTTCCCAAATCCTCTGACTAAGCTTTCTCTTAGGAAGAGAATGCTCGCATTTTTTTTTTTTTCCAATTCCCAAGTAGTGGTAACCTTACCTGAAAGAATGATTATAAATGGCCAATATTACACCAACATTTTGTCTAAAATTGTTAAGGAGATGAAGGAGCAGCATCCAACAACAGGCGTATCAAGTGTTGTCCTTTTCATAACTGCCAATGCTCACAAAACTTGGCAAGGTACAGTATCTGGAGCAGGACCATAGTTGCTGGGAGTACTTTGAAAGATAGCAAAAGTTTTGTTTAGGCAAGTGCAATGGTTTTTGTTCTGCATATGCATGTCAAGAACGTTTTGAATGCTCATTGTAATACCATACCAAATGTTATGAATTAATGTTATAATATCTTTTGGATTGTATTTGAATAAATATAACATACAGAAAACTTTTTGCTTCTAGTACTGAACTGTGAATCTTTTGTATGCCATTTGTACAATACTGATTCATTTGCAGATAACCGTGGTGGTTATGATGGTTATTCTTCGGCACCTCCTGGCGGTTATCCTCCTCCACCACCCAAAGAATATGGGCCACCAGGTATGTAGATGTTTCTAGGTTAAACTTTAGTTTAAAATTTGTGTTTAGAATTAAAAGTGTTTAAAAGAGTTTAAAAAGAGTTTAAAAGAGTTTTAGTGAACAGAAATGAATTGGAATCACTTAAATCTGTTTAAGAATAGTGTACGAAACCTCGTTTCAATCTCTCTAGGGTAGTAGTTCCCAAACTTTTTTTGGATCATGAAACACTGCATAAATTTTCTTTGCAGACCCCCCCCCCCCCTCTCCCCTATTATTTAAAAGAAATATTTCGAGAACATTTAAGGGAGAGAGCAAAATTTAGTCTCATTTAAATCCTTTGTGACTTTTGAAGGAAAAATAAAGATTTTATGAAAATTTTATAAGATCACTATGTGGACCATGAAGTTGAGAACTGCTGCTTTCGGGTGGTGGTCTAAGAGGATTTTAAAAGTATGATTATGTAGTTGTAATAGATGTTTTATTAGTGACAGTTAAAAGGGGGAAAGTTTTTATGCAGCAGTTGAGGATGTAATCGGTGAGTGTAAGTCATAAGTAAACATTCCATTTTTATTTGTTAACTTGAGTATTTTAGAAGAAATTGAATTTTGTTTAATAACTCCTGTGTCAAATTGATATTCCAATTTAGTATGACAGAAATCATGCTGTTTTGGGAATGTGGAAAGTTTTACCACAATTTTGTCACACAATAATAGCAATCCAAGAATAAATTAGAGCATTCCATGGGATATTTTGTTGCGACTAAAGTATTTAAACAATAAAAACTTTTGACACCATAATTACTGTATACAGTATAAAATGTAGAAAGTTATATATTTAAATTAGTTTTTAATTTTGTTTATTAGTGATGTTGTCTAGTCACTCGGACATGGAATGTATTAAGCATATATTCTCTTATCGTTTGGATGTTTGCAAACACTTTTCATTCTACATATTAATTGTTTTAATTTGATAAGTTGTATAATTTGAATGACTAGCTCCAGGAATATCTCTCAACAGTGCCATTTCTAATTTTGCTTCATCTAACATTTCAAGTTTCAGATACGGTTTGTGAAAGGATATAAATTATTGTCCACTATTGTTTGAACCATAGCAAATTCACAGTGTACTAACATACAACTAAATAAAATGGAGTTTAGACATCAGCATAAGTATCTTGTGGAGGAATCTGAGTGTAATATTGAACAAGATATTAAGAGCAAGCCATTATCAGTTTTTATCAGTGTGAAGAGATTTTTATTAATGAATTATCTGTTTTGGTCATCTAGTTGCCTGCAGACTTTGCAGCTCTCAACATCATTTTGTGTGCCCTGTGGAAGTTATTTCAGAAAGATTTTTAGTACAGGTCTGTTTAATTTCAAATGCAGGCAAACTGAAAAATGCTTATTTAAACACAATTGATAAAAGTCACTTTTTTGGCTGAAGTTTTTTCATGAACCCTTTATTTTTTAAATCTCAGAACCATGGTGCAGTTGTTTCCTTATGTTTCGTGAACTGATCCTTGCAAAGAAATTATTTGACTGATCATTGCCAAAATATACTAAAATAACTTCAACTTCTAAAATTTTAGGTATTTAAATTCATATAAAAAAATAAATACCCCCTCAAGCAGCTGCTTGCCCACAGAGGTCTGACAGGAGCCTGCCAGTTTATATGCCATAGTAGAAGGGCTGTGAGGATGGCAGGACCTCAGCAGAAAAACGACACATACATCCATGCCTTGCCCAGGGCTCGAACCCAGGTCCCTTAGATCAGTAGCCAAGCGCGCTAACCACTCGACCATGGGACGGCTTAAATTCATATGGCCAGTGATTATTGCTCTATACATAGGTGCATAATGATAATGTGTAGAATACACTGCATCCTTGCAGTGGTATTCCAAAGCATGTTTAGGTATTTTGCAGCATAACTCATTTTGACAATGAAACTACCCTGCCTAAAAACAGTGGATAGATAGATAGATAGATATGTGAACCAGGTGGCCAAAAGACCATGAAGTGATGTCAATATACAATACAGTGCAATAAATTATTTGTACAGATAACAGTATGATAAATACACAATTATATCACCATGTTGCATCACGATTGGCACTACATGCAATGATATATTGTAGCTTTGAGTCATATATCTTGTTTGACACATTGTATTTATTTTTTTTATTTAAACCTAGTTGCTGATGCACCATAAAACTACAACCAAGAGTTCCACAGTATACAATACTAGATATTGTCCTGTGAGATGTGCCACATCTTGTACACAGGGAAGCTGTGGGAACAAGACCTGTCCTAGTTGAGAATGGGTTTGCAGGTGGCATCCTATCCCAAACATGTTTGGTTGGTGTGTCTAGGGATTTGGCTGGTCACTACACTGTCTGGACTTATTGTAAAATATTCCATGAAAATTGTAGCGCTATTTGATTTTAACTGATGGAAACATGGTGGATGGATGCAACCTGTATCCCCATTGTCTCCATACACTTGATGCAGTGGTCATCTGCTCCTAAATAGAACTGTGACTCCTTGCTAAGAAAATATTGTCATTTGTTGTGCCACTAACTCCAATTGCAATCAGTGATGGTGGGACAATGAGCCCTGGCTCTGCAAGATACAGACCATTGAATGGTCGATAATATTATGGGTACAGCTGCCATCTCCTGTCCACTGATTAGGCAATTCACCTATAATAGCCATCTGGTGCCTGATCCTACAATCCTGAACCCACTGTTTCCAGCAATGATCAGTTGCCCTTTCATTGCTTCTGACATATGCTGTAATTTGGCAGGTGAACTATCCAGCCTTGTGATTCATCTTTGTGATCAAATTGGCCCAACTGGTGGTATACAATGTATTGGATTTATTTAAAAGTAAGAGGAAAACATGACTGCAAGAATAATTGTTCCCAAGATTAACCAATGTGTAATTTAATCAAGAACATAATAGTAGAATATGCCATTAGTAAATATGACCATGTTCTAATGATTTACAAGTTCGTAGATGCCATTCCTGCAGAAAAACTCTTGTCCTTTGTGGTCCGAAACTTCCTATTAGTAGGGAAATTGTTCGGGGATCGGAACAGATTGTAATCTGAGGGAGCCAGGTCCATTGAATACAGGGGATGTATCATTATTTCCTTGCCCAATTATGCTGAAGCTTCTGCTATTAATGTGTGTGTTTGTAATACAGCAATGTGCCTTGCTTTGTTCTAGTGGAATACGATACCTTTTCTTTGTACTAAATATTAGGAGTTTGGCTTTCAGTGCTGCACTTAAGCAGTCCAACTGCTCACGTTAGATATACAAGTTGATGGTTTGGAACCAATTTGAATGCTCATAGTGGATGATAGCCCTGCAATTCCAGATTTCCATAGCCTGTGACGATTGACATCATAAATGATCCACATTTCATCTCCTATAATCATTCTATCACGAAAACCATTGGCCTTTTACCTATCAAGCAATGAAGCACATGCAGTGTAGAGAGCCAATATGTTCTGCTGTGATAGCTGATGTGGGATCTAGTTTTGACACAACCCAGCTTTTGCAGATGTCGAACAACAAAGGACGATTGGTATTCAGTAGCTGTGCCAACTTAACTGGCTGTCATCTCTGAGATTCATTTCTGGACTGAAAGTCACCTGACTGAAACTTGTCCTAACATTGGTAATAGGTGCTTTTAGAGATGATGTTGTCCCCATAAGTTTTGCACAGTTTATTTAGATACCATTTCTGAATTTGTATGATGGAATGAATGCATACTTCTTGTGTGGCCATTGTGAAATGACTTGTCATTTGTTCAAACAAAATGTGGGTGCAAAACATCATTAGATACTAGAGCTATCATTCCACATTTCCTGACAACCTCAAACTAGTGATTCATGTTTTTCTTCATTTTGCATTAACCCATTATAAGTAATGGTGGCTTGTAACTAAATGTTTTGGTGGGATAGTTTGACTACCACCTGCAGGACTCAGGTATTGGAAAATAATTTAGGAGATGTGTGATATTAAATTGAACCAAATCAGACTGAAAATACATTCAGAGCTGCAACTACTCTACTTTTTTTTTTTCAGATTTCTCAGAATTTTGTTCAAAATCCACTACACTCATTTTACAGTATTTTTGTCTTTTCCCAAAAGTAGAATGTTAATGAAAAGGGAGAATTTCTGATTTAGCTCTTTTACTGTACTAAAGATGCAGCTGTGTTCTGACCCCCTAATCTGTTCTTGTTTATTGCTGCACACCAAAGTTAAACCTACAAGACTTCAGCTGACTATTTCCAGACAGAACACTTGGCAAAAGTCCACACCTAAATTCCTTTACAGAGTTGAAGGTTATAGATTTTTTTTAAATGGGTGTGTTTTTTTTTTAACTTATACCCAACTCTCCCAGTTTTGGATTACTTAGAATCAGAAACTTCGGAGTGAAGGAGATAATGCAGATTAGAGAACCTCCCTGATCTGTATGCCATGATTGACATTGGAGCTGGAAATGATCTAATGCATGTTATCTGTTTGGGCTAATGGGCTGATAAGGGATTAACATACACCACCATAACCACAGCTGGCTACTATTCTGATCTTATAATTTTTATTATGCCTCTTAAATGTTTGCAAAATCACAAATATACTGCTCACAAAAATTAGGGGATATTTCAAAATGAATATGAAGCGATAATATATCCCCTAATTTTTGTGAGCAGTATATTTGGCAAAATATTGCTAGGAATCTCCAGAAAGCAAGTGCTGAAAGTAACAAGCTATGCATTAAATGAAAGTTTGTAGTATAGGGAGTGTCATAGGATATAACAAATTGAGCTTCTCACCAAGCTTTCTACCTCCCTAAGAAAGGGGAAATGTGAAAACAGTTCCACCATATCTTCCGAAGAAAGGGCCAAAAGCAATGGGCTATGTGCCAATTGAAAGCTTTTGACATGGGGAGTTAACAAGTTATAAAAATCCCCCTTTTCCTTTTAATAAAAGGAAATTTTTATTTTCCCCATTTTAAAAGAGGGGGAAATACAATGATTTTTCTGCTACATCTTTGGAACATGGGGGTCAAACATAAGTTGTATGTCAAATCAAATCTTGTGAGTTAATAAAAAAAAATTGTCAATATAAAAATATACCCCTGTTTTCTTGCCCTCTGAAAGGGGGAAATATGAATGTTGTTCTTTTACTATATTTTCCAAACGAAACTTCCACTATTCGCCCAAAAAAAGTGCAGATTTTGTGCAGGGGGGTGGGCTTTAACAAGTTATTTTATATCACAAATTAAATCTTGTGACATCTCCAGTGTCATGGGCAACCTCGAGCATTACTGGGGAGGGACTCAGATTGAATGGGAAGGCTAATTTGTTTGTAACTGATGAGAGAGACAGTGCAGTGATTTATATATATATATTATGCAAATTTATTTTAATTGCTAATAACTAGTAACTAATAATCAGTATGTATTGATGCATTGATTAATAATTGTTATATTACATAAATTCTGTAATACACGAGTTTATTAATTTTTTTAAGTGCTTCCTCTGATTTTTTTATTCTTCTAAATCATATTTTTGGTTGTGCAAGGTAGGTAGTCTGTAATGCATGTTTTCTCTCTTTTTGGTTATTCTCAAGATGCATTATTTAACAATTTGTGGGTGGGGGCAAACTTGGAAAGTGTTTTTGTTCTTTCTACTTAAATGCAGTATTTTGTCCATATGCTGTAATAATTGCTTATGTATATTTTCCTCTCCTTTCTAGTTTTATTTTAAAAACTTTCCTTGAAAGTATGTGTACTATGTACAGGTATTGGACAGAAAAATGAAACCAGTTCTGTGTTATCTCAATGTAAAATCACATTCAGAAATATAATATATTAATATATTTAATGAAAAATATGTATGTCTAAAGGTAATTTAAAGAGATGAATGCCAGAATATGTAACAGGCTACAAAAAATTGACCATTTAATTTAATAAAAACAGGTTGAGATCAGATATTGTTGAGTGTAGTAGAATACTTGCAGAGTCAACTATATACGAACCAAAACATTCACTGAACAATGCTGCACTGGTCAGAATACATACCTCTAAAAGATTGGAAGATATGTAGCCATTATAATACATAATACTCAAAGTCTACAAGTGTTCATTTTATCCTGACGAGTGTACTGTGCAGTTGCTTTTCACTGCACGAGCAGTACCTTCTGATATGCAAGTTAAAATCATCATGACTTTTAATCTAAAATTGCCTGAACCATATATAGTTACAGCCACGTGGACTCATTTCATCACTAAGCATTTCATATCCAACTTTCATTGACTTTGTCAGACAAAGCATGATTACATGTGTGATGGTATGTATGTTGATGGCCCTCTGGTAACAATGCTAAGTTTTGAAATTGTCCAAAAGTAGAAGATTCCATGTGAATGGGATGGGTTTTTTTTTTTTTGCAAACTGGATGACTTAATATTTATAGGAAATTTCTTCAGATAATTTAACTGAAATCTAGTGTTAGATGCTGCAACTATTTTGATTTCAGTTAAGTAGGTGTAAATCCTGTGTTTTGAATTTTATTTTTGATACATTCATGTTCTTTTAATCCAAGTTCTGTAGTATGTCCTTCCTATGTAATTTTATTGTTCAGTGTATTTTTGTGATTGTGCAGCTTAATATTATAATCTCTAGCTGTGAAAGGTACTTTATTCCGATCATTTAAGATTAAATTTTGGTAGTTGATGCAACTGTTAGTCTTAAAAATATTTGAATATTTTGAGATATAGGAAAGAAATTGGGGGGGGGGGGAGATCTTTTTCATATATTCCTGTAATATTAAGAAAATTCTATTGATGCACACATATTTGAATATGTACTTATTAGAATTAGCAATTACTTGGTCTCAATCTTATGTAGTGACCACTATTGCACAGTAATTATGGTGTTAAAAGTGTTATTAGCATATAATTATCATTGTGAAACCTTAAATCTTTATATAGTTAAAGAGTAAAATCTCATCAACCAATGGTCAGGGATATTTCTGAAGTTTTGTTTAAAAAATAAATAAAAAAAAATAAATCCCCCCTCAAGCAGCTGCTTGCCACAGAGGTCTGACAGGAGCCTGTCAGTTTATATGCCACAGTAGAAGGTCTGTGAGGATGGCAGGACCTCAGCAGAAAAACGACACAAACAGCCATGCCTTACCCGGGGCTCGAACCCAGGTCCCGTAGATCAGTAGCCAAGCGCGCTAACCACTCGGCCACAGTCTAATGCTATTTCACTTGGGCATTCATTTAATATTTAATTGCACTTTACATACTGTTATTAAATATATTTGTCAAGAAAGCTTTCAGCTGATCAAATACCTACTGAACTGTATAAAAAAAAACCAACATATACAGGAGGAGTTTAAAATATGCCAGCTTGTGATCAGAAATTTGCAGGTTTGAGGTTGCAACTGTGCATTGTTGTGATATTCTTCATGCTTGTTTGCTTTGTCTTCGATGAGAAAAGTGGTTTTTTTTTTAGAAAAGCTGCTTATCCAATGAAAGTGAAGGAAACTCTCTGTGGATGAAAACTGTTGCTTTTATAACAGAGTGGGTCATAAGTTGTACATCATAGGGTAGGGATGAATTTATAAACAATTGTCATAAACATGCAAACACTATTCCTTTTGTAATTAGGGAGAGATATGATGTAATATTTTCTTTTAAATTCTTGGGCACTTCTGGTAGACTATATATCTTAAATGGTTCCAAGAAAAAACTCAAAGGGTTTGAGGTTTGGTGACCTCAGTGTTCATTTGACTGAATTCTGTCATCTAATTCATTTGTTGTGGAATGTGCTTTAAAAGACTTTTATATACCCAATTCTGTTTTTACACAGTAGATAGATTCTCGAAAAAACAAAAAAATACAGTGCATATGAAAAAATAGAAGATTGGTTCCAGACATGAAAACCCATTACAAATAATAAGTTGTTTTCAAACAAATCAGTCAAAATCTTTATTTGATTTTTATTCATTTAAACACATTTTTTATTTTATAAACTTATGAAGATTATTAAACTAACACTTCTAACTTTAAACACGAAATGAGAGACCAAGACTAACATATGTATTGAAGATGAAATTGAGGGGAATTCCTAGAGATCAGTGTTGCCACTTTATTCTGAATGAAGTAGGTTTTAGAGAATAAAATAGAGAAAACTTGTGTAGTTATGTTAAGTGTAGGTTTTATTTTGGGAATTTTAGTGCACAAAATGTGTACCCTATAGTGCATTTTCAAAGTTAAACTATTTGAAAAATGTGACCATAAAAGCGGCATCTTTGCTATAATATAAATGTGAATTCTAGGAAAATTTTTACAGAATTAAATTCGAATGGAGATTTTTAAAAAGGTGCCGTTTGAACCGTATTAGAGCAAAATAAATTATGTAAAAAGAGAAATGGAATTTTTTTCTAAACTGTAAAAGCAAAATTGGGTGTATTTAGTAGTAAAATTCATCCCTACGGTGTGTGACTTATGGCTCATCCTGTAGATAAGAGCATGTTAGGTGATCTTGACATATAACCATTGCTTTCCCCAAGAAGCGATGTGAGGTTATCCTTTTTTGTCAGTCTTGTTTTGAGCCTTGGGCTCCCTTATGACTTGGCCATTTAGTCCTGTATAGTTAAACAGTGAACTAAGAATAAACAACGCAGTACAGTTTAATAATATGGAATGCGAGAGATTTCTCGTCTAAGGTGTTCATTAAAAAATATGCAATATTTAAAACTTAACACCATTAAATGATTCTTAATATTAATTGCCTAGTAAGATAAGTGTTCTTTTAATGGGTACTTAAGCTCCAGATAGGCTTAATTTTTAATCTCAAAATATTTTGCATGGTGTAATATCTCTATGAAAGTACTGTAGGAGTATGAATGTAATTCCAATATTTTTATTATGCATTTGTTTTTTGAAGTGTGAGTATGTGCATGCAAAATTAGAATCTGCCAAAATTTTATTTTTTATGCATTCCACCATGGAAGCTTCGAGTATACTCCTTGCATGCTGACATTACATGTTTAACTTCTATTAAATAGAAGTTGTGGGACTTTGTATATTTTGGAAGTGTTGAGGGGAATTATTACTATCTATAAACTGACTTTGTTGTGAAAATCTTTTTGCATCTTTACTAGATTTTTAATAAAGTTTAATCTCATTTATGCTCATAGAAAGTTCATAAATGATCATTATATACAATCTGAAAAAGAAAATGCAAATTATAACTTCGTAACTGCAGTTTTGAACTGCCTACTTAATTGCATTTGAGATTTCTTCATGTTAACAATTTTACAGCATTACTAGTGTGAAGTAAGCACTGTTAAAAATAATATTTGGTAATGGAAATAATAACCATTTCTTCAGAAGTGTATAAATCCAATGGAACTGAAATGTAAAATACTTCTATGATTTTGTATTTTAGAGATTTAATGATTATGCAAAAAAATGTAATAGACAGTTGCACTTTTTTTAAGGTAGTGTTCATAAAGTCCTTCGTAGATTTATGAATTTAGACTGATATTTCAAATTAAAATAGCATTTGTAATACAAAGGAAAAATGCACATAAGCATTTTGGGTAAAAACTAATATTAGATTTTCCCCCCCAGCCCTTTTTTTAATGAGTTTTTTTTTATATATATATTTCCTCATTTTATAATCTATTATTTTGCAAGTACAGATATGTAATATACACTCTCTTATAGAAAGTAACCAGATACTTGCATGTTATATGAATGGAAAGCTACATTTAAACTTCCTAACTTTGAAAATTGGGGTTTTTTTGTATGACATGTCACATAAATTAAAGATCTCACTGTAGTCTCTATTTTCTACAATATTTATTTAATATTTAAAGAGTTATGGAAACTGAAACCTTTAACTTTTACTAATCATAAAAATTTACCTCAAAAGTTAAGGCACATTTGGTATAACATAAATGTAATATTTCAAGTTTGTGTGACAATGTTTTGTTTTCATTAATTAGGGGGGGGGTTAGGAAGAGTGATATAGCAGCTTCTATTGTTAAATGTTCCAGCTTCAGTAACTCCTTAAATATTAAATGTATACTTGCAAATGTTGACTTTTAGTGAGAGATTGATAAGATCTTCATTTTATTTTTATAACTGATATTTTTCTCTAAAATGCTTATTTTCAAAGTTAGAAAGCTTTCAATGTGGCTTTTCATCACATAACATTCACATGTACAATTTGCTTTGTAATATAGTGTATATTTAATTTATATACACTTTCCATCTAACTGATAGTTTTTAAAATGCATACTTTAAACAGAAATATTAATATTTCATTTTATGGAATTGAATAAATAATGATATTTGAACTGTATATGAAATTTATGTACAGTATTGAGATTTAATTCTTTTAATGGTATTTGTGGCTTAAAATTGCTAATATTTCTCTTATTCTTTTTTTCATTATCAATTCATGACTAGTTTCAATTTTTAAAAAAACTCGGCAATTTTTAGATATCAGTAATTTTCAACTGAAACACGTTCTAAAATAAAATCAGAAAAATCAATTTCTCAAGCCCAAACTTCAGGAAGATAATAAGTAATGTTAAGTAATTTTGATTGGATTTTTAGTTAGATTAGTAAACAAGTTACTTTTACAAATAAATTGCAATTCATTATAGGCACATGATGCAACATGAGCTTAAGGTACTAAATTCCTTATTACAAAGTAGGAATATCAACTAAAATGAAATGTGAATGGTAGGTCATTGACAGAGAAAGAAAATTGAGATGAAATTAAGATTCATGAATTCAGCTGAATCAGTGTATAGACTAGTGGCTCTCTACACTTTTGTTCATGGTATCCCCTATGTAATAAATATTTTTGAAGCAAAAATACGCAATTTCTTTTTTTTTGTACATAATTATATAAAACATTTGGTGTGTTTATAACTTTAGGATCTGTCATTTGCTAACTGTTTATGGGAATTTTTTTTATTTTTGAAGTTTGAGGTGTATAGTTTTTCCCCCCATCATCTTGTTTGAAATTTGTGGTATAGGGGTTTTTTTTTTCTTACATCATCTTGTTTGAAAATTATGCTCATGTCCATAATTATTCATCATGAGTGCCAAAAATATTTGAGGAATGAAAAATTAATTTTTCTTCAAATTATCCTAGATTGGTAACTTTTTACTTCATATGTCTTTGGTTTGTATTTAGGGTTATGCTCATGCAAAAGTTTGTGTTTTTGAATTTTTATATAGGTGTGATGGATGGTGGGATGACACAAAAGTTGAGAGCCATTTGTCTAAACATTGAAATTTTACACTTTTTAAACAAGCCTTCGACATCGCAATGTGTGTAAAAAAAGCACATGCTTAAAAATATTTGCCCAAACTATTAAGACAGATTTAGGTGATAGTTATTTATAAAATAGCCTGACAATTTTTATTTTTTTTTTTGTTGAATTTCTAGTAATGAACAAATTAGCATGTGAAATCATTGAAAATGTATAATTTCTGAGTAGTATTTATTAAACGTTAAACTGTAGCTATAACTTTACACTAATTATGAATCAATATAAATATTTTTAATATGTGCATTTCATTTAATTGAATTGTTAACTGTGTAGGAAAGTTACTTTATTGCACTTTTATATACACCTTTTTTTTCCCACTTCCCAAGAAGAGTTACAAATTTAAGCATTTTTTTTTGTGACTTTCATTCATACTCATGAGGGCCTTATATGCTCAAATTGTCATTGCCTTCTTATTTGGCCATTGTCAGAATCTTATCTTATTACAGAAAGTAGGTAAATTAACTCAGTTATCAGGATGTTAATGTTAAAGTTTGCAAGATCAGTTAGTTTATGTTCTTACATGTTGGAATGTTTAATATATTTAAACATTGGACCTTTAATTTTTAACAGATGACAATATATGTAATAAAAATGAGTTGTTAAAAAGTTATGCAAAACTGAATAATTCAAACTAAACTAAAATTACCTATCTACTTTCCTTTAATATTGCTCTACCACTTAAAATGTGGATTAAGAGCTTAGCATTTTTTCACATGAATGTAAAAGCAAGTTAAAATAGAATTTTCAAATTAAAATGTTAAAACCTTATGGCTAACTTTTCTCAACTTCAATTTTTAATAAGGGCAATTTGTTATGCTTGGATTTACTGTTGAAGGGGAAAAGACCAAGTTACTTTAAAGTTTTGCAGTTAAACAGAACCTTTAAAGGAAAGTTAGAATAAAATATTGTTTAAAAATGTTATGCATATATCATGATACTATAATAAATGTTCTTACACAATAACATTACAGGTGGAACCAGGCCTGGTAGTGATGATCGTTATGGTTATGACAGCTATGGAGGCATGCCCTCCTATGGTCAAACACGCGATAACTATGGTGGTTCTCCCGCAAGTTATGGACCCCCTCCTCGTTCAGGGGGTGGGCCTCCTCCCCCTCGTCGCTACTAAAATGTGTTGATACAACCTAGCTTCAGAAGCACCAACTTGCACTATTGTTGGAAGTGTTTTTCATTTACATCCTGCAAGAATCTTCACCCAGTTTCTGAGAAACATAATCATCCATGTTGTCAAGGCACTAAAGAATAAATACCACAAAACATAATTTTAAACACTTATGTGGAACAATTTAAGGGCATACTTAAAAATTGACAGTTTGCATTAAAAGAACTATTTCAATATGTTGCATCAGAATATTGTAAAAGAGCAAATAGAAGCAGAAATGTACAAAGTTTTGTGCTCTCATTTAAATTTTTATATATTTAATGCCACTGCTGCATCCACCAACATAAAGTTACTAGTATTACCATAATGTTATGTTAGGACATTTCTTAATCAGTCAGAATATTGGTGGTCCAGATGTCATTGTAATTTTCATAGCTGTATATTTGTCATGTCATTTATTTTTATCTATCTGTGGGACACAAGTTGGTGCATTTAAACTGTCATGTCATTGTGAGTCAATAAATGCTTGTTTAGTAATTTCTTGAGATTTGGCCTGAAATTTACCACTTTAAAATGTGTCACAAATTTTTAACATTTACTGTACTCAAATTCATTGTAGGAAAGCCTGAAGTGTTAAATATCATGTGACACGGGCCTTTGCAGGAAAAATGCAAAGGAGAAATTTATTATTCTTATATCCTAGAAAAAATATGTAAAATTATTGGCAGAAGATTGAGGCCAGATCTATTAAGAACTATTAAATTGATAAAAAGTGGATGTAAAATGCATTAGTTCATTGCTTTAAAGTATCGTGTATTACATCCACAATTTTTGGCAGATTATTTAAACTCGTACTTCACAAATTTTCTTATTGTTATTTGAGCACAGTAATTATTACTACTTGCGTTTATGAATGCTTGCTTTTAAATAAATTTTAACATAATTTGAGCATATGGCTAAAAGAAATAGCCTCATTAGAGAGAAATAGCAAATTTTTTAATGAGAATTAAATAATGAAGATATCCTTCATTTATATTTACATATAATTTTACCAGCCTTTCTGTATGTGATGTGCCATTAATAGTTGATATTTTTAATGATCATGAATTGCTTTAGTATAAATCTACTCTTGATATCTTTTTATTACATAATCCTATAATTTTAGAACTGGTTTACCTATAAAAAAATTTTTTTTACTTTAATTGAAAGAGGATTTTAGCCATAGGACCAGTCCTGCAAATTTTGAGATGTTTGCTTCTTGCTGAGTAGAAGTAGTGAAACTGGAATTTTAAAATTTTCATCTTATGCAAGTATTTTGCATTCACTGAAACAGTAAATCATGAAAAAATCTGATTTTGTGCTGTTGCATAAGTTAAAAAAAACTTTTATATGTATGAAAATTCTCGTTAGAATTCATTACAAAAGATATTTGGCTATTGTAAACTGTTCAAAATTTTAATTACAGTAGAGTACCATAACTGCTATAATAAGTTCCATGATGTTGAGGAAATTGGCATAGAATTATGAAGGAAATTGACAATTAAAATAATTAGTAATTGGCAATAAATAAACCTTGTTGCTTGCTTTATATTGTAGACTGAGAGAAATAATTTACATAAGTAAATGTTCTGAGAATATGAAATGCACTTGTAAATATTCTGAAGTTAATTTAATACAACTTAGTTTATGAAGTAATGGGAAAAAATACCCTTCAGTACACCAGAATTTCTAACAGGCTTTCTCCCATTAGATGTAGATGACATTAAATTGAAATTATGTGCTGCTGTTTTTATAAATGCAGTTAAGATATTTGCCATATCCTTTGCACCAAGGCTCAGCAACTTCTTAATGGGAGCCACATTAGAATTGTGGAATCTACAAATGGGTCACACTAGGGAGATTAGGATGGGGTGCAATTTGTATATGCATATCTTTATGATTATATCTCAAAAATAATATTTGAGCAAATAAAAAATACCAAAAATTCTTACATATGCATAAATCAAAAGAAAATTTTACTTAAAAATACTAATGCTTGATGTTTTTGACCAATTTAATGAAATTAAATGTTTGCCATTTTTGAGAAAATATGTGTTCACAAATATAAGTGCTAGTGAACGTAGTTATGATTCTGGCAGATAATCATTTCAGAAGAGGAAATGCAGAATTTGAAAGTTGCATAAAATTGTTGCACTAGTTCCACAGATTTAAATGACTCAACATTTTGTTCATTTGTAAATAAATTGCATATCTAGATGATTATGAACGTCTTCAGCACCAATATTGGTGGTGAGGCAATTTGATTTACTGGTTTTTATGTTGCCATCGACCCCTGCTTTACACAATTTTTGCAGTTATGAAATTTATTTGGTCAATTAAACATATTATTGGTGGCAAGTGATATAAGGAATTTGAAAATTGCTTTTACAAATTCTCAGTATGCCTTTTTGTATTAAAAGACACAACTATGAATTCTTTGGCAAATGAACAAACAATTTCTGTGTTGTGCAGTGGTAAGAATTATTTTCTACAATACTTTACCTGGAGACAAACTTTCAGCTTTGATTAATTATATTGCTCAAAAGGGATATTCCAAGAGCTTTAATGCTGTTTTGTGATATGTAAGTGCACTAAGATGTATTGCAAAACAGTAATGGTATTTGTAATTTGCAATTGTATGAAAAGCATTCTTTCAGACCCCCCCCCCCATTTTTTTTTTCTTCAAATCTGCATTGCAACCACTATTAGGCAATATGTTTTTGCTCTGCTTGTAATGTAGGTGAGATCATTTTTTACATGAAGGCCGTTATAGTTCAGGTGTGATTGTAGCATCTCGCTCCTTTATAGACATTTTTGCAACATGTTTTGTGATATGATGTTAGTACAGGCATGGCCAACATACGGGCCGGATCCGGCCCGTATGTTTATGTGGCCCGCGAACAATTTTTAAATATTAACATTTAGCTTCTAGTAATTAATCGAATGAATTCTCGATACTTCTATATTTTTTAAAAAGATTCCGTTATAAAGAATTAAAACTTTTATACTCATCTGCACTCGATGTTCAAGCGACGTTGCCAGCAGGCGAGTAAAATATTTTTGCATAGTGCAAAAATATTTTAAAAATCGATCATGTTACAAATGTAGTTGTGAAATTAGTGAATTTCCTACGATCAAAAGGATTATATCACAGGCAATTTATTGATCTCCTTGAAGAATTAAATACCAGTCATTTAGATGTACTATATCACAATAAAATCCGTTGGTTAAGTTTGGGAAAAGTTTTAAGACGTGTGTGGGACCTTCAAGAGGAAATAAAAATATTTTTAATGCTTCAAGAAAATGAGGATTTTCCTGAATTATTAGATCCAAATTGGATTTGTGATTTAGCATTTTCTTTGGATATTCTCACACATTTGAATGAATTTAACACATGTATAAAAGGAAAAAATTTATTTGCTCATGATTTAATACAGAAATTAAGAGCTTTTAAAATGAAGCTTAGCCTTTTTTCTACAATTCTGGCTGAATGTAAATTTGATCATTTTCCAACGTTACAAACCATATCTTTAAATATTTTAAAAGAAAAGGTTAAAACATTTAATAAAAACATCCTTGCACTAATGACAGATTTCGAGCAGAGATTCGATTGCTTCAAAAATATTGATAAAATTTTATCTATTATCCGAAATCCATTTTCTGTACAAGTTGATGACGTTCCTGTTGATATACAATTAGAAATAATTAATTTACAATGTGATGAATTATTACATGAGAAATATCGAGAAGAGCAAGAAAATTTGTGTAATTTTTATAAGCAATTGAATAATGAAAAATATGGAAATTTAAAAATCTTTAGCTCAACTTATATTTGTAAACAAACCTTTTCTTTAATGAATCTAAATAAAAGCACAACAAGATCAAGATTGAATGATTTACATTTGGAGGCTGTGTTAAGAATAGCTACTACAAGTATAGAACCAGATATTAAAAAAATAATAAGCGATGCAAACCGCCTCAACACGTCGCATTAGTTATTATGTTAATTTGTTGTATTGATTTACTTACAATTATTCATAAACAAATTTCATAATAAAATTTTGTTTACTTAAAGAAATAAGTGTTTTGCTTAACATTTTTCAATTTTAATATTTCGTCCGGCCCGTGAAAATATTTTTTTTTCCAATCCGGCCCGGGGGCAAAAACAGTTGGCCATGCCTGTGTTAGTACATTGGAAAAATGGGTTGACTATCTGGCTGGTAAAAAATAAAGACTGTGAATGCATGTTGTATTAAGATCTTTCATGTTTAATCCCAAATAAGTTTTTTATTGAAGCAGTTTAGTTTTTAACCAAGAAGTAGGTGCACCCATTTTGATCATGCCTCAATCTTTGGTAAAGACTGAAAACTAATGCTGCTTAAAAGGTTTTCCTCTAAACGTTTTTAACTTTCTTTCATAATTATATAATTAATTTTTTGAAAGAATACACATATATTTCAGCTACAGTATAGTAAAATTAACAACAAATTGACAGTTTTTTTTTTGCCTACAATAATGTGCACTATGATCCATTTCACTGCATCATTTTTTCTCACTGCCACAGTGAAATGCATTCATGTATGTATAATATCTTTGTCTTGTTAGTAAGAACACGTGTAAAGGCTGAAGAGTTAATTTGGGTGATATAGAAATGCACATGTGATAGGAAAAAGACCAATACATGCCTACCAACTGCCAGATAATGGATGTGAAGTATGAAACATTTAATAGCAATTGGGCATAATAAGCATTTAACTTCAATAAAAAAAATTTAATATTTCAGCTCTTATTCTGGGGTATTTAAGGACTTAAAATACCATGATCGAGAAGTTAAAATTATTTAAACATCTTAAGAATGATGAAATCACACAGGAATGTGATTGCCATATGAACAAGTGCTATGTTATTAGTAAAAAGTGCGACAACAGTATTGTTAAATCTTCTAGTTCGGTTTATGAGTAAGTTACTCATGAATAAATTAATTCATTCATATACATTTTTCAGTATTAAAATTTAAATAGCTTTAACTGATGAAAGATTTATTGTGAGAGTTTTACAGATTGACAACACCACATTGCATGTAGTAATTACTTCTATTAAGCCGGCTTCTCTTAGGCTGAAGTTTAGGAGAAAGAAAAGTTACTGATCAATGCTGACGCATTATGGAAAATAAAATTCACTGCTTTCAGTTTTTTTTTTTTATCGACCATTCGAATCTTTGCCATTTTTGTAAATCAGTGTGATTGTTGCTATTCAACAAGAAAGTCACCCACAGAGGGAAAATATTTTGTACAAAAATTTCATCATTTAAAGTGGGGAGGGAGCCTGTTATCTGACATAAACTTTTCACACTAATAATATAAGTAAATTTTCATTCATAGTTTGATATCTTTTAAGCAGAGGATATTTACCTAAATTTTTAGGTAAC
Organism: Ryuthela nishihirai; assembly: GCA_038380435.1. NCBI lineage: Eukaryota > Metazoa > Arthropoda > Arachnida > Araneae > Heptathelidae > Ryuthela > Ryuthela nishihirai. The sequence goes on from JAWZYU010000009.1 coordinate 10,822,748, forward strand.
CTTTATTAATAAAGGACTATTGCAAACTACAAATATGGCTTTTTGTTTTCAGCTCTGCTACTGTATCTTAAGACTTGAGATTACTGAAAGCTCCTTGTTTTATCTCATTCTTAGTACATCTGCAGATGGGGGGAATCAAATATGTAAAAAAAAAAATCTCAAGCAAACTCTTATGGCTCTTCTATGTTACTAATAATTTTGTTTCCTTACTACATAACAATCATATTTTTGAGTATGCTAAATCCAATGTTGCTGAACTCATACACAAGTAGAAACTTGAATATTTCAAGAAATTTTGTTAAGTATTTGGCCTTCTTTTTATGGCCATCAGCATTTATTCCTTGATTGGGGTTGATGAAAGTGTTGTGATTATTTAGGTCATTGAAGAATCCATAGCATTGGAAATGACAATCTGGTTTTCTGAGGTGTTTCCAAAATGATGTAGCCAGGAGGGGGGGGGGGGTCTTGAAGAGAAACTTTGGACTGAGTTAGGGATAACAATAATTACCCCCTCAAGCAGCTGCTTGCCACATAGGTCTGGCAGGAGCCTGTCGGTTTATACACCAAAGTAGAAGGTTTGTGAAGATGGCGGGAAGTCTGCAGAAAAATAACACAAACATCCATGCTTTATCCAGGGCTCGAACCCAGGTCACTTAGATCATTAGCCAAGCACACTAAACACTGGATGTCATGGGGGTGGAAAAGAATTAACTGAAGATTTCAAATGCTAAACTATTAAAAAAAATGGGGGGGGGGGAAGTGACCTGAGAGTCTAATAGAATAATAATTATAGATTGGGACTTTAATATTTTATTCAACATGGAACCTATTTACTTGATTTTCTGGCAGAAACAAATTGTAAATAGGAAATCTTGAAGTTACTCATTTTACTTAACCATGTGTTTAGATGCTGAAGTTGGCAGCATTATAATATTAAATGTTCATGTTTTTGATAAACTATATATTGTAATTAGATATACATTTATTATCCAGCTGCAGTTAATAATTTTTACTAATTTTAAACTTCTGAGCATAAATAATACCAATCTCAAAAACAGGAGTCATTGTAGTTGATTTTTATTCAGCAGGCCTTGTTAAATATTATTAATAAAGGCTAAAAAGAAATTTCCATACTTTATAAGAAAGAGGTCCAAAATGATGCAAATTGCTGCACTACTGAAATTTTTGTTAAAGAAATTTCTCATTAGTCTTGGAAATCTGGTATCACAGAAAATATATCAGCACTTCTGAATTTTGTCTTATCTTCCAAATAATTACTTGCGTTAATATATACTTTTTAGACATAATACATACCGACCTTGCCTTTTCGTGGTGGAGGCCATTAGTACTGTGTAAATGAGAAATTCCCTTCTGGAGGAGAACAGGAGAGGATCCAGATAGTTGGTTTCTTGAACTGGTCACATCCCACCACACACACACACTTTTGAGGGAAAATCTGTTTCATATTTACTTGAGGGGTTGCCAGCTCCAAGTGAAGAGATATGTGATATCTTTTTTAATTGGTAGATCATTATCAAAGTTCATTTCAGATATTTGAACCCTTGATTCCAAAAAACATTAAACTCCAGTAATGTGTCTCTAAATTCAACTTTAGAACTTTTTTGCCAAATAATTAATGAAAGGAATTATGGCATGTTATATGCCAAATTAATCAGCATTTAATTATGGATTTTCTTAAAATATTTAACAAAAAGATGTTTTATTATGATATTGCAACACAAAAATTTGTTTAAAAAACACTAAACAAATGATTCCAACAATGAATAGAAAGGCTATTTCTGAATAACAAAAAATTTTCAATTTTAAAGTAAAAATTTCTTCTGTTTTGTAATTAGCAGGAGATTTTAGAAAATAAGGAAAAATTTGTTGATAATAGTTCAATCCAACTTCTGAGCTTAAATTAAGGGATTGCTTCAGCAGAGAGTAATGTACCTTTTATTGCTTCTAAGAAATGGCAATCAGATGGCTTTAACAAATTATATGTCATAGTTTAATAAAATAGGCATCAAATGAAAAAAGAAAATATCAAGTCTAAGATATCTATAAAAATTAAAATGAAAAATTTTATTTTAAAAAATCTCTGTTGTACAAAAAATGTATATGTCCTGGATTGGATGCTGGAAGGGTTAAAGAACATTCTGGGTGGCCTTTGACAGGAGGCTGTGTCTCCTAATTTCTGTCCATTAAGTCTGCAACCTTCTCTGAACCCTTTGGAACCTTATTATCTTACCATTTATTTTATTATGTGCACAGAGTTGCTGCTTATAGGTAAAACAACCTAATATCTCTTTGCTGCCTGTGGGTCAGAACCAGAATTTGCCATTCCCATCCTGTGGTTATTTCTACAACCTGTAACACAACAGAATCATTGACCAAAAAATAAAATGTGCTTGCATCTTTCAGTAAATCATTGAATGATGTCCCAACACTTGATATCATCAGCCCCTGGGTGAACCAGATTTTTGTTCTTGTAGATCGGGAAAGGCACGTGTAGCAATGAACAAATGATTTGTGATCAGGTGAACCAGCTTCAGATGACCTAATTGATGTGTGTGTGCCTTAAAAGTTGAACACTGAGAATCTGTGTAGCTTGATATGCTGCTGTCTTAGGATACCATTAGACAGCACAACCACCAAAACTTGTGCCAATTGCAAATATTTTATGCAAGAAAAAGCATTGTATGGAGGCTCAGGAAGTAATTTTTAGTATGTAATCAGCTATATCCAGTGAAAATTATTTATGTAATTACTATTATGTGTTGTAGTTTCAGTCAAAAATTATGTGTTTAGTTCAGTCAAAAATATCAATATCTCAATTTCCAACAATATTCATTCAGTATTTAATGAGTTATAGAAGTTTGAATATTTAACAACAGCAATGCCAGTCTTAAGAAACTTATACAAAACTGATGATTAGTGAACGAATTCTTTACACAAACTTCTAAAACATGCCCTTATTTAATTAAACATTTTGATAAAATGCTTATTACTAAGTTTTAATTGACTTCTGAAGAAAATTTTTGTGATTGAATATTTAACAATAACAATGCCAAACTTCCATAACTCATTGAATACTGAACAAATATTGTTGAAAATTGAGACATTGATATATTTGATTTAGATCTTTATCTACTATCACATTTTTAAAACTATTTTTGAAGTTATAGAGCTTTGATGTTAGCTTCCTATTTACATAACCTAGGGCTGGCCCATAATATTTGGAAATCAGTGTATGTGACATGAAGCCATGTTTAAAAATTTGAAATTTTAATTAAATCTTGATTGAAACAAATGCAATGCTACTGCATTCTAATAAAAAAATTCAAACTTGACAAAACTGAATCATTATGGAAACATAAGTAAACTTGTTACAGGTATCCCTCAAGATAAGTTTTGTTTTCACTAATATGTTATGGGGATTCATGTTCATTACTCTTGTATATGATGATTCATTTTCCTAGTCTGGACTAGGATTGGTAAAAGCATCAATCTCATCAGAAGAAATCCAGATATCAAGTCATTTCAATTGACAGAATTTTAGCACATACATGTATGTAAAAGTTTACATTGAAACTTTCAAGCTACGAACACATCATTCATTATAACATATAGTTATGGGAAAAATTTCCCTGAAATACACGTGGTTTTATCAGAACACACGATGTATCTCATGGGAAACCTGTATATTGGAACTTTCGAGATCAGTTCTTTGGGGCTGGAAACAACAGCTATTAAGTGTTAGTTTTATAAAATTAAATTCTGAAAATATTTTGTTGAAAATAAGATTTAAAGAGTATTAACTCTAATTACATTTTTTAACTATAATTTTAAATATAAAAATCATCTAGCTAGTGATTAGTGGATACTAAAGTTGTTTTCCAACCAAAGTTGTATCCACTAATGGTAGAAATTGGTTATTTTCTATCCAATAGGGAAAGAATTATCCATTTAGTTCTTAAAACAAAAAGGTTGCATTTAAGGAGGCAGGTTGTTACTGCCTGTGCAACCCCTTGATGATTACACTTTATGCACAAATTTCATATTGGCATGAACAAGTCTGGCTACAATATTATTTTTAAATTTTGTTATTTTCCAACATTGGCAATCTACAGAGGAAAATTTCAGTTTATTAGAAGATTCTGAAAATTCAATTACAATATCATTAAATCTTATCTCCAAAAAAATCATTTATCTCTTAAAAAAAGGTGAAAGTGATCTTGTTCTTAGTTGCACACTGCTAGAGGGGTAGAAATTAATTTCATTTTTCCTCATCAGAGGATTTTTGTAATTCTCTTATCAATGCGAGATGCTAATGATTTTTCACAAAGCCATAATATCTTGCTGCGATTCCTAAAAAAAAATTGAACCATATTAAAACTAATTTTGGTTCTATTTCGTATCTCTAGGCACTCATAATTTAATTATCAAAAAGAAGTTGGAGAACTTCTTACTCTAGGCAAAGGTACTCCATTTTAATGTGTTTCCATCGCCTTTGTAGTAAAATACGTGGTTTTTTTTTTTTATATAGATTATTCAAAAGTAGTTGAGTAAACAATTTAAATTTATGAAGGAACCAGTTTGATTACAGGCATCTTCTGCAACATTTTCACAGAAGAAATAAAGCTGAGGAAGAATTTAAAAAAATATTAATAAAACATTTTCCTTAAATATAAGCAAATGAAAGAAAATTGAGTTGGTGAGAATAATCATAGACATGACTAACAGGCCAGCTAGCAACACATGCAAGGTGAGTGAAAGCCCAAATATATAACAACATTAATTGAGAAAACAAATTTTAAATAACTTAATTTTAATTGTAATATGTATAATGTTTAAATTCATTGTTCCTCTATACGTAATGTATTACCATAAAAACTTCATAAGTTGAGTCATAAAATAATATAATTGAGTCATAAAACTAATTTAAAAATGCCAGTCAAAATGGCACTTTTTATGTATTGTAAAGAATTGTAACTACTGGAACAAAAAATTTGATTTCAAAATTTCTTGAAAAGACATTAGAAGACAAGTGATCCATTTTAAAATTATGGTGGTGTGCTCAGTTGAGTGAAGGCAAGTGATGTACTTCAGACATTATGAAGCAATATTTTGTTGTGCATTCACTTCACCCAACTAAACATGATATTATTGTAATTGGTATTTCATCTTCTACCATGTTCAATGCTTAATAAAACCATTTTCCACTGATTCTGCTTAGAAAACTTACAGCACTATACCATATAAAAATATTGTTATAGTAGGCATTTTCAAAGCAGCAACATTTAGAGAAAAAAAGCTCATGCAGGGGAACTGTTTTATAAATTACACTTTTCTGAACAGCCAAATATTTTCACAAATGAAATTTTTAAGGTAATAGTAATTTTCTGGCTGTGATGCATTTAGGCTGGCTTCAGTTTGATTTATATAATGCTACTTGAATAAAAGGAAATTGACACTTTGAAGTAATTACACGTAAATAGAAATATTGCCATTAATATCTAAATCAGGATATATGTTAAAGATTAATAAAACTATGCAACTAATGTAAATATATGCATAGTAGGCAAAATAACCTATTTTAAAAACATTTAAAAGTGTACCTCAGAAATTATGGGAAAGTTTATATCCTTTTTGCATAATTATGCATGTTAAAGAACATGTAAATTAGACAGTTGCAGTGATGCCACCATAAAAATTTACAATGGCTTGTGCATTTTCAAAAACTAATTTTTTGAGCTAGTAAAAAAATTAAGTTCATTGGCAACTGCTCATTTCTAAGGAATGTAAAAAGTTAAATATTTAATGAGAATATTTTCATGCAATTAACAGTTTTAGATTTGAGCCTTTGATATGAAGCATTTACATTGTATCAAAATCTAAAATGACCAGTTTTCATAATGTAAATTTTATAATGGTCAGATGAAAAAATGTGGAAACAAATATATAATTGGTGAGCATGCATAATATGAAAAGAGTAACTTGGTAACAAGGAATAATCACTGTTATTGGAGCTTGTACTACATCTTATATAAAATATTCCTTTTTTATGCTGTTTTATAAAGTTAAATTAGTTTTTTCTGGGCAAATAAGAAATAAAGTTTGAATTGTGAAAAAAAAATACTTTTACAGGTCAGTCTTGGGCCTTTCAGATAATTTCTTTATCTTCCGTAGGTTATTGTTCATTGCTAAGGTTGTGTGTTTTTGTTTGTTGCCCTCATTTTTCATTACTTGCTATTTCTATATATTTGGATAGCACTTAACATCTAGTGATGGTAACTTGGAGAACTTTGATTGTCAAAGTCATCATGGAGGAAGGATGAGCAGATTATCTAAATTGTCCTATGACTTGTAAAGGCATATTTTTAATAGAGTTTAATTAGTGCACTTTTTAACGTGTTTTAGTCTTGAAAAACTAAGAAAATTTAAATATAAGTTATAATGTGTTCCTTTTATATTGCATTTTTTTTCTTTGCAAAATTATAGCATTGTATTTTTTACAGGATAACTTTCTAGGACTGAATCTCTGAAACAATTCAAGGTATGTATCTTATTTATATGTCACATTTTTTCATACGAGTTAAATTTGACTTACAGTCAAAGAATGAAATCCAAATAGATATAAAGTGATTAACCCATCCAGGGGCCAAGCTATGTTCTGCCTATAATCAGCCAAAAATAACTTTAGAACTTTTTTTGCGAAATAACTAATAAAAGGAATTATGGCAAGTTGTATACCAAATTAATCAGCATTTAATTCTTGATTTTCTGAAAATCTAGTATTTAACAAAAAAAAACATATTTTAATAGGGACTTTTTTAAAGTCATGTAGTAAAAAATGCATCTGGCAACACAAATAAAAATTTATTTAAAAAAACTAATAGAAATTATTACAATGCGCATGAATAGAATGGCGGATTCGTTTTGGAAAACCTGCTGAATAAAAATAGTTAAATTATATATTTATCAATAGGAAATTACCTCCCGAATAATATTCATCCTGAAATATGATTTTCATTTCTTTTAATGATTTTTTTCAGTATCGTATATTTTAAACACGGCCAGTGTTATACAACATGACTTGGCCTTCTCATATTCACGGGATTTTCTGAACTGGTTATGAAATAGAAAAAAAACTTCCTTGGCTGCTTTTTTTTTTTACAAAACATTATGAATTTTATCTTTGGGTGTTTCAGTCTTAGAAAATGGTACAAGCTAAGAAAAATTACGTATAACCTAATGGGATGTTAAAACTTTTAAGCTGGCCTCTGATCTAGCATAGCTCAGAAAGATCAATAAATCAGCCGATTGAAGATCGCTAATGGAAGTAAATATACAGAAATGAATTTGCTTTCATATCCAGGACTCATTTATTTTCAGAAAATGATACTATATCAAAGTTTTACTGGAAAAGTAAAACGTAATAAAATAAAATTAGCATATTGCCTAATATGATGTTAAAATATCCACAGCAACAAGTTGTAGGCCGGCCATACGATGTAGCATAACTGTGAAGAGAAAAAAAATCGCTAATTTCCGAAAATAAATCTACTAAAATGAAAACTAAGGTTCAAATATAAAAAAATAACTTTACAAAGGGTGTGTCAGCCATCTGCATCTTGTTTGACTCAGTGAAGCATAACTAATTAAATGCAGGTGCAACCAGAATTTCTAAGAAGGATGTGTTTACTTTCAGTTTTGATTTGAAAGCTGGAAAGATGCATAGAATGCTGGGAAAAATGATAAAAAAAATAACTTGGGAATACTGAAATAAGTTTGACAGAATAGAGTGTAAAACGGGGGGAAAAGTGGCTATGTATTTTGTAATTACTTCCAAAATATATTGTTTTTAAAAATAGCATTTTTTTTTTTGTTAATTTTTAGGAGATTTTCGAAAATTTAAGGAAATATTTGTTAATAATAGTTTAATTCAAACTTGTGAGCTTAAATCAGAGGGTACAACGGCAATTTTTATTTTTTAACCCTTAATAAAGCCATCTGATTGCCATTTTTTAGAAGCACTAAACGGTATTGCCGATTTGCTTGTTAATGTTCCTATATGCTGAAGCAACCCTGTGATTTAAGCTCACAAGTTTGATTTTAGCTATTATCAACAAATGTTTCCTTAAATTTTCGAAAATTTCCTAAAAATAACCAAAAAACTGCTATTTTTAAAAACCTTAGATTTTGGAAGTAATTAAAAAATGCGTACCGCAATTTTTTTTTTTCCATATCACACTCTTTTCTGTCATAAATCTATTTCAGTATTCCCAAGATATTTTTCCCAGCGTTCTATGCATCTCCCCCCCCCCCCCACCTTCAAAATCGAAACTGGAAGTAAATACATCCTTCTTAGAAATTCTGGTTGCAGCTGCATTTAATTAGTTATGCTTCACTGAGTCAACAAGACCCAGGTGAGAGACACATGATATCTCCATTGTTCCGTGTGCTGCATTTTTTTTTGTTTTGTTTTTTCAGTTTTGGTCCAGCATATTGGATACTCTTTGCCAAGTTAGTATGTTTTTTATATTTAAACCTTAGTTTTCATTTCAGTAGATTTATTTTCGGAAATTATCGATCTTTTGGCCGATTGATAAGTATTGATTTTTTTTCATGCTACATTATATGGCTGGCCACAACTTGTTGCTATGGATATTTTAACATCACATTAGGCTATATATTAATTTTTATTATATTATTTATTACTTTTCCAGTAAAACTTTGATCTAGTATCATTTTCTGAAAATAAATGAAGTCTTGGATCATCATCATCATCCTCAAGCAGCCATGGGCTACGGAGGTCCAACCAGACTGTGCAATTTAGTTCTCCAAGCAAGTCTATCCTGAGCTATATCTACTGCATCTGGCCACTGCACACCAATTCTAACAAGGTCCTGTTTGACATTGTCTGCCCACCGCATCCTAGGTCTCCCCTTCTTTCTGAGGCCTTTAGGCATACTGTTCATAACCCTATTAGCCAATCTATAATTATTCATATGGGCAACATGGCCAAACCAATGGAGTCTCTCTCTGCACAATATGCTGCTTAAAGGAGGTTGCAAACTCTTTTGCCTAACCTCATCATTAGTTACAAAGTTGAACCACCTAATGCCCAAGATACTGCGTAAGCATCTGGAATCAAAAGCATCTAGTTTCCTGTTATCTTGTTTACAAAGTGTCCAAGTTTCACTACCATAACTAACCCTAGAAAGAACCAAACTATTATACCGTCTAATTTTAGTCTTTAGGTGTATACACCTATTCCTCCACACTCTCCCTAGATTCTTAAAAGTCCCAGCAGCAATCCCTATTCGTCTGTTAATCTCATGCCACACATCACCCTTATAATCTAAATCAGAAATTTTCGTATCTCCAGTCCATTTAAGGCCAAAATCTTTCCCTTGCAGTGAATTTCGCATAACATAATCAATAACTAAGCTAAAGAGAAAAGGAGGCAAAATGCACCCTTATCGAACACCAGAAGTAATGCTAAACCAATTGCTACAAGCCTTACCAATTACTATAATAACACTGAGTCTCACACACGACTCAGTGTTATTATACAGAGGAAGGAAATTAATTTCTGTAGATTTACTTCCGTTAGTTAGCTATTTTTAGATCGGCTTTTAGAGGTACCGCCATTTTTTTCCCCATTTCACACTTCTGTCATAAACTTATTTCAGTAATGCTAGATCGGAGGCCGGCTTTTAAAGTTGTTGCGGATATTTTAACATCCCATTAGGTTATATGTAATTTTTATTTTATTATTTCTTGTTTTTTTTTTTAGTAAAAAAATTTTGAGTTTGTACCATTTTCTGAAAATGTATGTCTTAGATATAGAAGCAAAAATAGACTTCCTTGCGATGGAAATCAGCAATCGTGTGGGAGGGCAATTTCGAGAAGGGTTGGTGCTTTGGTGAACAAACCTTTCTGCACCTAGCCAAGATCACTAAAAGTCAACATCAAAAGAAAAAATTAGTAATATTTATTAAAAAGAAAGCAGCCAAGAAATGCGTGTTTAAAATATGTGATACTGAAAAGACATTAAAAGAAATAAAAATCATATTTCAGGTTGAATATTATATTATTTGGGAGGAAATTTCCTTTTGATAAGTATATAATTTAACTATTTTTTTCATCAGGTTTTCCAAAGTGAAGCCTTAATTGTATAGTGCGATCTTTTTTTTCACCATATTACATTGAAAAAGGTTTATTAAAATCAATATGTTTGGAAATTTATTTATTATATTTATTTTTTATAAAATTCGCAATTAAATTCTGTTTAATTTGATATATAACATGACCTATTTCTGTTGATTGTTTTTTTTTTATTCTAATGTTGACTTGTTTATTTGACTCGGCACAATTGGCTAAAAGCTTGGAATTTTCTCAAAGTATGATACCAAGAAAAAAATTACAAAATGAGAGAAATATTTACTTAAAACCAAAAGAAAAAATAATTTTTTTGTTATTCAGAAATATATAGCCATTCTATTCATGTGCATTGTAATAATTTCTGTCTATTAGTTTTTTTTTATATAAATTTTTATTTGCATTGTCAGATGCATTTTTTTACTACATGACTAAAAAAAGTCATTAAAATAAAATATATCATGTTTTTTTTTGTTAAATATTTGATTTTCAGAATTAAATGCTGATTAATTTGGTATACAACATGCCATAATTCCTTTCATTAGTTATTTGGCAAAAATTAATATTTTTGTAAAACACTGGAAGGCTTTTAAAAATTCATATTTTTGTTGTACTAAAAATGTATACGTACGTAATTGGTCCCTCGTATACAGACAGCTTGGACACTGGAAGGGTTAAGCATTGTGTGGATTATGTATTCTGTATTAGTATTGCTCAATCTGTGGTCACAAATATGCCTTGACTGGTAATATATTTTTTGTTACCTTTTATAAACATTTTCAGCAGATTTCTAATCCTGTGAATAGTAGAAATGATATCATTCATTGGTTTAATATTGCCAATTGTAAGGTAATTAAGCATCAAAACTGTAAATCACATGTTATTATATATATATTCAAAATTGGGTCTACAATGCCTTCTATTTAATGGGAGTATTTGTGCCTTGGTCTTTTTTAGCCCATTTATCCACACATTTTCACATTGCTCTGGCAAAAATGTCTACTTCAATAGTATTTGCCATATAGCTTAACCTTGAGCAAATGCCAAAAATAAGTTTAATTTTAAGAGATTAGTTAGAAAACCAGTTATTCATATGAGAAGTAACTCCTCTATTTAAAATTCAGATAGTTTTAATCCTATTTCTAACAAATGCAAAACAGAATTTTCAAATTTCCAATTTGTGTAATTTATTAATTCATTGAAAAATGAAAAGTTGCCAGTTGCATTTAATCAGTTCATATTAATTTCTAATGAAGATTGCACGCATTTCTGCACATGGCCTGTTATGCTACTTCAGGATAAGGTTTTTTTTTTTCTTCTTCTGAGAACATTTAAGGATAATATGGACATCTTGTATTACAAAATTTTCAGACTTGACATGTTCACTGCACATAACACAATGTATGTAATCAAGTATTGGCAGTCCCATTTGTCTGAACCTGTCAGTATTATTTGTGTTGCTCCAGTGGTACTTGGATTGAAATTAATCTGTGAGCAAGGCAGAAGTGAACATTTTAAAATTAAAGTTCAAATCTTTATTAAATACCAAATCTGCTCTCACAAAAATGCTTAAATTTTTGGTGGAAGAAACCATAACCAATTGGGATTGCATTGTTTCATATGGATGTGCATAGTGTATTACTGCCTTGTCAGAAATCCATCAATGGAACAATGTGTCAGCATCAAGTTTGGTATAAAACTAGGGAAAAGCCCCACTGAAACACATGAAATGTTAAATAAATAAAAAATAAATACCCCCTCAAGCAGCTGCTTGCCACAGAGGTCTGACAGGAGCCTGTCAGTTTATATGCCACAGTAGGAGATCTGAGAGGATGGCAGGACCTCAGCAGAAAAACGACACACACATCCATGCCTAATCAGGGCTCGAACCCAGGTCCCTTAGATCAGTAGCCAAGCGTGCTAACCACTCGGCCACGGGACGGCTCATGAAATGTTACTAACAGCTTAAGAAGATGAGGCTCTGTCCAGAGCACAAACATTTTGATGGTTTAAACATTTTAGAAAATGCATAGAGGATGTGGAAGATAGCCCTCATGTTGAATGACTGAAACAACAGAACCCAGAATTGGTGGACAAAGTATACAATTTACTCATAAGAGACTGACTGATGCTCAGAATGATAACAACTGAATGTGAAATTGATAAGGTCCATAATTATCACAGACTAGGGTAAAAGTGAAGTTTGTGTCACACTCTTTGGCCAAAAAAGGGGGGGTTGCAGTACTTATCTTCCACATTCCCTATCTATCTGGGCTGGTTCCAGCACTTTTTTCCCATAATTGAGATTGAAAGGTCAGGATTTGATATGATCAGTGATATTCAAAGGAACATTACAGCAGAATTTAATACCATCAGAGCAGATAAGTTTTCCACTTCCTTCCAAATATTATTTTGAGCAATGTAATATGTATATTTGGCTGCATTGTGTGTACTTATGATATGTCTTTTTCAGGTTTTTCCTGATTTTAGCCCCTGAAAAACATATTAAAATATTTGTGTTATCAAAAAACCTGGAAAAAATACATTTCATAATAGTTTGTTGCTATTTTCTTATAAGAAGAGATTAAATTAGGGTGACTTTTTTGGGTTTATATGCTAAGTGTATTGAATGGATATTTTGAAATTACACTCTTAGATTAATTATTTTCAATTTTTATAGGGATGAGAATGCTGGTCTAAAATATCCTAAGAAAGAAAAAAAGCCTCAGTGGGGAAAAAAGATATGAATAGAAAAGGCCTCAGCAGGTCAGCATCTGCAAGAAATGCAGTTCATTTTCAGTGCAGAAAAATGAAATACCTGTAATGATTAGTATAGTTTTTACAACTACTAAAGAAGGTGAATCGGTAAGTCAACTGTTCTTGCTTTCTTAAGCAACCCACTCCATGTCCTTAACCATTCCCTTGTCCAGGTTATTTATACATATTGACATAATCTGGAATGAGAAGCCAAGGATGTTTGTCTGTTTTAGTGCAAAAAAAATGTATCTTTTTAAATAGTTTTTGTGGAAAAAATGAGTTTGCCAATTTGTGGGACATTAACCCATGTCTCTCCAGATTCATGCCACTATTCTAACCACTGAACTAGAAATGGTTTGTCATCCTGCACATGTTGCCAATGGCAATTAAATATATATATTTTTTTCATTTGATGCATATTTTATTAAACTAAGAGATAAATAATTTGTTAGACCTGGTGTACGGTATTGCTGATTTGTTAACATTACCCTGTGCAGAAACAATCCCTGACTTAAGTTCACAAGTTTGATTTGAACTATTATCAACAAATTTTTCCTTCCAAGTTTTGATAATCTGAAAATTAAAAACTATTATTTTTAGAAACTGCAGATTTTGTAAGTAATTACAAAACAGAGGAAGGATTACACACACAGAGGAAGTACATTCCTCTGTGTGTGTGTTTTTCCCCCTCTGTTTTCCGCTCTCTGCCTTAAACTTATTTCAATATTCCTAGAGTTATTTTTATCATTTATCCCAGCATTCTATGTGTCATTCCCACTCCTTAAATCAAAACTGTGCTAAATGGCTGCATTGTAGTTTGCATGTTTAAGTTCAAATACATCTTCCCCCACATTGGTTATCTCCCTTTGTATAGTTAGTATATTGTTTCCTTTTTTTAATAATTAAACCTTAGTTTTTCTGTTTTAAAAGCATTGACCCACCTCCCCTTCCTGTATCTTTGCTATGCCACTCTGATGATACAGATTTTATTTTTTTCCTCTGGTGCGCTGACTTTTTGACGTTTAGCCAAGATCTCCAAAATTCAACCACCAAAAAAAAAATTCATTATGTTTAGTAAGAAAAGCAGCCAAGAAAGTGTTGCTCCATTTCATAAACAGGACATAAAATCCCATTAATGTGAACAATCCAAGTGGCCTTGTATAATGCTAGCCCATATTTTATCAGGTAACCAAAAAAGTTCTTGAGGATTAAAGAATACATACATGAAATGTAAATAAAAATATTTTATTTAGGAAAGTAAGTACCAGCACAATCTACAACCTTTTCCCATTGAGATACAAATTTGTAAGTGCCACTCCGGTAGAACTTGTAATGTTTAAAACCGATGAAAGTTGCCAACTCTATTTTCAGTGTTGCTCAATTTCAAAATTGTCGGTTGCACATGTGATTGTTCAAGCCAAGAAAAGGTGGTAGCAGATGGTGTGATGTCTGGGGACTACGAAGGGTGGGGTAGAATATACTAACCAAGGCTAGGAGCTTGTCTTGGGTCACTCACACTGTGTGAGGGTGGGCATTGTTCTGAAGGACCACAATACCTTTACAATGAACGAGTGCATGCTGTTTTTGGAGTAGTGCATTTTCTACCCATTATAGCTGTGCCGAGCAGAAGTCCACAGTGATTGTTTGGCCAGTGTAGTCCACCAGACACAGCAAAATTTTCTGTTGGTGGATCCTGGGCTTTGGTGTGTGCTGTACAAGTTCACTGGACGACAACATATGGTGTTCCTATAGACAATACATTTTTCATCGCATGCCAACAACCTGTCCAGAAATGGCTCAAACTCGTGGTGTGAAAGCATCAATGAGCAGATTGTAAGATGCTGGAGTTTGCAGTCACCTGGAACCCATTTGTTCGGCTTCCATATTTTTCGTAGGCAATGTAAATGCAACGGCTGGTTTTGTCGCTTACATGAGACCTTTCTGCAAGCTTTTTGCACATTTGACATGAATCCAACTCGATGCTGGCCTTCAGTTCGTTGTCATAAATGATGGTCAGTCTTCTCTCACAGGATGCTCTGTAACACTCCAAAAGATTATTAAGCTTTTTCTCTTTGGACCTTTTAACTGATCTAATCTAAATTAAATTAGAATCTTGGATAGCATACTGGGCACCAGGTAATGTTAACTTGCTAAATAAAGTTAAGGGAGGGTTTGTTAAATATATGGGCATTACTTATTGAGTAAGAAATCAAAAGATTGTCATTTTTTTAAAATTATATCTTAATCAATTATCTTTGCTCAAGAAAAAAAATAGCAAAGTCAAAATGTTCATATAAGAAACAAAGTTTATTTCCAAAAAATTCAAAATTCAAGACGTGTCACATATACTGATGAATACAAAAATTGGAGCAACTAAAAGCTCCATCTCTACTAACATCCTTCCTCTTACTGACACTCTACTACTGACTCCCTCCGTCACTTAGTGTTACATGTGGCGTACAACTGAAGTGTGTTGCATGCTGGGTAAAACATTTGCATAATCTTACGATCTCTCACTAGCTATGACTCAAGATGGGGTGTGACCTTAACACATATTAGCTGCTGTCAATCAAAAGTTTAAGTCCTTAACAGATCGGAAGAGGGGAAAGTGATCAAGTCCAACTGAAGTAAATCCCCAAAGTGATAATTGTAAAGTAAATAAAGTAAAACTGGAAAAGTGAATGGGTGGAGCATCACAGTATCTTCAAGTATCTCATTGCGTGGCATAAATTTTCTGAACCACTTTTGGCTGTCTGTTCGTTTACTGTGTTCTCTCCAAATGACACATATCTTGTGGACTGCTTGCATTACTTCAGTTCTCAGTTTAAGCTCATAAAAAATGCAGGCTCAAATAACAATTCAATGCTGACATGTTTTCACCGCCCTTCCTACTTTCACTGAACCACTTTTGACTTGGTGTGCCACATTGCTTTTGACCGTGTATCGACACATGCACACTATTTGCAATTGTGCTTATATACCTTTCATTGAAAAACTGCACAAACTTGTTTGGTTACCTGATTAAATATACTATGCTGAAACTAATTATGAAAAGAAGTAAAAATTGTGGTTCAAGTAAATGTATTATTCTGGAAGAGATTTCCTTTTGATTAATAATTGTTTTATTCATTAGATTTTCCAAAAATAGGCCTAAATTGGCATAGTCAGATCTATTTTTTTCACTATATCGTTCTTAAAAAAAGTCTTATTAAATTAATGCTTGTAAATTTGTTTATTTGATAATTTGGTACACTCTCTTGTTCTACTACAGCTTCTGAATATGATCAATAGCAGTTGCTCTTTGACTGTCAAGATTAAACAAAGCATTGGGGGAAAATCCTAATAGTCTCCACTCATTCCTATCATCAATATCTTTTTCAGAGGTTTCACACTTCGATGTCATCTCTTAGATTATTTGAGCATCAATCATTTCCTCACAAACAGCACTACTTATTCATCAATACGGGCGGGGTGGCTCAGTCGGTAGCGCGCCAGGCTCGTAATCTGTAGTTCCCAGGTTCGAGTCCCAGCTGGGTCAGCGTTGAGATTTATCTCCGCAAAATTCCCCGCCCTGCCCACGGTCAGTAGGGGACACCGATGGGCTTGGAAAGGCCGCCGTCCGTCGGATGGGACGTTAAGCCGTGGCCCCGTGTGCGGGAGAGCCATACCCTGTGCACGTTAAAGAACACGCTGGATGGCCTTGACGGGAGGCTACCATCTGTCTCCCAACAGCTGTTCCAATGGGTCCCCTCCCCCAACCTTCTCTGAGCCTTCGGGGTCCATGTGACCTGGCCATTTAGCCCATGGTGTGCAAAAAAGTGCCGCTCAGAGGTAAAACAACCCAACTTATTCATCAATACCAGCATCTTTGGAAAAGCTAATCTGGGTTTTCCATTTTTCCACAATATTTCATTACATGATAAAATTGTTGACAAGAGTTTGAAGTTTCATCCAGCTGGTTATCAGTAATCCTTTCATCACAAACAGGAAATCCAGCCTTTTTAAAAGTTATTTTATAACCATTCTCCATGTTATATCAGCAATTCTCATGTCATGCTTGCAATATGTTAATTCCAATTTCATGGCCATTATTAATAGTGCAATATTTTTCATGACTTCCATGCGATACATAATTTTTTTAAAATTATCACTTGATCTAATGGTTGTAGTTTTTGAAGTTGTGTTTGGTGGTAGCAACACAACTGTTGTGGCATTTTAGTATGGGATCTTAATGTGTGTTACACAGTTATCCAAGAAAAGGGTAAATATTTGTTTTCCTTGCCACCATTTTACAGCCCAACCTTCAAAGCTGTAAGAGAAAGGAACATTTATCCTTTTCTTGAATAATTGTATATCCACAGTAGGAGTCCAGGCTTAAATACCAACAGTTGTGTTCCTACCACCAAACAGAACTTCAAAACTACAACTGTTTAATCAAGTAATAATTAAAAATTTTCAGATGATTTCATCACATGGAAATTATGAGAAAAATATTAGATTGCCGATCATCAATATCTTTAGCTGCATTTTTATGTAGAATAATTCAAATTTAGGGAGCTTTGAATTAAGCTTTCCAATCATATAGGATGGAAGTGTTCATTTACTTTTGGTAATGTAGTGTATTCTGTTTGTTTACCTATTGAAAAAATATAAAAATCATTTTGTACACATCATTTATTGCTATTAATTTCTAATCGTTTTTCTGGGATCACTGATATAAACATTGTTTCTTTGCATATCTAGCTATAAATGCATCCAGTCATTTGTGGATACAATTCTAAATCTTTTGTGAAAGTCCAACATGCAACTATTTGTACTTATAGCATAAATCAGATTTGGAGTATAAAAATGATTTTAAACAGGTTTGTGTAAAATCAATTTAAAACATAAAAGGCTTGGG
This sequence comes from Ryuthela nishihirai, assembly GCA_038380435.1. Lineage (NCBI taxonomy): Eukaryota > Metazoa > Arthropoda > Arachnida > Araneae > Heptathelidae > Ryuthela > Ryuthela nishihirai. The sequence goes on from JAWZYU010000009.1 coordinate 10,840,575, forward strand.
TTGTTTTACCTTTGAGTGGAACTTTTTGGCACACAGTGGGCTAAATGGATAAGTCACAAAGACCCCGAGGTCTCAGGGAAGGTTGTAGGAAGGGGACCCATTGGACAGCTGTTAGGAGACAGGTGGTAGCCTCCCATAAGTGCCATCCCACGTGTTCTTTAACATGCACAGGGTATGGCTCTCAGAAAAAAGATAATGCCACACCTATCAAAGGTGGCATTCTCTTCTGAAAATAACTTTTAAGCAAATAAATGTGTTTAAAAGGTTTTTCGTGTAGGATTCTTGTGATTACAAGTGCAGAGTAGTATTAATACATACTAAAGACTAGCAAGTGGGTCTACTACATAAGTGATATCACTTTTAGAATTATGTAATCAAGTGATTTTTTTTTTTTTGTTCATTTGCAAACATATAGGACAGAGAAATACAGTAGACTCCCTCTTATCTGGCCCTTACAGAACCTGACCCCTGGCTGGATGAACGAAATGCCGGTTAATCCAAAAATTGTGTCAGAAAATAAAAACAGCAAATGACACAAATTCTAACTGTACTTATTTTAATTAATAATTTGTTGTACAATATTTGCAATTTACTCACTTGAAAAAGTCCATGATTTTCTTTTGTTTCTTTGAACTTAACACTTTTTTACCTGCAAAATCTTGCCATTTTTTAATAAACATCACATCAATTGCAGATGAGGCCTGTTGTTCTTCAATGCATTTTACTGCAACATCAAAAGCTTCTTTTCCTTCAATATGGCTAACTTTCCCTTCTTTCTCTGCTTCTTCGCCGTTCCCTTCTTGGCAGACTGCATTGATAATTTCGTCATCATTCAGTGTTTCATTTTCCAACTATTCACCTTTTAACCATTTTTCAATGTCATCTTCAAGTGTGTCACATCCAGGCAGCAGTTTCAAGTCATTAAGCAGTGAAATATTGTCATTATCCGTCATATCTTCCACAGGCGCAGGCTCATTCGATACTTTCGTGTCGTCTTTGGTACTTTCTACAGTTTTCAACTTTGGGCTATAGTTTTCTCCATGACTTAACAAACGTTGTACGGGGCGTTTCTTCAAAAGCTCTTGGCAACATTAGATCACATCCTTGATATTTATTGTTTTCAAAGCATTTAAAAGTCCTATTCCGTCATTTTCTGTTCGCTGTAGAATTTCTGAAAGAAGCTTTCTCCTGTATCGCCTTTTTAAATTTATAAGCATGCCTTGATCCATTGGTTTCACTAAAGATGTTGCATTAGGTGGAAAAAACATGGCTTTTATGTTGACAGAAATGAGTTCACTTGGGTGTGTTGGGGGCATTGTCGAGAATGAGTAGGACCTCTACAGGCATTTGAAGACTTGTCAAGTGGTTTTTTTACTTTTGAATCAAATTCTGTAAAGAACCACACTTTAAACAAATATGAGTCTATCGAAGTAGACTTTTGAGCTTTGTAACAAACTGGCAGAGCAGCTAAATTTAAATGCTTGAATGCTCGGTTTTTGCTGATTTCCCAATTACAGAAAGAGGAAGTTTTTGCATACTGCAGCACTTCCACCCACAGCCACAGTGATTCTTTCTTTGTTTTTGTTTTAAATCCTGATGCTGAGGTTTATTGCTCTGTCGCAAATGTTTTTGTTGGAAGAAGTTTAAAATTTAACCCAGTCTCATCTACATTGTAGATTTGTTCTGCACATAGACCTTTTTCTTCAATAAGCACTTAAAGGTTTTCTGAAAATTCCTTTGCTGCGAAATTATCAGCTGACAATTTCTCACCACAAACACTAAGATAATGAACACCATGCCGTTTTTTCCAATAAGAAAGCCATCCCTCGCTTGCTGAAAAATCTCCCCCATTATCGATTTTAGAATGAAGGATTAATGCTTTTTCTCTTAAGATTGGCCTATTGATTGGTGTTCCCTCTTGCTTGAACCATAACTGAAGTGCATCATCGACAATTTCATTATTCGGCTTTTTAAGAGTGCACTGAGAAGGAAATGTTTTTTCAGACTTGAGTGCAAAAATCTTGTAAAGATTTTGTGAGCTGTTTCGTAGGAATGAATTAATCTCTTAACCCTCATACTGGCCCAAAACGGCCAAGATTTTATATGCACTCATCCAATCAATGCTATTCTTTCCTCTTTGCTACCTTCTACCTGCAGTTTGGGTTGTTTTGGACATATGGTAAAGGGTTAAGTTTTATGGTGTATATTTAAAGCAAGATATTTTATTATAAAATAAAAACATATCACTGCATATAACAATATACACTTTCTATTTTAGATTGGAATAGACCACATAGTTGTGTTTGTAAACAAGGTTGATGCTGCAGACAAAGAAATGGCAGAATTGGTGGAAATGGAACTCAGGGAACTGATGGTAGAAATTGGTTTCAAGGGAGATGACATTCCTATTGTATTTGGTTCAGCCTTGTGTGCCTTAGAGGTATGCATTATATTTAAAAATATGCATTAATAGTGATGAATGAAATGCAAACTAATTTTGTTGTTTTCCAATATGTTTTTATAGTGATACCAGTAAATTGCATAATCTTAGTTTGGTATTTTGCATAAGGACATAACAACAATGATATGACTTTTATTTATGTCATTGTTAAACTCAATGTATGAAAATGAATTTAAATGTAAAAACTGCTCAATATTCTGATTCAAGCAATAGCATTCCTTGGGATTGAAGCCCATACACTTAACATGATCAGATGCTATCATCCAGCTTTGGCTACCTGAGATTTGGAAATATTTCCTTGTACTTAATTTGTGTGAAAGTTGTTGGTGAAAGTGTGCTTTTACCAACACTTAGTTCATCACAAACATGCTTTACTGGATCACCTTTGTCCATGCGTTCTAACTTTTAATTTCATATCCATCATAACGACATTACACTTACGTTTGCACCCACTCATTTTGTACCACACAATAATAGATCACAACACACTCCTGTATATGCACTGTATACTGTACTATAAACAAAACACATGGCAACTTGCTTCCGCTTCTTGGAATGACCGGTTAAAGTGGAGCCGAATAAGAGAGAGTCGACTGTATAGTAGTTATCCCTCAAGCAGCTGCTTGCCATATAAGTCTGGCAGGGGCAGTGCTATATAATATGTCATCAAAAATATTGTGAGAAAGGTGAGACCTCATCAGAAAGAAAACATCCGTGCCTTAGCTGGATTTGAATCCAGGTTCCTTTAATCACAAAGGGCTCCCATTCCACAAAAGGCATTTAAACAAGATTCAAATTGAATAATTGTTATCTTTTTGAAACAGTCACACACAAAGCAATTCATAAGTTATTTGCAAATGCATTCCTGGAATATGTTTATTATTGAAATAAAATTAAATGCTATGCTTTTGTATTCCATTATATGGCATCTTAGGTGTATGTAGGAAAATAATATAAATATTCAAGAAAGTAATATTTAATTAAAAGCATACCTCAAATAATTTTGAACGTGATTAGTGAATTTCCACCTGCACTATTTGTGAGACTGTGTGTGTCTAACAATATTCCACTTCTTGGTATGCACATTTCCTGACAGATTGACAGGTGTAGTCCAATTCTATGGCCACCACAGATTTGATACCCTTTATTTTTTGTGGCCATTTATCCCACTGTGTGGAACAAAAAGTGCCATTCAAGGAAAAAACCCAGCTGAATAATGAAATGCTTGTTTTTCAGTTTAGTGTTACTACAAGCAGATTGAAATAGTCTAGATATTTTAAATAATTAGTTGAAAATAATTGTATTGGATGGGGGTTGAACCCACACCTCCCAGAAGCATGTCTAGCATCCTAACTACTGGACATCAGAAGCTGACAATGTTTTATGGAAAAAATTTCCCAGACATAAGGGACTTAAACTGCAAGTCCCATATGTTGATGAAATTTTTTCCACAAAACAATTATTGATTTATAGACATTAAAAAGTCGGTTTCTTCAACAAAGTGACATTTTATGCATTCTCATCAATTTTTGCTGATTTGCCAGTGGTGCCACCTATTGTTAGGGAATGGGGCAGTTAAGCTGCCACATTTGATGATAATATCTGTTACTCACAGTGTTATATAAATAATTCAGTAATAAAGTATCACTGAAAAAGTCCTGTAGACAAACACTTGAAATAATTAGTTGTCAAAATTGTCAGTCTTGAGTGGGACTCTGAACCCACACCTTCCAAAAGCATACTGAAAATCTTAACCGCTTGACTATCATAAGCTGACAATTTCTTCAACAAAGTGAGATATTAAAAGGTGTTCTGTGAAAAAAAAAAGGGTAAGAAATGAAATTTCGGTTGTCTTCTGCAGCAGTTTTTGGTCTGTATTCTGTCAATATATTCCAAGTAAAAAACAATTCATTATTAAAAGGTGTTTAATCATGGAACATTATTTAATTTGTTTTTAATTATGCAGCAATTTTCCAGTATAAAGTCGTTTAAATACACAATTAAAAAGACTGCTCAGAAATTAATTGAAATAGTATTAAAATTCTTTGTCATTGAGCAATAAAATTTTTAAGTTTATCCTTCAAACTATTTGCAAGTTACTAGTTTTTAGGAGAAAACTATTATTATTTATTTATTATATATTTCATTAATTATTTATTGTCTGCATACTTGTTGTACATGCTTCCATCTATTGGCTAATATAAATGCCGCTTGTGGCTAAAAAAATATTGCCAGAATAGTGCCTATATGAAACGTAAAGGAATGTTCATAGTGCTTGTTAGAGGAGATCTTGATTGGCGGCCAGTAGTTCAGTGGTCCAGAGCACCTGATGTGTTATCAGGGGGTCGTGTGTTCGTTATCCCACCCGGCTCAAGACAATTTTTCCTCTAAAATTTAAATCGACGCTAAAGTGCCTGTTTATTATGAGTTGACTATCAACAGTTTGAATCATCAGTATCTACTGATGATTACATGAGGAGGTACATTGGTTTGATCTTTAACATTGAATCCTGCTTCAGTTTATGTGATAGCTGGTGGTTGCACATCTGGTGATATCAGGTGAAGGGGTTCATTCTGTATTGGGGTGGAGTGGCTCAGTCAGTAGCACACCAGTCTTGTAATCAATCTGCAATCCCCAGTTCAAGTGCCACCTTGTCCAGCATTGAGATTTATCTTCACAGAAATTCCCACCTTGTCCTCTATCAGTAGGTTTACACTGATGGGATTGGAAACGCTGTCTGTCTGATGGGATGTTAAGCCATGGCCCCATGTGAGGTAGAGCTATACCCTGTGCATCTTAAACATGCTTGATGGGAGGCTATTGTCTCCTAACAACTGTCCAGTGTGTCCCCCTTCCATCAACCTTCTCTGAGCCCTTGTGATCTGGCCATTTAGTCTATTGTGTGTAAAAAAAAAAGTGCCACTCAGGGCAACAACCTTGTCTAGGTGGAGCAGTTTCTTTAGTGAGAAATTTACATTAGAAAAAACTTATCAGTGGTCTTTGTATTAGCAGAAATATTACCTTCAGGGATGAAAGGGGATTTTTAAGGCATGTGTATAGTAAGAATTCTACCTCTTTCTGAAACTACCAAAATAGAGGTAGTGGCATTGTTAATTGCAGCTTTTAAAACCGTGATTCTTCCAATTTCTGTAAAATAATTCAATTGTTTTTATATGTTATGAAATGATTTTTGGGAGAAATAGTTATGCATCAGTTAATGATTGCCTTTTTCTTTTTCTAGTTATTGTTGCAACATCTTAGAACACCAGATCTACGTGAGGATTTTTTTAAAATGACTGTGATAGGTAGAACTGGCCTATGTGAAGCCACTATCTTTCTGTATATAAAATACCTGAATGTCATCTGTCATAAATTACATGTGCAAAACGGTGTGAAAGTGATTATGCTTTTAAAGTTCATGATGGTTATAAAGCAACTTTGTGAATTCTGATGTTTTGAGTTAATTCATAAATTGTTTTCATATTTGTTATTGCCTCTTATTGAAAGGATGTAATTTATTTGAGGTGTGTTGTACTAATTTCTGTTTTATGGAGTTTTGTAGAGAAAGCTGGGAATAATGTTTAGATCATGATTTGTTACCTTTTCAAACTTTAAATAGAAAAGTGAATAGCAAAATGGAAAATGAAAAAACATTTGACATTGTATTTTGTGGAGTTCCAGCAGGGCTCAAATGCTACAGATTAGGTGAAAAAAATATGCTTCACTTTGGAGATCATACAGTCGATTGGCAATGCAGGAATTGGTTTACGAAATTCTCATTAGGAAGTTTGCCAATCAAGGATGAATCATATCCTGGTTACCCTTTAGGGCTTCACACTGACAGGCAAATCCACTTATACTTTATATTGACAAAAGAATGTAGAACTTCCCCGCTGTCTTTTTTCCCCATTGCCATTTCTGCTCCTCTTGCCAAAATGAGCCATTTCTTGACTAGATCATTGACAGGTGAAAACATATCTCACTATAATTGATGGCTGCAAGAAACAATGGATAAGTCATATCAAGTCGTTGTCATTCAAAGAGGATTATGCACGGCATTTTTTGAAATGTCATATTTTGAGTTGTTTAAAAAAATATGTCTTTCTCTAATTTTGGCTCAACATATTATTTGGGTAGGTGACACAAAGATTTGCACCTGTTTGGTTGTTCGTGATGAATGCAATCAGTAGTCTTGAATAGTTTGACATTAGCAGTGAAACACGATTTTCATCTGACCCCTAGTACAAGTACCATATGTGCATAGTTGCAAGGTTAAACGATTTAACGTATAAGGTGTCACATGATGTTAATTCACTCAGCATAAGTTATACCATGGTTGTCACTATTTCTGCAATATATGCTGAAACAAACTTTGAAATAGAATGAATATTAAAAATTGAAATTTCACATGAATATTGGGGGGGTTGGCTGTTTTGTTACGTTGAATACATATTTCATTATATTCAATAAATATTTAGTGAAGCAATAGGCTCTTCTGTGCATTCAAGAATTTCAATGGGCCAAGAACTCTCATTTGCCATGTTGCTCATTGGTTATTTGTCTATCTGTGCTTTAGAGTATTTTCTGGTTGGCATTGATTTGGACAAAGCCCCAACAGTCTATCAACCATTGACTTATATTCCTTACTGCATTCACTGAGTAAATTTATGCAAAAAAATGTAGTTTTCTCTTGGAATAAAGAAATTAATAAAAAATAATGTTTTTAAGTTCAGTAATACAGTATCCTGACAGGACTAGAATAATATAAATTAAGGACATCTTGACTAGAAAAATTATTTTTCTGTAGTTCAAAGAAAAATACAGTAAAGTAAGGCGTACAATTTGAATAATTGGTCCAAATAGCACGTTTGTCCAGGAAAGGAGAACTAGGTGCTCAATTTTTTCCTCTCCAGGAAAGAATTACGTTATGGTATTAATGAGGGAAGTTCATCCTTGTCAGAGGGCAGAGCACTAATATTTTCTTCTGGCATTAAATCCTAGGATATTGATAGATTTGTAGATGAAAAAGAAGTTGACTTTTAAGGTTTTTTTTAGAAAGCTTTTGTGTTTATGTAAATGATTCAAAGTGTAGCACATCCTGTGTGACAGTAACGCCCCCTGGAAGTGGTATAAGAGGAGATTACAAAGAGTCGGTGTAAAGCGCTCGCAGTTCTTGCGCACTAAAGGATCAAATGCTTCGTCAAAGAACACAGTATTCATACGACCAGGTTTTCGACTGACCGAGGGGGGATTGTGGGATTACGGGAAGGCGGATTATCATACCGAGTGCTCGTGTTGAATGGAATGCTGCCACAGTATTAAGAATATTGCGTCGGTGACAAACTCGCCAATGAGGGTTCTCAACGGCCCTGTTGAGCCTTAGCTCAGTTAGGGTGTGTTGCACTTCAACGTCGTCTGCAGCATTGGGACATCTTTGCTAGGTAATCATTGACTTACAACATAGGTGTGTGCGACTGCATTGGTGTCAAGAATGTCGCGAATGACAGCGCATCGTCTTTTCATACGAATACCGCTTCAGTATGCAGCGCCACGATGGGCGAATCCGTATCTGGCAGTACCGCAGTGACAGGCTCAGTGATCAGTGAGGCATGAATGCAGTGTCATACAGGTCCGGCAGGAGTTGAAAATTATTCCTACATGTCTGAATGGAACTTTCCTATGTTACTAAACGAAGTGTACGACGAACTGGTACGCGCCTCTGAATATGTACTAAATAAATGCTAATAATGTTCTATATCTGATTTTTCGTCATTGTAATTTCTTAACGCAGTTAATATTAAGTTGAAAGGTTTACAACGACCTGAAGCTTAAACCATTTGCAAACTAGTGAAACAAAGTAGAATACGACTGACATTCTCTATCACATATTCTATTTTGAAAAATAACCGTTACCTTTGTACAATACGTTCCTACAAGAGAAAAGTTCCTTGGTTCACAGGAAATAAGAATCTTAAATTTTCTTCCAACATGAACAAAACATAAATGCAAAAATTTGTTTTAAATAATAACCCCACTAGAGTATGACTCGTTTGCGGTTGTAATTTTCCATACAATATTTCATATATGAAAATATTTTTACATATATTTCATATATGCGATATGAAAAAGTTGTTTGCAGTAAAATCTTGTAACAATTTTCAAACACGTTAATTTCGGGTCAATAGCAAACATTCGGTTATATTCAAGCCAGAGAAATAAAAGTGGTTAAATTATTATTCAGTTTCGTCTAATTAGCATTCTTCCTAAAAATAGACCGCAATTTTCGAAATGTTCCAAAATTCGAGACTAGAAGACTGTTTTCCACCTTGACTCGAAACTTACCAATTGCAGGATACATGGTTTCAGTAATAGTCCTTTGTCGAGAAAACGAACATTTTGCATCCCAGTGCAAAAACAAAATATTTTTGAAGTATGGCAGTGCATTTTCTAATCTGTAAATATAAATGCTTTTATTCGTCCACATAAACTTTACATCCCGTTAATCCTGCAGTACCTAAGATTTGTGATAGAATGACCAATTGAGATTTAGAGCGTATATCTCGCCATGAATTATTTGTACACGGTTTATCCGCGGACTAAAAGATTGTCAAAATAATCGAGGTAATTCTGGATATTAAAGGTTCAAGTGGCTTGGTACCCCAGCACATTTATGGATAGTACAAATATATTTACAGGAATTGCATAATATAAGCAAAACGATAAGTCGCATGATCAAGCATGTAATATGATAAAAAAAAAAACTACACTTAGGGGGAAGAAGGTTTAAGACGTCAAAGAGTAATATTAAATGAACAGGGGGGAAAAAAGGATAAACCAGATAAAGATGGGGGGAATAGAATTTTCTTATTACTACTTGGGAATAACCATCCTGGGCTATCTAGAGTAAAATAGCCGCATAATTCTGGGTAAAATCTCCTGTGAAGGGACCCACAATAGCAGCAATTTTCAAGGACACCACCCGGATACGTGACCGAGGACGGCTCCAAATTTTTTAGCTTTAATACGTTTGGAATAAATCAGAAGTCCTGTGTCAAACAATAATCATTATCCTCAAGCAGCCATGGGCTGCAGCGGTCCAACCAGACCGTGCAATTTAGTTCTCCAAGGAAGTCTGTCCTGAGCTACATCTGCATCTCATCGCTGTACACCAATTCTAACAAGGTCCTGTTTGACATTGCCCACCGCATCCTACGTCTCCCCTTCTTTCTGAGGCTTTCAGGCACACTGTTCATACCCTATTCGCCAATCTAATTATTCATACGGGCAACATGACCAAACCAACGGAGTCTCTCTCTGCACAATATGCTTAAAGGAGGTTGCAAACTCCTTTGCCTAACCTCATCATTAATTAAAGTTGAACCACCTAATGCCCAAGATACTGAGTAAGCATCTGGAATCAAAAGCATCTAGTTTCCTGTTGTTTACAAAGTGTCCAAGTTTCACTACCATAACTAACCCTAGAAAGAACCAAACTATTATACAGGCTAATTTTATTAATTAGGTGTATACGCCTATTTCTCCACTCTCTCCATAGATTCTTAAAAGTGTCGGCAGCAATCCCTATTCGTCTGTTAATCTCATGCCGCACATCACCCTTATCTGTTACATAGCTCCCAAGATAATTAAACTGTGACACCTGCTCAAGACTGCAACCGTTCAGATTAACTGAATCACAGTCTGCCTGACCAATTTTCATCACTTTTGATTAGCGCGCTTGGCTAGTGATCCAGGGAAGGCATGGATGTATGTGTTGTTTTTCCTGCTGAGGTCCTGCCATCCTCGCAGACCTACTTTGGCTCCTGTCAGACCTCTGTGGCAAGCAGCTGCTTGAGGGGGTATTTATTTTTATTTAGTTTTCTCTGTTTATAACCAAACCTACTCTACTACCAGTTTCATCAAGATTTTCTGATTTGGATTATGCTGATGATTTGCCAAAAGGGCTAAATCATCAGCATAATCTAAATCAGAAATTTTCGTATCTACCGTTGTTTTAAACTGACTTTACTGTTAACCGCTGAAAGCACAGACAGCTACCAAGACCTCAGCCGTAATATCTTTTGCTGTCCATACATTTCACACGTATCTATAGTTGTGCAAGACATTACTCATCAGAGAGTGAATATAGCGTTTGCATATGGATGCCTTTTTTTTATATTTAAATCAGTAGAGGTTGTATATTCCGATAGTGACAGCGTTTTCAGTTTCCACTAATAAAATAAAAAAAAATACCCCCTCAAGCAGCTGCTTGTCACAGAGGTCTAACAGGAGCCTGTCAGTTTATATGCCTCAGTAGAAGGTCTGAGAGGGTGGCAGGACCTCAGCAGAAAAACGACACATACATCCATGCCTGTGCCGCTCAGAGGTAAAACAACCAACCAACATCCATGCCTTACCCGGGGCTCGAACTCTGGTCCCTTAGATTTGCAGCCAAGCGCGCTAACCACTCCACTACCACCTAGGAATATGGAAGTCGGTTTCGTTGGTGAACAGTTGTTTGTCATATCGACCCATGATGCATCCTAGAAAAATACGCTGTGAATGGGTTTGAGGTACCCATGAGGTGGTGTATTGCATGAATGCGCGTCGTCAAAGTTACCAATCTTAGGAAAACGTTGCGGATGGGTTTGAGGAAGGTTCTTTAGCCCATGGGGTGTTTTATTGCAGGAAAGCGCGCCGCTAAAGTTCCACGGTATGGTTTTTTTTTTAGAAAGATCCTTTAACCCCTGGATGGTATATTGTGAGAAAGCGCTCCATCTCGGAGATCATGCCACCCTTGGCGTAAGCCCTGTTGTGAAAACGTCCGATCTTCGATGTCTAAACTTTAACTCTTGATAAGATGCGTTTCTTAGGGTTTTCGAAAAATAGTGCGCACCATTCCCGTCGTGAAGGTACATTGCGATTTTCAAGTCGGCTTTCGCAAAGAGGAAGTTAACGCATATGTATATTTGCACTTTTCTTCAAGTTAGTACACTTCTAGCGACAATTGGATCTTACGTTCTATCAAGTTTTTCCTATAAGAAGGGAGACAGCCTCGTGTCCTATGGTGAGCGCATCCACGTTGCCACCAAACTTTTGAAGGCCGCACCCACCCAAGGTCACTGGGTCTGAGCGATTTCGTCAGCGCAAAAGCTTCGTAGTAGCCACAGAGCGAGGCACAAGGTCTCGCGGTCGAACCGTACGGCGCACGCGACAGCGAAAAAATATCTTTAAACATTAATTAGTAAGGTTTAAGTCTGCCAATTATTTCGACACTCTAGATGAAACCACTTTGTTTGGTACTCGTCAAAAATAGTATCGCCTTTTACCTACGGAGAGAGAATCCAGGTAAAAAGGACCCCGTGTCCTTTTTGCGTAATATGTTTTAAACTTTGACTATCATTTATTGTTAACCATAAATGCTAAAATAAATGTTTTGAAAGTTACTATTTTCTGCAATCTCAATATTAGTAATTTACAATTCTCTGATTGGAAAATTTTACTTACTCCCATGGACTGCAGTTTTATTTACAGTATAAAGTGCAGCGAAGCAATTACACCTCGGCCAGAGCTTTCTGTAACATAGTTACTATTCTTCGATTGTTTTCCATTACATCGAATAATTATGTCTTTTCCTGATTGAGCTGTTAGTAGGTAAACGTATTTTACATCGTGTTAGTAGAGCTCAAACATCTAACAGTATATTAAATTCCTTGGTAACGTTTGATTTTAACGATCAGAGAGTGTATTATCGTCTAAATTTTTTAACCACAGACCGCTTTTTTCAGTTCATACTACCAACTTTAGAGGTAATATTATAAACGATTTCGTACAAAGACGTGTGCACTCTATTGGCACATTTAAATCTATCGATATAGCGATCCGTGAAAAAACGCTGTGAATGAGTTTGAGAAAGATTCATTAGCGTATGAGGTGGATCGTTGCGGGAAAGTTATACTGCTTGAGAAAGGTTATTTAGCCCATGGGGTGGTGTGTTGCAGAGAAAGCACTCCGTCTTCGATACAGGAACCTACATCAATGTTATGCTGTTTGAGAACGATTTTTTAGCCCCTGGGGTGGTATGTTACAGGGAAAAACTTATTTGTTTCCCATGCGAAACATGAATTAAAATTCTAACCCTATGCACTCGTGAGGAATGATTCTGGCGGAAAAATCAATTGGTCTTTTTTAAAAAAATTAATTATGAAATGGATACTCGCACAAAATGTAGAATATTTGTTATAGTGGTTATTATGCCTTGCATGATTATAGTGCCTAAATAAACTTTTTGAGTCGTATTGTTAAGCGGTTTATTATATGTCAGCGTTGAATAAGCTTGCACTGTTGCTTTAAAATACTTTATTTTCTTAATCTAATATCTCCACAAATGCACTTTGGCTCCTGAGGAGTTTTGTATTTTACACTTTAAAAATTGCCTATTTACTTAAAAAATATTTATTCCTTTTGTTATTATAAGTTTTAAATTACATGTCTGTAATGTATCAAAAGTGTGAAATAAATTTGAAACCGTCATGTTTTCGCTAGGAGATAGTTGTTTCCGGTCATTCGTTTATTACGGGGGGGGTCCTAAGTATGACACCATTAAACATATTTTACTTGAGCGTTCTGCTTTTAATCTTGAAAGGAGTTTTTATTTTGCATACCTTCCAGGAGGATATGTTTTCCAATGACTTCCCAGTTTTTTAACTGGATATTTTGATGTTTGATTTCCTGCATTTTTATTATATATACCCAATACTTCATTTGTATTTTATTGATTAAACGTTTCCACTTGTGTTTTAACTAGACTTTTGTCCTTTGCATCTCTTTTGAAGCATTATGTAAACCTGTTAATCGCTCTAAAAGCCTGATTGCAAATTAATTTTTCGTAAAACGCGTAAGTATATTCCACTTTTATTCTATACGTTTGATTCAAATTTAATAAAAACCTTCACCTTGAGTTATACAAAATCTCCTTGTCTGATGTTTTAAATCGATTTTTCAAGTTTGTTGATGTGTATTTGCAAGTGTATGCCAGGTGAAAATGAGGCTTCAGCATTCTTCCCCCATGGACCCTAAAGGGCACACTGCTAGCTAAGAAACAATCAACGCACTCGGCCTATTATCACAACAGGACCTCCTTCAAAGCAACTCGACCACAGTGGATAATGTTTCTTCCCTCTTAGAACAAGCTTTCTGTCACACCCCCTTTAGCGTTGGTGAAGCGAACATTTTCTAAACGTGGGTGACCAGGCTATTCAGAGACACGCCTCCTCCTTGGCTGATAGAAGCCACGTGGCTTCTATCGCCCTTATTGTCACGTTTACAACTTGAACAACGCAATCCTTACTGCAGGTACCCTGAAGGGCATTGTCGCCCTCCCTATTATTAGTCTTCGACTTACCTGTCTAAGTAGCAGGCAACGCGTTGACTATAATTATTTTCCCTACAGAACCACCCTCGATGCAATTCGTCCAGAGTGACTATTCAGAGACACGCTTCCTTCAAGAGCATTGTCGTAGGAAGCTGTTACGTTTCCTAAGTACAATGCTGCTTCCCAACTCCTCTCGAAGCGCCTCGCTCTTGAATGAGGGGGGGGGGGGGCTCTCAGAATAGGAATGACACTCAAGAAACAATAAGAGCGATAGAACCTGGACCATTAGCCTACCTTTCAATACTGACCTGAGTTACGACATTTTCACTGATGCTATCGCATTTAGAGAACACCTGGTGTGATTCGCATAGATATCTCACTCCTGGTCGTACCATTCGTGGGAATCCCATCTCTCCAGCGCCAGTAAAGGGGGGGGGGGGGTCAACCAATAAAATTCGTAGCCCCATCCTAGGATGTCGAACTCCACCACAGTGGAATCCAAGTTAGGACGCCATTGGGGGGGAACCTAGCAACAGAAACTTAGAGGTTTGCGACACTTCTCTCAACCTATTTCTATGCTAGATGCTTAGGGGACCGTATGCAAATTTGGAAACGGTATTCAGTAGTTATGACTACTGTCCAATGATGGTAGTCCCGTGCGAACTGCAGGCGGCATTGCTGATAGACTTTGGTTAACATGGGTGCCTTTATGCAGCACTGACTCCGGAGAACCATGCGTAATAGGGTTTGCTCTACTGTTATCGGAGATATGTACCTGGGTGCCCCAGCGTTCATTTGAATGGTCAATTGCTGCACTGTTGCACGTCGATGGCCTTTGTTGCTCCACAGTTATGACGTCTGGTGGTACTCGGTGTGCCAGCGGTCCATTCTTGGTACACCCTTAGTAAAGCACCTTGTGAACAGCCCACAAAGTCTGCTGTTGCTAAGATGCTTCCATCCTTGGCGCGGTAGCCGATGATCGTTCTTTTTTGAACGTCCGTTAAATCAATACCTCTGTCCATTGGGCTCACGTTACGCACTATGGCTCATATCTCCTTGTGGATGACCTTGTCATGTGCATTCTGGTGATTTACTTCACACCTAGCCGTGTATCAAACTTCTGGAGATGTAAATCTTACTTTTTGATCCACCTATGTATGTGGCGTAACCTATCTAAGTGTAGGTGCATTCAAAATCACTGCACTTTCCCAGAAAAATAAGTTGTCATTTAATTTCTCACCGTGATCAACAAAGTATGTGAGAGTCAGGAAAATAGTATTTAATATATTACATAAGATCTTAATTTTTATAATGATGGAACCAACCTCTTTGGTAAGATAAATTAGTTTCTCTAGTATGCTGTCTGCCATTAGATGCTTTCGAAATCTGATGTCAGAAAGTACACATGGTTGTGTGTGTATTGTGCAAGATGGCATTCACTTTAGCTCACTGTGATGTTAATCATTGCTGCTATGTCCTGGAAAATTTTGCGTAAAACGAGAAATTGGGATTTTTTTTTTGAGAATTTGCCAATCCCTGAAAACTTTTCAGCGAAATTAAAATTTCTGTTAATTTTGTACAATGAAAACATGACAATTGAAAGTACAAAACGCTTTTAAAATGAAAAATCGAGATTTAATCCAGTGTTTTTATGCGCTCAAAATATTGCAATTGTCATTAGATTGCCCGTGTCTTATTTTTATGACTATTAATACGCACATTTATACGTTAGTATATTATGTGCGTATTTGATGTATGATTGTTATGTATGATATAATTCTATTAAACTTTATTACATTTTATTATTTTTGTGATTATAAAATATTTCAATAAAATTTTTATGTAAAACGAAGAATTTATGAAAATAGCAATATATCGTAAGATTTCCTAGATATCGCATCCTTTTTTTTTCATTGCAACGTTGTGATGTAAAATTCCAAATGACATGAAGTATGGTTATTGTTTGAGTCGATATATTGTTTTGAAATTTTCCTAGTTTTGTAGCTTCGAGAAAATTTCGATGGGTGTATAAAGAAGGAAAAGTAACCAATAAAAACAATATCGGAATGTTCAAAGAGATTTGGAAAATTTTTCGCGGTGTCTTGGGAAAAGTCGGCATCGCAATATAGGAGCACTGAGGTCAATAGAACAATCAAGGCTGCTTGAGTGGGAACATTTGTATATTTAGCTACGTACAAAAGTATTGGATTCATTGTTAGGGGACCAAATGGCCACATTTTCCGAGGATAGTCCCTGGATAAAGGTTTTGTCCTCTGATAATACTGCTTAAAAATATTCATATCACGAAGGTTCCTTAAATATTAATGTATAGTTCACTATCCACCCGTTTTAAACCTGTAATGGGACAGGGTTTAGGATCTCGAAATGCTTTGCGAATGTGGGAAATTAGGTTATTCAGGTTTTGTTTCACTAGATATACCTTGCATGTAACAATAATCTTAATAAAATATATTCTGTATAACCGATAATGTCACTTTTTAACGTAATTCAAAAGTCCCTGGATCTTTAAATTTGGTCACCCTATTCGTTGTGCATGAGGAAGGTGGATGGAAAATCCTTATTAATTTGATTATATAATTGATTTGTGCGTTTTTTCAAAAATTTTTTTTACATTAACTCGTACAAATTGGAAGAAGTTAAATTAAAACAAAATTGCCCAGAACTACCTAAATGCTTCGATTTTTGTCTGAATTTTGGGTTTTTTCAATCTTACCCCCGTTTTTAAAATTAAATATTTTCCCAAATTTTAGCTTTCCTCGTTGGAAAAGGAAGTAGTAAACATCTGTGCTCGGACGAAGACCCCCTAACTGTGGTGGCAATAAAGCAAAAGTGCACCACAGTAGGTTTTCAATACAACTAATGAACAACCTAATATAATAACAGGTGTTTACAGTATTTGACACAACCGTGCATGAATTCACAATAAATGAACTGCAAATGACATCAATAACGTGGTAGTTTAAATATTTAATTACTTGAAATACCAATAGGATAACTACTTTTGACATTCATTAAATACCAAATGATAAAGGAATGCAACATTTGAAAATCTAATCATACGTACAACTCTTACCAATAGTTTTTCTACGGACTATGCACAGTGTTTGCAGGAAATGACAAATACCTACAATAAATAAAGACGTTCTGTTCATAGAAACTACTGAACAAACATTGACAATCTAAGTTGCCACAGCGCACTACACAAAACGATCATTCTACAATTACTACCACTCTTGTTCTGTAGTCCTGTTTTTCAGATTGTGTTTCATTTTCTACATAACGCAATTTATTCTGTGATGTATGTCATAGTAAAAACGTCACGTTTTCATTGTAGGTGCACATTTCAATATTTAAACTCGTGATATGAATGTTGATGTTACACTGTAGGGTAATTGCACAACAGAGACTGCATGTAACCTTAATACATTTGTAATGCTCTGCCTGAATTCCTGGAATTTATGAAGGCTAAATTTATAACCTGTATTAGACTTTTTTTAATAAATTGCATGAAAGAATTGTAAAATTTGTTTCGTGGAACAAGAAAAGTCAATGTTTTAATGGAGTCTATGTGATATACATGCGTGTCATATTTTTGGGTTGGGTTGTTTTACCTTTGAGCTGCACTTTTTTGCACACCATGGGCTAAATGGCCAGGTCACATGGACCCCGAAGGCTCAGAGAAGGTTGGGGGAGGGGACCCACTGGAACAGCTGTTGGAAGACAGATGGTAGCCCCCCCCCCCCGTCAAGGCCATCCAGTGTGTTCTTTAACGTGCACAGGGTACGGCTCTCCCGCACACGGGCCACGGCTTAACGTCCCATCCGACGGACGGCGGCCTTTCCACGGTGTCCCCTACTGATCGTGGGCAGGGCGGGGAATTTTGCCGAGATAAATCTCAACTCTGACCCAGCTGGGACTCGAACCTGGGAACTACAGATTACGAGCCTGGCGCGCTACCGACTGAACCACCCCCGCTCCTCATATTTTTTGAAAAAGTGGAAGTAAAGGACTATTTGCTTCGCAAGGGGCAATTGACCTTGGGGATGGTTTTTATTTTAAGCATATGCAATGATAGCTGCAGCCGCTCGCGCGAGTCAGCTCTTATTTCCGGAATTTGCGAGCAATTTACACAAATAAGATTTTATAAATTTCATACTTTTATGCATATTAGTATTAAAATAATAGGATCAATATAAGAATAACGAATCGCGTAACGAGTGAGTTCATCTGAATTTGATCAATTAGATCCAATAGTTGACGAACGATGGTCGTTCTACGCGACACTTGCGTAGTTTAAATCTACATAATCATAAATTCTTAAATACTTTTGAAATATATTTTATTCCATGGATATATGGACAATCCTCAAGCAGCCATGGGCTACAGAGATCTAACCAAAATGGGAAATTTAATATTTCAAACACGTTTATCCAGAGTGAGCCGTCCCATGGCCGAGTGGTTAGCGCGCTTGGCTACGGATCTAAGGGACCTGGGTTCTGAGCCCCAGGTAAGGCATGGATGTATGTGTCGTTTTTCTGCTGAGGTCCTGCCATCCTCTCAGATCTTTTACTTTGGCATATAAACTGACTGGCTCCTGTCAGACCTCTGTAACAAGCAGCTGCTTGAGGGGGTATTTATATATTATATTATCCAGAGTTATAGCTGCAGCACTTTGGTCACCAAATGCCAATTCTAACAATGTCCTGTTTGATTTCATCTGCCCATTGCATTGTAGGTCACCATTTTTCTGAGGCTTTTAGGCGCACATCTTTTTTTTTTGGATGTATAGAACAAAGAAGAATCCTAAAAGCTACTTCTAGCTTTTACAGGTCTCATACAAGGACATGCCCTACTAAGACCGAAGTCGCTGCTGACCACTGCCTCAGAGCTAACACAGCACACGAAGTTTGCCTTGTTGAGACGATCGCTAGCTCCTTAACCACTATGGCAGTTAAGGATCTTCATAATTCTATTCTCTAATCTATAGTTATGCATGTGGGCAACATGGCAAACTAGTCCAAACGGTGCCGCCCAAAGGCAGTTACAGTGGCGACTCTTGACTAAAATGAGTTTTGAAATAAACTTTTGAGAGTGAATGGTATCGAACCTAATACCTTGAGTTGCAAGTCCAAAAGAGAATGCACTTAGCAATGCTGGTGAGTACATTTTCTCTAACTAACAAAATCTATGATTTGGTTGGTTCGGTAGAATCGGGGCAATCAAATGCTACTTCAAAATTGTAACCCACAGCCTGCAGTTCATTGCTAATTGTATTTCAGCGCACGCGCATTTATGTCGTTGATATATAATAGAGAACGTTAAGATTCCGGGTGGTGGCTGTAATGTTAAAATTCGTAGTGACAATGCGAAAGCAGCAGATGCCCACTCCTAAGCAAAACCCAGTTTACGTAAGTCATAATCAGGCACTTTTTCCTTAGACTCGAAACTTCTGTTTTATGCAATCGTAGTTTATACAGTTGGTTAATTTTTTTATGCTTGATTTCTATAATTAAACCACTAAGAAGAACCAGTAAAGCGTTCTTCGACTAATAAGGTTGTTAATTGTCTCAATTTTAATGACATCAATGCATATTTTTTTAACGTTGTTAGGGTATAGTTATCCTACCTACCTGTACAGCGCCATGGCTTAACGATTCATCTGATGGAGTCGTCTTCACCAAGCTCATTGGCATCCCCTTCTCTCACAGAAGGTTGATTGGTGGTTAGCGGAGAAATTAACTACTCAGGAACAGTCAGGGGCGTAGCTATGGGTGGAGGCTCCCTCCCCAAAGTAACTAGAAGTTGGCAAAATTCGAAGCAACTTCGTAAAATCTAGGTGAGTTGGGAAAATTTTTAATTTTTTTTTGTAAAATTAAGGAGAGTTGTCAAAATCGAGACAACTTGGCAAATCTAGGGCAGTTTGGAAAATAGAGAGATGGCAAAATCTAGAGCAGTTGGCAAAATTCGAAGCCACTTAGAAAAATGCAGGTGAGTTGGCAAAATTCGGAGTGACTTGGTAAAATCTTTGAGAATTGGCAAAATTCGGAATGACTTGGCAAGGAGGACAAAAATCGGGGTGAAAAATGGGGAGTTGACAAAATTCGGAGTAATGACTTGGCAAAATTCAGGTGAGATGTAGAAATTGGGATTTTTTTCTGCAAAATTATGGCGAGTTGGCAAAACTTAGGGAATTGGCAAAATCTAGGGGTAGTTTGCAAAATTCGGAGTGACTTAGCAAAATCGTGGGGGGTTGGAAAAATTCAGGTGAGATGTAAAAATTTGTATTTTTTTCTGTAAAATTATGGCGAGTTGGCAAAATCTAAGGGCAGTTTGCAAAATTCGGAGTGACTTGGAAAAATTGTGGAGAGTTGGCAAAATTTAGGTGAGATGTAAAAATTGCAGTCTTTTTCTGTAAAATTATGGCGTGTTGGCAAAATCGAGGCAACTTCGCAATATCTAGGAGAGTTGGCAAATCTTGGCGTAGTTGGCAAAATTCAGAGTGACTGCAAAAATCAAGTGAGATGTAAAAATGGGATTTTTTTTCTGTAAAATTGTGGCGAGTTGGCAAAATCTAGGGCAGTTGGCAAAATTCGAATCCACTTACTAAAATACGGGCGAGTTGTGAAAATTGGGATTACTTTTGTGATATTAAAGAGAGTTGACAAAATCGAGGGAAGTTGGCAAAACTGGAAACCACTTGGTAAAGTACAGGTGAGTTGTAAAAATTGGGATTGGTTTTGTAAAATTAAGGATCGAAAACTCTTGGCAAAATCTAGGGGAGTTGGCAAAAATCGAAGCCAAAATACAGGAGAGTTGTGAAAATGGTACCTTGTGCAATTAAGGAGAGTTGATAAAATTCGAAGTGACTTGGCAAATTTAGGAGAGATGTACAGATTGGGATTGGTTTTGTTGAAATTAAGGAAGGTTGGCCAAATCAAGGGGATTTGAGAAAATTCACACTGACCTGCTACAATTGAGGCAAGATGTAAATATTGGGATTATTTCTGTGAAATTATGGCTAGTTGGCAAAATAGTTGGCTTCCCCCAAGGAGCGAAAATCTAGGTACGAACTAGACAGAGACATTATTTCCTCAGTTGGCAAAATTTGATTTTCGAGTTGGAAATTGTCGATTCGAAAGACTATGGTTGTGGGGGAGGGAAACCATAGTCTTTCGCTACGCCCTGGGAACAGTGGGAACTCGCACCTGGAAACATTAGGTTATGAGCCAGGCATACAATCCTTGTCCCATGTGTTAAGTAGTACAAATGAAAAAATGTTGACTAATATGAGGTTTGACCACATAATATCTCAATTTTTGCTTGTGAGTACTGAAAAAAATTAATTACCGCTGAAGCAGCTGCTCGCCACAAAGTTTCCACGAGTCTGTCAGTTTAATACGCGATAGAATTAATCTGTGAGAAAGTCAAAACCTCAGCAGAACGAAACCTTTCGTGCCTTAGCCGGGGGCTCAATTCCAGTACCCTGTAATCAGTAGTCAATCATGTAAAAAATCACTCAGAAATAGAATGATATAGAAGTTTTCGACCTTCATTATAGAATTTTAATGATCAGCCGAAAAACTGACGGGAATGCCGAAAGTAACAAGCTATACGTCGAATGAAAGCTTCTGACGCCGGGAATGTTGTAGGCAGGGCCAGACTTTGACCTTCTGAGGCCCTAAGCTACAATAAGTTTAAGAGGACCTAAGCCCCCAAATTTCGGAAGTCGAAAAAAATTATATATTTATTATTCTGATTGAAGGGAACTTTGAAAAATAAATATGAAATTAATGGGTTGGGTTGTTTTACCTCTGAGCGGCACTTTTTTGCACACCATGGGCTAAATGGCCAGGCCACATGGACCCCGAAGGCTCAGAGAAGGTTGGGGGAGGGGACCCACTGGAACAGCTGTTGGGAGACTCCCGTCAAGGTTGGTCTTAGCCATGTCCAACCGGGGCACCAATCCGGTCGGCACAGCCTTCAGCCGGGTTGCTGGGCCCTAGGCCCCCCCACCAAAGCTCATATAATGACGGTCGTAAACTATTTAGAATTTCGCCCCTACGATTCCCGCTGTTAAAATGTGGGGGCGGTTTTTCGCGGGGGTCGACTTCACGAGTTGTATCTCCAATTAAAGCTTGTGATGTCTCCAATGTCGTGATCTACCTCAAACTTGACTCCAAAAGGAGGGTGAATGTGCTTGATGATTATGAGTCGTATATCAAAGTTTTGGAAGAAAGTGTTTTTAATGACAACAAAAAAACATAAAATTAAAAAAAATACCCATCTTCTTATAGGGCCGTAAAAAGTAAAAAATAAACGTAAATCATATCGATGGTGCGTCACTGAATTCGTATTCACTTCAAAGGAAGATAGGGCGTCGATTTTACCAACAAGATTGCCGGCGCCCTGTCTTCCTTCGAAGTAAATACAAACTCAGTGCCTGATTGCACCATCGATATGCTTCATGTTTTTTTTCACCTATTCTCGTAACTCATTATTTAACAAAACGTTTCGGGAAGGAAAAAAAAAACACTGAAAAGTTTTCTGGTCCATTCTAGTTCAGTTGAGTATCTTGCTCCTTCCCCTATAAAAATTGCTTATATATGTGTTTTTCCTATCCGTTGTGGTATTTAAGAAAACTCTTCATTAAAAATATCTCTAATATATGTATAGGTTTACTACTGTTTTCGACTCTGTTCCGATTATAAATTTATATTTATTACTTGAAACTGAATTATTCGTCATAAATTGTCACTTGAACAATAATTTTTGGTTACAATAATTTATATTAATTTATTACATGGTATATTTATTACATATTAATTTATTATATATATATATATTTCATATATTAATTTTATATACTTAATATATGTATTAATTTTATATATTTAACACATATATTGATTTTATATATTTAACACATATATTAATTTACTATATGATGAACTGTAAAAAGTGATATAATAATACAATAAATATGGAAATGCAAAAAAAAGTTATAAAAAATGACAAAAAAAAGAAGCCTATGAGGGACAACTGGAAGTGTTGGGACCAGGATGCACAGTGGGACGAAAACCAGCCAGTGGAGGAAGTGTAATGCTTTGGGCAATGTTCTGCTGGGAAACCCTGGGTCCAGTCATTCATGTGCAGGAAACTATGACGTCTACCACCTACCTAACATTGCAGACCAGGTACATTCTTTCATGGTAACGGTATACCCCTCTAGAAGATCCTTTTGTAAACACCATACCAGATCCTTTGTATTGCAACTCAAAAAATCATTGATCTAAACACTGCTGACAAAACTTGTCAAAATATGTTATTAATAGTCCATTGTAAACAAAATTTTGAATAGATTGTTATATTTTCGTATCTAAATGCCCTACCTAAATTTTTCATACCTAAATGTTCTTCTTTGGCAAATGAAAAAGTTGGCGACCCAGCTCAAATTCAATTCAAACACCCTGCTAGGAAAGTTTAAGCCTATTGAGCCTGGAAGAGCAAAATGAAGATTTTCTCTGTCTTCCAGTTCACTACTATTGTATTTCAGCGCATGCGCATGTGTGCAATCGCCGTAATAGATAATGTTAAAATTACGGCAGTTCCCGTAATGGTTGAATTAGCATTAGAGAAACTAGAGTACACGATGTAGCACTGACTCCCAAAGTAAATGCTCCGATTGATTACATAACAAAGGTAAATAAATGATTACAAAAGGGATATAAAAATGCTATTATGTTTTTTCAGATAAATAACAAATACTGAATTTCAAATTCACTTATTTTATATTTCATTTTTAGTGGGGCCATGGCTGCTTGAGGATGATGATGATGATGATGATGGCCCCAGATGGTCTAATGGACGAACTGCCCCTGACGATAATATAATTGACGATATATAATTTCTTATATAATAGAGAAATATGTATTTATGATATGTATCGATAAAACTCCGCTTCTACTTCCGAAGTAGTTTTGCCCTTCGCTTGTACAACTGCTCAGAATCATCTCTAGCGAGAATCCAACAATAGTCAGCCAACATTGAAGTGGACCAATTTCCCTGGTATCGTTTCTCCATCGTTGCAATGTGCTCATCACTAACCATGACGCAGTTGTCGGGGAAGAAATCTAAGTGGGAATGGAGAAAATGGATCTTTAAGGACAATATTGCAGCCAAGTTTGTGATACAGAGACAACATGTCCTTAACCAGTTTCTTGTAGTTGTCTGCAGAGGCGTAGCTAGGCTTTTGGAGCCCTTGGCAATTTGTAATTGTCCGCCCTTGTTCAGTTATTGATAAAAAACTATACATGTTATTTATATTATATATATTAATTACACACAAATAATTGCAAAAGAAATTGCAATTAATTATGCAAATAATTATTTTTAAAGTAATTTAATTTTTTCTACTTTTTCGTTGGCAAAATCGTAATAATCTCATCAAAATTAATTTTTTGAGTCAGTTCTCGCTCGATTGATAGGAAACAAAGTGATGATGTACGCTCCTGTCCTGATGTTGATCTTAAACAATCCCGGGGTTTATAAACATAATTCAATACAATGTACAAATTATGAACTCCCGTCCAAAGAAAAAGATACCTATGTGACAAAATTTTATTTTGTAACGGCATGATGTGTAAAAGTAATATGAACAGTTGGAAATTGCGTCCCAAAGCTGTTTTATGGCATGCGTGGTGCAGGGGTGCTAACTGTCCGTCGATAAAAGGAAAAAAAAATATTTTTGTAGGAAATAGCGAAAATTTATAATATGCTGTCTTGACAATACGACGGTATGAACAATAGGTATTAAATTCAACGAACTTCCGGCGGCTAATCATTCGATTTTACTTTGCATATAAGCGTCAGATATCGTGGAATGGCTCGTGCCGCCCCAACACCGCCCTGTGATTCCGGCGCCCTTGGCAACTGCCCCGATGCCAACACGTTAGTAGTTTGTTGCCATTGTACAGTTCCCTCTTTGCACAGTGCTTTCCCCCTATGACGTCACAGGCCACGCCCCTATGACGTAACAGGCCACGCCCACTTCCACCCCTCCCATATGAGGTAACATTGCGTAGCATGACGTAATCATTACATAATCATTACGTAACAGGCAAGCCCGCTTATTAATAATTAATAATTAATAATCCCCCTTTCACCCCTCAGTGGCGCCATCTGTTGACAGTGAGAAGTACTATTTTCCCAAAAAACCCTTATTTTCACTCTAATTTCTCGTTTTCGGACCCCCCGGTCGACCTACCTATATTGTATCATCCCTTTCTGTGCAATTATTGAGACCTGCATCAGCCATTCGACTAGGACTGGGTAAAATGAGTTTGGACAGTGAGGTAGTGCGTACGAATCGCACTGGGAGTGAAGTAGTTTTTTCCGATTAAACGCATCTACAGAAAACTGATTTATTTCGACTGTGGGACAGTTTTTAATAAAAGTGAGGGAATTTTGAGAAGTGTTTAATTACTAGGGAGTTTAATAGCAGGGAATTTTAATTATAAGAAAATCGTTTAGCAGTCTTGGTAAAATGAATAGCAGAGGATTTTTAATAGAAAGAGTTTTAATTACTAAGGAATAAATACAACTTTGATTTACAGTCGAGTTTTACAATTTGAGATCCGCATTGGGCATTCAAAAGAGTTGAGTGGTTTTGTAAAGGATAGAAGGTGTTTTTAAATACAGGAGATGTATTAAAATACGCATTGGACATCGCCGGTTAAATTTTTGTATCATCCTTTTCCGTACAATTATTCTGAGACCTGGCAATCGTTCCATGCAATTATTCTGAGACTTGCATCAGCCGAGTGAAAGAGGGGGCCTTAAAATATAGGTAGGGCTTAAAAGGTCAACCAGGGGATCTACAAGAGGAGGGGAGGGCTTAAAATATAGGTGGTCCGAAAACGAAAAATAAGACTTAAAATAAAGGGTTTTTAGGAAAATAGTACTTCTCACTGTCAACAGATGGCGCCAGGTGTGTTTTTAATAAGGGGGAGGGTTTAAAATATAAGTAGGTCAACCGGGGGGTCCGAAAACGAGAAATTAGAGTGAAAATAACGGGTTTTTGGGAAAATAGTACCTCTCACTCTCAACAGATGGCGCCACTGAGGGGTGAAAGGGGATTATTAATTATTAACAAGGGGGCGTGGCCTGTTACGTAATGATTATGTAATGATTACGTCATGTTACGTAATATTACGTCATATGGGGAAAGTACTGTGCAAAGGGGAACCGTACAATGGCAACAAACTACTCACGTTCCTAACGCCTCTGGTTGTCTGCCCTGACATTCCCGAGGAATTTAGTTGACACCAGACGAAACGCGTCCCAAGCCTTTTTTTCGTCACCTGAAGCAGGTTGTCGAACATCTGGTCTCTGAACAGTTCGCGGATCTGAGGACCCACAAAAATTCCCTCTTTAATTTTCGCTTCGCTGAGTCGAGGGAATTAGTTAGCCAAGTACTTGAAAGTTGATGCAGTCAGGTACATGGCTTTTACTAACTTTTCATCACACCTAATTTGATGTGTAGGGACTGTAGCAGGATTTTGTGCTTTTCTGTCAGTGCTGGGTGTTCCACATTTTTCTCTCCGACTTTCAGAGATTTCCTCTGATGCCAGTTTCTCTTCACGTAGTGCAATATCTTTGCTCGACTGTCCCATTCACATAAGAAACAGCAGTGCTTTGTATATCCCAGTTGCAGATCCATCAACAGATCCATTACCTTCAAGTCACAACAGAGATTCCAGTCATACTTGTTGTATTGAAGACAGTTCAACAGCTGTTTTAGGTTGTCGTGGATGGATGGTCGATTTCCGTTAGGCAGCAACACTGCCTTGAGACTAAGTTTCGAGGAGTCTATGAATAGTCCCCATTCTTGAGGGTCATGTTTGATTCCGAGGGCATTCATCAGGCCATCTACATTGGAGCAGAACATAAGGTCATCTTCCTTTCTGAAGTAAAGCGAAATCTGCTCATGACGAGTTCGAAACGAATCATTCGGACATTTTCCTTGAGAAGATTCCATTGTTTAAGTGTTGATCCAAGTAACTCTGCTTTGGCCTTGGACAGCTCCAAATCGCGAACAAGATCGTTCATCTTTTCTTCGGTGAGAATGTGTGGCGCAGATGACGCACCGTGGCACACGTATGGATCAAATTGAACCGCATGATGCGATATCGCAATCCCTTGAGAAAAAGCAATAAATCGTTGAGAAGTGTGAAAAGGGGTAAAAAAAAGTGTGCTTGTTATAGAGTTGCCTCAATCAACCATTTACACCATCCTGTTAAATAAGGACAAAATAAAAGGTATCAAACTGAGTGATGCCTTCACTGTAATATTTTGTGTTTCATTCATTGATTCTTTTACTGTGCTTCAATTAATTTTAACTTTCACCAAATTCTTATAATGTCTTTGTAAAGAATTCGTGTTCAAATTTTATAAAAAAAAAATACCCCCTCAAGCAGCTGCTTGCCACAGACGTCTGACAGGAGCCTGTCAGTTTATATGCCATAGTAAAAGGTCTGTGAGGATGGCAGGACCTCAGCAGAAAAACGACACATACATCCATGCCTTACCCGGGGCTTGAACCCAGGTCCCGTAGATCAGTAGCCAAGCGCGCTAACCACTCGGCCACGGGACGAATAAACTATATTTTTAAGGTAAAAAAAGTTACTTATGATGGTCTTAGAACGAATTAGACCTTGTATTATTTCCCCATATTCACATAACGAAACTTTTCGTGGAAATATTTAAATTTGTTATGTGGGGGTCCACTGTATATGTAATACTAACATGTTTCTGACAGAATCTCCTATTAAAACGAAGGTCTACACCACTTTCCACGACGAATATATCAATCGAATATTTTAAAAGACAGAAGCATATTTTGTACTCTCTGTAATTCCTGGTGGGCTAACGAACGAGCTCACACGCGCTTGTACATCAGTGGTGTGACGCCTTCGGTGGCGGGAATTTTCGATTCCGTGGATACCTGCCCGTCGATCCCAAATTTAGTGTGGTTGTCTCATTTAGTTCTAACCATGTTGGGTTAGATCGGATTCCTAGCTGCACTGAGTCGGGAATAAACCTGAAAGTGTCCCAAATTTCTGGAGCCGCTGCCGTCACCTACTTGCTGAGTAGTACGTTATCGATGGAGAGTTGTGAATGGAGTACAGTATGTTGTAGATTGCAGAGGTTAAGAAGTTTCTCGCCAAACCTTTCGTGCCGTTTAAATTAAAACATACTATTTAACGCTAAATATTAGAACTTACAAAATCGCTTCACACTTCAAAACATTTCTCTCGTTTTATACTGTCTTACATTTTAAATGAATTTTAGTACTCTATTAGATCTCTTAGCCGTCCCATGGCAGAGTGGTTAGCGCGTTTGGCTACTGATCTAAGGGACCTGGGTTCCTTAGTTTTTCTGCTGAGGTTCTGCCATCCTCACAGACCTTCTCCTCTGGCATATAAACTGACAGGCTCCTGTCAGACCTTTGTGACAAGCAGCTGCTTGAGGGGGTATTTATTTATTTTTTTTTATTAGATCTCAAACGAAAAGAAATTCAAAATCCAAAATGGGACAAAATTATACGATTAATAACATTTAAACGTTAATGTATTAAAAAAGGAAAATTCGAACAGAAATATCTCCATAACGAGGCGACGATTCCACATGAATTACGGCATGGCGGCCACAGGATCTAAAAATTCTCAATTCTAAAAAGGCAAAAAAAAATTAGATGAAATTTTAGAATTTCTTAATTTTTTTAATGAAGGTTTCATTTTACCTCTACTTTGGACGTTGAATGGAAAGAAATAATTCAATTCTGAACGTGCCGGGGGAGGGGGAAGGCCACACTAATTTACTCTATTTCATATAATTCTGTGTAAGATTTTATCAGAGGTGAAAATATATTTCACCTCTGAGTTTTTATATGAAACTTTTCCAATTCATACACATTGACATAATCTCCGAAAAATTTAAAAATTCTCTTCGGGTGCCTATAATATAGAATAAGGTGCTTTAATTTCATTTCTCAAATGGCAGCTTGACTGTATTACTTGGTAAATGGAGGCTTTCGGCCGAGTCCGATGTCACTGAGAGATACCAGTGGTCTCCTAAGGATATGCGGAGAGAATATTCAGCACTGAATCCCATTCCCCATTTTTACCGCTAGATATGTCATTTCTATTTGATGACAGGCTAATATTTCGATTCTGAGATTTAATTTCATCAGCAAACGTCTCTCTACAAGTGCGGTGATCTATGACCATGGGAACTTAGCTCCAGAATGGTTGTGGGTTATACGTGTGCGGGTGTTTGTGTCGCTGAATCACATCCGGGTTGTCCTAACGGCCTCGTAGTCATTGTACCTCGGTGTCATCCTCCGCATCACGGTGAATGGGAGGCGAGCGCGGGATAGGATGAGGGACCGAAGGAACGGGTCCGTCCCTGTCCCACCGAACGACCCCCCGCCACGTTCCCATGCATGGCCACGTGCCCCTGTCCTCGGGGGTCGCCACATTTCGGCGATGTTTTCTCTGTTCTCACGCTGCAGTTAGTCGCTGGGGAGTTCCTTCGGCAGAGCTTGTTTGCGGGGCCGAAAGCCTCTTGCACGCGCTTCTCAGTTTGTTGCGGTAACAAAAGAAAGTTGGTTGATGATGTAACTGCGACTGAGTGATCGAGAAACATTTCGCCGAAAACAGGCTCGATTGGGAAAATCAGTGGTCAGAATTAAGATTTCTAATCAGCTTTTGAAGATGAGATAAAGTTTTATAAAATAAAAATAAAATAAATACCCCCTTAAGCAGCTGCTTGCACAGAGTCACAAAAATGGCTTCAGAAATTAATTTTTTAATAAAATAAGTGTATATTTAGAAGTTTGTGTAAAGAATTGGTTTAGTATTTATCAGTTTTGTATAAGATTCTTAAGACTGGCATTGCTGTTGTTAAATATTCAAACTTCCATAACTCATTAAATAAAAATAAATACCCCCTCAAGTAGCTGCTTGCCACTTAGGTCTGACAGGAGCCTGTCAGCTTATATGCCGTAGTAGAAGGTCTGTGAGGATGGCAGAACCTCAGCAGAAAAACGACACATTCATCATGTTTTACCCGGGTTCGAACCCAGGTTCCTTTGTAGCCAAGCGCGCTAACCACTCGACCATGGACTGAACGAATGTTGTTGAAAATAGAGATATTGATTTATTTGATTGAGATTTTTATCTGTTATCGCATTTTTCAAAACAAAAAAATTATGTTAGAAGTTATAGATCTTTGACGTTAGCTTTCCATTGAAAAACAGGGTTGTTCCTTGATTTATGGAAACTAGTGTAATATCTGCGGTGCAATTTAAATTACATCACACACATTTCTTAGGCGCTTGTATTGTTAATACGCACAAAAGGTAACCTTATATAATTTAAATCTTAACCAGCCTTCAAACTAGAGAATCTGCAATCAAAGGCACGTACCCAGGATTTGGCTTCGGGGTGGGTGGACAGAATTCTGAGAATAAGAAATAGGGTTTCCCCATTACTAAAATTCCACCGAACAAGAAAGATTAAAATGACATTCTACATTGGAATGAGATTGTATAGGTTTTTTTTTTTATTCTATTTGTAGTGTCGGACATAAAATATGGGGTTAAAATTATACAAAGAAACTGTTTTGGATTTCAAAGCAGGTAGACAAATTTGAGATTTAGTTCAAGACAGCAGGATTTTCCGGGAGGGGGGGGATAGATACGTCCCTGGTGGCACACCCTAATTTTGTGTTGGTAAGGAGGCCGATGCTACTAGTTTTTCTTTATTTGCAACGTATAGGACAGAGGAGAATATTGGAAGCAACTTCTAGCTTTTACAGTCCTTCTCCTACAAGGACATGACGTACTAAAGATCGAAGTCGCTGCCTCAGTTAGAGCTAACACAGCACCAGGGTCAGACTTACGTATAAGCTAACTAAGCTATATCTTAGGGCCTCGCAATCTGAGGGGGCCTCAAAGAAATGCATTTCAATTTTTATTGTGTTAAGATAAAAAGTTTTAATCTGCTGTTTAACTTCGTTTACCAATGTTAGAATAATGTTTTCACCACATAAATTTCGATTTTATAATGTTCACTTCAATCAGAATAAATATATATGGAATTTTTGGGGCATCTTAAATGGGCCATAAAAGATCTAAGTCCAGTCCTGCACAGCAAACGAAGTTTGCCCCTACTGGAACAATCATTACCACTATGCTCTAACCACTATGTCAGTTAAGACTTAACAAAGTTTTGTTTTAGGAAGTTGATTTGTTTTATCCCTGAACAGAATATTTTTGTATATAATGGGCTAAATGGAAGGACAAGAACCCTAAGGACTCAGAGAAGGTTGGGGGAAGGAGACAGCTGTTAGGGGCCTCACGTCAAGACCATCCAACCTGTTTAACGTGCACGGGGTTGGGTTGGGTTGTTTTACCTCTGAGCGGCACTTTTTTGCACACCATGGGCTAAATGGCCAGGTCACATGGACCCCGAAGGCTCAGAGAAGGTTGGGGGAGGGGACCCACTGGAACAGCTGTTGGGAGACAGATGGTAGTCTCCCGTCAAGGCCATCCAGCGTGTTCTTTAGCGTGCACAGGGTATGTCTCTCCTGCACACGGGGCCACGGCCGTGCACGGGGAATAGCCCTTCACACGGTGCACGGCCTAATGTCCCATCCAAAGAACAGCAGCCTTTCCCAACCCAATCGGTGTCCCCTTTCTGACCTGAGGGTTTAGGCATGATTTAGGCAGATAAATCTCAACGCTGGCACAGGTGGGATTGGAACCTGCTAAATGCACGTTATGAGTCTGAAGCGCTACTAACTCAGTCCTGTCCTTGGGATGAGTGGCAATGTTTCTATATGAAATATGTTTCGGAGCTTACGGGGTTTAGTCGCCACATACCACTACGCTCCGTTTTCGTACGGTTTAGTTACTTAAAATAACTACTATAGCGGTTAAGCAATTTTTAACCATAATTATTAAACAATAATTACTAATACATCAATCAAAGAATATCTCTTTTCTTATTTCCTTAGAGTATATAGTATTTTTTCTTGGTGAGGGTGAGGGAGTGCCAATGCCTCCTCTTCCTGAGTGCTCACCTAATGTAAAAATTTGCCGAAACATTAAATTCAAATTTAGTGATATCTATAATCAGTAACGACCTGAAGTATTTTCACATAGGGGCAATGACGTAAAAAATACCCTTGTTTCAGAAAACTATTAATACATATATTTCAACCTTTCTATGGAAAAAAGGCTTTCATAAAAGGGCTGTTAGCGTCCCACCCTGGGCACCAGTATTGCAAGCCTGATCCTTCTAAATTATATTTTGAAACTTAAATGTTTGGGCAAAAATGTTTGGAATCATTAGTATATTATTATTTACCCCTCATGCAGATGCTTGCCACGAAGGTCTGACAGGAGTATGTCAGTTTAATATGTCATAGACAAAGTCTGTGAGAAAGCGAGACCTTAGTAGAAAGACAACACAAACATCCATTGCCTTACCCGGGGTTCGAATCCCGGACCCTTGGATCAGTAGCCAAACGCGCTCACCACTCGGCCACCGGTAGACAAAATTTATTTTAAACGTTAAAGCCATTTTTGCGGAATTCGCTTTACGCCAAGGCTCTTAATTTATTTTCTCACAAGGTTCATATTTCAGGGACACTAGTTCAGATGGAAATACACTAAACTATAAAATTTCAATAAAATAGCTTGAACCATTTAGGCGCTAGAATCTCGCAGATCGACGAACGACATTTTGAAAACCACTTTTTCGAGCTCAGGAACTACTGATAAGAAAATCGCCAGATTTATTTATTTTTGACGATTGCATATTTTCCTCGTGCTTTCTTTGTTCAGAAAGTAAAAAAAAGTACCTGATTCTTTTAGCCTCACTCTTGAGGAACATTTGTTTACGATTTACCAGGTTAAACTTTTTTGTCGTGGTGTGCTTTTACAATCACCCAATTATTAAATTTGTGCGCATTTTTAATCGCGAGCGACATTTGGCCCACAAAGCACGTCTTAAAGATCAATTTTTTTTGGGCATACACAGCACGGATTAAGGTGCTTTGGGACTCTAGGCTTGGTTAATGTTTTGGGTACTATAGTGAAATTCATTCTACTTGGGCATCTTCAGAGTCCCTATATTGCCGGTGCTTTAATCCCGTACACCCAGTGGTTAACATGCTAGACTACTCTCTAACGGATCTGAGTTCGAGCCCCGGGTAAGACATGGATGTTTGTGTTGTCTTTCTGCTGAGGCCCCGCCATCCTTATAGACCTTCTGCTATGACGTATAAACTGGCAGGCTCCTGTCAGACTTCTGTGGCAAGAGCTGCTTGATGGGATATTTATTTATTTTTTATTTACTCATCTTATATATTATAGCGCCACTCCCTGACATTCCAACTTCCATAAATGCGTTAAATACTAAAAATTATTATTAGAAACCGAGACTGTTGAGAGATTTTATTCTGATCTTTAAATTGTCCGAAGAGGTATTTTTCCACAACAAATGTTTATCTTTGCTAATCCCCACCTTTCCACGATCAGAAAGTGGGTACCAGTGGGCTTGGGAAGTTCACCGTCAGTTGAATGGGACTTTGAGCCTTTGCCCCGTGTGCAGGAGAACCTATCTTGTGCACATTAAAGAACACGCAGGATGTCTTTGCCGAGAGGCTTCCATATGTTCCCTAACTGCTGTTCAGTGGGGTCTTCTTCTCCCGCCCTCTGTTAGTCCTTGGGGTCCTTCTGACCTTGCTATTTAACTCATTATGTGCAAAACAAAAGCTAAGCTCAGAGGCAAAATAATCTAATCCAATCCATGACAAACCGCCATTTTAAAAGTCAAGCGGTACTTTTCAAAATTAAGCAGTTTCGAATAGGACTTTATGTTGACATAATAGTGACAAGCATAAAATACCCTGGTTTCCATAAATTTAGGAAAATCCCTATGTTAAGTCAATGGGAAGCTAACGTCAAAGCTCTACGTTTTCTAAAATAAGGTTTTTTGTTTTGAAAATAGGTATTGCAGATAAATTCATCTGTTGGGAGAAAAATTTATCGAAATACTTGTAAATCTATTTAATCTATCCATTGAGCAAGGAATTTTCCCTGATGTTTTGAAAAAAGCTACTATTGTTCCTATTTTTAAAGACGGTGACTCAAAGGAATTAGTGAATTACAGACCTATTGCATTACTCTCAGTAATATCTAAAATTTTTGAAAAAATAGTGAAAAATAAATTATATGAATATCTAGAAAAAAAATGTTTTCTCAGTAGCAATCAGTTTGGGTTTAGAGAAAAAATGGTACGGATGATGCATTATTGCAGGTAACAAATACGATTTACACAGCTATGAATAACAGTGATCATGCATTAACAATCTTTCTGGACATTAAAAAAGCATTCGATACGGTAAATCATCAAAAATTAATACAAAAATTACAAGCTGCTGGAGTTAGAGGAGTGGCATTGAATTGGTTTCGCAGTTATTTAGCTAACAGAAGGCAAAGAGTAAAAATGAAAGATACATACAGTGCTTGGACTAAAGTTGAATACGGAGTGCCACAGGGATCTGTTCTGGGTCCCTTATTATTTATTATTTATATTAATGATCTAGATTCCATTAACCTAACAGGTAAATTAGCTATTTTTGCTGACGACACTTGCCTGACATATACTGGTTCTGATTCTTCGATTATTTTTAAACAAGCAAATAGTGATCTAGAATTAATTAGAAACTGGACCACGAGTAATTCTTTAACAATAAATCTGACAAAGACAAATGCAGTTTATTTCTACTTAAAGAAAAATAGTTCTGTTACAGATATTTTGCACCGCAATAAATTGAAATATCATGATACAAATTGTTCATCGAAAAGTCACTGTAATTGTCCTCAAATTCCTTTTGTGCCGTCAGTGAAATATTTAGGTATTTGGATTGATGCAGGCCTAACTTGGAAAGTGCATGTAACATGGGTAAAAAGAAAGGTCATCCGTAACCTGGCCCGCTTATATCTTGTAAGACATTTAGTTTCATTTAAATTTATGTGTACACTGTATTATGCATTAATCCATTCTCAGCTAACATATGGTATAAAATCTTGGGGAGGCATGTATTTCAATAATTTTAAGCAACTTTTAGTGCTGCAAAAGAGATTTATACGCTTATTAACTAAAAGCCAAAAAACGCAACCTTCATTACCTTTGTTTCGAGAAGCAGGAATTTTGCCTTTACGCTATGATTATTTTTTCGAAATAATTAAATACTTTTACTTTAGAAATGATAGCATTAAAACTGACACGAATAATTACCAATTACGACGAGATAAAAACATAAATTATGAAATTCCTGCATTACATAAGGAAATTTTTAGGCACTATTATTTGTATTTAGCACTGAAATTTCTTTCCTCTCTCCCAGTCAGCATGAAAAATATCACGAATTATCATTTGTTTTATAAAGTTCTCAAGAAATACATTTTGAAACTGGATGATGTGGAAACTTTTTTGCATTAATCTACTATAACTGTTATATGTAACATGGATATTGAATATTTCTGACTTTCAAACTTCTGGATAAATAGAAATTTTTTGTTTTCAGTTGTTTTCGTTTTTTTTTTTTGTGTATTATTCAATGTGACGACTGATGTTTTCAATTGAAATTGTTTCTATACTGAGATCTCACGAACGAGCCTGCTCTTGTGAGATCTCAAAAGTTTTTGTATACTGTAAAACATTATCTGAAATAAAAATTATCTATCTATCTATCATTTTCAACAATATTCGTTCAGTACTTAATGAGTTATGGAAGTTTGAATATTCAACAAAAAAGAAAGTTATACAAAACTGAAGAATAGTGAAAGAATTCTTTACACAAAGTTTTAAAATACAAACTTATTTGATTAAACACTTTGATACAATACTTATTACTAAGTTTTAATTAACTTTTGAAATCAATTTTTGTGGCTGGCATTGTTATCGCTAAATATTCAAACTTCCATAACTCATTAAATACTGAACGAATATTGTCGAAAATCATGATATTGATTTATTCGATTGAGATCGTTATCTGCAATCACATTTTTCAAAACGTAAAACTTATCTTAGAAGTTAAAGAGCTTTGACGTTAGCTTTCCATTGACTTAACATAGGGATTTTCCTTAATTTATGGGGGCGGGGGTGGCTCAGTCGGTAGCGCGCCAGGCTCGTAACCTGTAGTTCCCAGGTTCGAGTCCCAGCTGGATCAGCGTTGAGATTTATCTCCGCAAAATTCTCTGCCCTGCCCACGGTCAGTAGGGGACACCGATGGACTTGGAAAGGCCGCTTGGCCTTTCCAAGTCCATCGGTGTGGATCAATGGGCAGGTACAAGGACCCCGAGGGGCTCAGAGAAGGTTGAAGCAAGGGGACCCACTGGACAGCTGTTAGGAAACAGATGGTAACCTCCCATCAAGGCCAAGCGCTTTCCAAGTGGCCTCGTGTGTGGGATAGCCATACCCTGTGCACGTTAAAGAACACGCTGGATGGCCTTGATGGGAGTCTACCATCTGTCTCACAACAGCTGTTCCAGTGGGTCCCCTCCCCAACCTTCTCTGAGCCTTCGGGGTCCATGTGACCTGGCCATTTAGCCCATGGTGTGCAAAAAAGTGCCGCTCAGAGGTAAAACAACTCAACCAAACCCTTAATTTATGGAAACCAGTGTAATAATTACATATTGGCAACTGTTTACAACATCTTTGCCAAAGCTCGATGGCAAGTAAATGAATCTTCTAACTTTTCGAAAACCAAATAAAATTCCGAACGTCAGAAGAAAAATGATCTCCTTTGTTCTCTGGGGTAGACGAAAGATGTTTAAGCATCTATCACGGCCTTTGAGCGCGTTAGCCACACTGAATGAGTTCCTTTAGAAAAGACAGGGCATAAAGTGTTGGTGCCAGATCGCTCTCCTTTCGAAGAGCCAAATGCCACTTCACTGGAACTAATGGACAGCAGGAGACAAGTGCCATCTGGTGGCCAGGAAATGCATTTCCGGTATCATTAACTGCAGGATGCTGCAAGTGACCATTGGCAGAAGACTTTAGCACTTGCTTTATTGACATCGGCACTTAGGTTAATGGCCCCAAAACCAATTCACTATTATTCTGACCAGTAGTCGCTCAATACGAGGCTAAGAGTTCCCCATTTTTAATTGTAGAAGTTACACTGAAGACATTTGTAACATCCATATTTCCTCTAGATTTTTCTAGATGCAAATTCAGAACAATAATTTCGAAATACAAGGTTTGCTTTTTGCCTTTATCTTCTCGCTTGACGATTGTGACTCGATTGGTGGATTTGCCAAAACGGTTGCTCCACCTTATATTCTCTAAACCGGTGGCCAACAGTAACGAGTTATATGTCAAACAAAGCTCGAGACCTGAGAGTGTCATAAGCCACCACAAACAGTATGTCCCTCCCTCCTGCCCCCCCCCCAAAAAAAAAAAAACAGGGGGAAATGACATACAGAATAGCATAAAGACTATAACTATTACTATAACTATTTCCTTCTCTGAAGAAGGGGGAAAGAGAGGTGTTTCTTAGTGATAAAGTCTGTTTGTTACTAAAAACAAACGAAAAAAAAAAATCTAAATGAAAAAAAAATAAGAAAACCAAAAAAGCTCTGAGCTTACCTCTGAGTGGCATCATTCTTTTTACCACAATGCGTTAAATGGGCAGTACAAGGACCCCGAGGGGCTCAGAGAAGGTTGAAGCAAGGGGACCCACTGGACAGCTGTTAGGAAACAGATGGTAACCTCCCATCAAGGCCAAGCGTATTCTTTAAAGTGCACAGGGTGTACATACGGGGCTAAGGCTTTACGTCCCACCCAACGGATGGCCACCTTTCGAAGCCCATCGGTGACCTCTAGTGACCGACCGAGAGCAGGTGTGGTTTTGGCGGAGATAATTCTCAAAGCTGGCCCAGGTAGGACTCGAACCTGCAAACTGTAGATTAGGAATCTAGCGTGCTGCCGACTGAGCAATCTCAGCCTCCCAATTGAGTAAGAGATTTCATTACGACCATTACGTTTCACTTTATCTGTTTTTTTTATTTATTTTTGTTTTTAGGACTAGTAGAGGAAATAGGTATATTTAAATTATTTTAATTTATATATTTTATTGCGAATGAGAAAGCCCTGCTTCGTTCTCCACTTTTTATGGTCTTTAGTATTAAAGAATGCCTAAAAACATTTTAAGCGAAGGATAGTTGGATATTGAAAGAAGAAAAACACTCTACTTGAATGTATTCAAATTTTTTTTAGGTTCCAACGCCAATATCTGTCTCTGGGATTGTTCAGATCCCATATCTGTCTCTGAGATTGCTCAGATCTTATATCTATCTGTCTCTGAGATTGTTAAGATCCAAATGTCTATCTCTGAGATTGCTCAGATCTAATATCTATCTCTCTGAGATTGTTCAGATCCCAGATCTGTCTCTGAGATTGTTCAGATCCCAATATCTGTCTCTGAGATTGTTCAGATCCCAGATCTGTCTCTGAGATTGTTCAGATCCCAGATCTGTCTCTGAGATTGTTCAGATCCCAATATCTGTCTCTGAGATTGTTCAGATCCCAATATCTGTCTCTGAGATTGTTCAGATCCCAATATCTGTCTCTGAGGTTGTTCAGATTCCAATATCTGCCTCTGAGATTGCTCAGATTCTTATATCTGTGTCTGAGATTGTTCAGATCCCAATATCTGTCTCTGAGATTGTTCAGATCCCAGATCTGTCTCTGAGATTGTTCAGATCCCAATATCTGTCTCTGAGGTTGTTCAAATCCCAATATCTGTCTCTGAGATTGTTCAGATCCCAATATCTGTCTGAGATTGTTCAGATTCCAATATCTGTCTCTGAGATTGTTCAGATACCATATCTGTCTCTCAGATTGTTCAGATCCCAATATCTGTCTCTGAGATTGTTCAGATCCCATTATCTGTCTCTGAGAATGTTCAGATTCCAATATCTGTCTCTTAGATTCTTCAGATCCCAATATTTGTCTCTGAGATTGTTGAGATCCCAATATCTGTCTCTGAGATTGTTCAGATCCCATATCTGTCTTTGAGATTGTTCAGATCCCATATCTTCTTTGAGATTGTTCAGATCCCAATATCAGTCTCTGAGTTCTTGTGATAACTATATGGGTATCAGCCTACTCTATGTTCCAGGTAAAGTTCTTTCCATGATTGTACTTAATAGAATTAAGAATCTGGTTGACAGTCAATTGCGTGATGAACAATGTGGATTCAGAAGTGGTAGGGGATGTGTGGATCCGATATTTTCACACATCCCCTATCACTTGAATTTTAGGTAGATTCTTGAAAAATGTTTAGAGTTTCAGAAACCTTTGTTTGCTAGCTTTGTTGATTTCAAAAAGGCTTTCGACTCTGTTGATCGTCATAATTTGTGGTTGATTGTGAGATCATATGGTATACCTGACAAGTTAGTTAACATAATGAAAGCTCTCTACAGGGTGATTCAGAATTCATCATCAATATTTAGTGGGGAGGAAGGGAATAAGAAAAGAAAGAGATTTCACATAGGAAAGTATGGGGGCAGACGAACGCATGGTGGTGTAGAGGGCGCTGTGTGTACACACCTCTCATACAGAAGCACAGCTGTTTGACGCGTGCAGTCAGTTGTCATTCGACAAGGTGAATTTGCAGAAGTAACATGAACCGGTATACGTGGAATGAATGTGCAGATATGCATGTAACTTACGGTGCGGCAGGAGAAAGATGTCTTCGAGCCAGGCAATTGTATGCAGCGCGCTTCCCAAACCGCCGTGTGCCACAGCATCAAATGTTTTCACGTATTCATCGCCAACTGCATGAAACAGGATCGTTTGCTGCTAGTAATGTTAATCGAGGGAGGCGCAGATCGGCACGGCCAGTAGCAGTAGAGGAAGCTGTCCTACAGGAAATCGAGGAACAACCTGGTGCTAGCACACGAGGTATGGCTAGGCAGTTTGGAATTTCGCAAGCAACAGCGTGGCGGATATTACACGATGAAGGGTTACATCCGTTTCATCTGCAAAGAGTGCAATTATTGGCAGCAGACGACCATCCCAAGCGTGTTATTTTTTGTCAGTGGTTCATGCAGAGAACAGCTGTTGATCCCAATTTCCCAACGTATGTTCTTTTCACCGATGAGGCATTGTTCACTCGAGAGGGTGTCTGCAACACACACAATTGGCATGTGTGGGCTCATCAGAACCCACACGGTACAAGACCTGGAGCTGCGCAACAACGTTTTGCTGTCAATGTGTGGACTGGGATTGTCGGTGACTGTTTGTTGGGCCCGTATTTACTACCATCCCGTTTGGACGGTGCCAAGTACCTAACATTTCTTCAGACTGTGTTACCGGATCTTCTGAACGAGGTTCCTGATGGTAGTCTCCGGCGAATGTGGTTCCAGCATGACGGCGCTCCTGCACATTTCGCAAATGCTGTGCGTGCTTACCTACGCAGACAGTTTGGTGGTCAATGGATTGGCCGTGGTGGACCGGTTTCTTGGCCACCACGTTCACCGGATATATCTCCAATCGATTTCTTTGTATGGGGTGCTATGAAAAACATGGTGTACGAGACCCCTGTTGATAGTGCTATGGATCTTGTAGCATGCATATCAGTTGCTGCCTCAAACATCCGGGAAATGCCAGGCATCTTCCACAGGGTCCGGCTGTCCATGCAACGCCGTTGTGAGTCATGCATTCTAGCACATGGTCGGCAGTTCGAGCACCTCTTGTAAGTCTGTACAACCAATGCAAAGAAATGTTACATGTAAGATAATAAATGTTTTTTCCTTACCACTTCCTTCTTATGTGTTCTTTCCATCATTGAACTGGGGTCATTTTGCCCTACTACATGGCATATGCGCCCATGCTTTCCTATGTGAAATCTCCTTCGTTTCTTATTACCTACCTCCCCACCAAATATTGATGATGAATTCTGAATCACCCTGTATAATAACACTGAGTCGTGTGTGAGAGTTGGTAAGTCTTGTAGCAATTGGTTTAGCATTACGTCTGGTGTTCGACAAGGGTGCATTTTGTCTCCTTTTCTCTTTAGCTTGGTTATTGATTATGTTATGCGAAATTCACTTCAAGGGAAAGATTTTGGCCTTAAATGGACTGGAGATACGAAAATTTCTGATTTAGATTATGCTGTTTATTTAGCCCTTTTGGCAAATGATGTTGATGAGATGAACTCTTTCATTCGAGCTGTTGATGAGACTGGTAGTAGAGTAGGTTTGGTTATAAACAGAGAGAAAACTAAAGTGATGAAAATTGGTCAGGCAGGCTGTGATTCAGTTAATCTGAATGGTTGCAGTCTTGAGCAGGTGTCACAGTTTAATTATCTTGGGAGCTATGTAACAGATACTAGTGTTGTGCGGCATGAGCTAAATAGAAGAATAGGGATTGCCACTGGGACTTTTAAGAATCTATGGAGATTGTGGAGAAATAGGCGTAATACACCTAATTAATAAAATTAGACTGTATAATAGTTTGGTTCTTTCTAGGGTTAGTTATGGTAGTGAAATTTGGACACTTTGTAAACAAGATAACAGGAAACTAGATGCTTTTGATTCCAGATGCTTACGCAGTATCTTGGGAATTAGGTGGTTCAACTTTGTAATTAATGATGAGGTTAGGCAAAGGAGTTTGCAACCTCCTTTAAGCAGCATATTGTGCAGAGAGAGACTCCGTTGGTTTGGCCATGTTGCCCGTATGAATAATTATAGATTGGCGAATAGGGTTATGAACAGTGTGCCGAAAGGCCTCAGAAAGAAGGGGAGACCTAGGATGCGATGGGCAGACAATGTCAAACAGGACCTTGTTAGAATTGGTGTGCAGTGGTGAGATGCAGTAGATGTAGCTCAGGATAGACTTGCTTGGAGAACTAAATTGCACGGTCTGGTTGGACCTCCGTAGCCCATGGCTGCTTGAGGATGATGATGATGGGTTGCTGAATTTTGGGTTGCTGAGTTACTAATTTTGCGACGCATGGGTACGCCGTTCTCTCACAATTTAATGATGGGGAGGCTGGGTATATCGTACAGTCGCTCAAAAAAGTATCCGAACATTATGGTTGATTACAGAATTCAGAAAAAATATCTGGCAACGATTTCTTTTAGAAATTAGTGATCTGGCAACCTTCGTGTCACGTGACACGAAGGTTGAAAGATCACTAATTTCTAAAAGAAATCGTTGCCAGATATTTTTTCTGAATTCTGTAATCAACCATAATGTTCGGATACTTTTTTGAGCGACTGTACGATATACCCAGCCTCCCATCATTAAATTATGAGAGAACGGCGTACCCATGCGTTCCCTCACACTTTAAGCGTTTTTTTTTAACGTACATTGGAATCCGACAACAAAGTGGGATCTAAGTAATAGAAATAAAAACTGCTCTTCTCCGAGTGGCCTCGAGAACATTCTTCGTTTTAGATAAAAATGACTGTTTTCATTTTCTCTGAAATAGAACTGAATTGCTGCTGAAAAACTCCGTAATGAGCTCTGTATTCGTTTAGCAGACACACGGTGAGTTCGGTGTTTTCATTAAATAAATGCTCGACTCAACAGAGATGGGTTGTTGACGGTATGGGTCCCTGAAGGCGGTTGCCTGGATACGGCCCACAATAGAAGCTAAGGCCAGCTATTATTGATGGGTGCACTTCATTAGCATCACGTCGGCGATCATCCGTCTTCGTCATGCAGCCACCCGACAGATGTCTCTGTGCGTCTGCGAACCGCTGAGTTCTTGTTTGAGTCCTGGCCGCCACTCTGACGATGGTGTTGCCCCCTCTCCATAATACGATAGGGCACTTGCTCAGCTAATCAGCTGCACCGAAAAACACTAGCCTTGTTGTACTGCACAGTTTGTCCATAATAATCACATGTTGATTGATCCATTATACTTCAAATTTCTCATCTTTCTTTTAAAGTCTGATTAAATGCCCAAATTCTGACAGCTGAAAAAAAAGAGTTCCATAAATTTTTATATTTAAAAACTCCATATTTAATTAAATATGAAGACTGTCTACTGGCTGTGTGGTTAGTGTTTTTGGCTGCTGATTAAAGGGGTCTGGGTTCGAGCTACGGATGATTTTTTCTTTGTGTTGTCTTTCTGCTGAGGTCCCGCCTTCCTCATAGACTTTGTGTATAAAATATTATACTCACAGGTTCTTATGAGACATCTCTGTAACAAGCAGTTGCTTGAGGGGAGTATTTATTCTTTTTATAAAATAAGACAAACATTTTTTTCTGGGTACCTAAATTTCGGTGATAATAACACTAGACAACAAATTGAAACTTTTTTTTATAACATTGTTCAAAGAGGATGTTTTTAACTAATTTTGGGTTGCTGAATTCAAATATGACTGTGAAAAATCTGCAGCACGTACAGTTTTTTTTTAATTACGGATTGACGTATTTCAAATTTCAATGAATACGCATATCTGGGAAATAAAAATAAATGCGACTATTTTATTAAATTGCAACTTAAAACTCATTAAATAATTACATGATTACAGTGAAAAAAATTAGAAACAACACATTTTATAACGTTATAGTTATAAATCACTGAATATAAAGTAACAAATGAAATCACATTGAAACCAAAATAAGAAACATGGGTCATCTTACCATCATACCCATGTTTGTACTTACAAGAAGTTCATTTTTGTCTTTTATGTGCTGAGGTATCTTCCTTTTTTCAAGAACCAGCAATAGTCACCCATCATAGCTGGGTCTCATCTGCTTTGGCATCTCTCCTCCATGGTTCGGATATCCTGGTGAAATCTTTCCCCTTTCTCATCACAGATAGGAAACACTTGGGAAAGAAGTCGAGATGCGAGTGCAAGAAGAGATCTTCAAAGATATTCGGCAGCCAAGATTTTGATAGTTTTTGAGAAGATCTTGAATGAGCTGATGGTAGTTTTCCTCTTTGAGATTCCCCAGAAAACCCTGGACCACAGACGTGAAGGATTTCCATGTAGCGCGCTCCTTCATATTCAGTTTTCCTTCGAAGACAGTATCATTCAGTAGCTTCCTGATCTGAGGACCAGCAAAGATCGCTTCTTTGAGTTTGGCATCACTTAGTTTTGGAAAATTTTCCTTCAAATGCAAAAACCCTTTACCAGTTTTGTTCACAGACTTTACAAAGTTTTTCATAAACCCCAGTTTGATGTGTAGTGGTGGGAGCAGAACAACAGAGGGGTCAACTAGAGGCTTATACCTCACATTACTCTTTCCAGGAATTAAAAAAAAATCTCTTTTGGGCCAGTCTTTTGTTTTGTAGTGTTACTTTCTGGCCCTACTGGCCCACAAACACAGAAAGCAGCAAAATTTTGGGAAGCCTCTTTGAAGCCCTAGCAAGAGAGATATGACTTTTAAGCCACCACATATTGTTCACTTAAACTGATTATATTTTATAGCAGTGAGTATTTTGTCCATGCTTTCATAAGTTTCCTTCATTTTCACAGCGTGTGTGACTGGAATGGGAGGTTTTTGGATTCCTTTATGCAAAAGGACAGCTTTTAAGCTGAATTTTGGCGAATCTGTAAATAGACACCATTCCTTAGAGTCGTGAGTTGTTCCAATTTCTTCCATCAGCCCTGAAATATCTGTGCAGAAACACAAACCATCTTGCATATCGTAATAAGCAGACAGAGCCAAATTTCTCTTTCTGAATAGAGAAACTCTAGTAACCTTGGCCAGAAGACTCCACTCTTGAAGTCTTGAACTTAAAACCTCAGCTTGTTGTTTAGAAAGATCATTTAGCTATTTTGTTGAAAGATCATTTAGTTCATTTTAAAAGATCATTTAGTTCATTTTAAAAGATCATTTAGTTCATTTTGCTGAATCAGATGAGGCTCGTATAACTTTTTATGGGTGTATGTA
This sequence comes from Ryuthela nishihirai, assembly GCA_038380435.1. NCBI lineage: Eukaryota > Metazoa > Arthropoda > Arachnida > Araneae > Heptathelidae > Ryuthela > Ryuthela nishihirai. The sequence goes on from JAWZYU010000009.1 coordinate 10,885,427, forward strand.
GGATCAGGATCTGTATGTGCCTCAAAGTCTTCCTCTGAAGAATATGAATTCATCTCCTTCCAGTTGGTTGGAGGTGTTGGTATAGGAAGATCTTCTCCATGAGGAACTGGCCTTATGGCTGAAAGCACATTTGGATATTGTATTTTGCTTTTGTTCTTTTTTGAAAAGCCCGACACTTTAGTTAAAGAAAAATAGCAATCATGCAAGTAACTAATTGGCTCACGCCAAACCATTGGAACTGCAAAGGGCATGTATTTTATCTTACCTTTCAACCATTCACTCAGGTCAACAAAGCACGAAATGCAGCACACATATGGAGCCCATGTTTTGTCCTGATCTTTAACATGACACCCAAAATACAAGTTATAGGCTTTCTTCACAATTTTTGTCATAGAACAACCCTGGGATTTTAAAATATAATTTTCACAAACCTAACAAACTTATCTGGCATGTTAACACATCCACGACGCTGCCTCTGTGCCATTTAAACGCCAAAATTGACTCTTCAACGTACAGCACGTGTTCCTCCTACAATGAAAACAACAAGAATGGCGGTCTGAGGTTAGGTTACTGTCACATGTTTTCTCCCACTTGGCAATCAGTGTTGCCAGCCTCAAAAAGTAAAATGTCTAGTATCCTCCCAGTTGCCTGGAGGTGTTGGTACAAGAAGATCTTAATAAGAGTAAAAATGACCGATAACATAAAAACGTGACGTGCTAGCCATTTTTTTAAGGTCAGATCTGAAAGCAGCACCTGAAAAATAGTTAAAGGCAGCTATAATTGTTCGTGTTATAAAAACCTTGCAGACCAATGTAATTACAAGATGGGTAAGTTTTAGGAAGAAGAGGTTTTCTCATTTGTTAACACATTTTTTTAATTATTTGTTGAAAGTCTTAAAAATGTGAGAGTAAGAGTTTGGTCTTGGTTAAGTCGGTAGCACGCCAGGGCTCTCAATCTATGTCCCCAAGTTCAAGTGTCACTGCCTACGTTGAGGTTTAACTTCCACTCTGCCTGTCCAGGGCAGTCATACCCTGTGCACACTAAAGAACTTCCTGCGTGGCTTTGTTGGGAGGCTTCGATCTGTATAACAGCTGTCCATCAATCACTAAACCATACCCAGCTTTCAGCCCTTGGGGTCAATGCGACCTGGCTTTTTAGCCAATTGTGTGCAAAAAAGCACTGCTCACAGATAAAATACCTAAGTAATGAATCAGATTCAAAAGTTATTTCTTTAATATCTTATTTGCAGGGGTGGAAATGGAAATAATTTGCTACCGGAGGGCTGCGAAAATGGCTCAAATGTTGCAGATGGAGATTGTTAAAAATTATCTCAATGAACCCCGAAACCCTGCTATATAGATCTAAGGTAGATGGAAAAGTGAGATACTGAGGGTTAATACACAAACAGAGAAATCTAGATTTCAGCGCAAAAATATAAAGTCAGAATGACAGAGTATTTGCCCAGAAAACTCCGGCGACAATGAGCAATAATTTATGGGCTAAATTGAACTATTTTTATCCCCTAAGCTCCGCATTGTCCCTTTCCTTCACATTGTTCTTCAGTTTGCCCACTCATTACGAAACGACTCACTTTAAGCGAGCCTTCGATGTAAAGAGTAAATATCGTTATATAGAATTCCGCTATAGCGAGGTCCTGCACTGCATAACCTGTGAGCGACACTCATTCCCTGAAACCAGGCAACTGAAGGCATCTCCAACGCTCTTAATGAAACTGCAAAGCCCTTTTGTTGTCCGGGAAGCTTTCTTATGCAAATAAAGCTATAATTACAAAAGTAATCCCTCCTTTAATCACGGCGACACAAAGCTACAAAGAAATGAGCGGCGAACACGAAACAACGGATTGTAATCCTCTCTACCATTAACGTTAATGCAACATAATTAATGTATGAAATATAATAGGCGGCATTGTTCCCGTCTTAGCGAACCGATGGCCGATGCCACTATATTGGTGTTTTCCTAATTAGACCCAAATGGGAGCCTGATCCTGTCGATTACAATATGAAGATTAAGTCTAGTCTGCGTAGGCGATGTTTTTAATGCTGCTGGTTTCATGTTCGATATTTAATATTGGTTTATGTTTACAAAAACAAAAGCCTGGAGGATTTAAGTCGTGAAGAAATTTCACTGCAAACATGATAATAGCGGAAGGAGGAGAAAGAGATTTATAATCCTCAGAGGCCAAAAAAAAAAATGACCGTTGAACAAAAGTATTCTCAGAAAATGTAAAAGAAAGGCGTGGAAGTGATAAGTAAATATGCAGAGGAAATTTAGTTACGTGCTGGTGAATATATGAAGCAATTTTTTTTCTAGGTTTGCGGAGTAAATAACCATATAATTATAGTTAAAGAGGAAAATAATAATAATAATAAAAACTTAGTTTGGATTCTCGCTTAAGTAAACGTTAATTATAGTCTTTTAATAAAATTCAGTTCTTTTCTATCTATTGGTAAAGGAATGTTTTTAAGATTTCAGTTAGTTATCCCATGTCAGATAAAAGAAAACAGCAGGATTGTGAAACAATGCCTGTTAAGATTGCTAATAAAGATAGCGGATAGCTTGATCGAAATTGTTATAATACCTCTCTATAAATAAAAACAAATACTCCCTCAAGCAGCTGCTTGCCACAGAGGTCTGACAGGAGCCTGCCAGTTTATATGCCACAGTAGAAGGTCTGAGAGGATGGCAGGACCTCAGCAGAAAAACGACACATACATCCATGCCTTACCCGGGGCTCGAACCCAGGTCCCGTAGATCAGTAGCCAAGCGTGCTAACCACTCGACCACGGGACGGTTCACCTCTCTATACGTAGGCTTTAATCTCGAAGTAAGATCTTGTTCATTAGGCCTTATAATTTTTTGTAATGCCAAAATCAAATTCCTGGTCTGTCTGTGCGAGTGGCATCATTTTGGTTCACAATGTAAACTGCAAATGCGGAAGTCCAAGAATCGATCCTGCGTTGATGACACTTGTCATTCGTTCTGTCATTACTTGCAAATAATCTGCTGTAGTTTGCGGATCTGATCATTAACAAAATAAACAAAAAAATTTAGTTACGCCTTGAATGGGATTCGAACCCCCATCTCCCAACAACATACTAGCAGCTAATCATTTCTTTAGATAGACTTTCCCAAAACTAAATTATCTCAGCTATTTCATGAGTCCCATGTCCACGGAAAATATCCTCTGATGCTTTACTACTAAAAAAATGAAGATAAAATAAACCAATATATCAAATCTATCTATAAATAAAAAATAAATACCCCCTCAAGCAGCTGCTTGCCACAGAGGTCTGACAGGAGCCTGTCAGTTTATATGCCATAGTAGAAGGTCTGTGAGGATGGCAGGACCTCAGCAGAAAAATTCGTAGAGTTATTATAATATCATTCGTGGAGATTTTTCCACTGCTGCTCCTTTCTCTCATATCATTTTTCCATTGAAAGTCTTCAATCAGTTAAGTTACAACCAAGAACGTTATTCCTAGATATACACTACTCGTCATTGAAATTGTCCCACCTAGAAAGAATGGACAGATTGACTTGATGATTGGCATGCAGAGTTGTGGCGTGTATGGAGGTAATGATTTTATGAAAACGGGGGTATACGTCAGAGGGCAAACAAAATGGTGAGCGAATGACCTGTGAAGAGTGGGCAATGCATTTAACACATATAAGGCGCCTTTAACACATGTAAGGAAGAAGATACTTCCCTACACAAAGGACGGATATAACCTAGAAGCTGTATTAGTCCTGGTTTCTCATACAACATATAAACACTTACATAAAAACATGCCCCGCTGTTCTTAGTAGTCAGGTATGCTAACCACTAGACCAGGTAAGGGCTGTTATATAAGGCGATGTTACATACAGCTGATGGAATTTGAAAGCAGTCAGGTCATTGGGTTGACCCTGCGATTCCAATGATCACAGTGATCCGACCCCTTTCAAGAAACTGGATGGTTAACATGCCAAATCGATGACTGAATAGTTGGAGACTGTTGGTAACCGTGAGTGCAAGAAGGAAATGGGACATGTGCCAGAGCTTGGGCGGCATCAGAAGATCATCTGAGCGGGAGGACCAACAAATCCACTGATTAGCGACAGGAGACAGATCTTGTCAGAAGCCGCCAGATTTGCGTCGCAATGCCATCCATGTCTCTGCCTGTATCAGGGAGCATGATTAGAAGAGATGACTGCGAGAATCAGAGCTGCACTCACGCCATCTGTAGGCTCGTCTACCTCTGAAGCCATCCCATCATTGTCTGTGTCTGTAATGGGGAAGGAAGAGAGTTTCTTAGTGACAAGATTGGCATTGTGCCATCTTTAATGAAGAATCACGTTTCTGTTTGAAATCCAAAGACTGCCATATGCCCATCTGGAGACAGTTGGAAGGGGTGGGTGGGACAGATTCAACTTGCATCAGTTAACGTCATACCGGGTCAATACCCATATTCGTGATATGGGGAGCCATCAGTTATAATAGCCGTTAATGTCTGGTCATTTTTGATGGCACAATGATGGCAAGACATTAGGTTGAACTCATTTTGGGACCAGTGCTTTTACCCTTTCTGCACTCCATGTTAAACATTATCTTTCACCAAGACAATCACCTCCCACATACGGCTTTCATATCCCAACAGCGCCTACATGATGTGGATATGCTTCCTTGGCCTGCACGTTCTCCAAATCAGTCGCCCATCGAAAAGGTTTTGGATATGATGGGACGTCTCACTATTACCCAGTTCACTGTACAGGTGCATGAAGACTGGGCTCAGTGTTCATCAAGATGACTCGCCACCTTCTCGACTCGCTTCCCAGATGTTTGGCCTCTTGTACCATTGTTCACGAAGGATTTTTTTAATAACGTAATTGTAACACGAAAGATTTAAAAGGATAATTTAGATTTTTTTGCAGAGTTCTTCAATAATTATCAATTTCACACAAGTTTTTTAGACCTGACTTTGCTGCTAAGTATTCAGCTTCCACAGCTCTTTAAATAGCCAACAAATACTGTTGAAAATCGAGATTTAGATAGCATTGAATGAGATTTAAATTAGCTAGTCCTATTTTCCTATAAAAAGCTAATTGCAGAAATTACAGATTTCCGAATTTGATGCCGCCGTCCGTCGGATGGGACGTTAAGCCGTAGCCCCGTGTGCGGGAGAGCCATACCCTGTGCACGTTAAAGAACACGCTGGATGGCCTTGACAGGAGGCTACCATCTGTCTCCCAACAGCTGTTCCAGTGGGTCCTCTCCCCAACCTTCTCTGAGCCTTCGGGGTCCATGTGACCTGGCCATTTAGCCCATAGTGTGCAAAACAAGTGCCGCTCAGAGGTAAAACAACCCAACCTGAATTTGACTCTCCATTATTTATTTTGGCAATGTTTCCATTTTTCTATTCAGTATCTGTAGTTGTGGAGATTTAGTTTTCGCTTCTGATCTAGTAAAAAGACAACAAATTTTAAAACGTTAAAGAATCTGAACCGTTTGAAAACAATAATCAAATATCCCTGAGTTATGGAAATTTAAGAGTGTAATAATAGCCGTCCCGTGGCCGAATGGCTACTGATCTAAGAGACCTGGGTTCGAGCCCCGGGTAAGGCATGGATGTTTGTGTTGTTTTTCTGCCGAGGTCCTGCCATCCTAACAGGGGGGTGGCTCAGTCGGTAGCGCGCCAGGCTCGTAATCTGTAGTTCCCGGGTTCGAGTCCCAGCTGGGTCAGCGTTGAGATTTATCTCCGCAAAATTCCCCGCCCTGCCCACGGTCAGTAGGGGACACCGATGGGCTTGGAAAGGCCGCCGTCCGTCGGATGGGATGTTAAGACGTGGCCCCGTGTGCGGGAGAGCCATACCCTGTGCACGTTAAAGAACACGCTGGATGGCCTTGACGGGAGGCTACCATCTGTCTCCCAACAGCTGTTCCAGTGGGTCCCCTCCCCCAACCTTCTCTGAGCCTTCGGGGTCCATGTAACCTGGCCATTTAGCCCATGGTGTGCAAAAAAGTGCCGCTCAGAGGTAAAACAACCCAACCCAAAGCCGTCCTAACAGACCTTCTCCTATGGCATATAATGACAGCTCTGTGGCAAGCAGCTGCTTGAGGGGGTATTTGTTTATTTATTTTTAATAATGGTTGCTAATGATACAAAAATAGTTAACGTGTTCCATATTTATCTCCTCTTATTACTTTTCAGAATGTAAAGCGCATTTTTTGCCCATATCGACCTACAAGATACGATTTAAGTGAAGAGCAGCAACATTGCATATCAAAATGTAAGAATCTTTATTTCGTGGCTGCACAAAAGAACCGGATCTTCGACACTTCTTGAAATCCAGTCATATTTTTAAAAAAGGTACTTTAGATGTGCCCCATACTCTTTTTTCTCGATGCATTTATTCTCATTTCTACTGTTTCGGATCCCCATTAGTTGGGGGCTGGGGGGGGGGGCGGTGAATAACAGCGGGATAAAAATTTATCGGCAGTGAGCTTCAGAGGCCACTTTCTGTCGACGAATGACCTGAACTGAAGTCAAAATTTACCCTCAATCACGAAAGGGGCAGGGCTGGAACTGTATTGTGAAAACGTATAGCTCACAACTCCGCCAACTGGCACGATCCTTTGGGTGCCTGTTTATCGCCTTTAGAACGCATGCGCAGAAAGGTCTAAGCAGGATGTGGTACAGCTGATCCGTTCGGGCAGTAGAAGTGTCACCGATTGCGTGTGGAGAGTAGATAACCGTGTCCGGGTATGGACTTCTGCAAATACATCTTAATATTAGCCACGGGGAGGGATGGAGGGAGAAGAGAAAAAGATGCTGCACCATCTCTGCTTCATCTGAATTGTCGAGGCGGAGCGGGACGTCGTCTTAAGCCTTTTATGATGCTACGCGGAGCATAAACTTGATTAATGCTTTCTTATAAAGAAGCTGGCCCAACTGCGCATGAGCTTAAGTTGCACTGAGCAGAAGCGTTTAAACGCGAATGGAGGGGGGATGTTCAGGCAAGGGAAGACGTGGGGGGGAGGAGGAGTATGAGAGAGAGAGGGAATATTAAGATTGATAATGGCGATATGAAAAGCCATGTGTTCTGCAGCTACAAAAGTGTCAGATTCTTCCAAATGAGGCTATTTACATGCGCCTCGCCTCGCCAATGTTGCTGGGTTGGCGTCAACCATCATTACAGAAGGGAAGAAGAAATGGGTGCTCGTTTCCAAGTGAGCGGGCTTTTTGTCGGGACGTGTCGTTGCAAAGCTCTCAGCAAGCTGTTTGCTGTGTTATTCTTTTTTTGCTTCTCTTTTCTTATCTAATTAGCAAAGTGATTTTCTTTTAAATATAACTCACCCCTGTGGCCTGCCTGACTGGAAAAGTGATAATCTGATATAATGCCCAGAGATGGCAGACGACATTTACTCTCAGCTGTCATCACTGACGTTTTTATTCTTTCTTTTTTTCGGCTGCTTAGTGTTTAATTCAAATATGTTCCGTGGGCGCCCCTCACCACCCTAAAAAATGATCATGTCACTGACAGATTTAAATATCCTACCAATACTTATTAGAGATGTTACGAATGCTTAAAAAGAAATGTTTATGTAGTTAAGAAGAGTTTATTTATTTCTTTACTCTTTTTGCGAAAAAATGTGAATGAAGATAAAATCATCGTCATATTAAAGATTCTTAGTCATATTAAATCTTAGTAACTGATCTAAGGGACCTGGGTTCGAGCCCCGGATAAGGCATGGATGTGTGTGTTGTTTTTCTGCTGAGGTCCTGCCATCCTCTCAGATCTCCTACTGTGGCATATAAACTGACAGGCTCCTGTCAGACCTCTGTGGCAAGCAGCTGCTTGAGGGGGTATTTATTTTTATTATTTATTTAATATTAAAAGTCTTAGTCATATATATATATTATATATAAAGGACTAAGATATATATATATTAAATTTAATATATGTATCGAAGACTTTAATATATATATTATATCTTAGTCATAATAAAGGTCTTAGTCATATATATTATATATATGACTAAGACCTTTAATATGACTAAGATTTAATATGTATAATGATTTTATATAATGATTTTATAAGATTTAATATGTATAATGATTTTATATGACTAATGATTTTAATATGTATATGTAAATATGACTAAGATTTAATATGTGAAAATTTAATTATATATATTCATATTAAAGGTCTTAGTCATATATATATTAAAGGTCTTAGTCATATATATATTAAAGGTCTTAGTCATATATATATATATTAAAGGTCTTAGTCATATATATATTAAAGGTCTTAGTCATATTAGGATCTTAGTCATATTAAAGATTTATATATCAATTTTAACTCTCTTTCCGAATAAAAAGGAAAAAAAATGCGCTATTAAACCCCAATCAACCAATCAATCTACAAAAATCACTCAAAACTGTCAAAAATTGAAGCAATTAACAAATAAACATTTAGAGATGGCAGTTAGATATTTAAGTAAAATTGAAACAACTGTTTCTGCGTTTTAAACAGTTTGAATTGATTTTTCAGACCAATTGTTCTAAGTATCATTACTTTACATTTCAGTTTTTAACATTTCAGCTTCTGTAACTCTTTAAATATTTTAATATAATTTAATCGCTGTATCTGTGTTTCTTTTAACTTTCATATATATCTAGGAAAAAACCAAACTACAGTCAAAATTAAATCTAGCGACAAAGTTGTAAAAAACTGGCGTTCGCCGTTTTTTATATAAAAATTATACACTAAACATTGGTTTGAATTGTCCTGGTAATTTTTTTTTTCAATGTTCACTACTTGAAGCCCTGAAAATTTTCTTTAAGAAGCTCACCTCTCTTACATTAACGAACAGAAAAAATATTGTGCAAGAAAATTACCATGAGCAGCCAGGAGATGGGGGATTGAAATTCCTTAATATTTTTGCTCATATAAACTGATGAACAAATGATTAGTTAAAAATAAAAATTTTCCGAATGAGGCAGGAGGGAGAAAGGTTCTTGTAGATGAAATATAAAGCAAAGAATGAAGAAATACCCTTCTTTCCCCAGACTTTTCACACTATTTTAATTGCTAGGAGTTGAAATATTCCCTACGAAAAGAAAAATACCCCTCAAGCAGCTGCTTGCCACAGAGGTCTGACAGGAGCCTGTCAGTTTATATGCCATAGTAGATGCTGAGCAGTAAATTGTCAGACAGGATCTTTTCTTCATTTTATCGTGGTTACTTTCTGCTGTACCTTCGCTTTCTTCTCAGAAAAAGTATCTGAAACAAAGAAATGAATCAGGCTTCAATCACGGAATTCAAAATAAAAACGGTTTTCAGAGTCTTTGACAATAGAAAAGTTTTTTAGTTTAATAGGTTAAAAGAAAAAAAAATATTTTCTTATTTTTATTATAACTACAGCAAAATAACAAGATGTTCCAAAACGAAAGTTTTATTTTAAATTGATTTATTATTTATAGTTATTTGCGACAGAGACATTACCTACACACTCAGATATATTTCTTGTCGATTATTTAAAATTAAAATTGCGGCCTATAGGGATCGTCCATGAATTAAATAAGGCTGTTCTAACAGAATTTTACCCTTCTTCCTCCTCCAATGTTACTCTCCTATGTTTAACTCTTGACCTGACCCTCCGTCCCTCTTCTTTCTTCCCCAATAAATAAAACAAAATAAATACCCCCTCAAGCAGCTGCTTGCCACATAGGTCTGACAGGAGACTGTCAGTTTATATGCCAAAGTAGAAGGTCTGAGAGGATGGCAGGACCTCAGCAGAAAAACAACACACACATCCATGCCTTACCCGGGGCTCGAACCCAGGTCCTTTAGATCAGTAGCCAAGCGTGCTAACCACTCGGGGCTCGAACCCAGGTCCTTTCGATCAGTAGCCACTCGGGGCTCGAACCCAGGTCCTTTAGATCAGTAGCCAAACGTACTAACCACTCGGGGCTCGAACCCAGGTCCTTTAGATCAGTAGCCAAACGTACTAACCACTCGGGGCTCGAACCCAGGTCCTTTAGATCAGTAGCCAAGCGTGTTAACCACCCGGGGCTCGAACCCAGGTCCTTTAGATCAGTAGCCACTCGGGGCTCGAACCCAGGTCCTTTAGATCAGTAGCCACTCGGGGCTCGAACCCAGGTCCTTTAGATCAGTAGCCAAGCGTACTAACCACTCGGCCACGGGACGACAAAACCATTATGCCACTTCGAGATGTTAAGTAATTTAAAGACGATCCTTTATTGGAAAGACTAATACTGCAATTAACAACATCTAAGAACTAAAGCATAGATATTTATATGTAGACTCAATAAAATAATCGTGATATTCACAGATGACATGAAATATATCTGCATGATAAAAAAAAAAATGGTAAACATTGTAAAATGCGAAAAATCACAACAAAGAATTTGCACTATTCATTCTGAGGTTAAATATGATGAAAGAATTAAACAAAATGAACTAAACTTTCTCAGACAATAGAACACATTACAGAGTATAGAATTTTAATTATTTTAACATCCTCTAATAATTATGATGTCTGTTAAGATTTATCTCCAGTTGGCATCTCTAGTTAAGAATTTAACAAAAGAAATGATTTCAATTCATAAGTGTTAATTTTACACTTTCGGTAGGTAATCATCATCATCATCCTCAAGCAACCCTGGGCTACGGAGGTCCAACCAGACCATGCAATTTAGTTCTCCAAGCAAGTCTGTCCTGAGCTACATCTGCTGCATCTGGCCATTGCACCCCAATTCTAATAAGGTCCTGGGTTGGGTTGTTTTACCTCTGAGCGCCATGCACACCATGGGCTAAATGGCCAGGTTACATGGACCCCGAAGGCTCAGAGAAGGTTGGGGGAGGGGACCCACTGGAACAGCTGTTGGGAGACAGATGGTAGCCTCCCGTCAAGGCCATCCAGCGTGTTCTTTAACGTGCAAAGGGCATGGCTCTCCCGCACACGGGGCCACGGCTTAACGTCCCATCCGACGGACGGCAGCCTTTCCAAGGCCATTGGTGTCCCCTACTGACCGTGGGCAGGGCGGGGAATTTTGCGGAGATAAATCTCAACGCTGACCCAGCTGGGACTCGAACCTGGGAATTACAGATTACGAGCCTGGCGCGCTACCGACTGAGCCACCCCCGCCCCCAAACTGTCAGATAGAATCTTTTCATCATCATGAGTCGTCATCATTTGAGAATACAAAAGTATCTATAATAATTAAAAAATATAGAAAAAGGTGAAATTTTAATTTCAATAGTAACAAAGGATCATCACAATGTAAATAGCAATTGTTTTTCTGTATTTCTTTTAGCCCTCGGACCCATGGACATCGAGAAGAGGAGGCAAAGTGGGGACGGTTGATTCCCCACCCCCCTAGAAAAATTGATCGAATAATTTTTTTATGTTGAATCAGATATATCAAAAATTAATCTCATTTTTTCCTAATTAAATGAAGTCTTGATGTTTTCTTTTATTGAATATATGAATATAATGAATCTTTGTGTTTTCTTTTATTTCGGGAAGCATATCATATATTTTTATTTATTAATGCAAAAGATATTTTTTTCGTTTTTTCTCAATAATGTTTCTTTTTTTTCCGTCTTGTTTACGAGCATCTTTAGTTGCAATAAGGTATCATGAAGCATCAATGATTGCTGCATTCACAACTGTGCTGATTAATGAACGACTCCACCTAAATATTTCCATTTTGAATTATTGACCTGAGATCTCTCTCAGATCAATAATTCCAGCCCCCCTCGAAATGTTTTGCGCTCTCCTGAAAGAATTACCCCCCCCCCCCCCCGGAAAATTTCCTGCCGACACTGATGTCTTCATCACCAGATGTTTTAACCAAACTATTTAACTCAGTGGTTGCGAACCGGGTTGGGTTGGGTTGATTTACAGTCGCTCAAAAAAAGTATCCGAACACTATGGTTGATTACAGAATTCAGAAAAAATACCAGGCAACGATTTTTTTAGAAATTAGTGATCTGGCAACCTTCGTGTCACGTGACACGAAGGTTGCCAGATCACTAATCTCTAAAAAAATCGTTGCCTGGTATTTTTTCTGAATTCTGTAATCAATCATAATGTTCGGATACTTTTTTGAGCGACTGTACCTCTGAGCGACACTTTTTTGCACACCATGGGCTAAATGGCCAGGTCGTAATGACCTCGAAGGCTCAGAGAAGGTTGGGGGAGGAGACCCACTGAAACAGCTGTTAGGAGACAGATGGTAGCCACCCGTCAAGGCCATCCAGCGTGTTCTTTAACGTGCACAGGGTATGGCTTTCCCGCAAACGGAGCCACGGCTTAATGTACCATCCAATAGACGGCGGCCTTTCCAAGCCCATCGGTGTCCCCTACTGACCGTGGGCAGGGCGGGGAGTTTTGCGGAGATGAATCTGAACGCTGACCCAGCTGGGACTCGAACCTGGGAACTTTAGTACATTTGATAGTTTTTATGATTTTATTGTTTGTTTTGTCAAATATTGAGCTTAATATGTTTTTTATTGATATTTAAAATATATAATATTAGAAAACTGAATGAATGACATAGATATGTCGCGGTAAATGGACTATTTCAAAAGTTTGTCGCAAAGAGAAAAGGATTCAAAAATACTGACTTAATGCCACATTGCCTTCCTGTATGGGGCGGGGGTGGCTCAGTCGGTAGCGTGCCAGGCTCGTAATCTGTAGTTCCCAGGTTCGAGTCCCAGCTGGGTCAGCGTTGAGATTTATCTCCGCAAAATTCCCCGCCCTGCCCACGGTCAGTAGGGGACACCGATGGGCTTGGAAAGGCCGCCGTCCGTCGGATGGGACGTTAAGCCGTGGCCCCGTATGCGGGAGAGCCATACCCTGTGCACGTTAAAGAACACGCTGGATGGCCTTGACGGGAGGCTACCATCTGTCTCCCAACAGCTGTTCCAGTGGGTCCCCTCCCCCAACCCTCTCTGAGCTTTCGGGGTCTATGTGACCTGGCCATTTAGCCCATGGTGTGCAAAAAAGTACCGCTCAGAGGTAACCCAACCCAGCGATCTGACTCTTTCCATACATTTTAATCATTTTCATCTCTACGGGCATTTCAGTGATACCACAAGGAACGCCAATCTACCCTCAGCATCGCATACCGAGAGGTTTTAGCGGTCATAACATTTGCATGCGGCAGATTAAACGTGTGCTACGCGATAGCGGTGATTTCCAATTCATTACACTTCCCCTCTATCTGGGAAGAGGAAGAGGAGACTGGCGACTGATTCACTGATATCTTTGCCTACGCTGTCGGACACAGAAATTTTCATAACCCCGAGAGTAGGACGTAGGTCGTGGGAAACGAGAGGGCGAGGGATTGGTGACCCCTGGCAATCCCCCTCCAGGTCTACGTCAGCACACACGTGCCCTGCGTCTCTAGGGGCGGTTAACATGATAGATGGGGAGGTCGCTTATTTAATTAGTCACTTAGTGGCCTAAACGTTAAGCCTCTAGCCGAGTCCACACTCTCCACACTCACGTGTCCATAGTACGTGATTCACCGCAACCCTCTTTCGCGAGTTCCCGCTTTCCCTTCTTCCACGTGGGTGGGGATGCGGAGTCACTGTTTTCATCCTCGGTAAAACAGCGCCAAGGGAATGGAGGAGCACGTGATACATCGCGCGCAGATCTATCCCGTTAATGCTGTTTTCATTTAGGACTCGGTACTGTCGTTGGGAGCTTATCGAGTTATCCGGGGTGGGGACTGCAAAACCGATGAGGCTAGGATGTTATTAACATCTCATCCGGAGTAATTATTCGTAAGTAGAGAGTGTGGGTTGATGAGATTTAGGACGATTCGTTGTTGTTTTATGCATTTTGTACACACATACTTCCCAGCGATGCTTCTGGTATTGGGGCGGGGTGGCTCAGTCGGTAGCGTGCCAGATTCGTAATCTGTAGTTCCCAGGTTCGAGTCACAGCTGGGTCAGCGTTGAGATTTATCTCCGCAAAATTCCCCGCCCTGCTCACGGCCAGTAGGGGACACCGATGGGCTTGGAAAGGCCGCCGTCCGTCGGATGGTACTATAAGCCGTGTTTCCGTGTGCGGGAGAGCAATACCTTGTGCACGTTAAAAAACACGCTGGATGGCCTTGACGGGAAGCTACCATTTGTCTCCCAACAGCTGTTCCAGTAGGTCCCCTCCCCCAACCTTCTTTGAGCCTTCGGGGTCAATGTGACCTGGCCATTTCGCCCATGGTGTGCAAAAAAGTGCCGCTCAAAGGTAAAACAACCCAACCCAAAGCTTCTGGTATTAGCAGATCTAAATTGAAATCCTCTGGCTGCTAGCTCGGTATGTTGTCCATTTGGGCAGAAGTCAGGAACAGCTTGAAAGTTACACATGGATAAATAATGGATAGTTTTTAAAATCAAAATATATATAGGTATGATTTTAAACAACATTACTTCTCAAGCAACTGCTTGCCACGAATATATGAAAGAAGCCTCTCAATATAAATACGTATAGAGAAGATCTGTGAGGAGAGCAATACGTCAGTAGAAAGATAACTCAAAAAAGAAACATAATTCACTGCTGTACAGTCGCTCAAAAAAGTATCCAAACATTATGGTTGCTTACAAAATTCAGAAAAAATATCTGACAACGATTTTTTTTAGAAATTAGTGATCTTCGTGTCACGTGACACGAAGGTTGCCAGATCACTAATTTCTAAAAAAAACGTTGCCAGATATTTTTTCCCGAATTCTATAATCAACCATAGTGTTCGGATACTTTTTTGAGCGATTGTAGGTGGTCATATTATTTTGATACTAGATCGTGTGGGCTCACTCACGGAAATATTGAGCGTGTGCAGTTACCGTTCACAGCAAACTGGAGCGTGTGCAGTAACTGCATACGCTCCAGTTTGCTGTGAACGGTAACTAGACGTGTACAGTTGCTGTACACGCTCCAGATATTTTTCCTGAATTCTGTAATCACGTGACACGAAGGTTGCCAGATCACTAATTTCTAAAAAAATCGTTGCCAGATATTTTTTCTGAATCTGTAATCAACCATAGTGTTCGGATACTTTTTTGAGCGACTGTAGGTGGTCATATTATTTTGATACTAGATCGTGTGGGCTCACTCACGGAAATATTGAGCGTGTGCAGTTACCGTTCACAGCAAACTGGAGCGTGTGCAGTAACTGCACACCCTCCAGTGTGCTGTGAACGGTAACTGGAGCGTGTACAGTTGCTGTACACGCTCCAGATATTTTTCCTGAATTCTGTAATCACGTGACACGAAGGTTGCCAGATCACTAATTTCTAAAAAAATCGTTGCCAGATATTTTTTCTGAATTCTGTAATCAACCATAGTGTTCGGATACTTTTTTGAGCGACTGTAGGTGGTCATATTATTTTGATACTAGATCGTGTGGGCTCACTCACGGAAATATTGAGCGTGTGTAGTTACCGTTCACAGCAAACTGGAGCGTGTGCAGTAACTGCACACGCTCCAGTGTGCTGTGAATGGTAACTGGAGCGTGTACAGTTGCTGTACACGCTCCAGATATTTTTCCTGAATTCTGTAATCACGTGACACGAAGGTTGCCAGATCACTAATTTCTAAAAAAATCGTTCCCAGATATTTTTTCTGAATTCTGTAATCAACCATAGTGTTTGGATACATTTTTGAGCGACTGTACCAAGATATTTCGTATTATGTCGACGAAAATTTAACTTCGAAGCTCTATAAACTTGTAAAAATATCCATTTAAAGCAAAAAATGCGAGTGAAGATAAGTTAAAGATCATAATCAAATCTTTCTTGATCTATCTTGATTTTTAGCAACATTCGTTCGGTGCTTACGAGTTATGGAAGATAGAATATTTAACAATAAATTATTTATTTTTACAAAAATCTTTCCTAATTGTCTGATATTTGAAATAATCATTTCGCAAACTTCTAAAACGTATATTTATTTTATTAAGTGATTCGAAATAATATTTATTATTTAAGTTTTAATTAATTCTTGAGGTAAATTCTTATGGCGCATTACTATTCTGAAATATTGTAGCTTCCATAACTCTTTAGATACTGACAGAATATTATTGAAAATCGAAATTAAATAGATTTGATTCCCGTTACCGAGTGGTTAGTACACTAGGCTACTGATCAATGGTACTCTGGGTTCTAGCCCCGGGTAAGGCATGGATATCTGTGTTGTTTTTCTGCTGAGGAACCGACATCCTCACAGACCTTTAACTATGGCGTATACACTGACAGGTTCCTGTCAGACCTCTGTGGCAAGCAGCTGCTTGAGGGAATATTTAATTTTTTATTTTCATTTTATTTATTTGTGATTGGCAGAGCGGGGATTAGCGAAGAAAATCTCAACACAGGCAGACTTGGGACTTGAACAGGGGCGGATTTATCCATAAGTAAGGGGGTGGCTCAGTCGGTAGCGTGCCAGGCTCGTAATCTGTAGTTCCCAGATTCGAGTCCCAGCTGGGTCAGCGTTGAGATTTATCTCCGCAAAATTCCCCGACCTGCCCACGGTCAGTAGGGGACACCGATGGGCTTGGAAAGGCCGCCGTCCGTCGGATGGTACTATAAGCCGTGGCCCCGTGTACGGGAGAGTCATACCCTGTGCACGTTAAAGAACACGCTGGATGGCCTTGACGGGAGACTACCATCTGTCTCCCAACAGCTGTTCCAGTGGGTCCCCTCCCCCAACCTTCTCTGAGCCTTCGGGGTCCATGTGACCTGGCCATGGTGTGCAAAAGTGCCGCTCAAAGGTAAAAGTTTCATCCACTTCACCTACTTATGGGTTACAAGTAGGTGAAGTGGATGAAACCCTAGCTTAGGGCATCGGCTACTGAGGGGCCCCCAATTCGTTATTGTGGAGACCATTTCAATTACACATCACAGGGCCCCTAAATGTTAACCCGTTTATGGTCCCTAGACTTCTAAATCCGCCACTAGACTCGAACCAGAAAACATCAGATGATGAGTATAGGGCCGTTACCAACAACCATTACCTCCTTCCCTGCGAGTTGGTTTCACTCTAGTGTAGGGGTTCTCAACGTGGGGTACGAGGTAAAAATTTTTGGGGTACGCCGTGAGAGCTCAAAAGTTGCTAGATATGTGTTATATATATGATTTATTTTATTCCCATTGCTATACTATAACTATAGTTTTATCTATCTATGCAAGGGTACGCCAGTTATATACACATTTCCAGGGGGTACGTGAAACATAAAAGGTTGAGAACCACTGCTCTAGGGTATTGTGGCCTCACCTAGTTAGAAGCTCACGAGCCGCCATTGGTCACAGGAAATTAAAAACAGACGATTTGGGGACTTCTTCAGTGGGTTGAGGGGAGGGGGGCTCAGTCAGTAGCGCTCCAAGTTTGTAATCTGCAGTTCGAGTCCCACCTGGGCCAGCGTTGAGATTTATCTCCACAAACTCCACCCCCACCACTACCACCCTGCCATCGGTAAGTAGGGGACACCGATGGGCATGGAAAGGCTGCCGTCCATCAGATGAAACGTTAGCCTTGGCCCCGTGTGCGGGAGAGCCATATCCTGTGCACGTTAAAGAATACACTGGATGAACTTAACTGGAAGCTACCATCTGTCGTCTTCCAACAGCTATCCAGTGGGTTCCTTTCCCCCAACCTTCTCTGAGCCCTCGGTGTCTTTGTGACCTGGCCATTTAGCCCATTGGGTGCAAAAAAGTTCTTCTCAGAAGTAAAACAACCCACACCTTTCTGGCTGTTTTTCTTACTGTGTCAGACACAAAATTACCTCGCAACATTTGGTATGTAGTTCTCCATGGGTGATCTATGTGGATTGTCTATCCTTAATGGGACACTCTATAGACATAAAGTGCGCAAGCATGGGTGTTTATGAAAGACGCCGCCATCTGAAAGAAAATTTCCCGAGTGTGGCCTTATGTCAAAGGTGCCGTGTTGCAGATACTTTTTGGTAAGAGATATTTTTGGACAAGGCTTTAATGGAGCATTGAAAAATGTCACGGCTATCTGATAGCATTATGAAAATGTAGGAAATGGCCCAATCTGATCTGAGAAGACAAGTACTAAATATATTTCTGGGTTTGGCGATATTACAGAAACACAATAGATATAAATTATAATTTTTGCTTTCTCTTGAGATTTAAGAAGAACTTTTTTTTTTTTGGGGGGGGGGGGGTAGAGGTTCAGAACGCCTAAAATATACTCCTAATCGATAATTTCGAGACGGTTTTTAGTTTTTTGACGATTATATATGAGAATTTTGTACATAAAAGTGAAAAAAAAAAATCCATCAACGCGTAATTTAGCAGATCACTTTTTTCTTGGATTCAAACTCCTTTAAGTCAATGAAACTGTTGCAGATTTAGCCTAAGAGTTTCTGAAATGCGCAATTAGTGTATTTTGTGAATGGATTTGGCACTCTGACCGAAACATTAAATGAAATAAATTTCTAATTAAATGCTCGGTCTCAGAATGAAATGAAAAAAGTCTTAATCACTCTGAACTCGAGTGTCAGTCAAATGGACCGTGACTTTCAGTTCAATTCTTGAGGAATGCTCATCTTAAGATAGAGAGCGAAACAAGTCTATTAATAACAAGCTCTCGATGAAATATAGAACAAACACATTCTGATGCCACAAATCACACTTGGCTGGGCACAGTGTTAACGAAGCGAATGGCTTCCTTGCTTTTAGGATTTTGGCGTCTTCTTCGTTTGCTGAATCAAGAAGCGTGGATCAGACGAGAACTTATTGAGTTCATCAGAGCAATTAATTTATATCATTTACGGCAATTAAAACGGTTCGCTTCGCACAACGCTTTAATGCTCTGGAATTTTTTTATCTCCAAATTGGTCGTAACTCTTTGCTAAACAGACTTGACTTATTTCCCCGTTATTCACTCGCAGAATGTCTATGCGCTGGCGATTTCTTTGATAACGGAAGTTTGTTCTTTTGTTTTGAAAACTGGTAGGTTGGGTTGTTTTACCTCTGAGCGGCACTTTTTTGCACACCATGGGCGAAATGGCCGGGTGCACACCATGGGCTAATTGACCCCGAAGGCTCAGAGAAGGTTGGGAGATGGGACCCATTGGAACAGCTGTTGGGAGACAGATGGTAGCCTCCCGTCAAGGCCATCCAGCGTGTTCTTTAACGTGCACAGGGTATGGCTCTCCCGCACACGGGGCCACGGCTTAACGTCCCATCCGAAAGACGGCGGCCTTTCCAAGCCCATCGGTGTCCCCTACTGACCGTGGGAAGGGCGGGGAATTTTGCGGAGATAAATCTCAACGCTGACCCAGCTGGGACTCGAACCTGGGAACTACAGATTACGAGCTTGGCGCGCTACCGACTGAGCCACCCCGCCCCGAAGATAAAATGGATTCGTCAGGCTGCCTAAGAGGCCGAACTGTGAAAAGCAAATAGAATTAAAGGTGAACAGAAATCGACACAATTTTCGTTTATTTTATTAGGTTTCATATTTTTCACGCATTCGGTCGTTTGACTGTTTTACATATTGCTTTCGCAGACAAAAAAGTCTTTGCTATTTCTTTTCTTTTGTTTTTTCTTTCTGGGTGAAAAAATCCCCGCCCTGCCCACGGTCAGTAGAGGACACCGATGGGTTTAAAAAGGCCGCCGTCCGTCGGATGGGACGTAAAGCCATGACTCCCCGTGCTGGAGAGCCATAATCTGGGCACGTTAAAGAACACGCTAGATGACCTTGACGGGAGGCTACCATCTGTCTCCCAACAGCTGTTCCAGTGGGTCCCCTCCTCAAACCTTCTCTGAGCCTTCGGGGTCCATGTGACCTGGCCATTTAGCGCGTTGTGTGCAAAAAAGTGCCGCTCAGAGGTAAAACAACCAACCAACCTTTTTGGGCCATAAAATTTCTTTCGCTTGCATGGATGATAATCTGCGAACTTCCATTTCAGTATTTCATTAGTAGCATTATTGGGTTATGATCTGAAGCGAATCAGAACTAACCGGATAATAATTGTGAACCGATCCTTTAAAATCAAAAATTCTCCGAACAAACGTTTAAAAAATGTCACGGTTCAAACTATTTCATAATTGCTTCATAGATTTATAGGGGATGTGGAGGCTAGAAAAGTTAATAAAGGCAAACAAATTATTAAATTTATGTATATTTCATGCATTTTTCAAGATAATTTGTAAACACCTCTGAAATGGTGGGGAAAAAAGGTTACATTGAAGAGAAAGAGTCCCTTGCCCCCCCCCCCCCCCCTCCTTTATTCTTCCCATACTTTTTTTTTCTCCTCGATCTCTGGGATTCATAACCATGTATGATAATTGCTCTGCCATTTCTGATTATTCCGACCATTCAGCAACTGGTTCTTGTTTTCTTTAGAGTATGGCAA
This sequence comes from Ryuthela nishihirai, assembly GCA_038380435.1. NCBI lineage: Eukaryota > Metazoa > Arthropoda > Arachnida > Araneae > Heptathelidae > Ryuthela > Ryuthela nishihirai. Next base: position 10,905,841 of record JAWZYU010000009.1, read on the forward strand.
ACACTTCGATAACCGGTAACAGAACCTATGAATTGCTTTTAGATCATCGAACCAGAACACCATAATATTCTTTGAATCGAACCCGAATAGGACCAATAATCTAATCTATTCAAGTTCACGGTTCTATCGTAGACAGTTATTCTCATCACGACAGAAAAAAAAAACTTTTTAGGCTTGTCTAGGGCAGTGGTTCTCTACCTTTTATGCTTCACGTACCCCCTGGAAATGTGTATGTAACTGGCGTACCCCATGTATAGATAGATAAAACTATAGTTATAGTACAACGATGGGAATAAAATAAAACATATATATCAGTGGTTCTCAACCTTTTATGCTTCACGTACCCCCTGGAAAGGTGTATGTAACTGGCGTACTCCTTGTATAGATAGATAAAACTATAGTTATAGTATAACAATGGGAATAAAATAAAACATATATATCAGTGGTTCTCAATCTTTTATGCTTCACGTACCCCCTGGAAATGTGTATGTAACTGGCGTACCCCTTGTATAGATAGATAAAACTATAGTTATAGTAAAACAATGGGAATAAAATAAAACATATATATCAGTGGTTCTCAACCTTTTATGCTTCACGTACCCCCTGGAAATGTGTATGTAACTGGCGTACCCCATGTATAGATAGATAAAACTATAGTTATAGTATAACGATGGGAATAAAATAAAACATATATATCAGTGGTTCTCAACCTTTTATGCTTCACGTACCCCCTGGAAAGGTGTATGTAACTGGCGTACCCCTTGTATAGATAGATAAAACTATAGTTATAGTATAACAATGGGAATAAAATAAAACATCTATATCAGTGGTTCTCAACCTTTTATGCTTCATGTACCCCCTGGAAATGTGTATGTAACTGGCGTACCCCTTGTATAGATAGATAAAACTATAGTTATAGTATAACAATGGGAATAAAATAAAACATATATATCAGTGGTTCTCAACCTTTTGTGCTTCACGTACCCCCTGGAAATTTGTATGTAACTGGCGTACCCCTTGTATAGATAGATAAAACTATAGTTATAGTATAACAATGGGAATAAAATAAAACATATATATCAGTGGTTCTCAACCTTTTGTGCTTCACGTACCCCCTGGAAATTTGTATGTAACTGGCGTACCCCTTGTATAGATAGATAAAACTATAGTTATAGTATAACAATGGGAATAAAATAAAACATATATATCAGTGGTTCTCAACCTTTTATGCCTCACGTACCCCCTGGAAATGTGTATGTAACTGGCGTACCCCTTGTATAGATAGATAAAACTATAGTTATAGTATAACAATGGGAATAAAATAAAACATATATATCAGTGGTTCTCAACCTTTTATGCTTCACGTACCCCCTGGAATTGTGCATGTAACTGGCGTACCCCTTGTATAGATAGATAAAACTATAGTTATATTATAACAATGGGAATAAAATATAACATATATATATATACACACATTAAATTTTGTTTTCATAAATTACATATTCGATAAACACAAAAAATGACATAAAGAATTTAATTAATCATATAAAATTAGAGCCGTCCCGTGGCAGATGTTTGTGGTGTCTTTCTGCTGAGATCCTGCCATCCTCACAGATCTTTTGCTATGACATATAAACTGACAGGCTCCTGTCAGACCTCCGTGGCAAGAAGCTGCTTGAGGGGGGTATTTATTTATTTATAAAATTATAAACATTTTATTGGGTAATCAGTTCTAGCGACTTTTGAGCTCTCACGGCGTACCCCAAAAAATTTTACCGCATACCCCACGTTGAGACACCCTAGTCTAAGGTAAAAATTTATAGACTGGATCCCGTGAGAATTGATTTTGTGAAACTTTGATCGAAGTGTTTCGCAGTTGATAAAAATTCTCTGTCGCTGGAAGAAAATGTAAATTACCGATGATGAGATACGAATAAAGAAGGGTAAAAATTAAAATAAGTAAACGTCAGATATATTTTAGTTTAATCAGGTTTTTTGAGTTCATCAGGTGATTCAATATATCTGAAAAGATTTCTGATGTGTTGTACAGTCGGTCAAAAAAGTATCCGAACACTGTGGTTGATTACAGAATTCAGAAAAAATATCTGGCAACGATTTTTTTAGAAATTAGTGATCTGGCAACCTTCGTGTCACGTGATTACAGAATTCAGGAAAAATTTCTGGAGCGTGTACAGCAACTGTACACGCTCCAGTTACCGTTCACAGCAAACTGGAGCGTGTGCAGTTACTGCACACCCTCCAGTTTGCTGTGAACGGTAACTGCAACGCTCAATATTTCCGTGAGTGAGCCCACACGATCTAGTATCAAAATAATATGACCACCTACAGTCGCTCAAAAAAAACTATCCGAACACTATGGTTGATTGCAAAATTCAGAAAAAAATATCTGGCAACGATTTTTTTTAGAAATTAGTGATCTGGCAACCTTCGTGTCACGTAACACGAAGGTTGCCAGATGACTAATTTTTTAAAAAAATCGTTGCCAGATATTTTTTATGAATTCTGTAATCAACCATAGTGTTCGGATACTTTTTTTGAGCGACTGTACCATTGCTTCACCGAAACGGAATGCTTGTTTGTGTTTGTCGATGCTTCAGAATTCAATCCCTAAAAGATATTTCCATTGTATGTTGCACTGTATAGGACACAAAGCATAGAAGCTGTAAGTCCTATTTGTTGCAAAGAAATAACATTTTTTTTATGCTCATTTTTCATCAGCAATGTGGAAAAGCAAACTACCTATTTGATAAGCATTCCTCGTCTTCTCATTTGCATATTTGAGTTTACATTCCCTCTTTCCATGTGATAAAACGTAAGATTTTCTTCCTGGCATCCGCGCACAAACGACATTCTCTTCTTTTTCTTCACCTTTCCACTTGCAACGTCTTCTTCCTCCTCCTCGTCCGTTGTATCGATGAAAGCCGCCACCCTCCACACACTTCATCTGCTTCTTCCCTCGCACACAGAAAGTGTGAATGGTTTCCATCTCCATAGTAAACGCCTCCCAGCAATCCCTCCCAGTTCTTCTCCCCAACAACTTCCATCACCAATATGGCTGGACAAGTGAGTGGGTCCTATTGTGGTGTACAACTGCCAGGAATGTGGGGAGGATGCTGTCCTGTAGGAAGACTGACTGGTCGTGTTGTTCCCTTACAATGCCGAAACCCCCTCGGAGCTGAAGGCCCCTCCATTCCGGTTGACCCGCGTGCCACCGTCTCCCTCGCGAGGAAGTGGCACGTGCTGCAGTCCCGCCAAGCTGTCTGGCATGTTTGGAACACACCGTCTCTTCATCCACGAAGTGCAAAGAAAAGCCCAATACCCCGAGACTGGGGATTTGAATCGAAAACGCTTAGTTGTCTAAGGAGGTGAAATGCAAGAATGCTGGAGATTCGATAAACGGGAGTGAAAAATTTGGAAACGAATTAAAATAATGTAGAAATTTCAGATGAATTTCGTTTACCAGATCAGAGATACTCCAACAATTGATTAAAACTCTATTTGCGTTTTGGACAAAGTGCCACGGAGATCATTTTGGATTAAAACTCTATTAGCGTTTTGGACAAAGTGCCACGGAGATCATTTTGGATTAAAACTCTATTAGCGTTTTGGACAAAGTGCCATGGAGATCATTTTGAATTAAAACTCTATTAGCGTTTTGTACAAAGTGCCACGGAGGGAAGGGATTCCCCACTTTACTATTTTTAGGAGTAGAAAGGGATATTTTTCCAGAGTACTCTTCAAGGGTACAAGGTATTTTTTTCTACAAATCGGACAGCGACATTCCATCCGACGGAATGCGACCCTTCCAAGCTCGGTAGAATTCCATTTTCCACTGAAAATAGAGGATGGGACTTTTAAGCAGGTGCTCCGTGTGCAGGAGAGTCATATCCTGTGCACGTTAAAGAACACGCTGGATGGCTTGACAAGGAGGCTACCATCTGTCTCATATCAGCTGTCCATTCCCTTCCCTCTAACCTTCTTTGAGCTGTTGGGGTCCTTCTGACCTGGCCATTTAGCCATGCAGTTGTGTGTGCTGACCCACACAGTGGGTTATGCAACTCCAATGCTTAACGTCCACTGCTTTCCTCGGTGTTCGAATATGATTTTCGAAGATCGCCAGTTCGTTGTTCAGGAACACTGAACTAATGCTCAAATTCTTTTAATTTTTAGCGTGGTTTCCAGAAATATCTTTCAATTACCGTATTTGCCGGCGTATAGGACGCACTTTTTCCCCCTCAAAATACGCCTAAAATATGGGGTGCGTTTTATGCGCCGGTAATCAAAATTATGAGTTGAAATTTCAGTCTAAAACTGTTGGTTTATATCAATATACATATATAAGTATTCTTTTGCATTTTGTCCTTTTGTGAAAGAGTGGTTTCAAATAAATCGTTTCCATATTTTTTTTTGTTCTGTAAAAATAATAAGTTGCGTGATGTATTTTATGTTTCACTACTGATAGAGGGAGCATTCCAGTAAAATAGAGTTCAGATCCACTGACACCTCAAGGTTACGATTCATCCAATATGCGCATATGTGATCACATTTCACCGGCATATTTTTTCGAAAAGCGCGAGCATGGCGTGTCGTTACCGATTACAGCGCCTCAAGGCAACCAAACGTAAACTTTTAGTACCGAAGAAGCTTTCTCATGTTTTTGCTGCGAAACATGGCTCAAAAACAACGCAGATTCTGCTATGATATTGCATTCAAGCTACGAGTGATTGAGTATGTAAAGAACACGGAAACAGGGCATCAGAGAGAAATTTCGGATCACCGCCAACAGAAAAGATAAGAACTTGAAGAAGACAGGAAGAAGACCTAAAAAAAGCTATGCGTAGTAAACATAATCTGCGACATGGAATTGCAAAATGGCCGGAACTAGAAGAAGAATTTGGTTATTAGTCCACCGAAGCTCGGGATTTTCAGTTTCCACAAAAATGACTATTCAACAAGCAAGAGTGATAGCTACTAACAGAGGCATCGCTGATTTTACAGGATCAACGTCATGGTGTTCTAGATTCATGAAGAGAAATGACTTACGTATGCGGACTAAAACAAAAATAGCACCAAAGATGCCAACAGAATATGAAGACAAGATTATCGAGTTTCATAAAATTGTCATTAATGCAAGAAAAAGTGGAAATTTGGAACTTTCACAAATAGGAAACATGGATGAGGTCCCACCGACGTTCGATGTACCCTCAAACAAAACAGTAGATTCCAAAGGTGCAAGAAATGTTATTGTTAAAACTTGTGGACATGAGAAAACGCACTACACAGTCATGTTGTCTTGTTGTGCCAATGGAACAAAATTGCCGCCTCTTTTGATTTTCAAAAGGAAAACCTTGCCCAAGGAAAAACTGCCTAAAGGTGTGTTTGCGCACGTTCATCCTAAGGGCTGGATGGATGAAGGGGGGATGAAGTTGTGGATAGACAATGTGTGGTCTAGGCGTCCTGGTGGACTGTTAAAGAAACCTGCCTTGCTAGTATGGGATCAGTTTCGGAGTCATAGAACAGAAGCTGTAAAAAATAAAATCAACCAACTGAAAACTCAGTTAACTGTAATTCCAGGTGGACTAACGAGCCAGCTTCAACCTTTAGATGTCTGCATTAATAAACCATTAAAAGGATTCATGAAGGAGAAATGGAACAGTTGGATGCAGTCTACAGATTTTGAAGTGACACCATCACGAAGAAGGAAGAGACCTAGCATTTTGCAGATTTGTGAATGGGTCAAAACTTCATGGAATGCTGTGAAACATTAGACAGTTGTAAAGTCATTTAAGAAATGTGGTGTTAGTAACTCACTTGATGGCACAGAGGATGATTTGTTATATGAAGACTCAGTTTCTGAAAAAGAGGCTTCAAGTGATTCTTCATTTAGCTCTGGAGATGAATTTCTGGGTTTTGAGGATGAACATTAAAAGGTACCTAACTACAATGTTCCCTAGTTACATTTTTTGTATACCTAAATAACTATAAAATGAGTACAGTAAATCTTTATGGAAATTCATGAAACAATGTGGAAAAATTTTTTTCCCCTTAAAAATGTGTCTAAAAAAGGGGGTGCGTCCTATACACCGGTGCGTCCTATACGCCGGCAAATACGGTACATATTTTTAAACATGCTATTAGGGAAGCAGTATAGAATAGATGGCCATATCAATCGTCTTTTATTATGATGCATATTTACGAATCCCCTCGTTCTTTATGTCAAGGTTTCAGTCGCGTGCTGCATGTCGTTGAAAGTAGTTATAGGCTTTTATTGAAAACCAACCAATTGGAGTTCATCTCGTGAGAAGGTCTATATAATGCTTATTTTTTGACTGATTTGTTAAGAGATATTTAACTTTCCGGTTCTCTAATTGACGACTTAACTAGATTTACAAAATAAAGGGAACGAAAATGAGAAAAATTTTCCCCACTAACATTTTAATTCATTTTAGCTTGGTGGGACAGCTAAAAAAGATCGAAATTTAATTCGGAAGTGATTTTTCTCACTTAAGCAATTTTTTTAATTAAGGACCAACGACTATTAAATATTTGTTAGTTCTAAACAACTAACAAATATTTACAGTTTCTTGCATTTAATAACTTTGTATGTAACGTTAAATTGATCGAATGCATACTTTTTTTTCCTTCTAAACCGTGTGAATTTACGAAGATATTTCTAATTTCTTTGGCTACTGATCTACGGGACCTGGGTTCGAGCCCTGGGTAAGGCATGGATGTGTGTGCTGTTTTTCTGCTGAGGTCCCGCCATCCTCACAGACCTTCTACTATGGCGTATTAAACTGACAGGCTCCTGTCAGACCTTTGTGGCAAGCAGCTGCTTTTTTTTATTTCAGATGGCCGTATAACATTTCCCCCTCCGTTTAGAAGCCTTTAAAACCTTTCTTCAAAAATGCATCAAATATACATAAATATAACAATTATTTTGGCAAGTGTATAAATCAAGGCTATTCTAACCCTTACTAGCAATCGGGGATGGGGTGGGGGGGAAATGGACCACTCCCTAGATCCGGCCCTGATTTTATATATCATTTTAATATTCTGCGGACAAATTCTCCGAATTTTTGGGATTTTGGAATCTTCATATTGTATTAAAAATAATTCCCCCCTCAAGCAGCTGCTTGCCGTAGAGGTCTGACAGATAATAGTTTAGGTCAGTGGTTCTCAACCTTTTATGCTTCACGTATCCGCTGGAAATGTGTATGTAACTGGCGTAACCCTTATATAGATAGATAAAACTATAGTTATAGTATAATAATGCCAACTTAGCGACTTTGTTACTAGATCTAGCGACTATTGAGCTCTCACGGCGTACCCCAAAAATCTTTACCGCCTACTACCCAACGTTGAGAACCCCTGTTTAGGTAATAGTTAATCATTCCAACTTCCATAACTCGTTAAATACCGAATGAATATTGTTGAAAATCTAGATTCAAATAGATTATTGATTTTTAATTTAACTTCAGTTACATTTTTTTCATCAAATGCATATTTTAGATGTTATGGAGCTTCGAAGTTACATTGCCACTCACGTAGTATGGAAGTTCTCTGATTATTTAGGTAGGGAAGTGTATCAAGGCTATTCTAACTGTTATTTTTGCGATTTTACAGCACCTTAAGAGAAATTAAAAAAAAAATGTTTTTCGTCTTTCTTCATCTGACATCTTTTTGTTTGCACCCAAAAAAATTAAATAGGATTTTGATATTTCTTTTCCAAAAACTGCGTTGTATACAGATTCAAATTAGTGAACTTAGTGATTAAAACATTACTATGATGAAAACATTCGCAGCTTAGTTTATTCCATAAGTTTTTGAAGCCATTTCAAGGGGGTGGCTCAGTCGGTAGCGCGCCAGTCCCGTAATTTGCAGTTCCCAGGTTTGAGTCCCAGCTGGGTCAGCGTTGAGATTTATCTCCGCAAAATTCCCCGCCCTGCCCACGGCCAGTATGGGACACCGATGGGCGTGGAAAGACCACCGTCCGTCGGATGGGACGTTAATCCGTTCCCCCGTGTGCGGGAGAGCCATACCCTGTGCACGTTAAAGAACACGCTGAATGGCTTTGACGGAAGGCTACCAACAGCAGTTCCAGTGGGTCCCCTCCCCCCAACCTTCTCTGAGCCTTCGGGGTCCTTGTGATTTATGGACCTTATCAAACTTCCCAATAATGAGATCCCCTGGTTTATGCCCATGGTGTGCAAAAAAGTGCCGCTGAGAGGTAAAACAACCCAACCGTTTCAAGGGTGAAGGGGGGCGGGTTTGGCTTAGTCGGTAGCGCGCCAGGCTCGTAATCTGTAGTTCCCAGGTTCGAGTCCCAGCTGGGTTAGCGTTGAGATTTATCTCCGCAAAATTCCCCGCCCTGCCCACGGTCAGTAGAGGACACCGATGAGCTTCGAGAGGCCGCCGTCCGTCGGATGTTACTATAAGCCGTGGCCCCGTGTGCGGGAGAGTCATACCCTGTGCACGTTAAAGAACACGCTGGATGGCCTTGACGGGAGGCTACCATCTATCTCCCAACAGCTGTTCCAGTGGGTCCCCTCCCCTAACCTTCTCTGAGCCTTCGGGGTCCATGTGACCTGGCCATTTAGCCCATGGTGTGCAAAAAAGTGCTGCTCAGAGGTAAAAGATCCCAACCGTTTCAAGGGTGAAGGAGGACGTCGCCTCGAATGTTGAATGACTTGTAGCCAAGCCAAAAGAGCCGACGCTTGGTTCGTGTTTTACGCCATGAAGCAAGATAACGTTATCTGCTTTGCGTCGAGGGGATCTCTTTATTGGGAAGTTTGACACGATCCCTCACACGCTGCTTGTCTGGTGTCTGTACCCTACACTCCATTGCTATTCTGGTTATCTCGACAATTTCCTTACAGGATATGCATAAACGAGTGATTACAACCAGGAAGGGCCAAGAACCAATTCCGATGTAGATGCTTTTAAAATCTCGTGTATTTTAAAAGTGTTTTTATTTGAAATAAAATTCACTTTAGTTTGTAAAGAGACGTAGTTTCTTCAGCTCTTCTTGATCGATGCCAAAGGATCTATCTATCAACGGTATCGAACTTGGGAGCAGTAACATAATATCTGACGTCATCAACTTAGACAACTCTCGTCTCTCAATTACTGTCAGTGCTTAGTAGAAATTTTCAAATGTATGTCAATATATTGACTTTTTCTAATCACAGCTTCAATATATCCCACGCCTACTATTATGTGATAATAGCAAATGCTTAACATGTATTTCAAGACGAAGATGATAAAGATTCAAATTACGAGTTGAGAAAACGGAGCATCATCATCTTCTTCCCCAGCTTTTTTAAGCGCAAGCAGATCCAATCTCCGACTGCTTTCGGGTTGCTGAGTTATGACTGTTGGGCACATATACAGGTCCGACGTGACCCCTGCATGCCTCACGTGCCGTGCATGGAATGTCGCGGAGAGCGGTAAACGAGATGCTGGACCGCGGGGGAAGATGGGGAGGGGAACTCACCGGATTCAGACTTCGTTGCCGAATACGTGTTCCCGTTAGAAAGAGAACTGACATCCCATGAAGGACATTCTTTTTCTTAATATTTCTGCTTCCGATTCGTTTTTATAACTAAGCCATGCATTGAACATGCGAGTTTAGGGTTAAAATAGATTAATGATTGACACCAGAAGGCTGGAATCTAGAAAAAACGAGGAAAGAAGAGATTGTACTGATGTGGAACTAACGAGAATTTCCTTCAGACAAGCCGTCCCGTGGCAGAGTGGTTAGCATGAAAAGGGACCTGGGTGTTGCGAGCTCTGGACAAGTCTTTCTGCTGAGGTCTCGCCTTCCTCACAGATCTTCTCTAAGGCGTATAAACTGACAGCATCCTGTCAGACCTATGCGGCAAGCAGCAGCTTCAGGGGGTATTTATTTATATTTTTTTCCACCGAAAATTTTTCTCACAGAATAGTATTTCTTTCAAATTATTATTATTCCCTCAAGTATTTACCTGCCACAAAGGTCTGACAGAAGCTTGTCAGTACAATACTCCATACAGAAGGCTTGAAAGGTAAGACCTCAGCAGAAAGACAACACCAGAAGATTCAGGAATTGAACACTGGTTCCTCTGATAAGCAACCAAGCACGCTGACCACCAGGCCACCCGTTTACTGCCGAATAGTATAAGGGAAATGATTTTTGTTTGTTTTTTTCATTTTAATTGTTTACTTTTTTTGTCTCTTTTTTGGTTATTAAAATCCTTCTGGGATGGGAAGCATATTAATTATATGTTTAATAATTACTCCCCCTCCCCCCAAACCTTCCAGGTAGGTCTCGACAAATCGGACTGAATTTGAGTTATGTAATATAATGGTTAGCGCGCTTGGCTACTGATCTAAGGGACCTGGGTTCGAGTCCCGGGCTAAGGCATGGCTGTTTGTGTCGTTTTTCTGCTGAGGGCCTGCCATCCTCTCAGACCTTCTACTATGGCATATAAACTGACAGGCTCCTGTCAGACCTCTGTGGCAAGCAGCTGCTTGAGGGGGTATTTATTTTTTATTTATTAATATAATTTTCATGCCTTGGAATATTATTGTTGCTTTACTAAACACTCTTCTGATAGTAGGGACCGTAGTGGCTCAGTCGGAAGCGTGCCGCGCTCGTTATCTGATGTTCCCTCTTTGAGTCCCAACTGCGTCAGAGTTGAGATTTATCGCCGCTCAAACCCCACTATGTCCTCGAGTAGAAAAAGGACACCAATGGGCTTGGAAAGGCTGTCGCCCGTCAGATGGGACGTTAAACCGTGGTTCCTGCGAAGGAGAACTATACCCTGTGAACTATACCCGTTAAAGAACACACTGGATGGCTTTGACAGGATGCTGTCAGTGGATCCCCTTCCTGAGTTTTCTTTAAGCCTTTGGGATCCTTATGAGCCCTTCTATTAGAAGTGAACAAAACTGATAATTGAACGAAATATGAACGAGGTAAAAGAAATTGATCAATAAATTTTGTTGTTTCCAATAAGCGTTTAATGCAAAGAGAATTGCATAGGCTAGGCCTTGTCATCCGCATGCACAAGTATAGATTAATGAATAGAGTAATGAAAAGTTTTCTCAAAGATTGTAAGGAGCTTATTTTTATTGATGTGGATGGATGTTGCCTCGTGAAAAATTTACCTGCAGTCAAAATAAAGCAAAGGATTCTGTCCTCTTTAGTTGTAAGGGTGATGCTGCAATTCTAGATAAATTTGACTTGAGTACAAGAATAATATAATATTGTATATATATTTGTCCTAAAGACAAGATTTTATTCCGTGAGTTATGTACGTAATGCATGTAAACAATATTATTGAAGACTCTTTGGTAAATTTCACTATGTAAATTTATTCAAATTAGTTTTATAGTCTTAATTCCAATTGCTTAATCTATACGGAATAGACGAATGCACCCATGCATAATATAAAGAATGCACAAAATTATGAAGAACAATTTTTTGAATCACATAAGTTATGTATGAAACACATTTAAGTTTTTTGACTTTTTTGGCTTTTCCATTTTAAATTGCCGTCCATTTCTGTACTTAGATATTTATATTTGAAAACTCTATCATTGACATACATTCATATTCTGTTGTATCTGTACAATCATATATGTGGCATTTGATATTAGGAATTTTTGTTAATTTTTGAGTCATTTTTATTAAAACATATACAGTTGAAAGAGATAATTTGTGAATATCAAATTTCAGCCATTAATATTTTTTGAGGAATGATATTTGTGTAACAAGTAATTTTATCCTTAATCGCATTAAGCACAAAGAGTTCAGTTGTTCCAGAAACAGAATTAGACTGAAAAATCTGAAATTTTGGGAAGATGACAGGAATAATCTTAAAGGTCATCCATTTCGCTAAGTGTCTGGTAAGGTATGAGATTAGAAGGTAAATGTTAATAAACCCTAATTGCCCTAAAGATTAGAAAATATTAACTAACTGTTGCTTTAAAATAGCAAAGCAAATACACCGAAGAGCCAAAACGTTATTACCATCCTCCACATGCTGCCGAAACAACTCTTACCCGGCGAGCCATGGACGCTACAAGATTTCTAAAGGTGTTCTGTGGTATCTGGTACAGTCGCTCAAAAAAGTATCCGAACACTATGGTTGATTACAGAATTCAGAAAAAATATCTGGCAACGAATTTTTTTAGAAATTAGCGATCTGGCAACCTTCGTGTTACGTGATTACAGAATTCAGGAAAAATATCTGGAGCGTGTACAGCAACTGTACAGGCTCCAGTTACCGTTCACAGCAAACTGGAGCGTGTGCAGTTACTGCACACCCTCCAGTTTGCTGTGAACGGTAACTGCACACGCTCAATATTTCCGTGAGTGAGCCCACACGATCTAGTATCAAAATAATATGACCACTTACAGTCGCTCAAAAAAGTATCCGAACACTATGGTTGATTACAGAATTCGGGAAAAATATCTGGCAACGAATTTTTTTAGAAATTAGCGATCTGGCAACCTTCGTGTTACGTGATTACAGAATTCAGGAAAAATATCTGGAGCGTGTACAGCAACTGTACAGGCTCCAGTTACCGTTCACAGCAAACTGGAGCGTGTGCAGTTACTGCACACGCTCCAGTTTGCTGTGAACGGTAACTGCACACGTCCAATATTTCCGTGAGTGAGCCCACACGATCTAGTATCAAAATAATATGACCACCTACAGTCGCTTAAAAAAGTATCCGAACACTATGGTTGATTACAGAATTCGGAAAAAATATCTGGCAACTTTTTTTTAGAAATTAGTGATCTGGCACCCTTCGTGTCACGTGACACGAAGGTTGCCAGATCACTAATTTCTAAAAAAACGTTGCCAGATATTTTTTCTGATTTCTATAATCAACCATAGTGTTTGGATACTTTTTTGAGCGACTGTACCAATACGTTACCAGCAGATCCTTTAACTCTTGTAAGTTATGTGGTTGAGCAACCGCATATCGGATATGCTGTTCCAACACAAACACATATGCTCGATTGGATTGATGTATGGGGAATTTCGAGGTCAGGGCAATACCTGGAAGTCTTCTTCATGTTCCACGAACCATTTTCGAACAATCCGGCATGTGACATGGCGCATTATCCTGCTGAAAAAAGGACTTCTAGAGGTAAGTGCATTACCATGAAAGGGTGTACCTGGTCTGCAATGATGCTTAGGTAGGTGGTAGACGTCATAGTTTCCTACACATGAATGACTGAATCCAGGCAGTTTTCTTCACAATAAACGCAAGCGATACACTTACATTGACAAAGAGTTTCCCAGCAGAACATTGCCCAAAGCATTACACTTCCTCCACTGGCTGGTTTTTGTCCCACGGTGCATCCTGGTGCCAACACTTTTCCAAGTAAATGATGCACACGTACCCGTCTGTCTACATGGTGCAACAGGAAACGAGATTCATCGGACCAAACGACCTTCTTACAATCATTCAAGGTTCAGTTTTGATGCTTGCGTGCCCATTGTAGGCGCTTTCGACGGTGAACCGAGGTTAGCATGTGCACTCGGAGCGGCCTGCAGCTACGCAGTCCCATGTACTTTGTGTTGTGACACATTACTTCCGTCACCAGCATTCAAATTACGGACGAGTTCTGCTCCAGTATTCCTTCTGTTGTCTCGTACCATACGGGATAGCCTTCGCTGACCTCTAGCATCGATGAGCCATGGTCAGTCCACACCTTGCCAGCGGTTTGTGGTTTTTCCCTCCTCGGACCACTTTTTGAAGGTACTAAACACGGCTGACCGTGAGCACCCCACAAGCCTTGCCTTTGTCAAACTCACTTAAGTCCGCTGTCTTTCCCATCTGAAGAACAAGAAACACTGATTAACAGAGCTCAGTATCAAGTGTTATTTATACCGTTTCATGACGTCCATGACGCGCCGTCGTTTACCTGCGGTTGCTTCGATTTGCATAAAGACGTGTCATAATGTTTTGGATCTTCGGTGTATAAGTCAATCATTATCTGAAGGTTGAGGACATTGGCTAAACTCTTTATCAATGTACGTGTGTCGCTTGAGTTTATTGTGAAGAAAACGTAAAATCGTTTCTGAAGATGATGCAAAACAAATGTTTTCTTTCGAATGGCTCAATTTCTATTGATAGCAATGAACCTCGCAACCGAAGGAAATCTTTTTCCTCCTCCTCCACTTCATCTCTCGTATTGGCAAAGTACGAGACACGATTCATAACTCATCCATTTGCTTTTCGTCTGGTCAAGAGAAATTCCACCTCCGTCGCTTCCAAGGAATATTTATGATTCTTAGGTCATCCTCATCCCAGAATTCTTCCTTTAAGCTGATTGATGAAGTCTCTTGTGTGAACTTGACGATCAAGGCAAACCTGAAACATGGAATTTCCTTTTTCTACAGCTGGAGCAATTTCTACCTTGAGCAACGAAAAAGCGAAATGTGACACTCGGTATTCTAATTCCTGCGCCCTAGCTGATCTAGTGGCCCCACCTGCAGGGTCCCCTGTGACCCCGTCCTCCACGGGAGGCAACCAGTTCACCGAAGCATCGTTCTCTCTTCAGCGGACGCATAACTCGCTTCCCTGTCACCCTTCCTTCGTGCACCCATCACGCGGAAGGGCTTCAACAGTCATGCGCTTCCTTCATTAAACCCACTAGGAGCCGGCCTGTTTGTTTAGAACCCGCGCATTGGCAATTCTAATGGATCTGCAGCCAATTCCTATGGACACCCTGGGCGAGGCCACCTCCTGTGCATGGCTCTGGCAATGTGAATGGAAAAGAAATTTATCATAATTTATACGCAACATTTGACTGGTAATTTGGGTTGATTTCGGACTCTGCGAATAGATGCTGGGCTTATCCGCCGCCACTGCGATGGAAGAAGTTACTAATGCTCGTATTTCCTGCCGTAGTAGAAAGAAAGGGGAAATATCTCCATCCACTTACTGAAGAGAACAGATGCGGCTTGAAGTTCAGTTTAAATGCAAATGATACATCTGATGTGGATCTCTATTTATCTGAAAACGAAGGAAGTCATCTTCTGTTAATAGTTGGCCCAACTGGATGGTCGATGAGAAATCTATCACAGAATTACACACACATATTCACAGTTGATATAAGTTAAAGGTCAAACGATTTAGTTCCGATTGGGAGGAATGCTTTTTTTTTCCTCTTTTCCACGCGCACTATGGATTTTCTGGACAAGAGAAACAATAACATTGGGCTTTGAGAACACGCCATTGAATAGGACTTGTGAACGAGGGTTAAACCGTGCACACGCTACAAACTAGTAAAAACCTTTGACGGATGACGGAAGACAGTCATTTACCTCTTATTGATGTCCGATGGGTTTTCTTCCTTGAGTTTCTTCTGATGCTTGGGGCCGTTTTTTGACTTGTCCGTTTAGTCAGTATTGTAAATGAGGTGTAAATATTGTTACGACAGAAGGAATCTGGCAACCGAAAGCAAAAAGTTTCAGCCAACGAATAAGAACGTTGGGAGAATTTGGAGAAGAAGAGTGGAGCGTTAACGGTCGTGGTATTGTAACGGTCGTTGTGTATTGTAACGGTCGGTGAGTTCGAAAATGGACGGTGAGCTGTTCTGAGACAGTGCGCGTAAGTATCAAGAAGTAACTTGATGTGTTGTGTATATGCGGAAGGATAAAAGTGGGATCTTTTATCGTTAAGTATCAAGAAGTAACTTGATGTGTTGTGTATACGCGGAAGTATAAAAGTGGGAACTTTTATGGCTAACTTCGAATGTCTACACGGACTGTCTTTTTGTTCGGCTACTGTGTGAAAAGTTATTAGCACAGGACGAGAATTGGTTTACGAGTGAAGATCTTCGGGTGACCTGGTAAATCAAGTAAAAGGTAGTATTTAGTAAAATACACAGAGCTGATATTGTGTGCTCTACGCAGGAAGATTGATGACTTGTGCATGTTAATAGTTGATTTGTTAATAAGATATTTCATCCATATTTCCTTTGTAACAATTTACCTTGTATTGAATTTGGTTTTGAAATATAGCTTTTAATACTCACGTTCAGTGGCTATCCATTTTTTGTAATCCGCAACATTTGGTGTCAGAAGTGGGATAATTTATTGAATGCCGTTAACTAGAAGTATGGATGAATTAGTAAAGTTGATAAATGAGTTGAGAACGGAGATAGTTTCTCAAAAAGATGATTTGAAAGCCGATATGGCCGCCCAAAGCGATAAAATAGGTGATTTGAAAGCCGATATGGCCGCACAAAATAATGAGTTGAGGACTGACTTGAAAGCCGATATGGCCGCACAAAATAATGAGTTGAGGACTGACTTGAAAGCCGAAATAGCCGCACAAAATACTGAGATGAGAGCTGAAGTGGCTTCTCAAATTGATAAGATTTCTGATAAGTGTAAGGACATTATGACCGAACTAAATAGTGTAAAAGATGATCTTGATAGTGTTAAGTTAGATTATAAACATGAAATTGAAATTGTAAAAACTGATTGTGAACGCCAGTTTCAGATTTTGAGAAATGAAATGTTACCTTCTGCCTGTGATAATAATAATTCTAGTGGAAATAATGTTATTACACATATCGCTAAAAATACAACTAAACCTTCTACATATGATGGTCAATCATCTTGGACAGTATTTAAAACACAATTCGAAGTTATCGCTACAGCCAATGAGTGGAATGAATTCCAAAAGGCCAGTTTTCTTGCAGCTTCCTTAAGAAATTCTGCTGCGGAAGTTTTGCAGTCTGTTCCAGAAGAAAAACGACTTGATTATCAAAGTCTAGTTTCTGCATTAGAACTAAGGTTTGGTGATAGTTATTTAAAACAATATTACGTGACTCAATTTAAACATCGCATGCAGAAAAATGGTGAAACTTTGCAAGAGCTTGCTAGTGATATTGAGCGTCTAGCTAGATTGGCTTATAGTAACTGTCCACCAGAAATTCAAGATAATTTAGCTCAATTACAATTTATTGATGCTATTGCTGACCCTGACACTCAGCAATCTCTGAGGATGTTGGAAGGTGAATCCTTAAAGTTAGCTGTGGTACATGCTATGAAATACGAGTGCTCTAGGCTTTCCTCCCGAGCGAACAAACGTACAGTGAGATTTGTAAGTGCAGAAGAAACTGTAGAAAAGGATAATGAAATGAAAGAACTAACTAAAGCGATGCTATCCGTTTTGAAAGATATAAAAGGTTCTTCTTCAAAACCTACAACAGACCTTCAGTGTTGGAATTGTGGCAAGACCGGACACATTCGTACCAACTGCACTAGGAAACGAATGAGGAGTCCAAGTCCATCAACTAGACAACAAGATCAGGGAAACAGAAAATTAGTCAATCTTGCGAGGCAAAGGCTGGTTGTTGATTGGTTGACCCCAGGGGAAGTCGCCCACGTTTCAACATTACATGGGGATAATAATGGATTAGTAGCTGATGGAGCCATAAATGGAATGCCTTGCCGTATGATAGTCGACACTGGTGCAAATGTAACTTTACTCAGAACGGATATAATAAAGAAAATAATACCTCACCCAAACTTGAATACTACACAGTCTAGAATAAGCCTACAAACGGCCACTGGAGATCGTGCAAAGGTTCATGGAAAAATAGAACTTAATATTCGAGTTGGTAGCTGTCTGGTTCGCCATCCTGTTTACATCGCTGACATCTACGACGAATGCATATTAGGCCTTGATTTTCTTAAGAAACATGGATTCAACATTAGACCCAGTGATAACCTACTCATCTATGAGACAGAAGAGATTCCTCTGCTTAGCCGGACGTCTGATTCTTTATCAAGCGTAACTCCCATTTTAGTGACGGAAGACACAGAGATCCCAGCACAAAGTGAAGTTATAGTCCGTGGACATCGGGCGGAGACTTCTGGGGCCTTCCGATTGGCAGTTACTGATGCCTCTGGTAAAGGAGCTTTGGCTCATAATATCCTGGTTGCAAGGACTTTAGTCAGAATAGATAAAGAACAGATCCCTATCAGAGTGATGAACTGTAACAAATCCAGTAGACTGTTAAAAAAAGGTGAGGAATTAGCAATATGTGAAGCTGTTACCTGTGTAACAAGTATAAATAAAATAGAAGTTACCGATTCATATCAAAATCATACAGACATCCCGTCTCATCTTACTGAATTATGGAGAGAAACAAGACAAATATTAACTGAAAACCAAGCTGTTAAGGCCGAGAACCTATTAAAAGAATTTTCGGACATTTTTTCTGCCACATCAAATGATTATGGCCGTACTAACCTGACAGAACATAAAATCAACACTGGTGATTCTCCTCCAGTCCATCTGCCGGCAAGAAGGCTTCCATTGGCAAAAAGAGAGGAGACGGAACAACTCATAAAGGACATGGAAGCTCAGGGCATTATAGAACCATCACAGAGTCCCTGGACATCACCAGTAGTTCTTGTCAAGAAAAAGGATGGATCTACACGATTTTGTGTAGATTATCGCAGATTAAATGACGTAACAAAGAAAGATTCCTTTCCTTTACCCAGGATTGACGATACACTAGACACTTTATCTGGGTCAGAATGGTTCTCAACATTAGATTTAAAGAGCGGCTATTGGCAAGTTGGTATACGTCCTGAAGACCGTGAGAAAACAGCTTTCAGTACAGGGAATGGACTTTGGCAGTTTAAGGTGATGCCATTTGGACTTTGTAATGCACCTGCCACATTTGAGCGACTAATGGAGTCAGTGCTCAAAGGTTTGTCTTTGGAGGTCTGCCTGGTTTACTTGGACGACATCATAGTTCTTGGAAGAACTTTTGAAGAACATTTGAGAAATCTTCGTCAAGTATTTGAAAAACTTAAGGCAGCCAAGTTAAAATTGGGACCGACAAAGTGTAAACTGTTCCAGCAAGAAGTTCATTACCTTGGTCATGTGATCACTACAGCAGGGATTAAGACTGATCCTAGTAAGATAGAAGCTGTAAGAGACTGGCCTCCACCACAAGATGTTCATCAACTTCGTAGTTTTATTGGACTTTGCACCTACTATAGAAGATTTGTCAAAGGTTTCTCCAACATCGCAAGGCCATTACATCGTCTGACAGAAGAGGGCCAGCGGTTTATGTGGACCACCGAATGCGATATAGCCTTTCAACAGCTAAAGAAAACTCTTTCCACAGCACCAGTGCTAGCGTACCCACAAACTGGAAAACAATTCGTAATAGATACTGACGCAAGTAACACAGGAGTTGGTGCTGTGCTTTCACAAGAACAAGACGGACAAGAGAGAGTTATTGCATACTTTAGTAAAACTTTATCCAAACCAGAGCGGAATTACTGTGTAACACGCAAAGAACTGTTAGCAATAGTAAAAGCAATAGAACATTTTCATCATTATCTCTATGGCCAGAAATTCCTTATACGTACTGATCATGCTGCACTTAGATGGTTATTAAACTTCAAAAACCCTGAAGGACAAATCGCTAGGTGGATACAACGGTTACAAGAATACGATTTCTCCATCGAACATCGAAGTGGTAAAATGCATAAGAATGCAGATGCTCTTTCCAGGCGCCCATGTATTGACAACTGTAAACATTGCTATAATGCAGAACTGAAATTTGAAACTAAAGAGATAATGCCCATAAGACAAATAGTATCGACACAAACAAACAGTGACGCCCCTAACATCTGGAATCCAATTGAAATCAGGAAGGCTCAACTAGATGATGAAGACATAAAACCAATATTAGAATTGATTGAAAAATCGGATGTAAGACCTAATTGGGAGCAAATCTCGAGGTATAGTCCAACTACTAAAAGTTACTGGGCACAGTGGGACTCCTTAAAAATGGAAGACGGAGTATTATACAGAAGATGGGAGAATCCCACTGGACGGCTGATCCGTTGGCAGATAATCCTTCCTCGATCCCGAGTGGAACTTGTGATGAAAGATGTACATGATAGTGCCACTGGAGGACACTTCGGTGTTAATAAGACATTAGCCAAAGCCAGGGAACGATTTCATTGGCTGAAAAGTAGGGCAGACGTTGAGAGATGGTGTAGGCAATGTGAAGCCTGTGCAGCAAAGAAAGGCCCTAAGACTAGGAGTCGGGGTAAGCTGCAGACGTATAACGTTGGTGCCCCTTTTGAAAGAATAGCCATTGATGTAATGGGTCCGTTTCCTAGAACTGATGATGGAAATCGATATTTATTAGTGGTAATGGATTATTTCACAAAGTGGCCTGAGGTATATCCCATCCAAGACCAGGAAGCAACAACAGTGGCTGAGATGATAGTTAATAACTTCATTAGTAGGTATGGAGTACCTTTACAACTCCACTCTGATCAAGGACGGAATTTTGAATCCAATGTATTTAAAGGCATCTGTCAACTATTAGGCATTCAGAAAACCAGAACAACTCCCTTACACCCTCAGTCGGATGGTATGGTTGAAAGGTTCAATAGAACAATTGCTCAGCATTTAGCATTATTTGTGAACGACCACCAACGTGACTGGGATCGCCATGTACCACTCCTTTTGCTGGCATATAGAACGGCAGTGCATGAGACAACTGGACAGACACCTTCCATGATGATTTTTGGAAGAGAGTTACGTCTTCCCTGTGACCTTTTATATGGTCGGCCCGAAGCAATGCCTGTGTCCACTCCACAATACGTACAAGAATTGCAACAACGACTAGAAGAAATCCATCACTCCGTTAGACATAACATCGACATAACAAGTGACAGAACCAAAACAAGATATGACAGTAAAATAAATGGAACTATTTTCAATCAAGGAGATCTTGTCTGGCTATACAGTCCACATAGAAAGAAAGGACTATCTCCAAAACTTCAGAAACCTTGGGAAGGTCCATATACAATAGTTAACAGGATTAATGACGTGGTATATCGCATTCGTCGACGTCCAGCTACAAAGTGCAAGGTGGTTCACGTGGATCGTTTGGCCCCGTTTCATCGAAGAACTGAAGAAACTTTGGAATCCAGAATTGTTCGGGACGAACAAGACCTAGGAAGGGGGCAGTGTTACGACAGAAGGAATCTGGCAACCGAAAGCAAAAAGTTTCAGCCAACGAATAAGAACGTTGGGAGAATTTGGAGAAGAAGAGTGGAGCGTTAACGGTCGTGGTATTGTAACGGTCGTTGTGTATTGTAACGGTCGGTGAGTTCGAAAATGGACGGTGAGCTGTTCTGAGACAGTGCGCGTAAGTATCAAGAAGTAACTTGATGTGTTGTGTATATGCGGAAGGATAAAAGTGGGATCTTTTATCGTTAAGTATCAAGAAGTAACTTGATGTGTTGTGTATACGCGGAAGTATAAAAGTGGGAACTTTTATGGCTAACTTCGAATGTCTACACGGACTGTCTTTTTGTTCGGCTACTGTGTGAAAAGTTATTAGCACAGGACGAGAATTGGTTTACGAGTGAAGATCTTCGGGTGACCTGGTAAATCAAGTAAAAGGTAGTATTTAGTAAAATACACAGAGCTGATATTGTGTGCTCTACGCAGGAAGATTGATGACTTGTGCATGTTAATAGTTGATTTGTTAATAAGATATTTCATCCATATTTCCTTTGTAACAATTTACCTTGTATTGAATTTGGTTTTGAAATATAGCTTTTAATACTCACGTTCAGTGGCTATCCATTTTTTGTAATCCGCAACAATATTGAAGAGGAATCTAGGATAGCGATTGTCATATACCTTAGAATTCTTTTAACCTCCTCCCAACTTGTAATATACAATGTTGTCAATTTGCATTCTTGATTTTCAGGGGCTGGGGTGGCTCAGTCGATAGCGCGCCAGGCTCGTAATCTGTAGTTTCCAGGTTCGAGTCCCAGCTGGGTCAGCGTTGAGATTTTTCTCCGCAAAATTCCCCGCCCTGCCCACGGTCAGTAGGGGACACCGATGGGCTTGGAAAGGCCGCCGTCCGTCGGATGGGACGTTAAGCCGTGGCCCCGTGTGCGGGAGAGCCATACCCTGTGCACGTTAAAGAACACGCTGGATGGCCTTGACGGGAGGCTACCATCTGTCTCGCAACAGCTGTTCCAGTGGGTCCCCTCCCCCAACCTTCTCTGAGCCTTCGGAGTCCATGTGACCTGGCCATTTAGCCCATGGTGTGCAAAAAAGTGGCGCTCAGAGGTAAAACAACCCAACCATTGATTTTCATCTCTTTAAAATTGAAACGCTCTTTAATATGAATTCAGTGGCAACAGAAGCAAACAGCTAAAATACTTCCTCGAACTCGGGCCTAAATATATCACTGAAACTACTCAGAAGTTTACGGAGCCACTACGGAATATAGAGGAAACGTTGTTTACGGTTCTTCTGATTTTTTGAGGTGATCTCAGTTATTGTGTTATGTCTGAGCATCAGTCATAATGCTGGAACACAAAAATTTCATTTTAGTAATCCCTGGAAGAGGAGGGAAGGGGGAAAAAATGAAAGCCCCTTTCGGTATTATACTCCTGTATTTAATTCATTGAGCAGAAAAGAAAGTTTCTCTCACACAGAAAAAACAATTCAGTCGTAGTAAAATGAAATTCCAAAATGTTTTTTTAGCTCAACTGAAAAGTAGTTTGAAAATGTAAGCAAATAATGAACAGACTTCAATTCAATCGCAATTAAAATATGGGGTATCCTAAAATGAAAGTATCAACTAGAAGAACTCATATCGCCTCTGGCGCATATGGGAATCCCGTTTCCAAAGAGAATTTTTTTTCCTTTACTTGTTTTTTTCTCTTCTTACATGTTTTAATTCGAGCTAATGGATGATGCAGGGGGGGGGGGGGGTAAATGCAAATACAGCAGACTCCTAAGTAGAACGAAATGCCGGTTAATCCGAAAATTATGTCAGAAAATAAAAATGGCAAATGACAAAAATACTAACTGTACTGTATTTTAATTAATAATTTGTTGTACAATATTAACAATTTACTCACATTCACTTGAAAAAGTCCATGATTCTTCTGTTTCTTTGAACTTAACACTTTTTTACCTGCAAAGTCTTGCCATTTTTTAATACACATCACTCAGTCGCAGATGAGGCCTGTTGTTGTTCAATGCAACATCAAAAGCTTCTTTTCCTTTAATATGGCTAACTTTCCCTTCTTCCTCTTCTTCACTCTCCGCTTCTTCTCCGTTCCCTTCTTCCTCTTCTTCACTCTCCGCTTCTTCTCCGTTCCCTTCTTCCTCTTCTTCACTCTCCGCTTCTTCTCCGTTCCCTTCTTCCTCTTCTTCACTCTCCGCTTCTTCTCCGTTCCCTTCTTCCTCTTCTTCTCCGTTCCCTTCTTCCTCTTCTTCACTCTCCGCTTCTTCTCCGTTCCCTTCTTCCTCTTCTTCACTCTCCGCTTCTTCTCCGTTGATTTTCTTCACTCTCCGCTTCTTCTCCATGATTTTCTTCTGTTTCTTTGAACTTAACACTTTTTTACCTGCAAAGTCTTGCCATTTTTTAATAAACATCACTCAGTCGCAGATGAGGCCTGTTGTTGTTCAATGCAACATCAAAAGCTTCTTTTCCTTTAATATGGCTAACTTTCCCTTCTTCCTCTTCTTCACTCTCCGCTTCTTCTCCGTTCCCTTCTTCCTCTTCTTCACTCTCTGCTTCTTCTCCGTTCCCTTCTTCCTCTTCTTCACTCTCCGCTTCTTCTCCGTTCCCTTCTTCCTCTTCTTCACTCTCCGCTTCTTCTCCGTTCCCTTCTTCCTCTTCTTCACTCTCCGCTTCTTCTCCGTTCCCTTCTTGGCAGACTGCATTGATAATTTCGTCATCATTCAGTGTTTCGTTTTCCAACTGTTCATCACCTTTTAACCATTTTTCAATGTCATCTTCTTCAAGTGTGTCACATCCAGGCAACAGTTTAAAGTAATTAAGCAGCGAAATATTGTCATTATCCGTCATACCTTCGGCAGGTACAGGCTCATTCGATACTTTTGTCGTCTTTGGTACTTTCTACACAGTTTTCAACTTCGGGCCAAAGTTTTCTCCATGACTTCAGAAATGTTGCACGAGGCATTTCTTCAAAAGCTCTTGCCAACATGTAGATCACATCCTTGATATTTATTGTTTCCAAAGCATTTAAAAGTCCTATTCCGTCATTTTCGGTTCGCTGTAGAATTTCTGAAAGAAGTTTTCTCCTGTATCGCCTTTTTAAACTTACGAGCTCGCCTTGATCCATTGGTTGCACTAAAGATGTTACATTAGGTGGCAAAAACATCGCTTTTATTTTGTCAGAAATGAGTTCACTTGGGTGTGTTGGGGGCATTGTCGAGAATGAGTAGGACCTCTACAGGCATTTGAAGACTTGTCAAGTGGTTTTTTTACTTTTGAATCAAATTCTGTAAAGAACCACACTTTAAACAAATATGAGTCTATTGAAGTAGACTTTTGAGCTTTGTAACAAACTGGCAGAGCAGCTAAATTTAAATGCTTGAATGCTCGGGTTTTGCTAATTTCCCAATTACAGAAAGAGGAAGTTTTTGCATACTGCAGCATTTCCACCCACAGCCACAGTGATTCTTTCTTTGTTTTTGTTTTAAATCCTGATGCTGAGGTTTATTGCTCTGTCGCAAATGTTTTTGTTGGAAGAAGTTTAAAATTTAACCCAGTCTCATCTACATTGTAGATTTGTTCTGTGCATAGGCCTTCTTTTTCAATAAGCACTAAAAGTTTTTCTGAAAATTCCTTTGCTGCTAATGGATCAGCTGACAATTTCTCACCACAAACACCAAGGTAAAGAACACCATGCCGTTTTTTCCAGCGAGAAAGCCATTCCTTGCTTCCTGAAAATCTCCCCCATTATCGATTTTAGAATGAAGGATTAAAGATTCTTTCAGAATTCGCCCACTGATTGGCGTTCTTTTTCGACGCTCTTGCTTGAACCATAACTAAAGTGCATCACCGACAATTTCATATTCCAACTTTTTAAGAGTTCACCAAGAAGAAAGAGTTTTTTCAGACTCGACTTGAGTGCTAAAATCTTGTAGAGATTTTCTATTCCTTCCCTAATCATTTACCGTGCTTTTACCAATACCTAGTTCATCACAAATATGCTTTACTGAATCACCTTTGTCTAACGTTCTAACGCTTTTAATTTCATCTCCATCGTAACGATATTACGCTTACGTTTGCGCCCACTCATTTTGTACAGTCGCTCAAAAAAGTATCCGAACACTATGGCTGATTACAGAATTCAGAAAAAATATCTGGCAAAGATTTCTTTTAGAAATTAGTGATCTGGCAACCTTCGTGTCACGTGATTACAGAATTCAGGAAAAATATCTGGAGCGTGTACAGCAACTGTACACGCTCCAGTTACCGTTCACAGCAAACTGGAGCGTGTGCAGTAACTGCACACGCTCCAGTTTGCTGTGAACGGTAACTGCACACGCTCAATATTTCCGTGAGTGAGCCCACACGATCTAGTATCAAAATAATACGACCACCTATGTACCATACAATAATTAATAGATCACAACACACACTCGTGTATATGTACTACACTGTACATTGTAATATTCACAAAGAATAACTGAATCAAATATGTACTGTACTATAAACAAACAGTACATATTGTACAAAACACGCGGCGACTTGCTTCCGCTTCTTGGAATTGAAGCAAATAAACAAAGCAAGCGGCGACTTGGAACGACAGGTTAAAGCGGAGGCCTGTTGAGCCGAGACTGGATAAGAGAGAGGCTACTCTAGTAATATTTTATTAGTAATTATAGAGCATAAGAAGTATTTGTTGTTTATTCCTTAAATTTGAAAAGTCGCTGTTCTCACATTCATCTGAGAAAAGACCGCAGATTGTTGCTGTCAGCGGAATTCGTTAAACATTTCGCCGTTTCCATGTTCCGTTTCCATCTCTGATGATATAAATTAAAAGTACCTAAGAATTTGAAAAAAGAGGTAAATTTTACAATTCCATTAGTACCAATCCAACTAAAAAGCGTTTTTCTGTTATCTGTTAAAATACAACAGTTGCGTTTCCAGAGTGGAACTGAATTAAATTCATAAATTCAGTTCCACACTGGGCGTAAGGGGTCAACTGATGGATGCCAATGGAAACTCCATCACCTTTGTATTCCACCACCAAAATTTCAAATTTGAAACATAGATACATCATTTGCAATATTCGCTAATTTTGAATTTGCAATTTTTTCCATCGTTAGAAAGCGAAATTACGGTATAGCTTTTCGGATATTCGAAAAGTGCGATGCATAACAGTTCATCAACACCTGAAAGTAATTCCTAATTTATCTCTAAAAACGAACAATTATTTTTTTAAATACAACATTGCGCTTTCCCACCCCTTCTGGGGGTAAAAGTGGAAATCAATGTTGTCAATGCAAAATGATATGCACATTTCAGAACAAAAGTTTTAAATTTCTAGCATTAAAGGGCTCAGTTATAACTTTTGGAGATTCGGAAAGTGCTAACTAGCAATATTTTATCAATACCTATTCAACACAAAAAGAATTTTTCAATTTTAGGCCCTAAACTGGCGTAGTAGTTAAACTACGCTTCTGCCCTTAAATGTCGCGGGCCCTTGGACTCATAGGAGCAGAATTTAAAAAAATAATAATAATTGTTATTTTACAGAATTGGCGAAAACCTATTTGAAGGCTTCACGTACGAACTCTCAAAAGAATGTGTTGAAACCTTGAAAAAATAAAATTATTTATTGCAGCCCGGGCCCACTTGCTACAGCTGTTCCGTGAAAAAAACGTGCTAGTCCCTCCTGGGAGGGGACCCAATGGACAGCTGGTAGCCTGTCGTCTGGGCCATCCAGCGTATTCTTTAACGTGCACAGAGTATGCCTCTCCCCCCATACACTCCTGGGAGGGGACCCAATGGACAGCTGGTACCTGTCGTCAGGGCCATCCAGCGTATTCTTTAACGTGCACAGAGTATGCCTCTATCCCCCATACACTCCTGGGAGGGGACCCAATGGACAGCTGGTAGCCTGTCGTCGGGGCCATCCAGCGTATTCTTTAACGTGCATAGAGTATGCCTCTCCCCCCATACACTCCTGGGAGGGGACCCAATGGACAGCTGGTACCTGTCGTCAGGGCCATCCAGCGTATTCTTTAACATGCACAGAGTATGCCTCTCCCCCCATACACTCCTGGGAGGGGATCCAATGGACAGCTGGTCCAGGCAGTAGGGAACACCGATGGTCGGGGCCATCCAGCGTATTCTTTAACGTGCACAGAGTATGCCTCTCCCCCCATACACTCCTGGGAGGGGACCCAATGGACAGCTGGTAGCCTGTCGTCGGGGCCATCCAGCGTATTCTTTAACGTGCACAGAGTATGCCTCTCCCCCATACACTCCTGGGAGGGGACCCAATGGACAGCTGGTACCTGTCGTCAGGGCCATCCAGCGTATTCTTTAACGTGCACAGAGTATGCCTCTCCCCCCATACACTCGTGGGAGGGGACCAATGGACAGCTGGTAGCCTGTCGTCGGGGCCATCCAGCGTATTCTTTAACGTGCACAGAGTATGCCTCTCCCCCCATACACGGAGCAACGACTTAAGGTCCCATCTGACGGACGGCGGCCTTTTCAAACCCATCGGTGTTCCCTACTGCCTGAGGGTAGGGAGTTTCGCAGAGATGAATCTCAAAGTTAGTCCAGGTGGGACTTGAATCTGGGACGCGGAGATTAGGAGCCCGGCGTGCTACCGACTGAGCCCCTTTGCCGGCCCATCTGTCAGGAGCTTGTCAGTGTAATACGCAACAGAGATCATCTGTGAGAAAAGCGAGAAATCAGCAGAGAGATAGCTAAACGAAAAAT
Source organism: Ryuthela nishihirai (assembly GCA_038380435.1). Classification (NCBI taxonomy): domain Eukaryota; kingdom Metazoa; phylum Arthropoda; class Arachnida; order Araneae; family Heptathelidae; genus Ryuthela; species Ryuthela nishihirai. Next base: position 10,933,670 of record JAWZYU010000009.1, read on the forward strand.
ATCGATGTCTCATCCTGGACGAGAATCAGGTGCTTTAATCAATAGCCAAACGATGCACTACAATCATTTTCGTATTTGCTCTAAATACGAAAAGCTGGAATTTCGGTTGACATCGTCCCATAAGATGTGTGGACCTCGGTGATCACGCAAATGGTAGAGTTTTTTTTTAGATTGGCGTCGTAGGGTTTGCCTAGTGACGTAAAAACAAAATGCTTTTGTCTCGCCAGTTTACATCTTGCAAAATAAGTATGGGTTGGGTTGTTTTACCTCTGAGCGGCACTTTTTTGCACACCATGGGCTAAATGGCCAGGTCACATGGACCCCGAAGGCTCAGAGAAGGTTGGGGACCCACTGGAAGAGCTGTTGGGAGACAGATGGTAGCCTCCCGTCAAGGCCATCCAGCGTGTTCTTTAACGTGCACAGGGTATGGCTCTCCCGCACACGGGCCACGGCGTAACGTTCCATCCGACGGACGGCGGTCTTTTCAAGACCATCGGTGTTCCCTACTGACCGTGGGCAGGGCGGGGAATTTTACGGAGACAAATCTCAACGCCGACCCAGCTGGGACTCGAACCTGGGAACTACAGATTACGAGCCTGGCGCGCTACGACTGAGCCACCCCCGCCCCTCGCAAAATAAGTATGAAATCATTGGAAGTACGAAAGCGAATACGAAGTCTTCTGACATTTTGTTACCAGACTTGAAATTATGAAATTATGCAAGAAAGAAAGCTTAAATTTTCAGATTTTCAAGCACAAAAGTAAATATGAAAGTGTATGTTCCATGCTTGCAAATATGAAATCTTTGCAATGTGATAGCCTAGGGTTCAATGAAACAATTCTTACCAGAGATGCGGGATCACTAACAATTTGTCTAATTAATAACACAAATCTGCATATCGAAATCAGCAGGCAATTTCGTTTCTGATTTGCAATTCTAATGCCGCTTCAATGCAATGCATCTCGTTGCAGCTGAGGGACGATTCAGAGAGAGAGAGAAATAAACAAGCATCCCTTTATGAGGGAATTATTCAAGCGAAGGCTGCGAGCAAATTCTTTTGATTTTTGTGGTTAAATGATATGCGATGGGGAAGAGGAGAGGGTTTTGGGTTGCTTTATCTCTGAGCGGCACTTTTTTGCACACCATGGGCTAAATGGCCAGGTCACATGGACCCCGAAGGCTCAGAGAAGGTTGGGGGAGGGGACCCACTGGAACAGCTGTTGGGAGACAGATGGTAGCCTCCCGTCAAAGCCATCCAGCGTGTTCTTTAACGTGCACAGGGTATGGCTCTCCTGCACACGGGACCACGGCTTAACGTCCCATCCGACGGACGGCGGCCTTTCCAAGCCCATTGGTGTCCCCTACTGACCGTGGGCAGGGCGGGGAATTTTTGCGGAGATAAATCTCAACGCTGACCCAGCTGGGACTCGAACCTGGGAACTACAGATTACGAGCCTGGCGCCAGACTGAGCCACCCCCGCCCCAGAGGAGAGGGAAAGACTGTAAGATAAAAAACGAAATATTAGAGGGTTTAGTTGTTTCATCTTTCAGTGGCATATTTTTGCAGGCAATAGGCTAAATGGCCAGGTCACACGGACCCAAAGGGCTAAGAGAAGGTTAGGGAAGGGTATCCACTGAGCAGTTGTTACAAAGAATACGCTGGAATGCCTTGACGGGAGACAGATGGAGACATCCAGAGTCATCCATCATATTCTTTAACATGCACACGAAACCACGGCTTAGCTCCGACGGATGGCTGCTTTTCCAAGGCCGTCTGTGCTCCTTTTCTCACTGGAGGCAGGATAAGGGTTACCGGAAATAAAATATTTGAGTAACATAAATGTTATTTAACGCAAAAGACACCTGTTTATAGAAAAAGAAATGGTAAATAAATTACCAAATTAAATAGGAACGGACCTTAATATTCTGGCAGACTTTTTTTTGAGAAAAATAAATATGTATATTTTACGTTCCTTTCCATTTCTTAAATTCTCCGAGAGGGGGAGATGGTTCCCTTCGTCAACTCTACAATATCCGCCCTTGATGTAAAACAGTAATATAAATAAATATTCAAGTTTTTGTCTGTTCCAATCAACTAGTGTAGGGGTTCTCAACGTGGGGTACGCGGTAAAATTTTTCGGGGTATGCCGTGAGAGCTCAAAAGTTGCTAGATCTAGTAACAAAGTCAGTGTTTTATTTTATTCCCATTGTTATACTATAACTGTATAGTTTTATCTAACTATACAAGGGGTACGCCAGGTTTTCTCCCACCGTGAATATCGGAGTTTTAAAATCTTCTTCTCTTTCTAGAAGCAAAGGAAAAATATTATTTACACTGAAGTTTAAAGCAACGAAAGAACTTATTTCGAACAGTTTTCTGAATTAGTGATAGACTGTTACTCTGTCGTACCCGAATTTCTGAAATGTTGCCTTCAACGCGACTTCACCTGAAAAAGTTCGGTTTGAACACAAACCCAATGCGTCGTGCAGCCCTGAAACCCCTTGGACCATTTCTGTTTTATTTTCTTAGCCTTGCAGTCGCTTCTCGTCCTGACGAACGTATTCAGCGATGAGCTCGAAAGGTCTACGCGTCTTCCCCCTCTGACCCCGAAGAGCCGACCTTTTTCAGCCGGCCGTCAATGGCGCGACTGTCAGCCCCAGACGGCCCAACTGGCCGTCGTTAGCCCTAATCTGCGGCCGTTCCTCGGCTGGCTCGCCGGCGCTCCGCCACCGACCTGTCACCGCCAGAGACGCCAACTAAATAAACTCCGTCGAGCCGGACTCCCGGAGTTTTCGAAATTACGGAGACGACGCAAGGCCCGTGGAGCCCCGGATCACGCATTATTGGCAGCGAGAGTATCAGCGGGAGGTCCGGCCTCGGTCCCGCCGAGGCTCCCCGCTGGGTCCCAGGGCTGCCAGGCACACGCTGATGCGGCTAGTGGGGCCCGTGCTGATGGTGGCTCTGCCCATCGATGGAGCGAGGGTGAGGCGGCTGCGGCGGCAGTGACACATGCAGCAGGACAGGTTGGGCTCTCCTCTCTTGTCTTACAGGCCTATCAAGTAGGATCATAAACGCTACCTCCAACTAAAGCAGGTCTATCGCGGAGAACGAATGGTTACACTAACACACTTGCAGGATATTGTCTCGGACATTTCGACTGGGGTCTGTCTGATCTCTCGGCATTCGCTCATCAGTTGGATTAAATTTTTCGTTATAAACCGCAAGAATGTAAAAACAAAACCACACGAAAATATTTTATTCGTCTCTAACAGTTTTTATCCTTCATCTGATTCTAAAAAATTTCCCTAATGCTCGGGTTTCTAACTTTCCTTCCATAATTTAGTGAAAATTTCAAATATTTTCTGTAGAATTAAGCTACTGAATAAATGCTTTTCACAGTTAAATGCTTATACCTTATATATCTACAAATATCTTTTATCATAACTTCTGAAATTCTTTATTAAACTAAGTTTTTATGAAGCAGTGGACAATGCATTTTTGTTGGGTTGTTTTACCTCTGAGCGGCACTTTTTTGCACACCATGGGCTAAATGGCCAGGTCACATGGATCCCGAAGGCTCAGAGAAGGTTGGGGAGGGGACCCACTGGAACAGCTGTTGGGAGACAGATGGTAGCCTCCCGTCAAAGCCATCCAGCGTGTTCTTTAACGTGCACAGGGTATGGCTCTCCCACACACGAGGCCAAGGCTTAACGTCCCATCCGACGGACGGCGGCCTTTCCAAGCCCATCGGTGTCCCCTACTGACCGTGGGCAGGGCGGGGAATTTTGCGGAGATAAATCTCAACGCTGACCCAGCTGGGACTCGAACCTGGGAACTACAGATTACGAGCCTGGCGCGCTACCGACTGAGCCACCCCCGCCCCAAAAACGACAAAAGCAGTCATGCCTTGCCCGGGGCTCGAACCCAGGTCCCTTAGATCAGTAGCCAAGCGCGCTAACCACTCGGCCATGGGACGGCTGCATTTTTATGGTGCACTAGCTGTCTTAAGAGACTTTTGTTTGTGATGAGACCAAAACTTCCCGAAATGGCCATTCTTTAAGAGTTCCGTTCTCTTTCCCTCGTCTATTTTCTCTCCCTTCTCTAGATATATGTCTGTAGTATTTAGAATTTGAAATGCATCGAGCATCTTTAAGAGATGATGTCCATGGAAAAAAATGGGCGGGAGTGGCTCAGTCGGTAGTGCACCAGGTTCGTAATCTATAGTTCCCAGGTTCGAGTCCCAGCTGGGTCACCGTTGAGATTTATCTCCGCAAAATTCCCCGCCCTGCCCACGGTCAGTAGGAGACACCAATGGGCTTGGAAAGGTCGCCGTCCGTCGGATCGGCCGTTAAGCCGTGGCCCCTTGTGCGGGAGAGCCACACTCTGTGCACGTTAAAGAACACGCTGGATGGCCTTGACGGGAGACTACCATCTGTCTCCCAACAGCTGTTCCAGTGGGTCCCCTCCCCCAACCTTCTCTGAGCCTTCGGGGTCCATGTGACCTGGCCATTTAGCCCATGGTGTGCAAAAAAGTGCCGCTCAGAGGTAAAACAACCCAACCCATGAAAAAATGCGCACTAGTAAGAAGAAATGAAATAGCCAATATGTTTATATTGTTTTATTATGTACATATTAATTTTTACGTTATATTACACATCGTTCAATTTTCTTAAAAGCGGTTGATCATAAAAATTTTAAATATTATGTTAATAATAAGAACGAAAATTTATTCATTTTATCGTCTAATTTCATCACACAAATATAATCGATTTTGAACAGTGTTAATATTTTTTTTCTTGTCTGAGATCGTAAAATACCAGAGGTTAGAACCAGAGGTTCAAGACAGTAAGCCCATAGCGCAGCTCTAAGATGAGATGGACGCTTAGTATTAAGGCGTTCAAGAAAATTTTTCACATCCATAGCAAATAATTGTATGAAAGGATCTGAACCAACTAGAGATAGTTTCTGACTCTTCTCGGTCCTATAGTTCCCATTCATCAGAAATCAGTAAGAGGTTCACGATATGAAAAACTTGCCGACATTTTTTTGGGCTAAGCTGATATAAATAGCGAAAAAGCTGTTATTATATAAGTGAACGTACACATTAGAGATTATTCTGGCTTTGTCGGAGTAATTTATACTTCTTGTAATTGGGAAAAAAATAAGTAAAAATATTTTTGATTACAATAACTCCTCAAGCAACTGTTTGTCACAGAGGTCTGACAGGAGCCTGTCAGTTTATATGCCAGAGTAGAAGGTCTGAGAGGATGGCAGGACCTCAGCAGAAAAACGACACATACATCCATGCCTTACCCGGGACTCGAACCCAGGTCCCTCAGATAGTATTTATAAATAAACATCATGCTCCTATTGATTATTTTTTTACGTATTACCTACTTTTAATACGCGAGTGCCTCATTGCGTTTATAATGATGTTACCCAAGACTTCAGACGAAAAAATTTCAATTTCTGCTACCAACATTTCTAATATTTTTTGTTACAAATAGCATTAACATTTTAATTTTGGCATAAAATAATTATAATTAATAATATAACAATAAAATAAATGATTAGCGATATGTATTTTTGTTCATATGTCTTATGATGCGTCAGAGTTTCCCCCCCCCCAAATCGAGCTTGTGTTCAACAATTGTCGAAATAGTTTAGGTTTCGAAAAATTCAGACTGAACTCATCTCTAGTATACATGAGAGTGTCAAACTTAAATCATGTAAGAGCGAAATCAGTCACTCTTCAGTACATTGGGTTGTTTTACCTCTGAGCGGCACTTTTTTGCACACAATGGGCCAGGTCACATGGACCCCGAAGGCTCAGAGAAAGTTGGGGAAGGGGACCCACTGGAATAGCTGTTGGGAGACAGATGGTAGCCTCCCGTCAAGTCCATCCAGCGTGTTCTTTAACGTGCACAGAGTATGGCTCTCCCGCACACGGGGCCACGGCTTAATCGTCCCATCCGACGGACGGCGGCCTTTCCAAACCCATCGGTGTCCCCTACTGACCGTGGGCAGGGCGGGGAATTTTGCGGAGATAAATCTCAACGCTGACCCAGCTGGGACTCGAACCTGGGGAGTACATATTACGAGCCTGGCGCGCTACCGACTGAGCCACCCCCGCCCCACTCTTCAGTACAATGCAGGTCGTATTTTAAGCAGTTATAAGCAAAACTAAATTACTTACATTGTTGCTTTATTATTTAAATGTTGCATACTTTTAATGCTAAAATAGAAATCTTAATTTCATTTGTAGTGTCATCATCTTTGGAAGAACTCGACCATACTCTCCACACTCTCGTGAGATGATAGCAGCCAAGCTAGTAAGCCACAAATTGGCTCCCATGATTATGACGGAACGTATTGCTTATTGACCGCACACCAGAACCTCGCAGGACACGTGTTTCAGTCCCCTTGTATATGGTACGAAAAATGTTTTACATAACGAATAAAAATGTACGAAAAACTATTTCTTACATTCTGAGGAAAAGAGGCAAACAAATGGCGTATTGTGTTTTTTTTTTTATAAAGCCAGAGTGATTTACTATAAAAAACTCTTTTGGGTTTTAAACTCAAAAATATCTTTTTTAACCTGCATACTGAAGTCTACCAGGAAAAAAAAAATGTCACTGATTACATGTGGTGGAGTTTTTATTTCACAGACAGGAAATCTCGCATTTCCAGCCCTAAAAGCACTCATCATCGTTTGCCTCTAGAGTGCAACTTTCAAAACGCTGTCTTGCACTTGCTGCATTTCTCATCGAATGAGTTTAAGTAATGCACTGCAGCTTTTCCCCTCCTCAATCATTCCTCCAGTTCATTCATTTTCTTCTGCGCAAACATTTTCAATTCATCTCGTGATCCATTTCCCTCCCTGTCTTCCATAAGCACATACAACATCTCTTTCGCTGTCCCACCCATTCCAACCCCCGTGATTTCCTCCCTGGCCGTGGGGTCAAGGGTATGCGCTCCCTCCCTCACACCTGCACCAGACATTACGGACGCCCATCCCGGCTGTTTACCGAGGGGTGTGGCAGCGCTACTGAGGGGTCGGGCGGGCCGGATACAGGAGCAGAGAGGCCAGCTCGACATGCTCAGCGTGTTCGCCATCAGTAATTACCCTTTCAGTGCAATGGCCACTGTCTCTGCGACTAATTAGTGGGGAATGAAATCACTCGCGTGGGTCGGGGCTGAAAGGTCGCATGACGAGAATGCGGAATGATCCTCTTTGCTCCTGAGATAACAAGCAGATTGCGAAGAGGATGGGCATTAGAGAAATGTCATCCTCCTCATCTTCAGTTCAGTGAGGATGGAACAAAAGAGAGAGTTGATTGAAGTCATTCCCGTTTCATCCATAATGTCTTCAGATGCAGGAATCGGGGTTAGTTTTGGTTGTAGCATTATGTGACGATTAACACTTGAGATGATTGAAACGTGAGTAGTGTCAACCCAACCCAGGTCACCCTCACGCACTGTGCTTTCCCCCCCCCTATAACGTCACCGACCCCAAGCGCGAGGCCACTTTGGACTTTGACCCCTATGTCGCAAACGCCCACGTTGCCTTCTCAGATTGAACTTTGACCCCTATGTCGCAACTGTCATGGGATATGGTACCCAGTCACGCTCCTTATTAATATTCATATTTCATATTTCACTCCTCCTTATTAAAATCACCACCTTTATTAAAACCAGTGGCGCCATCTAGTGTATATAATGAGTACTATTTTTAGAAAAACCCTCGATTTTAGTCGTAATTTCCCAACAGCTGTTCCAGTGGGTGTCCTTCCCCAACCTTCTCTGAACCTTCGGGTCCTTGTGACCTGGCCATTTAGCCCATGGTGTGCAAAAAAAAAGTGCCGCTCAAAGCTAAAGTAACCCAACTATAACGATAACGGTCCGGATCTAAAAAAATAATTGAGAATCCGGGATAAGGGGATGAGCTGAATTGGAGTGAATCAGACATTCTAGTGGATTTTTCCCTCCTCGGTTACACCAATTAAAAACTAATAATTTAGATATGCATCCTGATGTTTTCACCTCTGTTCCGGTTATTAAAATTATTCGCTGCGAGTGGGCAAAGATTCCTTGACTTTTCCTTAGATAGGGCTTGCTCAGAATCACAGGGCGCCTATAGCTATGCCTTGAAAACAAAACAAAAAAAGGAGAAACAAAGTGGAAGCTGTGTTCTGCACGTAGGAAAATCGTTTGTCAAACATTTTATTATCGCATAACCTCGCAATGATTTCATCTGAATGTGAAACCAAAAGAAAAACCAGACTGCTGCAAAGAATGTTCTCGCTACTCTCCTGAAGAGGTTCTGTGGATTCATTGGCTATCTCTTCTAGAAAGGAACAGAGAAGAGAGCATACAAGTGAAGCTCAAGTGCCTCGCTGCTTTTGAAGAAGAAATAAGAGAAGTTGAAAAATCGACATTCGGTGGGGTCGATCTATTCTGCTGTCATCTCTCTTATTGTCCTCTCGGTCGAGCAGCGAAGCACATCGGGCCACTCACCTGGGGTCAAAGGTCGTCTTGCGGTGGAACCACTCTCTCTCTCTGTACGTTATAGGGGGGTGGAAAAAGATGGAGCGTGACTGATCTGTTCTGTAGAACGAAAAAACCGAGAAGGAAGAAAAGAACCTGTGGTTTTACATCCGCTCTTGTATAAAGGATAGTCAGCCATATCCAGATTTGTGATCTGTTTCAAACAGGGCCATGCAAATCCTGGCCAGCGGGTCACATGGCGACTGGCAGGAAATACTGCTGCGGCATTGTTTATGTATTGAATATGATATTGCGGGTTTTGAAGTTAAACGGAATATTTATGTGGGAGTTAATTCGGCTGAGAAAACGCATTCCAAGTTAATGCTTTTGTTTACTATGTCAGATGTGTTAGTGCGACCTTCAGTTGATCTCGCATGTCTGACTTTGGTCCCCTGATCTGAAAAGTTTCCACGAGCTTACTTTAAATGCATTTTGTTTAAAGTACTGAGTTTTGAGTAAGAACTGTTAACTTCTTTCATTCCTGAGAAGCACTTTTGTGTACACAACAGGTCACAAGGACCCCAAGCTCAGAGATGGGTAAGGAAAGGCGTTAAATAGGATTGGGTTATCTTGTTTTACCTCTGAACTCTCTTTATTTTTGCACAAAATGGGTCAAATAACCAGGTCACAAGGACCCCAAGAGTGGTATATGGACCCTCAGAAATGCGAAATTTGAGTTCAGCTGAACAAAATTGTTCATTTATCCTGATGCGAAGGAATATTTACTGTAGCAATGTTGTTTACTCCTCATGTACATTGTAATGCTACTTTTTACTTCTCGTGCAGTTTGAAATATTTTTTGTGTACTTATGTACACTCAGCGGCCACTTTATTAGGTACAGTGCCATGTTAGGTGAATAGTTAACTCAGATACAGAACTCAGTAACTTCTGAAATAAGCTTTTTATGAAAAAAATATGACTGAAGATATTTTTAGGATCTCAATCGAATCTATTTAAATCTCATTTCCAACAATGTGCATTCAATGTTTAAAGAGTCATGGAAAAGAGCTGAAACATTAAAAAAAAAATGAGCTCTTTCTGGAAAAGGCTTATTTAAAATTTTCGAAAATAAAATCTTTCGTTTCAACTTTTTTTTTATTAAAATTTCAGAGCAATTATTTAAACTGGCATTGTTACTGTGGTTGGGTTGTTTTACCTCTGAGCGGCACTTTTTTGCACACCATGGGCTAAATGGCCAGGTCACATGGACCCCGAAGGCTCAGAGAAGGTTGGGGGAGGGGACCCACTGGAGCAGCTGTTGGGAGACAGATGGTAGCCTCCCGTCAAAGCCATCCAGCGTGTTCTTTAACGTGCACAGAGTATGGCTCTCCCGCACACGGGGCCACGGCTTAACGTCCCATCCGACGGACGGCGGCCTTTCCAAGTCCATCGGTGTCCCCCTACTGACCGTAAGCAGGGCGGGGAATTTTGCGGAGATAAATCTCAACGTTGACCCAGCTGGGACTCGAACCTGGGAACTACCGACTGAGCCACCCCCGCCCCATTGTTAGTGTTAACTATACCAATTTCTTTAACTCTCTAAATACCGAGCAAATATTGTTGGAAATCCAGATTGAAACAAATTTGATTGAGCTCTTTATTATCTTCAGTCGCATTTTTCCATAAATAATATTTAAGAAGTTACTGAGTTAACTATTGACATAATATTGGACTCTTTTTAGTAAAATTCCACTGAGTGTATATTGTAACATGTGTATGATTCTCTGTGGTTTGGTTTTATGAAAATGAAGTCCTTTACCTCATAATGGAGCAAAAAACTTTCATTCCTTTACCCCTTCAGCCAGCTTTCCATAGCTTTCATTACTCCAACACTTCAGTAGGCAGCCCTCTTCCCCACAGTTTAAATGGCAACCATCTATACATGTGCATCACTTCAAGATGAGATGGCCCTCACCCCAACAGAAACGTTAGCACTCATACTTTTGTCGCAACGAAACACAATTCCTTCACTAATAAACCGATGATGATAAACCGATGATTATTAAGCGTCTAAGGAAACCCATTTTCGTCCTAAACCATAAGTTTGACTATCTCTCGACTCACGCATTAAAAAAAGTAGAAATATAAAAAAATAATAATCTCTAGTTTGTAAAACTACATTGCAACTAAACCACCTGCTTCATTATCTGATGTAAAACATGAAACCATCACCCAACATCTTCTTCCTCGATCTGTATAAAAAGGAATTGTATATAGATTTACCGTCCCTTCCCTAAAAGAGGGAATTCATCATCCCTTGTGGCGAACACACAAAGCCGTCGATCTAGTAAATGAACCAGCAGACTGTAGTGGCAGCTCTAACAACGAATGCTTTTGTGGTGCTCGGTTAGCACTTCGTCTCACAAAAGGAAGCGGCGCATGTCGCCACTCCACGCTTCTGGCAGCACGTGCTCCTCGTGGCCACGGAAGACAGCTTACTCTTCTTGTTGGATGTGGAAGAGCACATTTTGCCCTTCAATGCACCAAACACCAGCTCTGAAACATCATTTTGTTGGTCTAAGCGAGCACGCAGATAGTTCTGATCACATCATCGGTGTGTTAGGAACTGGTAACGACATCTCTGCCAAAATGATGGCGTTCGGAAAACATTTCTGTTATTTCTTTTGTGGGGGGGGGGGGGGGCTTTTGAGTTTTTTTTTTTACATTCGATGTTGTACTGGAACAGTGTTGTTATTCCTTAACCACCTCTGTTCTGTTACTATAACGCTTGGTATTCCTCGGGGGAAACTCTTGAATTTTGGTGTTAATATTTTTGTTAGCTAAAAAAAAATAAGAAGCATACTTTTTTAAGTTGTGGAAGCTTTCAATTATGAACTTTAGTGAATTCAAAAAGTTAAACTCAGTCTCATTCATTTTTTTCTCCTTCAAACCGGTGCCGGCAATTTAAGAGGTTCTAAACTATTGCAAATTTAAGAGGCACAAAAACTTAGAAATACGTTTTTTATTGTTATTGAAGGGAGCATTAAAAAAATTAATCTGAGACTAATGTGAGGAAAACAGTGTTGGTATCTAGCATGGCTATACCGTGATGACTGTGTAAAACTAAGGTAAACAGTATTTGAACATTAGATTAAATATTTAAATTTTTTTAAAAAAATTCGAGATACAGTAAAACTTGAAGTGCCTTTCTTTTGAGACCCTAAGCTGCAGCTTAGTTAGCTGATGGGTTGTGTGAATAAGCTTTTTAAATCTGCTTTCACAAACCAGAAATCTCTCTCGGTAAGTGCAACAGTTGCAGAACACGTTTCTTGGAGGAAACAAAACTCATCACTTCTTACAGAAGACTGTTAGGGAACAAATGAAACCAGAATTGAGTTTAACCGAACGGGAAATGTTTTTTTTTTCCCTGTTTCGTAATTAACGATTAAGTAAAACAAACGCTTAACGAGTAACTGCTGTTTGTGCAAATTATAGTTTAATTAGCATTTTCTTAATTAAGAAAATTCTAATTTTCCTTCTGTCATCTTCAAAGATTCTTCAGAGAAAAATCTGTTAGCCTGTTCTAATGCACAACTATTAATGCATAAAAAACAAAAAAAAATTGCAAAACCGTTTTTTATAATAGTCCAACAGATTTTCTTCAGCTAACGTGGAATTCCTGAAAGGGAAAATAAAAAAAAGCAGCGAAAAAGAGATTGGGATAATTTAAAGGATTGTTTTTTTTTCTGCGTTTTTAAGAAACTAACATTCCTGAGTAGCGAAGACTTAACGCAATTGTTAATGATAGTACGAAGTGTCAGAGATTTTCAAACAGGGTTCCGTGAAACGCTGTTGAAATATTCGATCTTGCCCTTTTGACCAGACTCGTCCCACCCAAACTTAGCGAAGAACACAAGGGAAAAAAAAACTATATTCTTAGACTCAAAAGAAACATTTTCTGCTTAAAAGGAAAACATATATTTGCAACGAGTAATGAATTGAAAAACAACAACAATATTTTTAAGAATCAAGAAAATATAATAATTAAAAGGCAAAAATACACATTTTTAATCTGTACTATGAACTGTTAAAATCGTTTAGCTATGCGCCTAAAAAATTTAGTCAAAACAATTGAAAGAAATGAATCAGATTCGGTATATATATCGATGTTTCTTTTTACGCTACGCAAATTCTTTTGCAGTGAACCCAGGTTTGGATGATCCCATTGTAGGCATTGTCAGCGATTCAACTTCAAAGCAGAATTTTCCTACTACTTTTCTTTCGTGTTTTTGAGACAGCTTGGAGGCGTATCCTCAGATTTCAATGGTCGCTTTTAAAAATCTGCTACCGTTTTCAACTTATGTGAATCGTAATTTTCTCGATAGAGTTAGAGAAATGTGTTTGTAAGTGGCGTACCCCTTGTATAGATAGATAAATCGCAAATAAGAAATAAACTGGACGCTGAAACAGATCTCAGATTGCAGATGTAGTAGCTCAGTACATCAAATTTCAAAATTTTATGCTCATTAAAGCAGCTGCGTTCTTTTCACCGAAAAATGAACAAACATTTATTGCATTCTCTATTCCAGTGGTTCTCAACCTTCTATGCTTCACATACCCCCTGGAAATGTGTATGTAACTGGCGTACCCCTTGTATAGATAGATAACACTATAGTTAAAGTATAACAATGAGAATAAAATAAAACATCTATATATACACACATTAAATTTTGTATTCATAAATTACACATATATCGATAAACACAAAAAATGACATAAACAATTTAACAAATCTTATAAAATTATAAACATTTTATCCCATGGCCTAGTGGTTAGCGCGCTTGGCTACTGATCTAAGGGACCTGGGTTCGAGTCCCCGGGTAAGGCATGGATGTTTGTGTCGTTTTTCTGCTGAGGTTCTGCCATCCTCTCAGATCTTCTACTATGGCATATAAACTGACAGGCTCCTGTCAGACCTCTGTGGCAAGCAGCTGCTTGAGGGGGTATTTATTTATTTTATTATATTGGGTAATCAGTGAAATGGTTGCTCCTGTTTTCGCTTGCACAGTTCATCAATGGCTCCACGTTACTTTTCTTCCTAATTATCCATTTAGCCATGTTTCAAGGCACTTTAGAAACACGTTCATTTAACTTCACAGTAAACTGAAGACTAAAAATAACTTTAAACACAGCAAATGAAATAAATCGCAACAAATACATAGAGCAGTAAGAAGTCACCTTCATTCACTTAGAATGAATGTTTTGACTGGGCAATCAGCTGTTCGGGTAGGTTCGGCTCTCAGGTAGGGAAGAGAGGATTGACAAACGTGTAACAGACATGAACTACAGCGTCACGCTTCGTCACTCAGTTCTCAGAAATTAATGAGTAGCAGTGTTGCCAACTTAGCGACTTTGTTACTAGATCTAGCAACTGTTGAGTTCTCAGGGCGTACCCTCAAAAGGTTTTACAGCGTACCCCACGTTGAGAACCCCTACTCTATTCAATAAAAGTCCAACTTCGTTTTATTTTGTATTCATTTATTATTTGGATTATGCGTGCGAGTGTTATGTTTGCATGTATTACTAATTATGCAAAATTTCGAGGTTCTACGTCTGAAAAAGCTAGAAAAGTACTGTTCTAAGTTGAAGAGATTTAATAAGGCTGATGCATTTGTTGCCGCTGGGAGAAAATATGGATTATCGTTTGTTCATTTCCTTTCTTATTTGAGAGTGGCGATAACTTTAGTTAAACTTTTTTTAAAAGTTCATATCGGCATAGATTCTTCATTTTTAAGCACTCTTTTAGGGATCACCTTCTTTAGATCGATCACCATCATTTTATTATTCATCTTTTTCCGTGGGGCGGGGGTGGCTCAGTCGGTAGAGCGCCTCGTAATCTGTAGTTCCCAGGTTCGAGTCCCAGCTGGGTCAGCGTTGAGATTTATCTCCGCAAAATTCCCCGCCCTGCCCACGGTCAGTAGGGGACACCGATGGGCTTGGAAAGGCCGCCGTCCGTCGGATGGGACGTTAAGCCGTGGCCTCGTGTGCGGGAGAGCCATACCCTGTGCACGTTAAAGAACACGCTGGATGGCCTTGACGGGAGGCTTACCATCTGTCTCCCAACAGCTGTTCCAGTGGGTCCCCTACCACCAACCCTCTCTGAGCCGTCGGGGTCCATGTGACCTGGCCATTTAGCCCATGGTGTGCAAAATAGTGCCGCTCAGAGGTAAAACAACCCAAACCCATCTTCTTTCGCAGAATGCCAGTGTGCCACATACTACCAATAGGAAACATGTGTCCAGTGTACTCGTGTTTTAAAATTAACAATTTTATCAACATAGTAGCGTTCAATAATGATACATAATCTACCAATTCCTCCTTTATGCATTTACAACATTCGTTCCCATCTATATTCCAGAACTTTTAATATTTTTTAGAGTTCTTCTCGTGAATATCGCCGAACACTTGGCACAGGCTCACGGTTGAGAACCACTTATCTAGCAGAAGAATATCTTTCTTTGCTTTTTGTCGATCTTTTTGCTGATGCTTCTAACTATTTCTTTTAATATGCAGCCATAGCCAGATGAATCGTTGCCAAGAATTAGGCTTGGCACGAGTAGCTAGCTAATATTGGTTTCTTGGTTGTGGAAACCAGACAATCGTTCTGAATGTACTAATTATTTTCTAATTTATAAAACGCTTTGTAAGGAATTAAAGGATTTTAAAGGCGAAAAAGACAAAGTGTAAAATGCTTCATTATCAAATCACATTTCATTTAACTATACAAACTTGGTTATTTGTTAATAGATTTCCGAAATATATATATATCTATTTTTGAAGTCTTGCATTAACTTGGATTTCGCAAATGATTCACATGGATCAAGAAAAAAAAAAAGAAAACTCATGATTCTACGCGTCTGACTTGTACATAAAAATTAGGGAATATTTCAGCCTGTAATAGAAAGGCTAGATTTGTTTCACAATCCTTTCATTGCACCTGGGAATATCTCAGTTATCATTAAAAGAAAACTAAAACTAATTGACATATTTATTCAAGATTTTTTTCGGGAATATAGAAAGAGTTGATGATTAAATAATAAACATAATTTTATTCTCATTATCATTTAGCTCATCACCACTTTTTTACGCTTTCAAGGCAAAAATTTTAAATGTAGGATATCGAATTAGGGGGAAAATTAAATATAAGGATTATGAGTGGGGGGGGGAATTAAATGCAAAAGTTTCGGGGGTAAAAAGAAAGATTAAATAGAAATAGTTCATAGGAAAATAAGTAGAAATTAAAGATTAGGGCTCCTTGGCTTCTAAGGTTTTAAAACCCTTGTCCTAGAGATAGCTCTGATTGTTGGTCTCCCCCCCCCCTCCATAAAAACAGAAAAGATATCCTACAAAAACGAAAATTAAATAAGTACAGAAATAATTAAATAAAACAATAACTGAATAAACTCATTCGGTTTAAAACCAGAGAATAGGAGAAAATTATTAAGTGAATAATTTAATTGAATGATATCAAATGAATAATTTTAAATATTTTTAATTAAATGAATAAGTTTGGATTTTAAAAACTTTTTGATAGAATTTGTTTCGTCAAACTTCTAGAAATTACCCTTTTCTACTATGAAACAACAAAGGGTCTGAACCTGAAGAGGCCCAATAATAACGTTAAAAAAATACATGTATTATCCTAAATCACATAATTCTCAAAATAGTTCAAAGAGTAGAGAAATAACCAGGCCAAAATTCTGTTATCAGTCAAGTATCCACAGGTCTCATTCATTCCCAAGTTGGTGACTCTGTCTCTCTGGGTCACCAACTCGAAGTGTTCCTTCCACGGAGGCTGGATGCGAATCTCTCGCTCTACCTCCGTGCTGTAGACATCCTAGGGGTCAGTGTCGGGTCACCAATCCTCAGGTTCAACGGTAGGTGGGCTGACTGTCACACGGGATGTAAACAACAACATCGTTTTGTCCGCGGATTGTTGTCGTCCTGATAGCATCTTCTTGAAGCTACCGGCCCAGCTGGTCGCTAACTCCCGCCCGCCAGGGGCCATTGTCCCCGCTCCCATCTCGCGGTTCACCCTATTCTCCGCATCCAGCCGAGCTTCAGGAATCGCTCAAATTTTAAATGGGGCGGAAAGAAGAGCCGTTAGGAGGGCTGATCCCTGCACGGGAGACCCGTCAGGGATGCACCGATGTTTCTCTGCAAGTGATAGAAGCATCGAGCTAGTCGATTCCCAAAAACATTTAACGCCGAAATCCCTTTTTGAGCTCTTTCGAACTTCACTTCATCCCCCACCTACCTCTTCTTGGGTCCCCTTTTTCCACTTGGCGATGCCAGGGGGCTATTGAAAGCACGCGCTCACGTGCACACAGGGCTCAGTTGTCCATTGGAGGTTATGAATAGAACGGCCAACAATATTTGTCCTTCCCATTGACTGCAGCAACAACTGTTGATCCTGCCGCAGACGCAAGCAATGAAATGTCCTCCTCCTCCTCTGCGAGGAAAAGAAGAGGAGAAGATTTGGTAAATTGCTCTGCAACGACATCATTAGCTGGAGCAAGATCAGGTTAAGATGAACTGGGTTCTGCTCTTCTCAGTAGTCTGATCTGCTGGATTCAGTAGAGTTGCTCTGTAAACATCTGCTAATTAGTGGGCAGATTTGAGAATTTTTAGTTAGGTAAACATCTTAATTTCTAGGCTTTATAGGTTCTGTTGCTACTTTACCAATAAATTGAATATGCAATTTTCTTTTTCTTACTTAGTATATTTGACGATTGAATGAAGAATTTTTGAGGCGTAACAAAAGAGTAGTGCAGAGACAGAGTTGTTTTAAATTTTTGTTACCGTAAATGTTTGATTAAGCTCTGGGACTTAAAAGATTAGTCTAGAATTGTTGTCAGTTTTTATAGCCCATAGTTCTTAAGCCGCGTTTGTTTGCGAATGTGTCTGGTATTCTTTAAAAAAAAATTTCGCAATTTAGTAGGAGAAATTATTAAACTAAATTAATCAATATAGGTCGGACACTACGCCTTGTTGACCTCAGCGAAACAAGCGCATCAACGTCCTGTATGAGGCCACAGAAAATGTCCAGATAAACCAGCCGAGCAAATGTCTTTGGATAGACCTGGAATGCAAATGTCACACATTTGCATTCCAGGTCTATCCAAGTACTAACAGTGTTATGATTGGCAATGATGATGATGATGATGATCAGATCTCACACTGAATTGTTCCTACTCCCCTGGGAAGTAGACTCATTCAGAAACAAATTTCAAAAGTGATTTTGTTTGAAAAATTTTCATAAAAAATGTGTTTTTTTACATATATAAATCTTTTTTTCTCTTTTCCCCCCCATTTTTCCTTTTTTTTCATTTTTCCCCTTTTTCTTTTTTCTTCTTTTTTTTTAGAAAAAGAGTCTAGTATTTTAGAACTCTTAAGAAATTGAATTAAATGTTTGTATAATGACCTGAAAGACCATTTAATGGACTGTAAATGGTAGCTAGGCATAAACTAGAAAGAGAGCTGTGTACCAATCCCTAGTGATGATGCACAGAACCGGCCAGGTCTAGCACCTAATGTCCGACCCCGCCTTCTCGTGGTGCAGGCCGTTAGTACCTTTCAAAAGAGATATTCTCTTTTAGAAGGGAACGGAAGCAGAGGGCTGCCAGTTCAGTATGGCCTACTGATCTGGTCATCTATGTCCATTTTTTTCTTTTTTTCTAACCCTGCTGAGGAGTGGTCAACTTCACAGGGTCCTGGTGCTGACCATTTATACCTACTAGACTGGACTTGTTTATGGATTTGAGCTTGATTATTGATCCTGGACTTGCTGCACTGGTGGGCCTCTGTTGAGGGAGAATCTGCCGCTGTGTTTTCTGTTTGCTTCTGGGTTGCCAGCCCTAAGTGAACAGAGGCAGGGATACCTTATATCAGCTGGTGGATAATCCTAATCAGAGGCCATCGCAGGTACCTGAACCTTACTTAGCTAGTTGGGCATCGTCAAGCCTAAACTGGAGTAATGTGTCTCAGGCAGGCCATATGGCTCTTGAAAAAATCCACTTGAAAAGGTGGTGCCTGAAGTTCCTACCAGCATCGGTGACTTCAGCCTTTAGCGGGGGAGGAACAGGTCTTTGCCCCATGCCTGCGATCAGGGGGCTGTTTGATATTGTTGGCCCTACCTATCTCAATAAACCCAGTTTCTTTAAAAATCCTACTAATCATTTTCTCTGTGCAGGAACGTGGGATATGAGGACATTACATAGAGATTATTCTCTTGATGTCCTCACGCAGGAATTCCAGCCCTATAACCTAGATATTCTAGGCTTGCAAGAGATCAGATGGACAGGTAAAGGTGAGATACTTAAAAATAACTTTAAATTTCTCTTTACAGGAAGTGAGGATGGGAAGCATCACCAAGGCGTGGGTCTGCTGCTCAGCAGACATGCTAGTGATGCTCTTCTAGGATATGAGTGCATTAATGAAAGGTTTCTTACAGCAAAATTTCAGACAAGCATTAAATACTTGAATGTTATCTGCTGTTATGCCCCCACTGAGGATGCCGATGAGGATGAGAAGGATAGGTTTTACGGACAATTTCAGGATATTTTGAATTCTGTCAAGAAATGAGATGACATTACCCTTGTTCTAGGTGACTTCAATACCAAAGTTGGTACTGACTCTGACCTGTGGGTAGGAGTGATAGGCCCTTTTGGTATTGGTAGCTGCAATGGCAATGGGCAAAGTCTCCTATAGGTATGTAAACTCAATGGTTTCAGAATAACTAACACTTATTACAAACACCGCAACATACATAAGTACACATGGGTTTCACCTGATGGGCTGCATAAGAATATGATTGATTACATATTAATTAACAGCAAATTGGCTAGTTCTGTTAGGAATACCAGGGCATATAGAGGAGCTGAAATTGGATCTGACCATTACCTTATTAAAAGTGTGTTGCAACTTAAACTTAAAAGTGTTGTGCTAGGGTTAAAAAGTTTAGTTTTAATACTGAAGCTCTGAAAGATCCAGTTATAGCCAAAACTTACCATGATAGGTTACTTAGTCATTATGACAGTCATGGTTTGCTTACTGCTGAAGTTGAGGAAGAATGGGATCATTTTAAACAGACTTTTTTGGACACTAACAGTACTCTTTTAGGAAAAAAAGTAGCAGAGGAGACAGAATTATCTGAGTGATAGGGCACTTGAGCTTATTTCGGAAATAAAGAACTGCAGGAATGTCCTTAATCAATACCCTACTAGTCCTAATAGAAAGCATTACAGAGAGCTTAATAAACGTGTAAAGGATCAGTTAGCTACTGATAAGAATCTTTGGCTTGATGGCTTGGCTGACAAAGCTGAGGAAGCAGTTAGACAGCACAACAGCAGAGAGCTGTACCAGATAGTTAATGTTTTGTGTGGTAGAAAACGGACAGGTATAGAGGGATTGAAGGATAAACGAGGTAAGGTTATAGAAGGGGAGGATTCTCTCATGGCTAGCATTTCAGTTATGTTCTAAACAATGTGGTTAGTTTTACTCCCATTGTTTGTAATGATGATAGATGCATTGGTGGCTTTAATGTTGGCCCTATAACACAATCTGAAGTTATTTTGGCTATTTCTAAACTTAAACTTCATAAATCCACAGGGGTAAATGAAATTACTACGGAAATGCTTAGACTTGGGAATATTTCGGTTACCACTTGGATGACTGAAATTTTGAATATCTTTTATGATAATGGCATGGTTCCTAAAGATTTTACCAGAGCTATTATTATCCCTATTTTCAAAAAAGGTGATCGCAGTTCTTGTGATAACTATAGGGGTATCAGCCTACTCTCTGTTCCAGGTAAAGTTCTTTCCATGATTGTGCTTAATAGAATTAAGAATCTGGTTGACAGACAATTGCGTGATGAGCAATGTGGATTCAGAAGTGGTATGATCAGATATTTTCACTTAGGCAGATTCTTGAGAAATGTTGAGAATTCTTGAGAAATCTTGTTTTTAATGTTTATAGCCCATGTTAAAAATTGAGAGATATGTTCAGATGCGAGCGTTAAGTCAATATGAGAAAAGGAGTTATTTTGATTTATACATGTATTGTATTTTTAGTTTAAAATAATAAGTTCTTTATTTTCTATAAATGAATAAATAGGAATTCTCTTATAATCAGTACGATGCGACTACCATATTGAATGGCGACTGTTAAAGTCTCCACATGTGATAATTTCACCTTGTAAATCTGTAAAAAAAATTCATAAATGCTACATCATTATCATCATCCTCAAGCAGCCATGGGCTACGGAGGTCCAACCAGACCGTGCAATTTAGTTCTCCAAGCAAGTCTGTCCTGAGCTACATCTACTGCATCTGGCCACTGCACACCAATTCTAACATGGTCCTGTTTGACATTGTCTGCCCACCGCATCCTAGGTCTCCCCCTCTTTCTGAGGCCTTTAGGCACACTGTTCATAACCCTATTCGCCAATCTATAATTATTCATACCGGCAACATGGCCAAACCAACGGAGTCTCTCTCTGCACAATATGCTGCTTAAAGAAGGTTGCAGACTCCTTTGCCTAACCTCATCATTAGTTACAAAGTTGAACCACCTAATGTCCAAGATACTGCGTAAGCATCTGGAATCAAAAGCATCTAGTTTCCTGTTATCTTGTTTACACAGCGTCCAGGTTTCACTACCATAACTAACCCTAGAAAGAACCAAACTATTATACAGTCTAATTTTAGTCTTTAGGTGTATACGCCTATTTCTCCACAATCTCCATAGATTCTGAAAAGTCCCGGCTGCAATACCTATTCGTCTGTTAATCTCATGCCGCATATCACCAGTATCTGTTACATAGCTCCCAAGATAATTAAACTGTGACACATGCTCAAGACTGCAACCATTCAGATTAACTGAATCACAGCCTGCCTGACCAATTTTCATCACTTTAGTTTTCTCTCTGTTTATAACCAAACCTACTCTACTACCAGTCTCATCAACAGCTCGAATGAAAGAGTTCATCTCATCAACATCATTTACCAAAAGGGTTAAATCATCAGCATAATCTAAATCAGAAAATTTAGTATCTCCAGACCATTTAAGCCAAAATCTTTCTCTCGAAGTGAATTTCGCATAACATAATCAATAACCAAACTAAAGACAAAAGGAGACAAAATGCACCCTTGTCCAACACCAGAAGTAATGCTAAACCAATCGAAACAAGCCTTACCAACTCTTACACATGACTCAGTGTTAATATAGAGAGCTTTCAGTGTTATTATAGAGATCATTATATTGACTAACTTGTCAGGTATACCATATGATCTCACAGTCAACCACAAATTATGTCGAAAAACAGAGTCGAAAGCCTTTTTGAAATCAACAAAGCTAGGAACCAAAGGTTTCTGAAATTCTAAACATTTCTCAAGAATCTGCCTAAGTGAAAATATCCGATCCACACATCCACTACCACTTCTGAATCCACATTGCTCATCACGCAATTGCCTGTCAACCAGATTCTTAATTCTATTAAGCACAATCATGGAAAGAACTTTCCCTGGAACATACAGTAGGCTGATACCCTTATAGTTATCACAAGAACTGCGATCAACCTTTTTTGAAAATAGGGATAACAATAGCTCTGGTAAAATCTTTAGGAACCATGCCTTTATCATAAAAGATATTCAGAATTTCAGTCATCCAAGTAGTAACCGAAACATTCCTAGCTCTGAGCATTTCCGTAATAATTTCATCTACCCCTGTGGATTTATGAAGTTCAAGTTTAGAAATAGCCAAAATAACTTCAGATTGTGTTATAGGGCCAACATTAAAGCCACCAATGCATCTATCATCATTACAAACAATGGGAGTAGAACTAACCACATTGTTTAGAACATCACTGAAATGCTCAGCCCACCTAGTCATGACAGAATCCTCCCCTTCTATAACCTTACCTTTTTTATCCTTCAATCCTTGTATACCTGTCCGTTTTCTACCACACAAAACATTAACTATCTGGTACAGATCTCTGCTGTTGTGCTGTCTAACTGCTTCCTCGGCTTTGTCAGCCAAACCATCAAGCCAAAGATTCTTATCAGTAGCTAACTGATCCTTTACACGTTTATTAAGTTCTCCGTAATGCTTTCTATTAGGACTAGTAGGGTATTGATTAAGGGCATTCCTGCAGTGCTTTCTTTCCGAAATAAGCTCAAGTGCCTTATCACTGAGACAATTCTGCCTCCCCTGCTCCTTTTTTCCTAAAAGAGTACTGTTAGTGTCCAAAAAAGCCTGTTTAAAATGATCCCATTCTTCCTCAACTTCAGTAGTAAGCATACCATGACTGTCATAATGACTAAATAACCTATCATGGTAAGCTTTGGCTATAACTAGGTCTTTCAGAGCTTCAGTATTAAAAGTAAATTTTTTAGCCCTAGCACAACACTTTTTAAGTTTAAGTTGCAGGACACTTTTAACAAGGTAATGGTCAGATCCAATTTCAGCTCCCCTATATGACCTGGTATTCCTAACAGAACTAGCCCATTTGCTGTTAATTAATATGTAATCAATCATATTCTTATGCAGCCCATCGGGTGAAACCTATATGTACTTATGTATGTCGCGGTGTTTGTAATAAGTGTTAGTTATTCTGAAACCATTGAGTTTACTTACCTGTAGGAGACTTTGCCCATTTCCATTGCAGCTACCAATACCAAAAGGGCCTATCACTCCTACCCACAGGTCAGAGTCAGTACCAACTTTGGCATTGAAGTCACCTAGAACAAGGGTAATATCATCTCCTTTCTTGACAGAATTCAAAATATTCTGAAGTTGTCCGTTAAACCTATCCTTCTCATCCTCATCGGTATTCTCAGTGGGGGCATAACAGCAGATAGCATTCAAGTCTTTAATGCTTGTCTGAAATTTTGCTGTAAGAAATCTCTCATTAATGCACTCATATCCTAGAAGAACATCACTAGCGTGTCTACTGAGAAGCAGACCCACGCCTTGGTGATGCTTATTGTCGTCCCTCCCTGAAAAGAGAAATTTAAGATTATTTTTAAGAATCTGACCTTTATCTGTCCATCTGGTCTCTTGCAAGCCGAGAATATCTAAATTATAACGGTGGAATTCTTGTGTGAGGACATCAAGAGAAAAAGCTCTGTGCAGAGTCCTCACATTCCAACTACCTATGGAGCGAAAATGGTTAGTGGAATGTTTAAAGAAACTATGTTTATTGAGAGAGGGAATGCCGACAATATCAAACAGCCCCCTAATCGCAGACATGGGGCAAAGACCCGTTCCCCTACTACTAAAGGCTGAAGCCATCTACACTGGAAGACTTCCTCCAATGTAGAATTTAACGATGCCAATAGAAACAAAGAGTTCAGGTGCCTGCGATGACCTCTGCTCAGGATTATCCACCAGCTGATAAACATATCCTGTGAATCTATTCACTTGGGGCTGTCAACCCACAAACAAACAGAAAACACAGCGGAAGATTATCCCTCCACAGAAGCCCACCAGTGCAGCAAAATCAGGATCCATAATCAAGCTCAGAGCCATATATCTGTCCAGTCCAGTGGGTTTATATGGTCAGCACCAGGACCCTGTGTGGTTGACCACTCCTCAGCAGGGTAGAAAAAGAAAAGAAAAGTAGCTATAGTTGTCCAGATCAGTAGGCCACACTAGTCTGGCAGCCCTCCCCTTCCGTTCACTTCCAGAAGAGAGTATCTCTTTTGAATGTTATTAATGGTCTGCACCACGAGAAGGCGGGGTCGGACATTAGGTGCTAGGCCTGGCCGGTTCTATGCATCATCACAGGGGATTGGTGCATAGCTCTCCTTCCAGTGACTATCTAGCTACCATTTACAGACCATACTACATGCTATATATATTCCAGGATTATAAAAGTTAATAAGGTTTACTTTATTTTATTTATTTCAGTTTGAATAAAGGTATATTCTAATTTTGCATTAATAATAGGAAGTCTGTTGTGGTATATTCTTTTTTGACATGTGTTACTTCTCCTCTCGACGTTACTGAATCTTGTTTTACATATTTCACATAGTTATTAAAGTACCGTGGCCGAGTGGTTAGTACGCTTGGCTACTGATATAAGGGACCTGGGTTCGAGCCCCGGATTTAGGCATGGATGTGTGTTTCTTTTTTCTGCTGAGGTCCCGCCATCCTCTCAGACCTTCTACTGTGGCATATAAACTGACACGCTCCTGTCAGACCTCTGTGGCAAGCAGCTGCTTGAGGGGGTATTTTTTTTTATTAAAGTTGCGAATATTTAAAGATTGCGTTTCTTGAATACAAATAAAGTGTATATTTAATATTTTTATAGGATGTTTTAGATAATGCTTTTTGGAACATAATCTTCTAGCATTCCATTTGAGGATCGTCGGTTTTTTTCTCAATTCTTCTGCATTGAGGAAAGATAGCAAAATTAATGATATTGAGTTCAAGGCAGCTTGGTACTAGGAACTCAAGAAGTTTTAAAACGAGACTGATTATTTGTCCCTTAGAATTCAAGTTAAATGATATACTTGAATTTTTCAGTTCCTGATTCTCATGTTGTTCATCTGTCATTTTTCGTTTTTTTTTTTATCATGGAAGAGTTTTTTGATCCCGAAAAATATTTTTTCACTCTTTCCGCATAGTTAAGATTTTTTGTAATATCCTGAATTTGGAAGTTAGACGTCTTTATGTTAGAGGCTGTGGATGGCATTGAAGGGAATGTATCCTCTGTTTTAATTTGCACAGGTTCTTGAATATTCATAGAATTTTCATTAGTAGAATGTCCTCGTTTCTTGTCTTCAAAATCATGCTTTGCCTTGGAAAAAGCCTGTCCGCAGTAAGACTGCTATTCATCTGTAACGCCTTTGCCTTACAAGCAATAAGCTTCACAACCCATCTGGACCATGTGGCCTGATGCGGTCCTGAACAATTGAGACATTTATGAAACTTTGATTTACAGTTTTTATAGCGATGTTTTCCGCTACAACGTTGCCAGGTCTGTGAACCATTACACCGTGAAACTAAATGTCCAAAAAGGCAACACCATAAAGAAATGCTTGTCGGAATAATGTAGTTACGTACATTGTGTCTCAGAAATCCTAAGTAAATGAAAGGTGGGATTTGATCAGCCTCAAACTCAAGAATAAGTTTGTTGGTTGGATAGCATTAAGTATCATTTCGGTTCTTTACATCCTGTTCACAATGCGTCACACGTCTTGCATTAATAACTTTTTTTTTGTCGGCAAGTAAGCCAATTATATAATCATCATCAAAATTTGTTGGAACACCAACGATCGTTCCAAGAACAGTTCTTTTAAAGGGTTCCAATTCACTTTTTTAAGTTTTTTTACGTTTTTAACATTCTTTATTTAGTTTCTTAAGTTATTTAAGTTTAAAACTTTTTTAAGTTTTTAAGGTTTTTTAAAGCACGTTGAAAAAATTAGCCGTCCCATGGCCGAGTGGTTAGCGCGCTTGGTTAATGATCTAAGGGACCTGTGTTCGAGCCCCGGGTAAGGCATGGATGTATGTGTCGTTTTTCTGCTGAGGTCCTGTCATCCTCTCAGATACAATTGTTCATATTATAAAATCCTTGTAAATCAGTGTCAGACCTCTGTGGCAAGCAACTGCTTGATTGGATTTTTATTTTTTTTAATAAAAGTTCTTTATTTAGGTAATTCGACCAGCACTGAGACAAAGAATTTTTTTCAATTGGAGAATCTTGTCGAATCGTTCTTTAGTTCTTGGTTGGAGAAGTAGACGTCCATTGGAAATAAATTTTCCCTCCACACGTTCTCCCAAAAGTTTGAAAAAAAAAAATCAGTTAGTTTTTTGTTATCCATCTCTCTGATATTGTCACTAATTCCGTAATTACCAATGCAAGATTTTTTTTTGGAGCGTCCACTATCGTCAATTAATTCCGGGAGTTTTTTAAAGTCGGATTCAATTGTGGTTAAATAGTGACCTTAGTCGTTTGATCATTAGAGGTAACAATATTTGAATCATCAAATTTAGACTTATTAGTGTTATCATTTGATTGTGAGAACTTACTTTTTACCTTATGAAAGTTCTGGGTAAAGTTGCTTCCATCAGTAGTTTCATATAGTGTATCCAAGTGTTGAGTTTCTTCCTAATTCTTTATTGGAGGTGTAATGTCCGAAGACTTTACAGGAGAGTAGTCAGTTTCAAGTCTTCTTCCAATTTAGAAATGTTACTATGTTCCAAAGTTTTAATTTTCTTCAATGTCATATTGTATAGTTATTTCTTTTAACTTTGATTTTTGAAGTTGTCGGCGAATTCTTTTTTTTTCTTTCCGTTGTTCGTCATGGTAATCCGCAGTAAACCGGCACTACTTTAACGTGAGCCGGCTATATTACTTGAATTAGCATAGAAAACAAACTTCGAACGAAAAAGCACGAAACCGAACTTAGCGGGGATGAATACAATCCAGGACCTCAATTCTCATGACCGCTCACGCCTAGAGCTCAAGGCGGAATCATGAAAGCAGGCTCGTGTATTTCAGGATGATTCTAAGCTTTGCACCTCCGTAGCAGTTGTCAATGGCAAAACTTAATTGTTAGCCAGTAGTTCATTGTTCGGAGCATTTGTTGTATATCACCTGACTCAAAACAGTTCTTTTCACTAACTTAAAAAACGATAGAATCTGAATCGTTACTAATGTTATTTAAGGGCTTCGACTAGAACGCGGAACAAAAATTCTTTTGAATAATGTAACCATTGACTACAACAGTGGTTCTCAATCTTACATGCTTCACGTACCCGCTGGAAATGTGTATGTAACTGGTGTATCCGATGTATAGATAGATTAAACCATAGTTATAACAATTGTTATTTTTACTTTGCTACTAGATCTAGCGACTTTTGAGCTCTCACGGCTTACCCCAAAAAATTTTTCCGCGTTCCCCACGTTGAGAACCCCTAGACCACACGAATGAAAATAAAGTATTTCCACAAGAGTGTACAGTCGCGTGTGGACAGATTTGGATAAATTGTGTTATTTATTCATTTAAAATATTGGCAATATCAGTAGGATAATAAAATGATAAAAATATTTTAAAGTTCAAAAATTAATACACCTGTAAAACTGAACCATACGCACGTAATATAACGATATAAAATCATTTTATTAGAGCATTTATGCTATCGAAATTTAGCAACCATAATTTAAGTCCCTTTTCAAACTGTTTATCCTAAAATATTGCTATCAGATCCTGTGGAACAGCATTAAAACTCTGCTTGCCAGGTATATACAGTATACATATAATGTCGCTGAACGAAAGATCTATAAGCCCTAATATCATTCAGCACTAATCAATTTGAATGTCTAGTATTTATTTTAAATTCCCTAATAATCTGGTCAGCCGTCCCGTGGCCGAATGGTTAGCGCGCTTGGCTACTATTCTAAGGGACCTAGGTTCGAGCCCCGGATAAGGCATGGATATTTGTGTTGTTTTTCTGCCGAGGTCCTGCCATCCTCTCAGACCTTCTCCTATGGCATATAAACTGGCAGGCTCCTGTCAGACCTCTGTGGCAAGCAGCTGCTTGAGGAGGTTTTTTTTATGGCCTGAGAAATAGACAATATTGTTACCCCTAAAACTTGCAAATCTTTATAAACGTAACTGGAGCTATCATATTTTCTTAATTTCGTCATCGATTTTAATACATGATTCTGAGCATATTATAGGGTTTTATGTATGATGTGCAATTATCATTTTTAATTCTTTCATAAATTTTAGCCCTTTTTACCTATTTTAACAGACTCTGTAAATCCTGCGAATATGCAATTCGTACAGTCGCTCAAAAAAGTATCTGAACACTATGGTTGATTACAAAATTCAGAAAAAATATCTGACAATTTTTTTTTATAAATTAGTGATCTGGCAACCTTCGTGTCACGTGACACGAAGGTTGCCAGATTACCTTCTTCTGGTCCTTGTGACCTGGCTATTACCCAATATCTGTACAAAAATAAATATAGCTCAGAGATAAACAAACAGCTTTCATTTTTAGATCATATTAGTTTTTGCATTGGAAATGTGTTTATGTTTTATATAGTTTCTTCTTTTCTAGGCCTCCTTATTGAAACGTTACGACAATTAATATCATTCAACAGATTAGACTTCCCCCCCCCTCCCTATAATCACAATTTTCGGTAGAAAAAGGTTCCACTGTCTGATAAGGATGAAACAACTCTCACTTCTCACCAGGACGGCAAACGTGTCAGGAATATCAACAAAATGCCAGGAAAAGAAAAAAGAAACGAGACTGAGTGACGAAGAAAGTGCTGCAGAGTCGAAAGGCTCTGTGAGTAACCGAGGCGTATTAACCCTCAATGTCCACGCAGGGACTAGATTGATTACTCTCCGGGAGGCCTATCCCTGCCCCTTCTCAGTGACGTCACTACTGGGCTTCGCTGCTATTGGAGGTGGACATGCAACAGATAACTGTGTCGGAGGCGCCTCTGATGTGGTCTGGCCACGTGAGCTTGGAGTGGACTATCAGCACCTACCTGTCCGATTATGTCAGACTTACTGATGCGGGATGCCACGGATGGGAGAGGAGTAGGCGGTGCTCCATTGCTCAACGCTACTTATTATAAAGAGGGATAATTTTCTCTTGAGAAGACTGTGGCGACACTGGTGGCAAATCTGCGAACTCTGATAACTTCTGGAGAACTCTCATAAAGGAGTATCAGTGGTAGTTCGCTTTCGATGTTGGCTTGCAACGGATGCTAATTTATTTTGGTTGTTGATTTAATTTTTGAGAGTAGTGAGCAGTCAGGTTTTAAAACTAGAAAACAATGGAAACGTCCTGGTTTTAAAAATGGAATTATTTTGTTCTGTAGTCGGCAGGACATGTCCGAAGCTTCAAATGTTTCTCAAAATACGTTTCTTTCTCTAAGTGTTTTTGTTCTTTACATTAAAATTTCTCGTTGTTTTGTAAAAAAAAAAGATTTGTAAAAAATCACATTAAGTATAAGGCGACTCTGTATCGTTATAATTTATGATTCACAGAATTGACCTGTCGGAGTTTTTTTGGTGGGTGGGAGAAGAGTTTATCTTTGACGAAATATCTCATAGCTAATTAGAAATGATGATTACTTATCTTATACTCTTACACTTTTAGCGCTGTTTTTCAAAGGACTAGATTATTTACTCAGCGTTGCTAGGGTTTCTAATTCAATTAAACTCTCTAAAGCATTTAGCAGAGGAAACTTTCCACATCCCAAACTTTCATCTGACATACCTCGTCAGGATCGAGCCGCATGAAATTCCTTTTCCTTTTTTTTTGGGGGGGGGAAGGCAAAAAGAGGGAATATAATTTGAGATATCCCGTGATATTTCCAAGATCGGAATTGTTCATTTGAGTTAATATTTCCCAAATCAGAATTATTCGTTTCAGTTAATATTCCCCAGATCAAAATTGTTCATTTGAGTTAATATTTCCTAGATCAGTATTGTTCATTTGAGTTGCTATTCCCCAGGTCAAAATTTTTCGTTTGAATTAGTATTCCCCAGATCAGAACTATTTATTTGAGCTAATATTTCCTAGATCAGAATTGTTCATTTGAATTAGTATTTCTGTAATCAGAATTGTAGTGAAACTTGAACCCTTTCTAATCAGAATGATAGTGAAACTTGAACCCTTTGTAAGCAAGATAACATTAAACTTGATGTCTTTGATTCTAGATTATTACGCAGTATCTTGGGCATTAGATGGCTAAAATTTGTAAATAATGATGAGGGTAGGGAAAGCAATCGGCAACCTCCTTTGAGCAGCATATTGTGCAGAGAGACATTGCGTTGGTTTTGTTATGTTCCCCGTACGGATAACACTGATTTACAAGGATTTTATAACATGAACAAGTGTAAATAAAATAAATACCCCCTCAAGCAGCTGCTTGCCACAGAGGTCTGACAGGAGCCTGTCAGTTTATATGCCACAGTAGGAGATCTGAGAGGATGGCAGGAGATCTGAGAGGATGGCAGGACTACTGTGGCATACTCTCTGTGGCTGAGAGTATGCCACAGTAGGAGATCTGAGAGGATGGCAGACTCAGCAGAAAAACGACACACACATCCATGCCTAATACCGGGGCTCGAACCCAAGTCCCTTAGATCAGTAGCCAAGCGTGCTAACCACTCGGCCACGGGACGGCTTGAACAAGTGTAGCTGTCTTTAACTATTTTTCAGGTGCTGATTTCAGATCTGACCTTAAAACAATGGCTAACACATCAAGTTTTTATGTTATTGGTCATTTTGACTCTTATTAAGATCTTCCTATACCAACACCTCCAGGAAACTGGGAGGATCTAGATAATTTACTTTTTGTGGCTGGCAACACCGATTGCCAAGTGGGAGAAAACATGTAACAGTAACCTAGCCTCAGACCGCCATTCTTGTTGTTTTCATTGAAGGAGGAACGTGAAATTTGGCGTTTAAATGATACAAAGGCAGCGTCGTGGATGTGTTAATGTGCCAGATAAGTTTGTTAGGTGTGTGGAAATTATATTTTATAATCCCAGGGTCGCTCTTTGACAAAGATTGTGAAGAAAGCCTATAGCTTGTATTTTGGGTGTCATGTTGGAGATCAGGACAAAACATGGTCTCCACGTGTGTGTTGCATTTCATGCTTTGTTGACCTGAGTGAATGGTTGAAAGGTAAGATAAAAATCCATGCCATTTGCAGTCCAATGATTTGGCGTGAGCCAACTAGTCACTTGCATGATGGCTAGTTTTGTTTAACTAAAGTGTCCGGGTTTTCAAAAAAGAACAAAAGCAAAATACAATATCCAAATGTGCCTTCAGTCACAAGGCTAGTTCCTCATGCAGAAGATCTTCCTATACCAACACCTCCAACCAACTGGGAGGAGATGGATTCACATTCATCAGAGGAAGATTTTGAGGAACATACAGATCCTGATCCTACATACACCCTTAAAAGGTTAGACGAGCCTCAGCTCATTCACAAATATGAACTAAATGACCTTGTTAGAGACCTGGGACTTTCCAAACAGCACGCTGAGGTTTTAGGTTCAAGATCTCAAGAGTGTAATCTTGTTGCCAAAGGTGCCAGAGTTTCTCTGTTCAGAAAGAGAAATTAGGCTTTATCTGTTTATTACGAGATGCAAGATGGTTTGTGTTTCTGCACAGATATTTCAGAGCTGATGGAAGAAATTGGAACAACACACGACCTTAAGGAATGGCGTCTCTTTATATATTCCTCAAAATTCAGCTTCTGTCCTTTATGCAAAAGGACAGCTTTTAAGCTGAATTTTGAGGAATATATAAATAGACGCCATTCCTTAAGGTCGTGAGTTGTTCCAATTTCTTCCATCAGCCCCGAAATATCTGTAGCTTTTAAGCTGAATTTTGACCTTCCATTCCAGTGACACAAGTTGTGGGAATGAAGGAAACTTATGAAAGCATGGAAAAAATATTCACTGCTATAAAATATAATCAGTTTAAGTGAACAATATGTGGTGGCTTAAAAGTCATATCTCTCTTGCTAGGGCTTCAAAGAGGCTTCACAAAATTTTATTGCTTTCTGTGTTTGTGGGACAGTAGGGCCAGAAAGGAACACCACAAAACAAAAGACTGTCCCAAAAGAGATGTTTTTATTCCTGGAAAGAATAATGTGAGCTATAAGCCTCTAGTTGACCCCTTTGATATTCTGCTCCCAACACTACACATCAAACTGGGGCTTATGAAAAACTTTGTAAAGTTAAACCCAGGTCCCTTAGATCAATAACCAAGCGCGCTAACCACTCGGCCAGGATGATTTAAATAAAACTTCCCTCTTTTCAATCATTCGTTCAATCAAGAGGAAATAAGGAATATTATTATATAGTGTCGTAAATTATCTGTTATTGCTATGAAGTACAATTATATAAATGAAATGTTTGAAATGGTATCTCTATGTCGTCATAGCAAATGTGCTTTGGAAGGGAATTCAAGAACATGAACAGGGCTGAGCAAGGACTCCTATTGGAGAGCTATTAGAAAAAGTATACGTCTTCTCTGAGGCTATCTAGCTTTATAACCTGTAAAAGGTAAGATTGTCTCGCATAAACCTCACTTGTAAAAGGTAACTTTTTCTCGCATAAAAGTTCAAGCCCAAATATTTCATTTCATGGCCATAATACTTGGGCTAATATCGTGTTTTAAAAAGGGATTATTTAAATTTTTTACTCAATGTGGTTTTTTTTATAGTGAAGAGTTTAAGGTTTTCTTTTGCTCAGCTCTGGTACAGTCAGTTTGATCGATTTTCATCGTTGCGTATTTGTCTGTCGAGTACTTAACGAGTATCTTTCTTGCCAAGTATAGAGCTGATAGAGGTGAAAATGCTGACAGGTTCGAATCTGTCAGCATCTGATTTCGAGTCTGAGACGCTATTTATTGATCTTTTACAGCATCCGCGATTAATTCTACCAGTTTTAAAACTGACAGAATATTACAATTCGCATATGAATGAGGGGCGGGGGTGGCTCAGTCGGTAGCGCGCCAGGCTCGTAATCTGTAGTTCCCAGGTTCGAGTCCCAGCTGGGTCAGCGTTGAGATTTATCTCCGCAAAATTCCCCGCCCTGCCCACGGTTAGTAGGGGACACCGATGGGCTTGGAAAGGCCGCCGTCCGTCGGATGGGACGTTAAGCCGTGGCTCCGTGTGCGGGAGAGCCATACCCTGTGCACGTTAAAGAACACGCTGGATGGCCTTGACGGGAGGCTACCATCTGTCTCCCAACAGCTGTTCCAGTGGGTCCCCTCCCCCAACCTTCTCTGAGCCTTCGGGGTCCATGTGACCTGCCCATTTAGCCCATGGTGTGCAAAAAAGTGCCGCTCAGAGGTAAAACAACCCAACGCATTTGAATGTTTCTCAAGTTCTTTTTCACTACGAAACATTTCAATGAATTTCATAATAGATATACGTACTTGCGAACCAAACTCTATGTGCAGGACCCGTCTACACATAAGCCACATAGATCTACGTTGTGTCGCCAAATTGGAAGGACCTGCAATTCGCTAATTTGATTTAATATCGGATTTTCATATAACAGGTAATACTATTCAATTAAGGTTATTACGATCGTTGTATGAAATTTATCAGAATGAAATATCTCCCGAAACAGACTTTTTACCTTTGATTCAGAACACATTTTATCTATAATAATACCCTCTCAAGCAGCTGCTTGCCACAGAGGTCTGACAGAAGCATGCCAGTTTATACGCCATAGTAAAATGTCTGTGAGGATGGCGGGACCTCAGCAGAAAAACGACACGAACATCCAAAATAAACTTTGAGTATGGTCTCCAAATTCAAAAGACCGGCCTTGTTTGTGTGCTAATTACAAATCAAACAACTAAATGAAAGATAGAAATCATTAGAATAAATAAATACTCAATTTTATGTGTTCCATCTCTATGTGAAGGAAAGTCCATACAGTAATCCCTCGGCACTCGAGCAATCGGTTTACGTGTTTTGTCTTATACGAGATGCAAAAATATTAACACCTGTTTTTTTTTTTATTTACGAGCAAATTTTCGTTTATATGAGTCCTTTTCTCTCGCAAAGCTTTTTTTTTTTCATAAGGGGAAGGAACTCGTATAAACGAAAATTTAGTTTAGCTCGGGAAAAAGGAAAAAGGGATCAACTATGCACGAATTTACTTTTTCGATATGTAATTTGTTTCTGTTACATTCATATTTATAATAAGGATGATCCTAATATTTACGTATTTGCTATACAATTTTAATTATGTAACTATTGTTTATCCATAGGATAATGACTGAGAATGTTATTTAAATACAGTAATTAACAATTAATTCCATTTTTTTCATACTTAGGTACCTTTATGTGTTGCATTAAGATGAAATTTGTGTGTTTGGGGATAAATTTTTAACCTCTGGAACCAATGTAAAATTCATAACAGCGGAAGGAATTGGGAAATTAATTTTCGTTTTACAAGTTTTCGTCTTATGAACAGTTTTGGACGAACGGATTAAGCTCCTGAACAGAAGGATTACTCTACTCTATGCACATTGATAATCCATTTCGTAGCATAAAATGTCGCATCATTAGTGTAAGATGAAAGAAAATGCAATAATCAAATGAAGAAAAATTCTTTAAAAAATTAAGATTTAAGTGATCGAAATAACACTAAATTGTATCTAACTCTATAGCAGTGGTTCCCAATCGCCGGGGGGCTCAGTCGGTAGCGCGCCAAGCTCGTAATCTGCAGTTCCCAGGTTCGAGTCCCAACTATGTCAGCGTTGAGATTTATCTCCGCAAAATTCCCCGCCCTTCCCACGGTCAGTAGGGGACACCGATGGGCTTGGAAAGGCCGCCGTCCGTCGGATGGGACGTTACGCCGTGGCCCCTTGTGTGGAAGAGCCATACCCTGTGCACGTTAAAGAACACGCTGGATGGCCTTGACGGGAGGCTACCATCTGTCTCCCAACAGCTGTTCCAGTGGGTCCCCTCCCCCAACCTTCTCTGAGCCTTCGGGGTCCGTGTGACTTGGCCATTTAGCCCATGGTGTGCAAAAAAAGTGCCGCTCAGAGATAAAACAACCCAATCGCCGGGTCCTAAGATCCTTCCTATAGGGTCGCCAACTTAAATGGAAAATTCACAAGTACGTTAAAATATTAAGGAAAAAAACACTTTTATTTTAAAAAAGAAAACATATTGTTAAAAAAATTATTGTAGAAGGTTAGTAAGACAGATGAATTTCTATTTTTTAAATCCAAATTATTGTAGAAGGTTAGTAAGACAGATGAATTTCTATTTTTTAAATCCAAATTATTGTTATGACAAAAAATATATTAGTAGTGAAAATATTACTCTACCATTGTAAATAGTTGCTACCGGGCTACGGAATTTATGTACTAAGAATTTGTCTGGCCGTGAGGTCAGAATGTTGAGAAACGGATCTAAAGAGCGACATTGATATTGCTATAAATGCACCATTCCTGACATATTTACTGGAAAGAGTCCCGAAAATATTTAGGGCTATTAATAATATAATTAGTGCTTATACGAAAAATTACCGTTCTTGGATCAAATAACATGTTAAGTAAGCATACTTTTCTGTTACAACTCATAAAACTAGCAAACTGGTGTCTTGTATCCAAGTTGATCACATTAAAAAAAAAGAAATTTAACTCTTTTTGTTAACGTGAAATGTTTCTTTTAACTAATTCTTTTAATTTTTTAATTTAAAATTCATCAGCACGATAAAATATCAGGAAATAACACATTTATTTTATAAAACAACATATTTATTCCATAAAACACATTTACTCTATAAAATAACACATTTATTCTATAAAACAATACGTTTATTACAGAAAACAAGACGTTTATTTTTTTATAAAACAACACATTATATATATATATATCTTTTAAAATAAAACAACACATTATATATATATATATTTAAATAAAACAACACATTTATTTTATAAAACAGCACATTTATTCTATAAAACAACACATTTATTCTACGAAACAACACATTTATCTATAAAACAACAGCCCAATCTCATTGCGTTTGTTCACAGTGACACTTAACTGTCGGGATCCGGGTTCGAGTCGCGGGTTAGTATGATTGTTTGCGTGCTGTTAACTCTAACTCTGGCAATGCTCAGCAGTGACTTCTGTCTTAAAAGGTCATGTCCTCTTAGGAGAAGACATGTACAAACTAGAAGAAGTTTCCAGGATCCTTCTCCTCCCTATATATTGCAAATCAATCAATCAAGTGTGAATCGCCACATCGTTAGATCAATTGACCGAGTAACTGGTGCATAACTAGGACTCTCGAATCCGGGAAGCGAATTGGTGGTTTTTTTCACACTTATCAAATTATTTAAAACTGCATTTCGTAAAGATTAACGATCGAAGACGGGGGCGGGGGTTGCTCGGTCGGTAGCGCGCCAGGCTCGTAATCTGTAGTTCCCAGGTTCGAGTCCCAGCTGGGTCAGCGTTGAGATTTATCTCCGCAAAACTCCCCGCCCTGCCCACGGTCAGTAGGGGACACCGATGGGCTTGGAAAGGCCGCCGTCCGTCGGATGGGACGTTAAGCCGTGGCTCCGTGTGCGAGAGAGCCATATTCTGTGCACGTTAAAGAACACGCTGAATGGCCTTGACGGGAGGCTACCATCTGTCTCCTAACAGCTGTTCTAGTGGGTTCCCTCCCCCAACCTTCTCTGAGCCTTCGGGGTCCATGTGACCTGGCCATTTAGCCCATGGTGTGCAAAAAAGTGCCTCTCAGAGGTAAAACAACCCAACGATCGAAGACAGAGCGTTGACAACTGTTTTTGGGACGAGATCACTAAGTATAAACTTGGCGAGCACACATACCTTTGATGATTTCCTTGTTGAAATAGTCCATATAAAACTAGTATAATGGAAATTATATTTTTTGGAATTTAGCTATTAATTCAAGTGTAATCCACCAGTGGTTAATGTGGTATTATTATTTTAATTTAAGAAAATTTAAATTTTTTGCACATTTTTCGTTTATAGAACTGACAACTATATCTCTTTTACAATGTAAGAAATACTTTAGAACCGAATACACTACTGTCCGTAGCAGCAGGCGAAATTTTACGCAATTATCGTGCATCAGAAAAGGTTGGGGGAACCCACTGGACAGCTGTTAGGAGATAGGTGGTAACCTTCCACCAAGGCCATCCAGCGTGCTTATTAACATGCATAGGATATGGCTATCTTGAACACGTGGCCACGGCCTTAAATCTCATCCGACTGATGGTGGCCTTTCCAAGCCCATCAGTCCCCTTTCTCACAGTTTGGTTTGGTTTGTTTTACCTCTGAGCGGCACTTTTTTGCACACCATGGGCTAAATGGCCAGGTCACATGGACCCCGAAGGCTCAGAGAAGGTTGGGGGAGGGGACCCACTGGAACAGCTGTTGGGAGACAGATGGTAGCCTCCCGTCAAGGCCATCCTGCGTGTTCTTTAACGTGCACAGGGTATGGCTCTCCCGCACACGGGGCCACGGCTTAACGTCCCATCCGACGGACGGCGGCCTTTCCAAGCCCATCGGTGTCCCCTACTGACCGTGGGCAGGGCGGGGAATTTTGCGGAGATAAATCTCAACGCTGACCCAGCTGGGACTCGAACCTGGGAACTACAGATTACGAGCCTAGCGCGCTACCGACTGAGCCCCCCCCCCCTTTCTCACAGAAGACAGGGCGAGGGTTTTGCGATGCGAAGGTACATCTCAACTCTGGCATAGGTGGGACTCGAACCTGGGAAATGCAGATTACGAGTGTGCGCGCCAGCGACTGAGGTAACACCCTCCCCCTCAAGTTGTTATATGCCTGATCTAAGATTTTGTGAAATTTTGTGCAAATTATGTCAGTTGCATCTGCTTTTATTTTTATAAAAAATAAATAAATAAATACCCCCTCAAACAGCTGCCTGCCACAGAGGTCTGACAGTTTATATGCCACAGTAGAAGATCTGAGAGGATGGCAGGACCTCAGCAGAAAACAACACGAACATCCATGCCTTACCCGGGGCTCGAACCCAGGTCCCGTTGATCAGTAGCCAAGCGCGCTAACCACTCGGCCACGGGACGGCTTTATTTTTATATTCTATGTAAAATATATCACTGGTTTCGCCTTGTTCAATCTACGTTCATTTATTGCAATTCCAATGGGTTTGGACCCTCTCGGAAATTTTGGCGTTGATCCTCATTAAGGGCAGTTTTCCACTTAGACACGCGCACTGGGCAACAAAATCTAAGGATCAAAGTCGAAGATTCGAAAAAAGGAAAGAGGTGAAGATACTAGGAAAGAAAGAAAATCTACGAAATGCTTATACAAAAATGAGTTCCTAAATGGGCGTAACTGCGGGGTGCAGAGAGTGAGTATGTGACGTCGGATCTATTGAGCCTATAAAGAATTTTTTCTTCTTAATTTAATGGTGGTGGCTCAGTCGGTAGTGCGCCAGCCTCGTGATCTGCAATTCCCAGGTTAGAGTCACAGCTGGGTCATCGTTGAGAATTGTCTCCGGAAAACTCCCGCCTTGCCTTCTGTCAATAGGGTACATCGATGGGCTTGAAAAGGCTGCCGTCCGTCGGATAATACGTTAAACAGTGGGCCCTTGTGCATTTAAAGAACGTGTTGGATGGCTTTGACGTGGAGGCTACCATCTGTTTCCTAACAGCTGTCCAGTGGGTTCCCCTCCCCCAGCATTCTCTGAGCCCTCGGGGTCCTTGTGATTCAGCCTGGTCACTTAGCTGAATGTGTGCAAACAAGTGCCGCTCAGAAGTAAAACAACCGAACTCTTAATTTAATCATCCTTCACACTTTAAGTTGTTTTCATTGATGTTATAAGATTGCGTTGTTATACCTTTCCAAACAGTTCGCAAGGGCTTCAAAAGATAAGACGGATAATTTTATACTGTGGGAGGAAGGGAGGGGGGGGGCTAAAAACTTGTGCCATAAGGTGACAAAATTCTAACGTCATCACTGCTTTTGTTGAATTTGGTCGTGAAATTTTGAAGGAGGAAAAACACTCAAAACAGGGGGGGGGGGAGCATGGGGGGTGAGAGAGAAGGGGGGGGAAAGGAGCTTTCTGATCTTTAAGGTGCTGCTATTTGAATGAATCTGATTTTAGAAGAATATAAGTGCAAAATTTATTCTTGAACTGAAAAATGTCGTTAGTGTTTTTTTTCGCTTATAAATAATCGTTGAATAATCAATGAACTTTTAGCTTCATTTGAATTCACAGCAGCCAGAGATATTTCCATTGCCTCGTTAATTGCAAAATGCAAATCTAAAAAGAAAAAGAAATCAAATCGTTCTCAATTTTTCGTAATAAGTAAAAAAATAAATAACGTCCACGTTTGCCATCGGGAAACTAAACCGCCTTATTTATCACCGGAGATATTTCGCTTAAAATCCCACCTCGTACCTCTCAATCAATCCTTAATCAAGACAAGTCATAACTCAAGTTTTGTCAATCAACGACTAAACCACCGACCTTTGCATTACATAAACAAGAACCCTAATAATTCTGTCTGCACTTCTCGCGCCTTCCTTTTCCACTTCACGATCCGGTACCTGAGCCAAGCGGCGACTGATGCCATACGGTACAGGGAGAAGTCAGACCACTCCGCCGAATCCACCACTCTCCCTTTCCGATTACCTTCGTGTGTCCTCCGTGTGGCGAGGAACGCCAGACATGTCTTCGTTGCCATGCCACCGCCTGCCCCTCCCGGTCCTCCGCCATGACTTGTGAGCCAGCAGCCTCGGGGCAGGTCCGGGATGTCTGTCAGAGGAGAGATGGAGGTGCAGAGCACGCGACCTGTCCCTACTCCCTTGCAGCATCCATCATCCTTCCCCCCTCCCTTCCATCCCATCCCTGGGCAGCAGGCACACACACACACACACTCACTAAGCTCCCTCCATTTTAGCCCCTCCCACCCAGAGAATCTGATAACGACTCGAATCGTGTGTTGCATCTTAAGTACTAATGTTTGTGATCTACAGGAGTAGCAGGGCGACAGATGACAGGGGGATGGAGTGAGAGAGGAGTCTGGGGGAGGGGGGGAGGAGCAAGCGACTGGTGAAGAGAACGTGCTACTTCCACACTTACTCGTCAGGTATTATGCAGCAAAGACAGCATCCCATTTTCCTATCGCATTTATCTAATCTACATTGCAGAGGATGGCTTTGTTTAAAACTGCTTTGGAGGAAGCTCCCTCCTCTTTACGTAGGATGGATAAAAAAAATTAGGGACTGGAGTTATGGTGAGGAGGTTGTTTCGTCTCGATCTCTTCCCCCATCTCCTCCCACCCCACTAATACCTTCGTCAAGGACGGCAGTGACACACCTCTGGACCAGCTTCTGCCTTCGAGTGTCACCCATCGCACTATATATCATCTTCCCGCTCAGTCTCCTGACTGCGAGGGAAGAGCTATCGCCCTTCTTCCCAATGAATTACGCTCGCTCTTTCCTCTCACCCCGCATAGCCG
Source organism: Ryuthela nishihirai (assembly GCA_038380435.1). NCBI lineage: Eukaryota > Metazoa > Arthropoda > Arachnida > Araneae > Heptathelidae > Ryuthela > Ryuthela nishihirai. Next base: position 10,974,230 of record JAWZYU010000009.1, read on the forward strand.
GACGGAATCCCGCAGACGTAAGTGTCAATCATCTACCCGACTTGAAACCCATTAGTTTTAAGGACTTGACCTATATATCAGAGAGCAGTTACTCAAAGGTGGTAGGGAACGTTAAGTTAGCAGCCATATTGCTTCCACTGAGAAATATATATATTATCTCCAAAGTATGTGTTTTTATCTCAGGTTGCATCTCAGTTTCCATCATATGTTTATCTGAAAGACTGTAACTTAGAATCGGGATACAGGTGCTATCCAATGCGTCCTGCTCACGAAACGAATAATAAGCCTTCATTTAAAGCAGATAGGGAGCGAATTGTCGCAAGTATTTCGTTTCCTTCAGGCCATTTATTGGTGCTATTCTGTTTATTCAAACGTGGGATAGAAGAGTTAAAATCCGAACACAAATTGCGAGATAAATGTGTAAGAAAAACGAACTTTTTATTCATCCAAACCACTGCAAACATAAATATAAAATAACAAAGTGCAATAAAGATCGGTTACCCGCAATGGTTGATCGTCCGGATATCTGGCTATGAAGACTATTTAATTTTTTTCATTAAAAAAATTAACCCTCAAGCAGTTGTATGATACGGAGGTCTGACAAGGGCCTATCAGTTTAAAACGTCATAGCGATCTTTGAGGAAAGCGAGACTTCAGTACAAAGACACCATAGCAAGTCTTAAAGAAATACTGCAGTAGCCAAATCATGAATTATGATATATAGACCGATATTTCCCAAAATTCTAAGTTTGCAGCCTCCTTTAACCCAGTGTTCTAAATTCTTAAGCTCCCCTTAAACTCGGTCGTTAGAACCCACTCCCTCGCCCTTGACACTGTCGTCTTCAAGATACCATGCCATCTCAACTCTAATATTCTCTCTAATCATAACCCTAGACAGTTTATCAAAAAGCAGAGTAGCTTGATTAAAACAAGTATAATAAAAGAAATTAATTATTTTTTAATATTCAAATTTACTTCACCTGTTTTCTCCAGCAAAAACTTCACGGCCAATTGCGTGGCCACGGTTCACAGTTTGGGAAACAAGGATCCAGATTGTACTAAAGTAATACTTTAACTTTCTTATGTCAGGTACATTATATTTCCAAAACTTTTCAGTCACATCGATGATACGTGCGTGGAAAGCCACATTCAGAGCTGCTACATTCAAAATAAGCTTTTCATGGAAAAATGTCATTCAAGTCTCTCTGAATTTCGATTTTTAGTAATATCAACTTAATATTTAAGTATTGAATTGGAAGATTTCACAGCAAACGCTATTGTTATGCTGTAACGAAAACTAAAAGAATCATTACAGACGCTACCCAAATTTAGATCCTTAATAGTTATATTTGCATTTTAATTATTTCTGAGTAAATTCTTCACGCCAAGCGTGCTAACCACTCGGTCACGGGAAGAATTTACTCAGAAATAATTAAAATGCAAATATAACTATTAAGCCCCGGATTAGGCATGGATGTGTGTGTCGTTTTTCTGCTGAGGTCCTGCCATCCTCTCAGACCTTCAAATGTGGCATATAAACTGACAGGCTCCTGTCAGACCTTTGTGGCAAGCAGCTGCTTGAGGGGGTATTTATTTATTTATTTATTTTAATTCTTGAAAGTGGCTTTCCATTTACATGACACCGAAGTGTCAGGAAACTTTTAGTATTATAAATGAATCTTCGATTTTTTGTTTGGCTCCACTTTTGGAGCCAGCTTCTGTTCGTCGTTTAGAAATTTCAATCTCAATCACCTTACCTAATGAAAGAATTAAATGACACCAATTTTTATGATTCAAGTGATCTCGCTACCTGGAAAATCTGTAATAGGTTCACAGATACAGATAATCAACAAGGTAACTGGTTCAAAGCGAAAGCTTTAATTTTTACAAGAGCAAACCCTCTTTCCTCTCACCCCGCATAGTCGGACGGAATCCCGCAGACGTAAAACAACCAAACAACCAAAATCCCAACTCGGAGGAACCCTTGTGCCGCTTGAGCCAAAATGTCGCTCAAAACAGACACAAACTCAACTAAAGCTTGCTGATTGTTCCCAAAATTGAGCAACATTAAACCAAAGAAAACCAAAGAATGAGACCCAATGTCGATATCATTGCTTTGGACCTTATTAGAAGAGAAATATGCTAATCACGAAAGCTTCAGCAAAATACATCAGTCCAGAAGATTCTTCGTAGAGTACCTACGAAGCCTGAAAAAAAAATACTTCCAAGCAGCGATAAAGGAGAATCTACTTAACTCGCAATTAAAAAAATGTAACTCTGGATATATATATATGTATACAAATCGATACCTCATTGCTTAGAAAAATATGATACCTGAACATGACCAGGATTTAGATGAGGACTGTGACTCAGCATCAACTAAGAGAAATTGTTTTTATCCATGCGACCATCATCACATATTGCAATTACTTTGGTTTAATGTTGCTCAATTTTGGGAACAATCAGCAAGCTTTAGTTGAGTTTGTGTCTGTTTTGAGCGACATTTTGGCTCAAGCGGCACAAGGGTTCCTCCGAGTTGGGATTTTGGGTTGTTGGGTTGTTTTACCTCTGAGTGGCACTTCATTTGCATACCATGGGCTAAATGGCCAGGTCATAAGGACCCCAAAGGTTCAGAGAAGGTTGGGGGAAGGGACCCACTGGAACAGCTGTTGGGAGTCAGATGGTAGCCTCCCGTCAAGGCCATCCAGAGTGTTCGTTAACGTGCACAGGATATGGCTCTCCCGTACACGGGACCACGTTTTGAGGACTTTTCCACTTTCCAAGCCCATCGGGGGGTGGGGGGGGTACTTTTTCCACTTTCCAAGCCCATCGGTGTCCCCTACTGACCGTGGACAGGACGGGGAATTTTGCGGAGATATCCGAGTTGGGAGAAAATCCAACGATAGGAGAGAGTCAAATAGAAGTCTTCCGTTCAGGCCATGCAGTGTGTTCTTCAACATGAATAGATCATGATTATTCGGCACACAGGGCCATGTTTTAACGTTCCATCGAAAACTGGTGTCTTTCCAAGCGCATTGGTCTAACACAAAGGCAAAAAATTATTGAACTTATGCATATTTAATGCAATTTATGAATCTTTTAAAAACCTCTAAAAGGGAGGGAAAATATGGTACTGTATTAAAATTCAAGTCTCTTGCTCTCTCCCCACTTTGCTTTTTTTTTTCTGGCTTAATCGAATCACTTTCCCCCCCCTCGCCCCTTATTATTTTTTCTATATCCGGGTCTGTAGGTAATGAAAAACAACAATGATCGATAACATTAAATCATCAGTTATTTTAAGAGATTGAAATTTTAAGTTAAGATAAATAAAATTTCTGCTTTATTGTCACATTTTAACAAGAGTAGAAAATGCAATTGAGAAATTTTCTTCCGCCAATTTAAAAAAAAACATTTGCAAATTTTTTCGAAGTCTGATATTATGAAATAAAAATGAATCCGAAGCGACGATTTCGGTTTCCTCTTGAATGCAATGCAGAGAGAGAAAAGTATCAAAATAAATAATCCGAATTTTTTTAAGAAAAAAAAAAAGCGGAAAGCTGAACTACATCCGTGTTCTTTAAATGCGAATTTTAAGAGCAGTACTTTTTTATAACTTAATGAGAGTCCACCAAACGACGATGTAGATAATAGTTATATGTCTGAATAACTATATAAAAATAATACCCCCTCAAGCAGCTGCTTGCCACACAGGTCTGACAGGAGCCTGTCAGTTTATATGCCAGAGTAGAAGGTCTGAGAGGATGGCAGGACTTCAGCAGAAAAACAACACAAATAGCCATGCCTTACCCGGGGCTCAAACCCAGGTCCCTAGCCAAGCGTGCTAACCACTCGGCCACGGGACGGCTATATAATCTGAATAATATATCTGAATAACTATGTAACACAAGCTCAACATTACAATATATAATTTCAATACAGTATAAAATTTTTGAATTCAGAGTGTGAATATCAGTTCTACAAGTTCCAGAATTTCATCCCTGATAAATAAATAAATAACAAATTTCTAGTACACTGATTAATTCCGTTGTGTTCCACATCAGTGTTTCGTGAAGTTTTTCCAACAGATGTTTACGAGTCATAATGCAGTGCGATAGTTTTTCAATTCACCATCTCTATAAATCATTTTTAAAATTAGCCCTCTCATGGAAAAATATTTGCTTTCTTCCTCTTTTCAAAATTTTACAGCTTTGAAAATAGAGCAATGTCACTGTTAGCGAAATAATTGAAAGGTGAAATAAACTTTGAGGAGATCTTTGTCTAGAGCAGGGATTTTCAACATGGGCCAAATAACACCCACAAGGGTCCACGCCACACTTCTAAGGGGTCATATGGAAAAAATGGAACATTAGGAGGTTAAATTATAAAGAATAAAATATTACGAATGAGATGTAAAAATCATGTTTATTATTTTCATGACAATCTTATTATATATTTAAACGTGGCAAATATAATTTATGGATAAGCAGTGAAATGGCTGGGAAGTTTCCACTGCTCTATGAGAAAGCAAAAATTGCATTTTATGGCTCTCTCATTTCTTATCTTGTTGAATCTGACTTAAGTCGGGTGGTTTACTTTCTATCAGAAGCTCGTAACGGACTTGATATTATGAAGGAGAAGAGAGCCACAAGGACCACACTGAATAAAGTGCCAATTATCAGAGCATTTTTTGTTAGCAGGCCTTTATGCTGCTACAATATATTTTATGTCTTCAAGAATTAGCTTTGCTACTTAGAAAGAAAGCACCGATTATTATAACATATATGATAAAAATTTTATGTTATAAATAAACAGTGTAGATGTTAAATTACCTTTTTTCCAACTTAACAGCGGCTATGAAGGGTTTTTCCAACTTAACAGCGGCTATGAAGGGTTTTTCCAACTTAACAGCGGCCATCGAAACAGTCTTTATGACAAGTTCGAAAAGTATCTAGATTCTATCTGTCCTTTGTGTCGTAGGGCCTCGAAAAAAAAATAATAATGGAAAGAAATAAAAATAATAATTTAAAGATTTTTAATTACTTTTTATCCTAATTTTAGACGATTGCGATGAAATTTGCCTAAATGGCCACTTCGACAAGGACGCCAAAAGAGTCAGAACAAGATAAGAAGACAGTGGATGTTAAGAGCAGGACTGGCGCTACCGCACCTGCAACAGGTGCGGGCGGCATTTCTTTAAAGGCGGTAAATTTGCAAATGAACTGACGCCATACCTATAGTAAAGTTGATTCCATTTGGTATGACCTATTTTTCGACAGATAATTTTCAATTGCTTTTAAAAATTACATTAAATTTAGTTAAATTAATCATCAATATCGAAGATCAGACTTAGAGAAAGCGTGGCAGGGTCCGAGCTCGCTCCGGGCGGCAAAATAGGTAGCGCCGGCCCTAGTTAAGACGGGGCGGGGGTGGCTCAGTCGGTAGCGCGCCAGGCTCGTAATCTGTAGTTCCCATGTTGGAGTCCCAACTGGGTCAGCGTTGAGATTTATCTCCGCAAAATTCCCCGCCCTGCCCACGGTCAGTAGGGGACACCGATGGGCTTGGAAAGACCGCCGTCCGTCGGATGGGACATTAAGCCGTGGCCCCGTGTGCGGGAGAGAGCCATACCCTGTGCACGTTAAAGAACACGCTGGATGGCCTTGACGGGAGGCTACCATCTGTCTCCCAACAGCTGTTCCAGTGGGTCCCCTCCCCCAACCTTCTCTGAGCCTTCGGGGTCCTTGTGGCCTGGCCATTTAGCCCATGGTGTTCAAAAAAGTGCCGCTCAGAGGTAAAACAATCCAATCCAAAACCCTAGTTAAGAGAATCCATCTGTTAAGACCATCCACCTCGCTTTTAACGTGAACAAGATATGACACTTCAGCACATAAACATTCTCTTAAAGTCATATTTGATAGATCCCCTCAAAGCTTTCCTTAGCGAGAGCTTGTTGTCGACAAGCTGAGAAAATCTCGGAGGTGGAATAGTTGGGACTCGAATCTGCGAAACTCAGATTACGATTGTGACGCGCTTCCGAATCTCTTGATCGCAGACAAGAGAAAAGGCGTTGCCAAACTTGTGATCACAATTTTCATTCCCATATGAATTTAAGGAATTTATTTAATCTTTCAATAGTTTATTTCTCTGATCCTTATGTCGCAATTGGGATAGGAAGACTTCAAACCTTTTCGTATTGGATGCAAAAAGGAATATTATTTATGAATTTTTTTTAAAACTAAGATCTTAGATTCTCTTTTTGCAGATCATAAACAATGAAATATTGTAAGGATTACTACTTAGACTGCTTTCATGGATTATAAATCAATGTAAGTGTCAAAAATCACATTATAATTAATATCTAAGATTGTACAAATCTAGATGACACTTTATGATGATTTTTAAAATTCGAAATAGCTCATCATAATGATCTTTTAAATTGAGAATAGAAAGATATTGTGTTTGCTGCTATTGTGAAAGATAATGTGTTTGCTTCTAGTATCTCCTTATGATGATCTCTAAGTGAAAAGCTACTATTTGCTCTTTGTGATGACGTCTAAGTTCCTTTTGTTCTATGTGATGATCTGCAAGAAAAAAGTTTTTGTTAGCTCCTTTAAGGAATAAGCTTCCATTGGCCCCTTATTGAAGTTCTTTCTCTAAGCGAAAAGGTTCTACTCTCTGTGCCTGAAAATGTCCTTTAACAAAATTTATGATGATCCCTAAATGAAATTTTTTTCCATCATCTTATGATGATCTCTATTAACAAAAAAATTTCCATTGGAATCTCGTGATGATCTCTGTATAGAATTGAGCGCATTTTTGCGATGGTATCTATGATTGAAATATCAGATTTCCTTCATGATGTTTTAATGAATGAGAAGATTACAACTTATCCTTTTTTTTTTCATATGATGAAGATCTATAGGATAAAAGGAGTGAAAGATGTTGCTATGGTAAGTCAGCATTTGTCTCATTGGAAATACCCTTGTCAACGAGTTTGGCTCACATCAAAAACAAGTTATCCGCTTTGATAGAATACCTGATGCCGAGAATGTAATCGATGGCCAGAAATGGATTCTGTGTTAAAAGGCGCAGTTCTCCGAACTATCCAACGGCAAGATTGTGGCGGTCTAGCAATGATCAGCGTCTGTCACGTAAATTACAGTGATATAAGGGTAGAAGAAAGGAAAGGAGAACTTGGAAGGTTTTTCAATGGAGCAAGAGGCGATTGATGATTCAGGAACTTCTTTTCGTAATAAAGGTGCTATTACGAGCTTGCATTTTGATATTGAATGCTGAGTGAAGGCGTCAAATTGGGATTCTCTGAAACAATAGTGCTCAACAGGGGCGTACCGAGATTCATAAGGGCGAAAATTTATAAGAGGGCTCCCCCCCTCCCCACTCACCCTATTGTATAAGAAACGATAAGTATATATATATAAACAGGGAAAGATTTAGGGGTGATGCCCTCCATCCCTTTAAAGTTTCTTTTTTTTAAAAGACTGACTACAGGGACGTACCGAGATTTGTAAGGGCGAAAATTTATAAGAGGGCTCCCCCCCTCCCCACTCACCCTATTGTATAAAAAACGATAAGTATATATATATATATGTAAACAGGGAAAGATTTAGGGGTGATGCCCTCCATCCCTTTAAATTTTTTTTTTAAAGACTGACTACAGAGACGTACCGAGATTTGTAAGGGCGAAAATTTATAAGAGGGCTCCCTCCTCCCCACTCACCCTATTGTATAAGAAACGATAAGTATATATATATATATAAACAGGGAAAGATTTAGGGGTGATGCCCTCCATCCCTTTAAAAATTTTTTTTAAAAGACTGACTACAGGGACGTACCGAGATTTGTAAGGGCGAAAATTTATAAGAGGGCTCCCCCCCCTCCCCACTCACCCTATTGTATAAGAAACTATAAGTATATATATATATATATATAAATAGGGAAAGATTTAGGGGTGATGCCCTCCATCCCTTTTAAAATGCTAGAAAGAGAAATAGAGGCAAAAAATTATTAAACTTATTTATATTTCATACATTTTTCAAGAAATTTTTTAAAGACCTCAAAAGGGAGGAAGAATATTATACTGCACTGGAAATTCCAGTCTTTCCCAATTTTTGCATTTTTCTCGCTCGATTGTGTCACTTTTCTATCAAGCACTTAGTAAAAAAAAATTGGTCCTACTACCCACTTGGTTGAAAAGCTTGGTTCTATCAATCATTTAGGTAAAAATACTCGTCTCAACAGGGACGTTAGCGAAGGGACTATGGTTAGAAGAGAACGAAATTTTCAAACTCGGAAATCAAATATTGAAACTAAGAAAATAAATAATTTAAAATGCCTCCTCAAGCAGCTGCTTGCCACAGAGGTCTGACAGTATATATGCCATAGTAGAAGGTCTGAGAGGATGGCAGGACCTCAGCAGAAAAACGACACACATCCATGCCGTTAGCCCGGGGCTCGAACCCGGTCCCATCAGATCAATAGCCAAGCGTGCTAACCACTCGGCCACGGGACGGTTTTGAATAGTTTACATCAATTTAATTATGTCTATGTTAGGAACGTGCCCAGGATGTAGTTCCGAGGGGTGGGGGGAGAGATTCCCCAAGATTTTGCCCACTTCCCTATTTTTTGCCAACTCTCCTAAATTTCAGAAAAACAATTCCAATTTTCACAACACACCTGAATTTTTATCAAGTCGCTTCGAACTTTTTCAACTCCGATTTACTTTTCTTTTGTGGGGAGATTATCCCTGGGTCTTACCAAACAATGGTAAGAAAAAAATAAAAAATGCCAATGTTACCAAATACTTGTACCAATATTGGTATCGCGTATTGGTACAATTACCAAATACTTGTAACCAATACCGGTATCGCGTATTGGTACAATTGGTACAATTACCAAATACTTGTAACCAATACGCGATAAAATAAACTCCACTTTTCCAAAATATGCATTTTTTCTTAATGCATGTATTTGGTATTATATTAAGCAAATTAATGTACATTTTAAGGATGTTAACTATTGTAATAATTTCATTACAAATAAGTTTATTGATGTAATTGAGAAAAGGCGGAAAAATAATAACCGTTGCCTAAAATTATTCGCAAGTAACACAAAACTAACACAGAGAAAATTTTTCGAATTGCTTAATAATTTTTTTTCAGTCTTCGATTCCCAATAACTTGATCTTCCAGTCCCACAGATTGAGAAATGTTTGAGCGACTGCGTCAATAACCACCGAAGCACAGAATCTACTATATATATTTCATAGAGTTTGTATCCTATAAATAAGAAAGTGTACTAGATACAATTGTTTGGTTGCTAATTAACTTTTTCCTTTGCCACTGGGGCGGGGGTGGCTCAGTCGGTAGCGCGCCAGGCTCGTAATCTGCAGTTCCCAGGTTCGAGTTCCAGCTATGTCAGCGTTGAGATTTATCTCCGCAAAATTCCCTGCCCACTGTCAGTAGGGGACACTGATGGTCTTAGAAAGTCCGTCGGATGGGACGTTAAGCCGTGGCCCCGTGTGCGGAAGAGCTATAACCCTGTGCACGTTAAAGAACACGCTGGATGGCCTTGACGGGAGGCTACCATCTGTCTCCCAACACCTGTTCCAGTGGGTCCCCTTCCCCAACCTTCTCTGAGCCTTCGGGGTCCCTGTGACCTGGCCATTTAGCCCATGGTGTGCAAAAAAGTGCCGCTCAGAGGTAAAACTACCCAATCCAATCTTTGCCACTACATGTTTGTCGGCAGTCCACTCATTTCTAACTCAGTTTGTGTTTAGAGCCTTTGCATTTTTCTGTATCAAATGGCTTCCTACGATTATATTAGGAATAAAAGCAAACGTCTGGAAAAGCCACATTGATAGATAGGAAGTCATTAATTGCTCTTAAAGACTTGATTACTTGTGGCATTTCTGTCGTTCATTTGCTTTGTTGCCCCCCCCCACACACACACACACTTCAGATGCAATCAGTCCGAAAAATTAGCTTAGCCTATATTTTCCTACGTCAATAGAAAGGTGAAAACATGACGTACTTCCTGAAAAGTGCATTGCATTATCTGATCCCTTGATAAATACGTCAGTTTAAGGGAGGAAGCGAAGGCTTTTGATGACAGGTTTGTTTTCATCTAATGATTTACGACGAACGCTGAAAGAGAAGGTCACCACTGCGTCTGTTTCTGAAAGTTTCTGGGGAGGAAAAGAAGAGGGCGAAGAAGAGAAGAGGGATGATGTTAAGATGCGGAGAGCACAGGAAAGAGGATGGAGTTAGGCGATGAGAGAAAATGATCTTCTATGCAAGGAGCGCGGATGACCACACAACAGAACTACCATCCCCACTGCACCAGATCTCAGTGGGGTCCTCTTGAAGAACAAAGGGTGTCAGTCCGATAGTGTACCCCAGCACCTGCGACGAAGAGGGACAAGACAGACAGACGGAAGCAATCCTTCAGCGTTCCCTCCTTCTAGAGCGGCCATTATTCCGATAATAAAGTTCCATATGCTCGGCGGAGGACAACTAATGATCCACCGTGGAGGAGATAATTTAGCCAAGCACAAAAATCAATTTGGCTCTCTTTCCCCAGAGGGACTAGCGAGCAGCTCCTGCTGGGTCCTCGGCCTGAGTTACGGAACAATACCCTCCCATCAAGTCACTGGCAGCCAATCAGCGGTCGACGCGGCCGCAGCCCGCTGAGAGAGCTGACGGGAGGTCGTATTTTTGTGTGAGCGGAGTGGCAACAGTGTCGGCCTCTCCCCCACACCTTCCATTTGACGCGCGGCAGGGGGGAGGGAACACTGAGAGACCAGCGGATCAGGCGTGCGCACATTAAACCTCTGGACGCGCTTACAAGAAGAGAACAAGAGACAGAACGTGATGGAAACTAGAGCTATGTAAATGACGGCTGCTCCTCCCTGCCAGCATCCGGGAGCACACTGCCACTGATTTATCTCCGCAATAACAGTATAGATACGTCTTATGTTTTCATTTCTGCCCCGTCATAAAGCTGAAAGGGACAATGGGCGAGGTAACGGGCGCACATCTTTCTTGCAATATAAAAATCTTCTTTTCAAGGAGAAAAAGAAAGTAAAAAGAAGATGTCTTCAACAGGCATCATGCAACTAGTTTCAGGTGCAAAGAGTTGCTATAGCAACTTCCACTTCAGTTCGTCATCAACGCAGACTTCGACAGATGTTGCGAGAGATTGGATTTTCGTCCTCTGGCTTCTTCTGACATTCAATTATTCGAAAGCAGGCAGAGCAATCAATGGTTTACTTCCTGGTCCGACATTGTTTATGAAAAAGAAAAGAAGTTTGCAATAGCTTTTGTGCGGTTTTTTTCCGTGGCATAGTGAAATCGAATACAGTGCATTTAGTTTTCCTGAATTGATGAAAAATCTCCGCAATTCCGTTGATCATTTTGTTCTGCTAACTAAGCATTAAAATTCGGATTGCAGACTTCCGGATAATTGACTTTTGTTGTATTTTACAATCTGCGGTACTTGAAAATGACTAAAAAAATAGTTTGTTAAGTACACAGTCTCAGTCGCTGAGAAGTAAGTTTCAGCTAATTAGCGGTGAAAAGAGCTATGGCTTCGAATTCCGTATGAAGCCTGGCCCTTTCCTTTCTGATGTAACTTGACTGTCTGCTGAGAGGGGCGGGGGTGGCTCAGTCGGTAGCGCGTCAGGCTCGTAATCTTTAGTTTCCAGGTTCGAGTCCCAGCTGAGTCAGCGTTGAGATTTATCTCCTCAAAATTTCCCGCCCTGCCCACGGTCAGTAGGGAACACCGATGGGCTTGGAAAGGCCGCCGTCCGTCGGATGGGACGTTAAGCCGTGGCTCCGTGTGCGGGAGAGCCATACCCTGTGCACGTTAAAGAACACGCTGGATGGCCTTGACGGGAGGCTACCATCTGTCTCCCAACAGCTGTTCCAGTGGGTCACATCCCCCAACCTTCTCTGAGCCTTCGGGGTCCATGTGACCTGGCCATTTAGCCCATTGTGTGCAAAAAAAGTGCTGCTCAGAGGTAAAACAACCTAACCCTGTCTGCTGAGGTCTCGTCCTTCTCGCAAATTCTTTTGTGTTTTGCATTATAAGGAAAGGTTCCTGTCACATCTTCGTAGTTGGTAGTCGGGGAAATAATTTATTTTTGAATTACAATGCAATCCTCTTTTCAGCGATAAAATGTGTTGTTCCCTTTAGAACACAAAATCCAGATTTCCTTATTTTTTTAATTCCTTTGCGATGCATCATGCGCCTCCCATAAAGTGTAAAAAGAAAACGCTTGGAAGAAAAACAAAGAGATTGCAAATACTTTTGCTTTTTCTGGAATCCAAAATCCTCACCCTTTGCTTCACAATTAAAGACCAAAATTCGTTCAACTAAAGTAACGATTCCGCTGAAGGAAAACAGGAACGTTATTTCAATGCTTAATGATCAACTCATGAAATTGCATTCGTTTCATTTCTAAACAGGCCAGGGTTGGGTTGGGTTGTTTTACCTCTGAGCGGCACTTTTTTGCACACCATGGGCTAAATGGCCAGGTCACATGGACCCCGAAGGCTCAGAGAAGGTTGGGGGAGGGGACCCACTGGAACAGCTGTTGGTGGACAGATGGTAGTCTCCAGTCAAGGCCATCCAGCGTGTTCTTTAACGTGCACAGGGTTAACAGCAGGCTTAACCCGCACACGGAGCCACGGCTTAACGTCCCATCCGATGGACGGCGGCCTTTCCAAGACCATCGGAAACAGGCCAGGAGAGAGAAAAAATATGTGTAGGGAAAGAAAAAAGGATGAAAATCAAAAAATGTATTTTACTGGTGTGAATAAATAGGCTGACTACTACGAAAAATTGCAAAACGAAAAATGAAAAGAATTTATGGATACGGAAACAGTTGCTGGAAACAGTCTGCAAATATCTAAGATTGACGAAAAAATAGAAGCCAAATTTAGAAAATATAAAAAATTAACAAAATTGTTGGCACAGGAAGAATAGCTGTAGAATATCAAACTTTTTAAATATGGAGAAAAATGTTTTGCCATGTAACAACAAGATTAATTAGAAAAATCCTAAATGGAAATTAAATTCCGTATGAATTGAGACTTCCATTTTTGACATCCATTTTTAAAAGAAGGGACTGCAAGTTATGTTCAGATTATTTGAGGTATCTGTGTAACAAACTGGAACTAGAATTTTGAGTAAAATTATTAGAAATCGCTTAAAATAGAAATTACAGTACCTGAAAGGCAATGTTGTGGATAACATGGAAGTCATGCATTAGCCACATTTTTATTATTAGACAAATCTTAGAAATATGCGAAGCTGAAGGAAATGGGAATGATTTTTATTGATATAGGAGAAAGTTCAGGTTAGAGCGTACCTTGCCAATTTTAAAGAAATTGATAGTCTTCTGCAATTGACGTGACTGAATTATTATACAGACAGAGTATGCTGTGCGAAGTTTGGTTCAAGTTTATCCAGAGAATTAATCATACCTAAAGGGTTATTACTAAATATGTAATCTGTCGCCAACCTCTTTAAACGTGTGATCAAAGTATTCCTTAAATCCTGGTCAAGAGGGGCGGGGTTGGCTCAGTCGGTAGCGCGCCAGGCTCGTAATCTGTAGTTCCCAGGTTCGAGTCCCAGCTGGGTCAGCGTTGAGAGTTATCTCCGCAAAAATTCCCCGCCCTGCCCACGGTCAGTAGGGGACACCGATGGGCTTGGAAAGGCAGCCGTCCGTCGGAAGGGACGTTAAGCCGTGGCCCCGTGTGCGGGAGAGCCATACCCTGTGCACGTTAAAGAACACGTTGGATGGCCTTGACGGGAGGCTACCATCTGTCTCCCAACAGCTGTTCCAGTGGGTCCCCTCCCCCAACCTTCTCTGAGCCTTCGGGGTCCATGTGACCTGGCCATTTAGCCCATGGTGTGCAAAAAAGTGCCGCTCAGAGGTAAAACAACCCAACCCTGGACAAGAAATTGCAATACTATGGTCAGGTCTAGATTTAGAAAACAAAAACAAGAGAATCCAATTTAGTATAGCATTTCTCCCTACGTATTACAGATCTTTAAAAAATAAGTTTAACAATTTTTTATCTCTGTGACCCTTACAAGTATTCTGAAGGGGGGGGAGCATACCTTTGTTCCTCCTCCCCAGATCCATCCTTGCTATGATGTGAGATCTTGAGATAAGGGTATATTTAATCAGTCTGATATAAATTTTCGTCATCTCCTGTTTATTAATGATCAAGTGATTAATCGCACAGGATTGCGAGAATTCGATATTTTATCCCGAAAACTAACAGACGAATATTTATGGCGAAAATTTAACAGACGAATACATTAAAAGTGTGGTTTTGCTGCTAATAAACATAAAGATGAATAATTGAGTAAGACTCAACTAATTATAATTAAAATCGTAGAGGGGAAAAATGTTATTGGAATGATTAATTCAATGCTGGGGAATAAAATGTTAAAAATGGGAAAAAAAAACAGAAATATTTCTGAAGCAATTTCAACAATCTTATGCTGTATGAAATGATGGCACTATAAAAAAAGATGGCAAGATAAAAGAAGAAATGAATTTCTGTCGGCAATGCTGGAGGAGAGATTTAAGAGAAAATTATAAATGAAGAAATCAGAACGATAATAGAGGTTACTAAAAAATATAGCTGAAATGAATAACGAGAAGAAAGAGAGATTTTAAAGCTCAGAGTTGTGATTGGGATGGAATTTTCGACCTTTTTACTTTCTTGCTTTTTTTTTTGTTACAATTATAAGCAAAAATGGAAATTTGAATTATGAGTGGGCATGATCTCGCCCAAGCATTCGATGCTGTTCGAAATCCAACTCGAACTCATCCCAAGTATGGACGAGGGAAGACTCGAAATTATTGATCCCAGAGGAAAGAGGAAGAGGATTTTGGGTTGGGTTTTTTTACCTCTGAGCGGCACTTTTTTGCACACCATGGGCTAAATGGCCAGGTCACATGGATCCCGAAGACTCAGAGAAGGTTGGGGGAGGGGACCCACTGGAACAGCCGTTGGGAGACAGATGGTAGCCTCCCGTCAAGGGCATCCAGCATGTTCTTTAACGTGCACAAGGTATGGCTCTCCCGCACACGGGACCACGGCTTAACGTCCCATCCGACGGACGGCGGCCTTTCCAAGCCCATCGGTGTCCCCTACTGACCGTGGGCAGGGCGGGGAATTTTGCAGAGATAAATCTCAACGCTGACGCAGCTGGGACTCGAACCTGGGAACTACAGATTACGAGCCTGGCGCGCTACCGACTGAGCCACCCCCTAAAAGAGTTTGGATATAGGGAGTTACAACTGCGATGGGACAACGGATTTTAAATGATCAAGACTATAGAGAAAAAAAAATTAATAATTTCAAAAAATTCATAATTTTGAGTTACGCAAAACTACGTTTAATGGAAAATTCTTTAAGACAACAATAACATTTTACTCACGACGAATCGTATAATATATTTAACAACAACAATAATAACAAGATGCAAAATGCATGTTCAAATATCATTTGAGTTTTGCTTGGCTTCTTATCTTGGCTGAGAATGAGGATTACCTGGGTTCGAATCCCAGCGAAGATATCGTTATCTTATTTACTTTCTCTTACGAAGAATCTATATAAGTAGCATTGTAATCATGAGCGAAATCAATCGTCAGTTTCAGGTTAGAAGCATGATTCAGAAGTACGCGACCTAGAAAATAATGTCTTTTGCAGAGCAGGTCTGCGGTACAGTCGCTCAAAAAAGTATCCGAACACTTCACTTCATGTCACGTGACACGAAGGTTGCCAGATCACTAATTTCTGAAAAAATCGTTGCCAGATATTTTTTCTGAATTTTTTAATCAACCGTAGTGTTCAGATACTTTTTTGAGCGACTGTACCTGACCAGTTCAAGCTGTTCGGTTGGGTTGTCTTACCCCTGAGCGCCACTTACACAATGAACTAAATGGGTAGGTCACAAGAACACCGAGTACTCAGAGAAGGTAGGGGGAGAGTACCCATTGTACATTTGTTAGGAGACAGATGGTAGCTTCCCGTCAAGGTCATCCAGCGTGTTCTTTAACGTGCGCAGGGTATGTCTCTCCCGCACGGCATAACGTTCCATTCGATTTTTCGTATTTTTCGTATTTTTTTAGAAATTAGTGATTTGGCAACCTTCGTGTCACGTGACACGAAGGTTACCAGATCACCAATTTCTGAAAAAAACGTTGCCAGATATTTTTTCTGAAATCTGTAATCAACCATAGTGTTCGGATACTTTTTTGAGCGACTGTACTAATGAAATATTAAGATCCATATTTTCGAATTCCCAATATTATTTGTTTTGTAACACACTATTTCTCATTGTAAAACACAGAAATTTAAACGAATTTTGCAAACGATCTCTTTATGCGAGAAATTCGAAATTTTGGTGGTGCAGTGTGAGAGTCAACAGGTTTACATTGGTGGCAATGCTTTTCCACCTGTTGGAAATTGCGGTTTCTCAATTTTAAGAGATAAATTGACAAATTCTGTTTCAGAGGTACTAACAAACCAATATTATTTGAATTCTCCCAATCATCAATTAGTTTCCATCTCCACTGATAGAGAGTGCTAAATGAGGAAAAATATTTTTTGAAATGAGTATTCCGTATTCTAAGGCGTCCCGTGGCCGAGTGGTTAGCACGCTTGGCTACTGATCTACGGGTCCTGGGTTCGAGCCCCGGATAAGGCATGGATGTATATGTCGTTTTTCTGCTGAGGTCCTGCCATCCTCTCAGTCATACTTTGGCATATAAACTGGCAGGCTCCTGTCAGATTTCTGTGGCAAGCAGCTGCTTGAGGGGGTTTTTATTATTTATTTATTTATTCCGTATTCGTTAGAGGCAATATTTTATTCTTCTAGTTGTATATTTAACTCTCTCCGTGAAAAGAAGTTGAAATTAATTTCACTCCTGTTTCCAATCTATAGCCGTCCCGTGGCCGAGTGGTTAGCGCGCTTGGCTACTGATCTACGGGACCTGGGTTCGAGCCCCGGGTAAGGCATGGAGGTATGTGTCGTTTTTCTGCTGAGGTCCTGCCATCCTCTCAGACCTTCTACTCTGGCATATAAACTGACAGGCTCCTGTCAGACCTCTGTGGCAAGTAGCTGCTTGAGGGGGTATTTATTATTATTCCAATCTATCCACAATCTTTCATCTCTTGTAGGCAGGGGATTTGTAAGAATAATTGTAAATAGCTTCTCTGAGACAGATAGCAGCTTTTTGACGATATCAAATTTATCTTGAGCCGGGTTGGATACGAACCCATGACTTCCTAATAACATGTCAGGTGCTCTGACCACTGAGCTACCGGCCACCGATACAGATCTCCAATTGATGTTATGACTCTCCTACCTGCAATACACAACTCTATGGCTTTTGTAGTCAGTGTTTCCTCAAAAATATTTGAAAAATTCACTAAAGCAGAGCTTTTCAAACATTTTTCTTGCAGCCCCCCTCCCCGCTCCCAAAATAAATAGCTTTTCTGAGACCCTTAGACATTGCCTACAAAAGATATAAAGTTGTATACTGTAGGTATGAACATTCATAAAATTAGAGGATATCTGTATCGACGGCTGGTAGCTCAGCGGTCAGAGCACTTGACATGTCATCAGGAGGCCATGGGTTCGTATCCCAACCCGGCTCAAGATAATTTTCCTCTATATTTGATATCTACATTAAACTAAAAGTGATCTTCTCTGATACTATGAATATTTGTTGCTTTGCTCTTCACGTAATGGAAGATGATTTGGCATAGTTTTCATATTCAGATGAAAGAAATGGCCATGGAGGATTCTGTTTGGGATCAAGTTTGCCTGAAGAGAAAAGCTCCGATTACTAAGATCAACAGATCTAGTAGGGTTGGGTTGTTTTACCTCTGAGCGGCACTTTTTTGCACACCATGGGCTAAATGGCCAAGTCACATGGACCCCGAAGGCTCAGAGAAGGTTGTGGGGAGGGGACCCACTGGAACAGCTGTTGGGAGACAGATGGTAGCCTCCCGTCAAGGCCATCCAGCGTGTTCTTTAACATGCGTGGGGTATGGCTCTCCCGCCACGGGAGCCACTATGGGCCACGGCTTAAAGTCCCATCCGACGGACGGCGGCCTTTCCAAGCCCATCGGTGTCCCCTACTGACCGTGGGCAGGGCGGGGGATTTTGCAGAGATAAATCTCAACGCTGACCCAGCTGGGACTCGAACCTGGGAACTACAGATTACGAGCCTGGCGCGCTACCGACTGAGCCACCCCCGCCCCACAGATCTAGTAGAAGAAGGGCAATGATGTGAAACTTCAGATTAGAGTGCCTATATTAGAAGAGAGTGGCCATATAGGTGATTCAACCTGATTAGTTAATCCTAATGTCAGCCATTTTAGTGCCAACTTACAACGCCATGCACCATGCAAAGTATTGAACATTGATTTGAAAGGCATATTTTATTATTTCGCAGTAAACTCGTTTTTCGTGTGTAATAAAAGCTTTCGTTTGCTCTCTTTCTATTCACAAAACAGTAATTCTTTTTTTTGCCAATGAAGGAAATTTATTTAGTTGTTTTTGCTTATGTGTGCGTTTTCCCCCTGAACGCTAAATCTTTCCCGCTGAAAAATTTATTATTTAATAATTCCATAATCTATTAATAAATACGCTATTAAATAATTTTTTTATTTAATAGCGTATGCCATAAGATTAAAATGTTTAATTTAGTATCATTTTACATGTTACATTTGCATTGCATTAAACAAAATTTCATGTCTGTTGATACGTAAATTGTCATAACAGTACCAAGAAGAGTTCAGTTTGAGGGTTTTTTTCCCAAGTTATATGGTTTAAAATTCGACACACTGTTCCATAGAGCGAGTGATTCAATGCTATAGCAATTCTTTCCTGCGTTTGAAAGTACAGTCGCTCAAAAAATATCCGAACACTATGGTTGATGACAAAATTCAGGAAAAATATCTGGCAACGATTTTTTTTTAGTAATTAGTGATTTGGCAACCTTCGTGTACTGTACACGAGAGGGGGGGGGGGGAAATTGGACAGATTTATGGATTTGAGCTTGATTCTGGATTCTGGACTTGCTGCACTGGTGGACCCCTGTTGAGGGAGAATCTAGAATCTAGAAAATAGAGGCACGGGATATCTTATATCAAATGGTGGATAATCCTGATCAGAGGCCATCGCAGGTACCTGAGCCCTCACTTAGCTAGTTGGGCATCGTCAATCCTAAACTGAAGTAATGTGTCTCATGCAGCCAATATGGCTCTTGAAAAAGTCCACTTGAAAAGGTGGTGCCTGAAGTTTTTACCAGCATCGGTGACTTCAGCCTTTAGCGTAGGAGGAACAGGTCTTTGCCCCATGCCTGCAATCAGGGGGCTGTTTGATATTGTTGGCCCTACCTATCTCAATAAACCTAGTCTCTTTAAAAATCCTACTAATCATTTTATCTCCGCAAGAACGTGGAACGTGTGGACATTACATAGAGATTATTCTCTTGATGTCCTCACGCAGGAATTCCAGTGTTATAACCTAGATATTCTAGGCTTGCAAGACACCAGATGGACAGGTAAAGGTGAGATACTTAAAAATAACTTAAAATTTCTCTTTTCAAGCAGGGAGGATGGAAAGCATCTCCAAGGTGCTCTTCTAGGATATGACTGCATTAATGAAAGATTTTTTACGGCAAAATTTAAAACAAAAATTAAAGACTTGAATGTCATCTGTTGTTATGCTCCCACAGAAGATTCTGGTGAGAGCGAAAAGGATAAGCTTTACAGACAGCAACAGGATATTTTGAATTCTATGAAGAAAGGATATATTTCTCCTGTGCTAGATGATTTCAATGCTAAAGTTGGTACTGTCTCCAATCTTTGGGCAGTAGTTTTAGGTCCCTTTGGCATTGGTTGTTCCAATGGCAATGGGGAACGTCTTTTATAGGTAAGTAAACTTAATGGTTTGCGAATAACTAACGCATACTATTAACACCGGGACATTTATAAATATGCATGGGTTTCACCTGATGGGTTACACAGGAATATGATAGGTTATATTATAATTAACAGCAAATGGGCTAGTTCAGTTAATAATAGCAGATCATACAGGGGAACTGAAATTGAGTTTGACCATTAACTGGTCAAAAGTGTTTTGCAGTTGAAGCTTAAAAAATATTTTGCTAAGGTTAAAAAAATTAGCTATAACACTGAAATGCCTGAAAGATCCAGATATAGCCAAAACATACCATGATAGCCTACTTAGTATTATGCAATCGTAGTTTGGTTACTGCTGAAGTTGAGAAAGAATGGGATCAGTTTAAAAAGGCTTTTCTTGAAACCAACAGTGCTCTTTTGGGTAAAAGGGAACAGAGGAGACAAATTATTTGAGTGATAAGGATGTGGGACTTATCTCTGAAAGAAGGAAGTACAGGATTAATATGGATCAACACCCTACTAGTCCTAACACAAGGCATTACAACGAGCTTAATAAACGTGTAAAGGATCAGAAAACAGCTGATAAGAATTTTTGGCTTGATAACTTGGCTGACAAAGCTAAGGAAGCAGTTAGACAGCACAACAGCAGGGGGTGTACCAGATTATTTATGTTTCATGCGGGAAGAAACAGACAGGAATTAAGGAATAAACATGGCAAAGTGGTTGAAGGTGAGGATTCTGTGATAGCTAGGTTGGTTGAGCATTTCAGAGAAGTTCTAAATAATGTGATTATTTCTACTCCTATTGTTTGTAATAAGGATAGATGCATTACCGACTTTAATGATGGCCCCATATCACATTCTGAAGTCACTTGGTTATCTCTAAATTAAAACTACATAAATCCCCAGGGGTGGATGAAATCACCACTGGAATGCTCATAGCTGGGAACATTTGTGTTGTCACATGGCTGACTTATTTTGAATATTTTTCGTGATAAAGTTGTTGTTCCTAAGGATTTTACTAGAGCCATTATTGTTCCCATTTTTAAAAAAGGTGATCGCAGTTCTTGTGATAATTATAGGGGAATTAGTTTACTTTCAGTTCCAGGTAAAGTTCTTTGCATGATTATATTTAATAGAATTAAGAACTTGGTTGGTGGACAACTGCGTGATGAACAGTGTGGATTCAGAAGCGGTAGGGGATGTATTGATGAAATATTTTTACTTAGGCAGATTCTTGAGAAATGTTTAGAGTTTCATAAACCTGTGGTTGCCAACTTTAGAGATTTGAAAAAGGCTTTTGACTTTGTTGATCGACATAATTTGTGGTTGATTGTTAGATCATATGGAATACCTGGTAAGTTAGTTAGTGTAATGAAAGCTCTCTATAATAACACTGAGTCGTGTGTGAGAGTTGGTAAGGCTTGTAGCAATTGGTTTAGCATTGCTAGTGGAGTTAGACAAGGGTGCATTTTGTCTCCTTTTCTATTTTGTTTGGTTATTGATTATGTTATTCGAAATTCTTTGCAAGGGAAATATTTTGACTTAAATGGTCAAGAGATTTCAAAATTTCTGATTTAGATTATGCAGATGATTTGGCCCTGTTGGCTAATGATGTTGATGAGATGAATTCGTTCATTAGGGCCGTTGATGAGACTGGTAACAGAGTAGGTTTGGTGATAAACAGAGAAAAACTAAAGTGATGAAAATTGGTCAAGGCAGATAGTGCTACAGTTGCTTTGAATGACTGCAAGTGTCTCAGTTTAATTATCTTGGGAGCTATGTAACCGATACTGGTGATGTGCGGCATGAGATTAACAGACGAATAGGGATTGTTGCCGGGACTTTTAAGAACTTATGGAGAGTGGGAAAAAATAGTTGTATACATTCAAAGACTAAAATTAAGCTGTATAATAGTTTGGTTCTTTTTAAGGTTAGTTATGGTAGCGAAATATGGATCTTTTATAAGCAGGATAACAAGAAACTTGATGCCTTTGATTCTAGGTGATTACGCAGTATCTTGGTCATTACGTGGTTTGACTTTGTAAGTAATGATGAGGTTAGAAGAAGGCGATATCAATCTCCTTTGAGCAGCATATTGTGCAGAGAGAGAGACTGCGTGGTTTGGCCATGTTGTCCCGTATACATAGCTGCAGATTAGCAAACAGGATTATGAACAATGTGCCTAAAGGTTTCAGAAAAAGGGGGAGACCTAGGAAGCGATGGGCTGACAATGTCAAACAAGACTTTGCTAGAATTGGTCTAGAGTAGCCTGGAGTATATCTGGAGAGGCTCTGTGCACAATATGCTGCTCAAAGGAGGTTGATATCGCCTTCTTCTAACCTCATCATTAACTCAGAACAGACATATCTGGAGAGGAAAATTGCACAGTCTGGTTGGACCTCCGTAGCCCATGGCTGTATGAGGATTTTGTATGTATGTATGTACGTATGTTTTGCAGCCAACTAGCACTATACTGCTTTTCAGTCTATTAGCAGCATTTGTTAATAAAAATCACATTTTCAATAAGGATATTTGGTTCTACCCTTGCAATTGCCTTTTACATTGCAAACAATTCAGCCTGCAAAATAGTAACATGTGCGGAAAATTTATATTGTTTAAAAAAACTTTTTGTTTATTGTGGCAAAAGCAGCTGTAACAATATTTTTAATTGGGGAAGTAAACCCCATTGGTAAATATCTATTAAAAATTGTCATATTCATTATCAATGAAGGATTCACTTATAATCTAAGCCTTTTTGATCCATAATTTTTTATTATATTAAGAATACTTTTTTTACACGTGGAGACTGCAATGCCCAATTAGAATCTTTTGCACATAAATCGCCTATATTTTCAATTTCTAAAATTTGACAAAAATTTAACTATTTTTAACATATCTAGAACAGAAAAATTCGAAATTTTATCTGCAAATTTTCTTTATTAAAAATGCTCTTTATGTTTGAGTTGTAACCTTTCATAGTCCTTAATGAGAAAACATTTTGTTCTAATATCAAAAATTGGCAGAGATGTTTCTGCCGAAGGAGAGAGATTTCGTGTAAGATTTGCTGGAGATCATCCCAATTTACAATATTTGGGGCTTAGCATTTAGCAAAATTAAAGTGTTTTATTTCCAGTTGTACATACTTTTTGAATGTTTATCCCATTTGAGTCTGGTGTCTAAGAGTACTCCTAAATACTATGCTGATCTATATTTGGCAGCAAGTTATGATTATGATAAATACTTTAGTCCGAAAAGCACGACTAATAACTTTTCTGCACTTATTTTTAAGTGCCACTTATCACAGTATAGATGTATATTTTGACTGCCTCTTGAATAGTTTTTTCCCCAAATTTTTATATTCTTTTTTCTATTGCCCATAGGATAATTTAATCAGCGTAAACTGAATAGTTAACATTTTTATTAATAGATTCTGGCAGATCATAAAGATAAATATTGAAAAGTGTGTAGTCACTCGTTAGCAAAGTGAAAAAAATGATTTAACTGTCTCTCGGATTTCAAAATCGAGATCCATCACTTGATTTCAGTCTTAGTCTTTTTCCGACTATTAGCTCCATTCATTTAAACCTCAAACTATTTGACGAGTCATACGATAAACTTACGAGAAGTGCAAAATTAAAAGTAATACACATAAACCAAATGATTGCCCCACAACACTTATTACGAAAATAATTCTTAAAATTTCATTTTATTTTCAATTAATAACTTTTGGCATCGCAGTTTAGCTCTTTGGCCATACAAACCCGCTAAAGAGACGACTCTTGATTACGAACCACATCCAATACCCATCTGAAGTTAACGAGGTAACATTCTGATATCTGACATCTTTAATTAATATTAAGAGCTCCAAGCCTATGGCTTACATCTCGAAGTCTAAAATAGCGCCTGATTGGCAATAACAAAAGTAAAACACATAAACCCCAAAGGGGCCACACGTGCAAAACAAACTTAATAAAGAAGCACAACTAAAAGTTAAACATGCGGGTGTCATACACCATAATCTTAGGACGCTTGAATTGATTTAAAAAAAATGGATCATAACCAATCAAAGATCTAATTATATCATAAGGATTATCTCCCAATGCCTCGAAAAAGGTCTGCGCGAGCTTCCGAATATGGGTGTGTATGTGGTCAGTGCTCAAATCAGTGCGAATGGTCTTGTTTTTCACAAACCAGGGAGCACTGACCACAAATCTGAGGATTTTATTTTGGAAGCTCTGAAGTCTCCTGACATTGGTGTTGGTAGTATTACCCCATACTGGTGAGGCACATGTCAGGACTCGTAGCAGAAGATAATTTCTTTTCTGGAGGCAGTTTCGAGCTCCACCCTATCAGGGGTGCAAGTTTACATCTGATGATTTGAGCCTTTGAGAGCACATGATCAATATGTGCATCCCAACAAAGTTTTTTTTATGTAGAATGACACCAAGGTATTTCACTGTTGGTATCCAGGATGCTTCAACTCCAAAAAGTTTAGGAGAATCAGGATTAACAATCTTCTTTCTAGAGAAGAGATTTGATTGATTTTTATCTGGGTTAATCGTGATTTTCCATTTGGAGACGAAGTAGCATTGGAAATATCGAACTACTTTAACTAAGTTCGTGGGGATTCTGCCGTGCTTGAAAAAAGAAATAAAATAAAATAAATAAATACCTCCTCAAGCAGCTGCTTGCCACAGAGGTCTGACAGGAGCCTGTCAGTTTATATGCCATAGTAGAAGGTCTGTTAGAAAAATTATCTTTAGCATTAATCTGGAATTCGAATTTTTTTCTCAAGTAGAAGTCAGCTCAAATATACACGCATCGATCGAGTTTCGAACCTAGGTCTCTTTTCACTATACTTCAAAATCCCTAAACTTTCGGATACTGAAACTATTATACTGACCTTTCTTAGTCCCAGTTATGTTGATACATGTGCAGTTCTTAAAAAAAACATTGCACAAACGTACTTTTTTTTACCTTTAAGCAAGCTTTGAAATTTTATTTCTTTAGCGCCAAATCTTTTCGATAATTTGCTGGCAAATTATTATTTTTACCTTACCTTTTTGTCACTTTTTACGACGTATTTAGGAGGGTGGTGACTGAAAAAAAGAAACTTATTTTGTTCTTTCCTTCATCTTACTTTCACTGCAAGCTCATCTTTCTTAAGGGAATGCAAGCATCCGCAGTCTGTCTCTTAGCTCTGTTAAACTTTTACCACCCTCCTAAATACGTCGTCTTATTGTCAGAATTTCTCATCTGTTCATTTATAGGTAAAAAAAAACGTTTTTGTTTCAAGCGAAAAAAACCTGAAAGGTGTTGCCGATGAGACTAAATACTTGGAATGGTGGTAAAAGTTAGTTTTAACAGAGATAAGCAGCCTAAGCAAATGTTTTAAATTCGGATCCAATATAACCCTTTGTTGCAATATATCTTTGTTGAATCGAGGATCACAATGTTTAAAAAAAGATGCTGAGAAACTTAGCGATATTTCCTCTCTAGTTGTTATTGAGATCATCGGAATGTGTATTGTTTAGGAAAAGGAGAAAATTTTATCTCCAATCCATTCATTGCATTTGATCCAGAGTAATCTAGGATGTTCCCTGATTAAGAGAGTATAAAAGTTCACGACCGGTTGCTCTCGAGTTCAATGCGCGATCTTCTCAGTGTTGACATTATAGGTTCTCTTCTCTACCCTGTCATTCAGATTCGAGTCCCAACTATATCAGTGTTGATATTTACTTCAATTATCTTCCATCCTTCTCTCGGGAGAAAGGGGCCACCAATTTGCTTGGAAATACCACCGTCAGATTAAGCCGTGGCGCCTTGTGCAGGAAAGTCATAATCGTGTGTGCACTTAAAAAGCACACACTGATGGACATGATGGGAAACTTCCATCTGTTCCCTTCCCCTATCCAATTACTTCTTGGGCTCATCTAGACCTGGTTATTTAGTCCATTGTGTGCCCAAAAATTCCGTTCAGATGTACACAACCGAGTCTGACGTTGGTGTCAAACAGATTTTGTTTGTATAAATATCGACACTCCATATGCAAGAGATTCAGTGCTAGTATATGTTATGGAACGTGATAGATGCCCTTGACTGGAGACTTCTAATATGCAGATGATCAGCAAATCTTCTATCTCTATCCGTGGAAAAAGCTTATGGTCCTTGTAACCTGGCCATGCTTATAGTTCGTCTGAAGGGTGGTATCTTGGCTTAAAGAATCTCAATTTGAACCATGCAATAACACCTGTCCTATAGACATTTCGATTGCTCTGCACAGGAACTCGATGACTCAGAAATGACGGAGGAGAGCAGATCACTTGACAGCTTGTAACAGCAGTCTGAAAGACATCCAACTATTTTTTTAATCCTTTAAAGGTTTTATTTAGTCCACAGAATGCCACGATCTTTTCAACTGAATTCGATTTTTGCCAGATCATCTGTTGTAGTTTAATTATATGTAAAAACACACCTTGGATACTTTGCTTCTGTCATCTGTCTGATATTATATCCTTGTTCATAACTTCAGCACTTCCAAAAAAAGATTTTTCACATTTGCGTATACAGATCACTTGACAGCTTGTAACAGCAGTCTGAAAGACATCCAACTATTTTTTTAATCCTTTAAAGCTTTTATTTAGTCCACAGAATGCCACGATCTTTTCAACTGAATTCGATTTTTGCCAGATCATCTGTGTCTCGTCACCGACTTGGATAGCTAAGGAAAAAAACAAACAAACACTGGCTGAGTCAGAACCTGAATATAGTAACCTTATTTGAAAGCGAGACATATAAGCCAATCGAGCATTCTCATACTCCAAGTATACTGAATTGAGTATTAATATTAACTCTGATATAAAAGTAATCACTTTATTAACAGTTGAGAATTAATGTTAAATAAATATGATATTATAAAATCGCTTTACCCGCTAATTTTGAACAAGGCTGAATTCAATGTAATATGAAAGTAAATCTTGTTTTTAGTATTAATTTTACATAAACATTGAAGTCATGTAATAGAATGTTTTATCTGTTAGTTTTAAAGACATTCGAAATTCATTGTAGTATGAAGTCGCTTTATCATTTTGTTTTGGATGGCCTCAGCTTCCGATCAACACGAATTTCACTAACAACATGATTTTTAAAATAGGTCTGGTTTTCGACTAACACGACTAGTCCTCTGTTAAACAATACGATTTTTCAATTACTTTTCTACGCATCGTTTACATTAGTTTAATTATTATATAAAAACACACCTTGGATACTTTGCTTCTGTCATCTGTCTGATATTATATCCTTGTTCATAATTTCAGCACTTCCAAAAAAAGATTTTTCACATTTGCGTATACAAATTAGTACGTTTCAAAAGTTATAATATATTGTGTAAACAATAAGGAACATTTTTTATCTTTGTTCCATGACGTGTATACATATATCAATTCATCCTGATTGGTTAAAGATTTACAACTGGTCACGTGCAGATTATAAACGCTTTTAAATTACACGGTTAGTCACCTTCATAACTGTACAACAATTTTAAAAACAATTTCTTATTTTCAATCTTGATTACTCGACAATCATTTATACGTACAGTCGCTCAAAAAATATCCGAACACTATGGTTGATTTCAGAATTCAGAAAAAATATCTGGCAACGATTTTTTAAAAAATTAGTCATCTGGCAACCTTCGTGTTACGTGACACGAAGGTTGCCAGATCACTAATTTCTAAAAACATCGTTGCCAGATATTTTTTCTGAATTCTGAAATCAACCATAGTGTTCGGATATTTTTTTGAGCGACTGTACCATGTATTAAAACAAAGCTGCATTGAGTCGTTTTTTGTTTCCATTATTTATCATTGTTCATTTTCTGTAAAAATGAATTAGATTAACGAAATACTGCATATTCATAGAAAAGGAATTAGATGTACGAAAATACTGTTCGAAATAAAATGCCTAAAGTATTAAAACATACCAATCAGGTTATTTAATTATTTAATCATGTTATTAAAAACATACCAATCAGGATTCTGGAACGCATTCCCCCCCCCCCCCCCCTCACCTCCTACTTACATTATTTCTCATGAGATATTCGTATTCGACTAGCAAGATTTCACCTTATACGATCTTTTTTTTTTGCGTCTATCATTTTAACCACGTCCTGGGTGTGTATTGCTGAATTTAATATAATATAAAGGTAAGGTCCTTTCTTCTTAATTTTCAGTATGATATATAAGGGGAACTTCTTTCCATTTAGTTTTGAATGAAATCTGTATTTTATAAAATAAGAGTCGCTTTTCTATTAATTTTAGTAAACTAAATTCAATATAATTTAAAGGAAATAGCTTCATAATTAGCTTGGAATGTTTGATGATTTCAATAAATATAAAAATCAATTTATTTATTATTTCTGAATCATTACTAACTGAATTTAAAATATGAGGATATTTCAATTAAATAATTGATTATAATTGAAACAAATACAGTGAAATGTCAATGAACGCCAGAATAAGGAAATATTCAGTATAACGGAATTTTTTACCTACACCAGTCAATTTACTATGTACCTCTACCAAAAAATTTTCATTTTAACGAATACCAGTTAAGGAAAATATTAGTTTAACGCCATGAAAATTAATCCCGATTCGAAAAATATGACAAGAATAACGATTTTTTTAAAACAAAATTCTTTAACAATGTACATTTTAGCATCTGGCAACGCTGCAATGATTTAAATGCTGTGAAATATCTAACCAATCATAGCGCTATGCATCAAGTGCTGTTATACATCTTCCGACACGCATTTCTGCCGATCTCTCTGCGTCGCATAAATGCTCTACACGTGCAGGAATATACTTTAAAGCGGCGTTGCCACATTTTCGTAGCATAAAAAGGAATTTTTGAACATGGAGATTTACGCGATTTATTGTATTGCTTTGCGAGTAACAGTAGCGTCAGTGAATAATTCTTTCAAAGTAGTTCCAATCCCCCCTTTTTATTATTATCATTCGTTAAATTTAAGATGTTACGACAGATGAACGTGCTTGACTCTCGCCAATGCTTCAGCGTTAGAATTAATATCACTAGTTGATTGGAACAGACAAAAACTTGAATATTGAACGATATTTAAAAGAGACAATTGGAAAGTGTGTCGGTTATAGCTAAAAGTATATATTTTGTGTATTAATCTTAGAAAAGGTTACTCAAGAAACTTCGCGATTAAAATGAAGAGGCAATATGTTAATCGAATAAGTGACTTGTTGGCTTTAATTTCTTCATAAAAGAGTCATCGTATAAGGTGTGGTGATCAATGTCTGAAAAGAATTGGTAAGATGAAACTTGGCAACTTGAGTTCATTCACAAAGTTAATTGTGTCGCTTGATGAATATTGTATAAAGTTTCAGTCATGCTTCTTTATTAAGTTTTAGTCGTGCATTCACTTTATGCTTTGGATAGAGTTTGTAGGAATTGTAGTACAACTCTTTTAAATGTAGTCAAGAATTGTGAAGTTTTCCCTTGATGGCTTGATTTAGTGCTGAGAGTTGACAAATTTTTGTATAGATGATATTGTTGTTAGTTTGTGATCTGGTTGCCTATGTATTTAAATTAATTCATTTATAATTTTTGTTGCTAAACATTCTTTTGAACCCACGTTCAAGATTTCCTATTAAAAATTCATAACAATATTGTTATATCTATTCCTTATTATTAGTGCTATAGTTAAGATGGTTAATTAGTATAGTTTCGTGGAGAGATGCTTGTTGAACAGACAGTGAAAAAACTACCAACTTTTTTAAGAAGTAAACTTTAATACACGATAAATATCTTTCACGTTAATTATTTTGTAGTATGCAACTACGTAGCACTTTTTTTTTATGACATTTCAGTATATTTTATTACACTGACTTGACTTATAATCACATTTCACTGTGTAGTGCTAAAGCTTTACAAGATCTATGAATAATTATTAATTTAAACTTAAGATGTTACTTAATTTGTGAAATAAAATTAACTTAACGTAAAGATAAATCATTTTACTTTCTTTTTCTGAAATAATGCATCGATTTATTTATTAAATGTTAAATAATATTTACTAAATATAAGTAACTTTACATGTTCTAGCTCCACTAATCATGATCTTTACGTACATTGATGGATCATTTTGTTTTCTGAAGGAATTTACCAGAAATCGGTTGAGAATAGAAGGCCAAGAACGAGTGGGAAACCGGATCCGGACCATCCATGTCCTGTCCATCATATTCCCTTCAGTCGTTATCATTTTAAAACGGAATGGTGGGCCGTACTTTGTGTACATTGAGGGTTAAAGGTCACGGAGATCTGCAGTCGTAAGGATGAAAGTGTAATGACGGTCTGTAAGAGAAGGAATGTTTACTCAGGAGAGTTACAACTCCCTTTCACACGAAACGGAATCCGGAACACAGGCAGATGTTTTAAGTAGGAGCACAGGTTGCCGTAGACGTCGGGTGCGAGCCGAAGAAAAAGTATAAAGAGAACAAAATGGGGAGGGGAAAAAAAACTAAATGAAAAGAAATCGTATAAGAGATAAATGGTCTTGGATTTAATCGTTATCTGATATGATTGTTTTCAAAGATAGAAAAGATATATTTTTCTGCTTATGATTGATGATTCCATTGTTTGAAGGTGGGGGTATAGTATGTATATGACTACATTCCAAAATCAAAGCAGGATCAAAGAAAAGGGGAGAGTAAAGGGGTAGTGCCCAACCACCTCCTTTTTTTTTCTTATAGAATTTATAACCGGGAGCGAACGTATACCTATAGCACTTACTTCGAAAAAAAAATATTTTTTAAAGACCTCTGCAATAGAGAGAAAGAAATACAGCACAGAACAGCACACTGGTTCGTTCCGGTTCAGTCTTGTCAATTACCAACATTTAATGTTTTTTTTTAACTAGTTCATTTCTTATAGTGGAAAAATAAAAGTGTTTATAAGCTGGAACTGGTTCTAAAAAAGTAGGGATTTGAATTTTAATGGCAAAATGGTGTGGTCAGGCGGAAAAAAATCACAAGAGAAATTTAGGGCCAACCAAGTTACGAGGGAAGGAAAAGGAGTTGGTGGGGGGGAGGTTGAAAAGTATTAAATGAAAATTTAAACGATAAAATATAGGAATGGGAATATAAAATATTTCTAGATTGGGGACTGGGTTTTATTATAAAGATTTAATGTTTTAATGCAAAACGGAGTGAAGTCCAGGCAGCAAATTTTGGACTAGATGTCCAAATATTTGGGATATTGCGCAGAATGGGGGTGGGAAATATATATATATCTCATGTCGTTAAAACAAGCAGCGATCGCCTGTATTGTTGACGCGTTCTTTCGATAACTGCTAAGTTTATGTAACACACTTTACACATTATTGTAAAATTGACGCCAATACATCACTCGCCCAGCATTATATATATTATATCAGATTGAATTCAAGGTTTGTACTTAGGTTTCAAAATTTATTCACTGTTTCAGGTAAGAAATTCTTTTAAGTAAAAAAAAAACAATGAAATCTTTTGAGCTTTTTTTAGCTCTTAACCTAAAGGGCTGTGCACTGTTTAAATGTAGCTCTTATTTTACTTACTACAAAAGACTTCCTCTTACCCGGCCCTTACGGGTTGTTTGTTGTTGGGTTGTTTTACCTCTGAGCGGCACTTTTTTGCACACCATGGGCTAAATGGCCAGGTCACATGGACCCCGAAGGCTCAGAGAAGGTTGGGGGAGGGGACCCATTGGAACAGCTGTTGGGAGACAGATGGTAGCCTCCCGTCAAGGCCATCAAGCGTGTTCTTTAATGTGCACAGGGTATGGCTCTCCCGCACACGGGGCCACGGCTTAACGTCCCATCCGACGGACGGCGGCCTTTCCAAGCCCATCGGTGGCCCTCACGGGACAGGACCCATGGCCGGATGAACAAAAAGCCGGTTAATCCGAAAATTGTGTCAGAAAATAAATAAAAACAACAAATGACAAAAATACTAACTGTATTGTATTTTAATTAATAATTTGTTGAACAATATTACCAATTTATTCACATCCACTAGAAAAAGTCCATGATTTTCTACTGTTTCTTTGAACTTAACACTTTTTTACCTGCAAAGTCTTGCCATTTTTTAATAAACATCACATCAATCGCAGATGAGGCCTGTTGTTG
Source organism: Ryuthela nishihirai (assembly GCA_038380435.1). Lineage (NCBI taxonomy): Eukaryota > Metazoa > Arthropoda > Arachnida > Araneae > Heptathelidae > Ryuthela > Ryuthela nishihirai. Next base: position 11,006,395 of record JAWZYU010000009.1, read on the forward strand.
TTCAATGTATCTTACTGCAACATCATGGGGCGGGGGTGGCTCAGTCGGTAGCGCGCCAGGCTCGTGATCTGTAGTTCCCAGGTTCGAGTCCCAGCTGGGTCAGCGTTGAGATTTATCTCCGCAAAATTCGCCTCCCTGCCCACGGTCAGTAGGGGACACCGATGGGCTTGGAAAGGCCGTCGTCCGTCGGATGGGACGTTAAGCCGTTGCCCCGTGTGCGGAAGAGCCATACCCTGTGCACGTTAAAGAACACGCTGGATGGCCTTGACGGGAGGCTACCATCTGTCTCCCAACAGATGTTCCAGTGGGTCCCCTCCCCCAACCTTCTCTGAGACTTCGGAGTCCATGTGACTTGGCCATTTAGCCCATGGTGTGCAAAAAAGTGCCGCTCAGAGGTAAAACAACCCAACTGCAACATCAAAAGCTTCTTTTCTTTCAATATGGCTAACTTTCCCTTCTTTCCCTTTTTCATTCTCCGCTTCTTCTCCGTTCCCTTCTTCCTCTTCTTCACTCTCCGCTTCTTCTCCGTTCCCTTCTTCCTCTTCTTCACTCTCCGCTTCTTCTCCATTCCCTTCTTCCTCTTCTTCACTCTCCGCTTCTTCTCCGTTCCCTTCTTCCTTTTCTTCACTCTCCGCTTCTTCTCCGTTCCCTTCTTGGCAGACTGCACTGATAATTTCGTCATCATTCAGTGTTTCATTTTTCAACTGTTCATCACCTTTTAATCATTTTTCAATGTCATCTTCTTCAAGTATGTCAGACACAGGCAGCAGTTTAAAGTCATTAAGCAGCGAAATATTGTCGTTATCCGTCATATCTTCGGCAGGTACAGGCTCATTCGATACTTTTGCATTGCCGTCTTTGGTACTTTTTACATAGTTTTCAACTTTGGGCCAAAGTTTTCTCCATGACTTCAGAAATGTTGCACGAGGCATTTCTTCAAAAGCTCTTGCCAACATGTAGATCACATCCTTGATATTTATTGTTTCCAAAGCATTTAAAAGTCCTATTCCGTCATTTTCGGTTCGCTGTAGAATTTCTTAAAGAAGCTTTCTCCTGTATCGCTTTTTTAAACTTACGAGCTCGCCTTGATCCATTGGTTGCACTAAAGATGTTACATTAGGTGGCAAAAACATGGCTTTTATGTTGTCAGAAATGAGTTCGCTTGGGTGTGTTGAGGGCATTGTCGAGAATGAGTAGGGCCTTTACAGGCATCTGAAGACTTGTCAAGTGGTTTTTTTACTTTTCGAACAAATTCTGTAAAGAACCACTCTTTAAACAAATACGAGTCTATCCAAGCAGACTTTTGAGCTTTGTAGTAAACTGGCAGAGCAGCTAAATTTAAATGCTTGAATGCTCGGGGTTTTGCTGATTTCCCAATTACAAAAAAAGGAAATTTGGGCGTACCTGCAGCATTTCTACACACAGCCACAGTTATTCTTTCTTTGTTTTAAATCCTGATGCTGAGGTTTCTTGAGTTGTCACAAACGTTTTCGTTGGAAGAAGTTTAAAATTTTACCCAGTCTCATCTACATTGTAGATTTGTTCCGCATAGGCCTTCTTGTTCAATAAGCACTAAAAGTTTTTCTGAAAATTCATTTGCTGCTAAAAGATCAGCTGACAATTTCTCATCACAAACACCAAGGTAATGAACACCGTGCCGTTTTTTCCAGCGAGAAAGCCATCCCTCGCTTGTTAAAAAATTTTCCCCATTATCGATTTTAGAACGAAGGATTAATGCTTTTTCTTTCAAGCCCACTTTTCTTCTCAGTTTTTGGCGTTCCTTTTCGACGCTCTTGCATGAACCATAACTAAAGTGCATTATCGACAATTTTTTTTTTTGAAAATTGAATTCCCATTGAACTATAAAAATTTTCCTCTCTTTCAGATGTCTTTGAAATTTTCTTGAAAAATGAGTGAAATATGCAAAAGTTTAATAATATTTTTGCTCTCATATTCTTACTAGCATTCTGAAAAGGGGTGGAAGTGATCATGCCCCTTCTCTCACCTTTAGATCCGGTTCTGATGCGGAGTAACGAGACTTGTGTTCAAATTGGATGTCGCACGGATATTTCCTTTCTGTTATGTTGCCTTTCAGCGGAGATCTCGCATTCCTCTCATATCTTCACGCGGCATATTAAACTGACAGGCTCCTGCCCGTCTTTTGTGGTAAGTGTGGTAGTTGAAGAATTATTCATTTGCTTTGAATATTTTTATAATAAGGGGGGGGGGGAGTCGATTTGGGTGAGATGAATATAATATAGGTATGAGAGACTTTTACTCAAAATACAACTTTAAACAAGGCTTACCTAGAGCGCTTACTAATTCTAATATTGACTTAACCCGTTCACTACATCACGAATGTCACAGATGTCTCGTCCTTACTTTTCTCGCAGTGCGGGAGTGAATTTCAAAGATTTCAAAAATCCCGCTCACTGTGAGTCACCTATGACTCGTAATGTAGTTTGAATTCCGTTTATTAAATAAGGTTACTGATTCTAGTGCTGATCTTTTACGATATTACGTCATACAATGTGATGATTTCACATGCGCAGGACGAAGCACCCGTGACTCGTTTAGCAAAAAATGCGTTACAGAAAAACAAGAGAAAATCGGCGGCGCACAGAATAAAAAAAAGAGTTACTTGTGGTGCACTAGAGGCCAGACAAAAGTTCTGAAACCTGTTAAGGACCAAAATTTTTACATGAGAGCCACGGTAGAAGAAAAAACGTCAATATCTCTTTGCATTTCATTTATGGATGATCCGCATGCATAAAATACAGATGATACAATAGAATTAGGAAATCTGTTTTTGAGGCATTGGTGTCATTTGGGAAACAAAAAAAAAGTCGACTCTCTCAGATTAATTTCAATTTTAATCTTGGCATGGAACTGTTGTAGGGTTAATTTTTTTTTAATGAGCAGCTTTTGAAAAAAGGGTTTGGTTCTGAATTGTTTGATTAATTTAATTATGATCATAACTAAGCGTTGCTTTCTGTTGTAAAAGATGTGCATGCGTGTAAACAGATATCAATTTAGTGTTTTAGATCTCATCTTTCGCTTTGTTGCAAACTCATCTCATCCCATTAAGAGCTAACTAAAGTAAGAAAAGTCTCTTCACTGTCACTACCTGTCACACTTCATCGACATCAGCCTGAGTTACAGATCAGTTGGTATTGAAGGTAGAACAAGATACATTAACGCCTGATTGAATCGAAATTTCTTTTCAATACCCAATAAACAAATTTTATAGAAAAGTACCCAGGAAATGCAAAACCCTTGATAATTCATAATTCGAGAGAACAAAATTGCTCTGTATTCATACTATCAATATATATGTGCCTGAACAATTAAAAACGAACTTAGCGTTCGTGGACATCACCATTAAACACCCACAATAAAAAAGAGATGATAATGAACGAAATGATAAAGAAAGAGATGATAACGAATGAGATTACAATGAAAGAGATGATAACGAAAGAGATGATAACGGATGAGATGGTAATGAAAGAGATGATAACAAATGAGATGGTAATGAAAGAGATGATGACGAATGAGATGATAACGAAAGAGATGATAACGGATGAGATGGTAATGAAAGAGATGATGACGAATGAGATGATAATATAAGAGATGATAATGACATATTGATTAAGCCATTGCCGTGTAAGGAAGATGTATTTTCATATTTGGACATACTCTAAGGATGCTTTTCAGAGACACGAGATATACCAGTGACAATATGCGAAACGTTAAGTGACATCATGCAATGCATCGAGCAAAGGGAATCCTCAGAAAATAAAACAAGACAAAATTAGTGACACTATTTTAAATGAGTTTTTTTTTTCTGATAGTATTTGGTGATTTTTTGCGATGGTAATTAATTTATTTTTTATTTTATATTATGTCGTACTAAGAACAAATCTAGTAATAGTGATAACGTTAACATTTCTATTGTCCAAGTGAAATAAAATTTTGTGTTCAGTTTCGAAAATAAATCTTTGGAATTGAATTTAATATCATTTTATAAAATAAGCCTTATCTATCTTTTTTTTTCGTATTTTACATTTGTGTTTTTATTAAATAGATAGTTCTATTGTGTTCGTAAATTTCGAATTCACCAGGTTTCACTTTTTATAAGAAAGGCTTGAATTCTCGAACTTGCCAGTTTTGGGATTTTCGTTTGTCCTTGCTTTGAGAAAAGAAATCTCCATGACAAAATTCGGTCTGCTAAAGTGCGATAAAGTGTCCCTTCTGTAGGTAGTCGTCATAGTTTGGAGTCTTTCTTAAGTGTTAATCGATCCCCAACATGTGCTATACATTCATGCGAGACTATATAAATAAAGTGAAAGATTCCGTCGCCTTGTCTGCCCTTTTAGCGCGTCCTTCGTTTCTGCCGACAGCTGTTTATTTTACCATGTGTCTGCCTGTCAGGGAAAGAGAGTTATTCTTGTAGAGAGAGAGAAACGAAATAACACCGATGCCTTGCTCTCAGCTCTAAGGATATTATTACAGAAGCGAGAAATGAGAAGACTGACTATTAAGGTGTAATTGGGAAGTGTGCATCGAAATTGTTTCCTGGCTTTCTTACGTGACGAAAATGGTTGATTTGCATAATTCTGGGTTAAAAAGACGTAACTTTAGATTAAATAGTCTTTCACACATTATAGATTAGAACTAAGATCTTATAATAGCGGTCGGTTGGGATGTTTTACCTCTGGACGGCGCTTTTATGTACACCAGGTCACAAGGATCCTCACCACTTGAAATAATTCCTGCAGACTCTTATGCATCCAAGTATAACTTGATAAAAGCAATACATGGATTTGGAAGTGTCCAATTAGCATCAGCTTTCTTCTTAATTACCCCACTCAATCCATCTTTCCATCTTTAAAATCGTGTTTAGAGAAATTTTCGCGATCCCTTTTACCATTGACCTAATTCTTCGCTGCCCCCTTTTGCTATTGATGGAATTTTTCGACCCGTTTCCTTACCATTGATGGAATTTGTCCCATACATTCCTTCACTATTGATGAAAGCAACTTGAGTTGGAATGTTTTACCTCTAAGCGTCACTCTTTTTGCACACCATGGGCTAAATGGCCAAATCACAAGGACCCCGAAGACCAGAGAAGGTTGAGGGAGGGGACGCACTGCTACAGCTGTTGGGAGACAAAGAGTAATTTAATTACTCTTTGTCTCCCAACAGCTGTAGCATACAAGCTGTAAGTGTTACAAGCAGTAAGTGTTCATTAAGGTGTAAAGGGTATGGCTCCCAAGCACACGGACCACGGCTTAACGTCCCATCCGACGGACGGTGACCTTTCCAAGCCCATCGGTGTCCCCTACTGACCGTGGCAGGACGGAGAGTTTTGAGAAGATAAATTTCAATGCTGACCCAGCTGGGACTCGAACCTGGGAACTGCAGATTACAAGCCTGGCGCGCTACCGTTTGAGTCACCTCTGCCCCAACTTGAGCTGAGATATAGGGTATAGCATAGGGTACAGCATCATAGAGTTCTCGTAAACAAAGGGGCTTGAATTGGCTCATTGCACATTTAAACGTAAACTAAGAGGCCTGGATTTTATACATTGCACATTTAAGCGTGGTGTTAGCGATCCCCCATGGGGTCGTGCCCCACTGTTTGAGATCTGCTGGACTAGGGGGTGGTCACGGCTAGGGGAAGGGGACCCACTGGACAGCTGATAGGGACATAGGATAGCTTCCCGTCAACACCGCCCAGCGTGTTCTTTAACGTAACAAGGTATGCACCATTCTTATGCACCGTGTGTTCTCCTGCACATTGGACCACGGCTTAACGTTACATCCGAAGGTCGGATAGTGGTCAGATTTACCTAGGAACATAATGCAAACATCCGTGTTTAAAGATGGAATAAGTGGAGAAATTTAGAAGAAAGCTAATACTTAAATGAACACTTCCAATTCCATGTATTGCTTTTATGAAGATATATTTGGATGCATTGGAGTCTGAAGAAATTATTTCAGGTAGCCAGGGGGGGGGGGGGGGGGCTAAGTAAACAAATCAGTTTTTTAAGGTAGAAATATTTAGTTCGAGACATTCATTATTGAGCGCAGTTCCGAATATAGTAATCATGCGTACATCAAATCATAATACTACTGAATAATACAATTAAGGATGGCCGATAAAAAAAAGGAACTTTATAATTGAAAATATATGTAAAAAATGTTTTTTCATATTAAAAAATAAAAATAAATGATATGATTCCGAAAGCAAACACATAAATGAATTTTACGATCATTTTTTTTCCTCGGGGGGGGGGTGGGTGAAACTGCCCCTGTTGATACCACATTCAATTATGGTTGAATGTCAATTATATGCAACACGACTTTTTCCGTTAAACTTTTTTTTTTTAAAGTTAATCATTTTCCTACCAAAACAAAATTAGAAACTGCTTAGCGCGCTTGGCTACTGATCTACGGGACCTGGGCTCGAGCCCCGGGTATGGCACGGATGTACGTGTCGTTTTTCTGCTGAGGTCCTGCCATCCTCACAGACCTTCTACTATGGCACATAAACTGACAGCTCCTGTCAGACCTCTGTGGCAAGCAGCTGCTTGAGGGGGTATTCATTATAAATAAAATAAATACCCCCTCAAGCAGCTGCTTGGCACAAAGGTCTGACAGGAGCCTGTCAGTGTATATGCCACAGTAGAAGATCTGAGAGGATGGCAGGACCTCAGCAGAAAAACGACACATACATCCATGCCTTACCCGGGGTACAACCCAGGTCCCTTAGATCCGTAATCAAGCTCGCTTACTACTCGGTCATGGGACTTTATTATTCATTATTTCGTAACTCTTTAAATTAATGCAATTTAATGTTATTATTATTATAAAAGGTATTTCCTTAGGTGAATAACAATAATGTTAGACGAAGGAATCATCAGTTGCCTTTACTTTAAGAATCATATTTTTTAAACTGATTCCAAAATGCGTACCAATGAAAACTTATTTCGAAATTTCAAACAATTAAACTGATTTCGAAAATGCGTACCAAGGCAATCTCTTCTTTAGAAGAAATTGAGATGGTATTCATTTTGATTGAAGAATGATCGATTGCATTGGTATGCATTTTGCCATCATGCCGAACTCTAAACTGATGAATAGAATTGTGATGGCCCAAAAACTTGAGAAAATTAGGTTAATATGCCTAATATGGGATGATCGATTTTCAGAAAAAAAAAAGGTAGTTTTTCGTTTCCCAAATTTTTACATTTTAACTGGTATGGCCGAGTGGTTAGAGCGCTTGGCTACTGTTCTAAGGGACCTAGGTTCGAGCCCCGGGTAAGGCATGGCTGTTTGTGTCGTTTTTCTGCTGAGTGCCTGCCATCCTCACAGACCTTCTACTATGGCATATAAACTAACAGGCTCCTGTCAGACCTCTGTGGCAAGCAGCTGCTTGAGGGGGTATTTATTTATTTTATTTTTAAAACCTATAAGCAGATGAGTGCTATTTAGTTCAATATAATATAAATAATATATCCATTGCTTTTTATTCAAATGTTATTGAAAATTTTAAATTAAAAATTACTAAGTTTTTAAAAACGAAGAGCAACCGGTCGAATTTCAATTAATGTAATATTAATTAATTGGCATAAATTTATTTTTCTTCTAATTAAGACATTTTTTTCATTAGTGTTTGTAGAAATTCATTTGTTTTCCTTAGTGATTCAGAAAACAGTCCGAGTCTTTTGAACCCACATAAATGTGGTTTAGCCAGTGGTCACTGATGACACAACAAAAAAAATTCAAGTCCCATTAGTGGGTAAAGTAAGATGGGTTAGGTTAAGGGTTGGATAAACCCGGTACTCAGTTCAGTCAAGCCTCGACATCCGTTAGTTAATCAATACACATAAATTTCATTCCCTTTCGTAAGTTATCTTCTTTACCACCAAAATTTCAGATTTCTACCTTAAATATATCGCTGGAGGAATTAATATTAATCCAAGATTTACGTTTACTACATTTAGCGCCCTCTAACGATGCAAAATGAAGCCTTTCGGAGTTTGCAAAATGATCCGAGTACAATGAAATACGTGGACAAAGCTAATCGGATCATAATAGACTACAATGATCAAATGAAACAGTTGTTGTTTAAGATCGTTTGGAGCATTGGTACGCACCCTTTACTAGTCAAGCGATATTTTCTGACCTTGGGGGCAACAGTAACAAATATTTTAACGTGTAGAACAGACTGAAATCATAACTTCAAACATAAATATAATATTTCACTGAAAAAAATTATGGAAATAATTAGATTATTTAAAAATTCGCAAAAATAACAACAATAAGAATAACAAATAATGTGAAATATAATTTAAAATTTTGACGTCAAAATAACCGATTGACAAAAAGAAATCGACCATAATAAGCGATCGTCAAAATAAGGATCAAGAGTCCACACAAAAAATAATGGCGGTCCTCGGATTGTGCCCTATTGATCTGGAGAGCTAAATTGTCCATTACTCAGTGGCGGCCATAAGGAGGGGGCCATGCAGGTCATGACCCCACCAATGCAGGTCATGGTCATACAGGTCATGCAGGTCATGGCCATAAGGAGGGGGCCATGCAGGTCATGGCCCCCACCAAGAGACCTGCAAGTGTTTAATTTTTTTCATTTCAACAGTCAGCCAATTTCTTTTCCAAGAAGGCAAACCCCTGACGCCTTGATCCCTTGACCCTGACGCCTATGAAGGCAAATGTAGAGACATATAAAGGATTTTGTACTTCATAAATTACACGTTTCATTACAAAATCCATTGTATGTGGCTAAATGGTCCCCTCCAGGATTGAGACTTATCACCGCCCCTGAGTACAATTGGATATTCGTAATCTATGGCTGCTTATAGATTATTGGCTACCGATCAGAGGGTTTGATCCCCGGATGAAAGTATCGAAGTTTCATTTCTTGTGCTTTCCTTCTGCTGAGGTCACACTTTCTTCACACATCTTCTATATGGCGCAACATACTGAGAGGCTCCTGTCGGACTTATGCTTGTGAATAATTTATTTTACAATTAATCATTATTTTGAGTTGTGTGTTGTGTTAGCTCTAACTGAGGTAGTGGTCAGAAGTGACTTCGGTCTTAGTAAGGCTTTTATGAGAAGTCCTGTAAAAGCTACGAGTAGCTTTTAGGATTCTTCTCTGTCTTATGTGTTGCAAATGAAAAAAAAAGTAACAACTAAAGAAAGCTTTTGATTATATTCTTTGTTGTTACTATTTGTGCCTGGGTAATGCGCCAGGCTCATAATCTGTAGTTCCCAGGTTCGAGTCCCAGCTGCATCAACGTTGAGATTTATTTCCGCAAAACTCATCGCCTGCCTGCAAAACTCACCGCACTCACCGCCCTGCCCATCGGTGTCCCACAACCAGTAGGGGACACTGATAGGCTTGGAAAGGACGCCGTCCGTCGGATGGGTCGTGGCTCCGTGTGCGAGAGAGCCATACCCTGTGCACGTTAAAGAACACGCTGGATGGCTTTGACGGGAGGCTACCATCTGTCTCCCAACAGCTGTTCTAGTGGGTTCCTTCCCTCAACCTTCTCTGAGCCTTCGGGGTCCATGTGACCTGGCCATTTAGCCCATGGTGTGCAAAAAAGTGCCGCTCAGAGGTAAAACAACACAACTATTTGTGCCCAAAATTTATTCAGACAAAAAAAAAATATTAAAAATCCTCCATAGCCATATTCCTCTAAGCTGTTTATACAGTATAACAGTATACACTGTCACAGGTTCAGAGAGACCTAGACTGTTCCCAACTTTTAGAGCGTCTAGCCAAAATGAAAATGATCATTATTATTTACAGCCGTTTTTAATTCTCATTTGATAAAAATAATTTAAAAAATTTACCCCTCAAACAGTTATTTGTTACAAAGGTCTGACAGGCGGTTACCGATATAATACGTCACAAGGAAGACCTGTAGGCGAGTCCTCACAAAGGCACTACCAGAAAAGAAACGTCATGCTTTATCCGAAACTTGGGTTGTTTGGGTTGTTTTACCTCTGAGCGGCACTTTTTTGCACACCATGGGCTAAATGGCCAGGTCACATGGACCCCGAAGGCTCAGAGAAGGTTGGGGGAGGTGACCCACTGGAACAGCTGTTGGGAGATAGATGGTAGCCTCCCGTCAGGGCCATCCAGCGTGTTCTTTAACGTGCACAGGGTATGGCTCTCCCGCACACGGGGCCACGGCTTAACGTCCCATCCGACGGACGGTGGCCTTTCCAAGCCCATCGGTGTCCCCTACTGACCGTGGGCAGGGCGTGGAATTTTGCGGAGATAAATCTCAACGCTGTCTCAGCTGGGACTCGAACATGGGATTACCCGAAGCTTGTCAGTTAAACAATTATATCTTTTACTGCTGTATCAAATATCGAAAAATTAACAAGTGTCTAAATTTGAGTCTCTCTGAACTTGAGGCCCAAGTCAAATGGTCCTCTTGGCCATGGGGTGGAACAAATGGACAAGGACCTGGGCAGGACATTTTTATCCCACAAAATTTTCAACAGCAGTAATTTTATATACCGCTAAGTTGTCAAATACGTTATATTCCTTATTTCAAACCATTTTTTTTACACTTCATTTATATACGATTTACCTTCCTTTGATCTTATTCATCTTGCACTTTACGCAGATGACCTTGCCTTACTATCTCCCTCCCTCGGTCCTGCTATCGCTGTGAAGAGGCTGCAGCATAGCTTGACCGAGCTGGGCACATGGTACGAAAAATGGAAGATAAAGATTAACTCTGACAAGAGTTCTTCGTCTTTTTTACTTTAAAGCGTATTATGAATCCCACACTTGCCTCAATTTACAAAATATTCCCATTGATTGGAGTGACTCAGTCAAATATCTTGGGGTTGTTATACATAAGAGGTTAAAGTGGGGCTATCACATAAATAATATAATCTCCAAAGTCAATTCATTCAGGGGCCAGCTAGGCCCACTCCTTAGGAGAAATTCCATTTTAATGATTGATCATAAGCTTTTACTCTATGATATGATCATCAGAGCGGCGATTCTCTATGCTTCACCCATATGGGCAAATACTACATCCACCAATATTCGTGAGATTCAGGTCTTACAGAACAAGATTTTGAGAACTGCGGTCGATGCCCCCTGGTTTGTCACTAACAGACAACTCCATAAAGACCTGAACATCGACCATACATATACACGTATAAAACGCATCTCAAAAAGATTTATTGAGTTGTAAGCAATAATCCCAATGAGATTATTTCTTTTCTGATTCTTTACGATCATACTGTTTTGAACAAGTACAAGAGATCTAAAACGGTAGCGTTCTCTGAGGAGACCTACCCGTTTTAGGTTTCTTATACAATTTTACTGCTATTTTTAACTTTTCTTATGTTTGCCCTTAGGGGCCCACCTAAGGGTGGTTTACTTATAAACTTTTTTCTTACTCATGCCAAATTTTTCTAGAATTTTTTTTTACTCATACCAAATAGGCATATCTTTATAATGGAGTTGGTTAGGGGTAAAATTATTACCCCGGTACATCGAATATGATTACACGATCTACGATCTATACTTCATTTATCTAATGCCAATGTTGGTTTAACTATAAGCATAATTTATATGTGGTAAAATCTCTTCATTCAAGATACAATTGTTGAAAATGCTAAGTAAAATTTTTTTGCTGAGAATATGAATTAGAAATTTTTCTACTAACTTCCTTTGCATGAAACTAAAAATAGGAAATGCTTTCATACAATCAAAAACAATGCAGAAAATGAGCAATGACGTTTAAAGGTATAACCAGGTCAGTCCAACCCGAGGCTGGGCTTGGAAAGGCCGCCGTCCGTCGGATGGGACGTTAAGCCGTGGCCCCGTGTGCGGGAGAGCCATTCCCTGTGCACGTTAAAGAACACGCTGGATGGCCTTGACGGGAGGCTACCATCTGTCTCCCAACAGCTGTTCCAGTGGGTCCCCAACCTTTTCTGAGCCTTCGGGGTCCATGTGACCTGGCCATTTAGCCCATGGTGTGCAAAAAAGTGCCGCTCAGAGGTAAAACAACCCAACCCAACCAACCCGAGGCTCATTAATCAATATATTGAATCTGGCTCATTTCTTCCAACGCTTTGACCAAACATTTTTAGGTGCATAACTAAATTATTTTGCCATTTCATAGTACTCATTAAAAATGCACATTTTTCGCTTTTAAATCAAGTTTTTTTCCCGTTTTTATGTAGAAAATTATTTTTGTAGCTCTTTTTAGAATGCAATTTTTTTTTCCGTGTGGCTCTTAGCTAAATTTGGGATGAGCAGGCCTGGTACAGAAAGTAGGAATACGGTGAAGAGAGGTGACAACTCTGGAAAACATAGCAAAGGGTTGCAAGAGAGCAAGTACTTGTGATGTACCTTTCTTTAACAATTTCCATTCTAGTTTGACTTGTATTCACCTGATAATTTCGGTTAAGAAAGGTGTTTTTAGAAACTCAATCAGGGCCTTCTCACCGGGGCCCTATAGACTCCGGATGCCCTGACCTAGTTCCGCCAATGCCCTGATAACTGATGCATTAATTTCCCAGTTCATTTCAAACACTTTTCAGTAGAGCTACAGTTGACAATCACTTATAAATAAAAACGAGTTTTAATAAATCGAAAAGCCTGCATTCTACAATGAATATTCCTGCTAAACAAAGCATTATCCAACTAAATCATTTTTACGTACCTCAAGCTGCACGGTTTTAGTGATGCTGTAGGATCCACTCCCCATCACGAAGCTCTCTGCATCCTAACCGAACCACGTGGAGACCACCGCATCTTTCTCCACGAGCTCCCGATGTCCAGAGACGTCAACCGCACGCACCACGCCACGGGCAACGTCCGGCTGCGGCGGCAGCTGCCGGAGACCCGCCCTCGTTCCTCCCGGTCCTTCGTGTGGGCATGGACCTTCCGTCTGGCGCCCTCCTGCCGTGGCGTGCTGCCGGCTTAAGCCTCTCTGTGATACCCGTGGCACACGTGAAGCCTGGCTATGAATGGTACTTGAGTGGCTAGAGACTGGAGTCACGTTCTGTCACCACATGCAGTTGAACACTTCTCAGGAGACACTTGGATCAGGTAGTCACCACGGGGTGGTTGTCGCCGGAGGAATTAATAGACTCCACAGGACGACAAGATGCTGGAGGAGTAAGGAACACTAAAAGATGCCGCGTGGATGGAAATAATGTGCTGCTTCTAAGAGACTTTCATAATCTGTTACCGATCATAAGTACATCTGTCTTTTGGCAGAGAAGGTTGGACTCAGGAAGAGATACTGCACGAGGTTAAGCCAGATGCCATTGGCCGAAAGAAAAACTTTTTGTCGTTGATGTCCAGGAATTAGCTAAGGTGAACAGAGTGAAAAAAAAATAGACAAGGTGCTCCTGTGGTAAAATGTCTTGTTCAAGGAATGTTTCAATTTAGATATCACGTGGCTGCATTCTAGAATTATTCAATTGATTGTCAGTTGCTAGTAACCTCAACTCTTCTCGGAAATCAATTTGGTAATCCTTTTTATACATCATTTCATCATTCATATAAAAAAAGTAAAAAACTAAGCAAAAGACAGCTTTCGCACGAATTAAATTTACAGACAAATTAAACTTATAACGGAGACTTATTTGCAAATGCCACAGATTATATGATGTCAATAGGAGGGAACGTTTATGCTTACAACAAGACAATACTGGATCTGTTTATCATCCTGGATCTGTTTATCATCCTTGCTAATCTTGATGCTCCCACTTTTAGCTTTCACAGAGTTTTTCCTATCAAGGGTCTGAGATTCTAGTGACTGAATTAAAAATTCGATCATTAGAATCTCAGACCCTTGATAGACAGGGAAAGGGAAATCCGACCCTTAAGAATCAGACCCTTAAAAAGACGGAATCCATTGGTTCCAGTCCATTGGTTTCCCAATTGGTTCAACAAATTGGGAAATGGAATCCCAGTCTTGGAAGCCTCTCTTTTCTAACCAGTGGTTTCCATGGAACCAATGTTTTCCCAGTCATTTTAAGCCTCTCTTTTCTAACCAGTGGTTTCCATGGAACCAATGTTTTCCCAGTCATTTTAAGCCTCTCTTTTCTAACCAGTGGTTTCCATGGAACCAATGTTTTCCCAGTCATTTTAAGCCTCTCTTTTCTAATCGCCCCCCCCCCCGTCCCCATTTTCTAATATTCTCAGGAAGTCCTTCAAAGAATTCAAAATATTTTTTCTGAATAAAAACTAGTTGAAATAATATTTACCGTGAGTACGTGGCAACAAGCTTCATCTTCTCAGTCCTGTAAAATAATCAAGAACAATTAATTTGTTTGAATTCATTCTTAAGTCTTTATAAGTCTATCAAGACGAATCAGTTGCAAATGCCACAGATTATATTCGCAGTCTAATTTCGTTTCCTCAAAAAACTGCTCATTCAGGGAGCGGCGATGGCTCATTTGTTAACACGCTAGGCTCGTAACTTCAGTTCCCAGGTTCGAGTCCCACTTGAGCAAGCGTTGATATTTAACTCCTCAATTCTCCACGCTGCCCACGGGTCAGTAGGGGGTACCGATGGGCTTGGAAAGGCCGCTGTCCTTCAGATGGTGCGTAAAGTCGTGGCCCCGTGTATGGGAGAGCCACACCTGTGCACGTTAAAGAACACGCTAGATGTGTTTAACGGGAGGCTCCCATCTGTCTCCCAACAGCTGTTCAGTGGTCTCCTCCCCCCTACCTTCTGCTAGCCCCCGTGACCTGACCATTTAGCCCATTGTGCGCAAAAAAAGTTCCGCTCAGACTTAAAACAATCCAACCCAAGATGCCTCTCGAATTTGACGGTTGATGACTTGGCTCTACCCTCGTCATTATTTACCTAAAGAATCCAACTACTACAAGGCTTGTTTCCTCATCGAGATCAGGATGTTGATGAAGGAAGAAAAAGCTTACACAGACGGGTCCTTCAGTCCCATCTTTATTTTGATTATTGATATTCAAGTGCCAAATTGATTCATTTACAGCGATTTTGTTCCGAAAGAAGCTTGTAGATGAAATAATAAGCTGAAAAAAATTGGTTTTGCCATGAGTGGGATTCGAACCCACGTCTCCAGGACCTACACCACCAATGGCTAATCTTTTCTTAGCTTGGTAGCATAACAGGCATGTTTCCTGGGGACGCGGGTTCGAATCCCACTCATTGGAAAACCAATTTTTTTCAGCTTATTATTTCATGAGTTACATGTCTACAGGACATATCCTATGATTCTTTACTACAAGTTTATAGATCTTTCTATCTTTTCTTTTACTCGAGCCAACTGAATTTTTATTTCTTACAACAAAAGGGAAAATAGTAAATTCTTTTGCCATTTTCACACGTGAGGCCAAAAAGTGGCAGAACCTCTTTTCTGTGTATTTAGTGACCGTTTCCTAGCCAAGACACACCTCGGGGCAGTGGCAAAAAACAGGAAGCACCTTTTCAGAGTACTGAGGCATGCCAACTTGTAAAAATATCTGTAAAAAACTCTCCCTCACTCTTCATTCACATGTAAGCATGCATGTATGAACACACGCAGTCACTCACTCACACAAATTCTGCACTCGGATTTATTCATTTGCAAATGTAAAAGTGAAGCAAACTATGGCGCCATCTGTCGAAGAAATATCCAACTTACCACTAGCTACCGGTTTGAATCAAATCGTAACTGGGTTATTTCTCTCTGAGTACTCGGTGGAAGTAGGGCAACTGTACGATGCTTCCTTGGGATTGTAAGGTTTCAGGGTTATCATCATCATCATTGGATTTTAAGCATCAGAATAAAATTTTCATCAGGTTTCATGCCCTTCGAAATATTATTTTCTCTTCCCCCCGCCCCCGGGGGCGGGGGTGGCTCAGTCGGTAGCGCGCCAGGCTCGTAATCTGTAGTTCCCAGGTTCGAGTCCCAGCTGGATCAGCGTTGAGATTTATCTCCGCAAAATTCCCCGCCCTGCTCACGGTCAATAGGGGACACCGATGGGCTTGGAAAGGCCGTCGTCCGTCGGATGGGACGTTAAGTCGTGGCCCCGTGTGCGGGAGAGCCATACCCTCTGCACGTTAAAGAACACGCTGGATGGCCTTGACGGGAGACTACCATCTGTCTCCCAACAGCTGTTCCAGTGGGTTCCCTACCCCCAACCTTCACTGAGCCTTCGGGGTCCATGTGACCTGGCCATTTAGCCCCTGGTGTGCAAAAAAGTGCCGCTCAGAGGTAAAACAACCCAACCCAATCTCTTCCCCCCCTGTCCCTCAATGAAAAAATCCGTATTAAACATGCCGTTGAACAAAGTAGCGCTAAGAGCTGCCATGAAGCCCAGGGCGAATTTAATTCTTGAGGTAAACCGTCTTGCTAATTATTTTACTGGGCCATTGTCTCTCCCAACGTCCTCTGCTACATCTGCAATTATAGTGTCTGCGGCATAAGTTAGACCTTGGACAGACTCCCACATTGTCAACAACTCGGTTTGTTGGCAACGAGGGTGCGCCAACTGGCTCAGTTGGTAGCACTCTAGGTTCGTAATTTGCAGTTCCCAGATTTAATTCCCAAATATACCCGACTCAGTCAGAAAGGAAATCCGCCATCCGTCAGATGGGACATTAAGCCATGGAGCGGTGTGCAAGAGAGAACCATACCCTTTAAAGAACATGCTGGATGACCTTGACGAGAGCAGGTTTCCATTTGTCTCTTAACAGCTTTCCTGTATATTCCGTTCCGCAATCTTCTCTGAGTCATTTCGGATCCTTATGACCTGGTCATTTAGGGGGGGAAGGGCTCAGTCGGTAGCGTGTCAGGCTCGTAATCTGTAGTTCCCAGGTTCGAGTCCCAGCTGGGTCAGCGTTGAGATTTATCTCCGCAAAATTCCCCGCCCTGCCCACGGTCAGTAGGGGACACCGATGGGCTTGGAAAGGCCGCCGTCCGTCGGATGGGACGTTAAGCCGTGGCCCAGTGTGCGGGAGAGACATACCCTGTGCACGTTAAAGAACTCGCTGGATGGTCTTGACGGGAGGCTACCATCTGTCTCCCAACAGCTCTTCCAGTGGGTCCCCTCCCCCAACCTTCTCTGAGCCTTCGGGGTCCATGTGACCTGGCCATTTAGCCCATTGTGTGCAAAAAAGTACCGCTCAGAGGTAAAACAACCCAACAACCTGGCCATTTAGCCCATTGTATGCAAAAAGTACCGCTCAGAGGTAAAACAGTCTGATCCAATCTGTCTCAACAACTGTAAAACTCCGCTTCTCTGTGAGGCCTGAGACAAATTGACCTTTTATTCCCCTACCCCCTCTACTTTATCCCTGGATTAAGATATGCCCCTGAGAGGAAGGCAGTTTGTTTTTCATTCACAGCTTACAAAACGACAAGACCATAAGGACCAAAAGGTTCCTCTCACAGTGAGAAAGTAGACTCACTGGAAAGCTGATAGCAGAGAGAGTGGTCTCAGTGCCACTCGGCAACTAGCATGGGCGTCCGCAGAGGGGGGCAAAAGGGGCACTTGCCCCCCCCCCCCCTCCCCTGGAATCGAGTAACAAATTCCACAGACTATAATCGTAACAATTTAAATGTAATTAATTTATATACGATATGTATGTGTTTTTGTATTGATGCAATATTGTATTCTATAATCTATTTGTGAAAAAAAAATACTAAAAAGTTAAATAATTAAATAAAAATTTATTGATGTAATTATTTGTCTCCAAGCTTTGCCCCCCCCCCCCCCCTACCCTGGAAAATTTTCTGCGGACGCCCATGGCAACTAGGGATGTCTCAGCAAGTTAGGATGCCTGGCTGAAAAGCAAAGAGACATGGCTTCGAGAACCGGAGAAGGCATAGATGGTTTATTTCCTATGTGTGTCTTTCCTTTGGGGTCTCTTTGGGGCGGGGGTGGCTCAGTCGGTAGCGCGCCAGGCTCGTAATCTGTAGTTCTAGGTTCGAGTCCCAGCTGGGTCAGCGTTGAGATTTATCTCCGCAAAATTTCCCGCCCTGCCCACGGTCAGTAGGGGACACCGATGGGCTTGGAAAGGCCGCCGTCCGTCGGATGGGACGTTAAGCCGTGGCCCAGTGTGCGGGAGAGCCATACCCTGTGCACGTTAAAGAACACGCTGGATGGTCTTGACGGGAGGCTACCATCTGTCTCCCAACAGCTGTTCCAGTGGGTCCCCTCCCCCAACCTTCTCTGAGCCTTCGGGGTCCATGTGACCTGGCCATTTAGCCCATGGTGTGCAAAAAAGTACCGCTCAGAGGTAACCCAACCCAAATCCTTTGGGGTCTCGACTTCCCCACAGGATTTCTCTTGGACATACTATACTGACAATCTCCTGTTAGACTGTCAGTTTCATTCCCAGAGATTCAAGTAATGGTACTCTCCCTGCCTGAGGAATAGTTAAATAAAAAGTCGGTGAGATCGTTAAATCCGTGCTTTGTGAATCGGATTAAAAGAGTGATTCTAGACTCTTTCTTTCTCTCCCTTTTTAGTATTAATCATAAGTATACATGGCCGAGTGGTTAGCGCGCTTGGCTACTGATCTAAGGGACCTGTGTTCGAGCCCCGGGTAAGGCATGGCTGTTTGTGTCGTTTTTCTGCTGAGGTCCTGCCATCCTCTCAGATCTTCTACTGTGGCATTTAAACTGACAGGCTCCTGTCAGACCTCTGTGGCAAGCAGCTGCTTGAGGGGGTATTTGTTTTTATTTTATAATTCAAGTGTTAAACTGCGATCAACTTCAAATGTAAATAATTGCATTTATCTAACACATTTAAAAAAAAAAACATTTTATCTTTTTCTTTAAAGATTTGAATATCTTTCGCATTTTACTATTCACTTAAAGTTTTCGAACAACTTTGGTCCCGGAAGAAGAAAAGAACGATTTTGGAGCAGAAGAAATCTCCTGGTGCGAAATCTCCTGGAAGTCCACAGTACAGAACACGTCACACCTTGAATATTCTGGACTCTTCTTAGAATCCGACTCATTCAGAAACAATTTTCAAACTTATTTAGTTTGAAAGATTATCTATAATGATTTTTTTTTATTACAATGAATCCAATACTTAACACTTCTAAGAAACTGAATTAAATGCCTATATAAAATAGGTTTAAGTTTAGGATTCTCAGGTTCTAAGATTTTTTTGAAGTTGAATGATGTAATATTTAGTTTTTTTAATTTTTCTACATATCTAGATCTTTCAAACTCATAAGGTTCACAGAAAAAAATAATATGTTCAAAGTCTTGAATAATATTACATTTTTGACAATAAGGATTCTCCACGAGTTTAAATTTAAAGAGTAACGACTTAGTACGAGCATAATTGGTTTTGATCCTAAGGATCACATTAATTTCTTTTTTAGTTAAATTATAACGTCCACACCCATCCACACGAAATAAACAAAATAATATCGCCTTTACTCAGGTGCACTGACCTTACTCAGGTGACAGAAAAATTGCATGAAACACTGAAAAGAATATGTATAATTTTGGAGTTATGCATCGTTTACCAGATTCGTTCCCTGACCTTATTTTATTTTGCAAGAATCATGCGTATACAGAAAATTTTCTTAAAATTAAAATACTCATAAAAATTTGCGTATATTTTTGATTCTTTTGCTTATAATAGGATTTACAGTATATTTTTGTGATTTTACAGTGGTAACAAATTGGAAACACAGTTCCTTCCAGCAATAAACGATCCCATTCAATACCCATGCCATGTGGTGATTTATGTTAAGAGAGATCAATTTAGCTTAATCAGCATGGAAGATGCAAGTCTCTGATGAGAGAGATCGTTATCATCTCAAGATAATTATATCTATCAGATTAAATTTAACTGATAGATATTTTGTTAGATAAAATAGGACATGCTGACAAAATATCTATCAGTTTAATTTAATGAATAATTCTGAGTTAAAGGAATTTGTCTTTAATCAGGTGCGAAAGGAACTCCGACCTCTGTAGCCCATGGCTGCTTGAGGATGATGATGATGATGAAAGGAAATACTCTTGATAACTCATCATTTGCTCTTCCAATGATGAAGATTTCCACAGCTCCTTCGTATTCCTTGTCAGGGAGATCTTGATCAGCGGTAGAACTTCTCATTTATTATCAGGAGGTCATAGGTTAATGATTCCATCCGCTAAAAATATTTTTTCACTAACTCGAATTTTATTCTTCGATTTATCACAAGCATAAGTAATAGCTGATGTTTGTGATAATTCATTTTTCTTTTTACCGTTGCATGAACTTTATGTTTTTATTTTTTTGGCCCGTTCTCACGAGCTTGACGCTTACACCATGGCACTCAAACTCAATTCATAAACGGGGCGGGGGTGGCTCAGTCGGTAGTGCGCCAGGCTCGTAATCTGTAGTTCCCAGGATCGAGTCCCAACTGGGTCAGCGTTGAGATTTATCTCCGCAAAATTTCCCCGCCCTGCCCACGGTCAGTAGGGGACACCGATGGGCTTGAAAAGGCCGCCGTCCGTCGGATGGGACGTTAAGCCGTGGCCCCGTGTGCGGGAGAGCCATACCCTGTGCACGTTAAAGAACACGCTGGATGGCCTTGACGGGAGGCTACCATCTGTCTCCCAACAGCTATTCCAGTGGGTCCCCTCCCCCAACCTTCTCTGAGCCTTCGGGGTCCTTGTGGCCTGGCCATTTAGTCCATGGTGTGCAAAAAAGTGCCGCTCAGAGGTAAAACTATCTAATCCAACTCAATTCATAAAGGGCCAAATCAGTTATTTCTCAAAATATGGTGGGCCGCATTATATTTTCAGCAATAATTAGCAAAGCATAATTACTAATATTGTTGTTTTATTATTTAAATAATGCATATTTTACGTCAGATTTCATTTTTAGTTTTTGATTGGTGTCTTTTTATTTCTAGTGTCTTAATCTTGCGCTGAATAGTATCGTGAGATCATAGCAGATGAGTCATGCTAATGAGCAACAATTCATTACCATAATAATGAGGCAATTCACTACCATAATTATGACGATTGCTTGGGCAAAGGAACATCGCGGACCTCGAGTTTCAGACCCATGATCTTACATGATTCATGAGAATTCCTAATGCGATGTAAGAGTCCAAACAAACAATCGCATCCCAGATCTATCACCAACTTCATTCATTATAGTTTTACTGGCATATTTACCCTTAGTTGCTCTGTTCTTTAGTTTAATTAGATTTTTTTATTTTCCGGGAAAATAAATTGCAAACTTATTGTTCACTTTTCTCACTTTTGTTTTAAATTATTGGATGGACACTAATATCTCTGGCCGCAATATACCCTCAGTTGCTCTTATAAAAAAAAAAGTAAAAAAGAACCAAGCAACTAACCCTCATACCTCGAGGAACTGCAACGAAATCAACTGCCATTTATATACTGCTCACAATAATTAATGGATATATTATCGCTTCATATTCATTTTGAAATATCCCCTAATTTTTGTGAGCAGTAAGCTGAAAGCACCAGTTCTCGTCTGATCCCCGAAGTTAAGCAGCTTTGGGCGCGGTCAGTACTTGGGAGGGTGACCACCTGGGAACACCGCGTGCAGTTGGCATTTTTTTACCGTCCCGTGACCGAGTGGTTAGCGCGCTTGGCTACTGATCTACGGGACCTGGGTTCGAGCCCCGGGTAAGGCATGGATGTTCGTGTTGTTTTCTGCTGAGGTCCTGCCATCCTCTCAGATCTTCTACTGTGGCACATAAACTGACAGACTCCTATCAGACCTCTGTGGCAAGCAGCTGCTTTAGAGGGTATTTATTTTATTTTATTTTTTTGTGAAACAAGAGGTTGAAGAAGACCTCAAGATCTTAAGAAAGAGCAACTCGGTTTTTCCAGCTTGTTCAACAGATGGTAAGTTTAAAGATTCGACTTATTAAATTCAACAGAAGAATCATGATCCTATGAGTAGATTCAAGAGGGCTAGACCATTGGTTTTTGATCAGGAAAATGTTTTGGTCTAGTACCCTGATCTACCATATTTATCATTGTTATTCTGCCCCTTGGGGCTCACTTTTGGAGATTTTTGTGTTGTCCTTTGCGACTCGTGTTCCTTATTGGATGCCCTCAGATGGAGAAGGTTATGGGATCTTTTTTCCTGGGACTTCGAAAAATCATAATTATGCTACATGCTACATCAACAGAAAAAGACATTGCTATGACCATTAGATTCAGAACTGACAACATCAGGACAAAATAATAATCTTTTCGTAAATAGAAGAACGAAAAATTATTATCGAAATAGTAGTTTTTTTAGTAAAAAATAAGGCAGAAGATTGGTGATTGGTTATTATTGCAAATGAGTCAGACTCTTGTTTTGAATACTTAGGATTCTTGGCATTTAATTCTATTTGGGAAACCAAAAAAGACTCACCAAAAGCATTCTTTTTCTATTAGGTCTTTATCCTGATTATTTTTACTGTCATGTTTCTATACGAAAGCAACATAAAAAACATTTTTCTCCAAACAAATAGAAATTACATAACAGAAAATAGAAAATACCATTTTTGTTTTCCATCCACAATCTTACTACATGAAGTTTCCCAATGATGGAATAATAAAAATATTAATAGCAAACATTCATGCGAGACTAAGCACAAGGTTTGAAAACATCTTCAGCTGGGCAAGGGTTCTACCTCCATGATCTGCTGCCCAAGAATTAGGTTCTAGACATTTCATCTTCACCATCTTTGATCTGCATTGTTTAAAAGTACAATACAGTGCTTAATCAGAATTATATATGCATTGATTGGATTGTTTTGCCTCTGAGCGGCACTTTTTTGCACACCATGGGCTAAATGGCCAGGTCACAAGGACCCGAAGGCTCAGAGAAGGTTGGGGGAGGGGACCCACTGGAACAGCTGTTGGGAGACAGATGGTAGCCTCCCGTCAAGGCCATCCAGCGTGTTCTTTAACGTGCACAGGGTATGGCTCTCCCGCACACGGGGCCACGGCTTAACGTCCCATCCGACAGACGGCGGCCTTTCCAAGCCCATCGGTGTCCCCTACTGACCGTGGGCAGGGCGGGGAATTTTTGCGGAGATAAATCTCAACGCTGACCCAGCTGGGACTCGAACCTGGGAACTACAGATTACGAGCCTGGCGCGCTACCGACTGAACCACCCCCGCCCCAATTATACATGCAAAATCCTACTACCTACATGCAGTGTAATTAAGAAGTAGCTTTACGGCTCACAAAATATATTTAAATGTAAAAAATGTTACTGAAGATAAATTGAAGATCTCACTCGAATTTACATAATTGTTAATTTTTAACCTTATTCGGATGATGTTTAAGATGGAGCCTGAAGCATTTAAAAGCATCGTCATTGATCATAATAATTAACCTCAAAAGCCACTGAAACACAAATTATAATTATTACAACAAGCCGCTTATTTAAATGCAAATTTAGAAGCTGGCATAATGATTCTCTCAATTAATTTTGAAAATGTTTAGAACGAGTACAACAGCAATTTTTTGCTGTTAAATATTTTCTAGTTAATAACTGTGCAAATACTGAAAGAATGCTTTTGAAAATTATGAATTAGAAAGATTTGGGTGAGATTTTTAATTTATCCGCAGTGACATTTTTTTGTAAAAAGATTATTTCCAAAGTTGGGGAGCTCGGAGTGTGAAATAGGTTGGGTTGTTTTATCTCTGAGAGGCACATTTGTGCAGACAATGAGGTAAATGGCCAGGTCACAAGGACCCCGATGGCTCAGAAAAGGTTAGAGAGAGGGGACCCATTGAACAGCTGCTGGGGACAGATGGTAGTCTCCCTTCAAAACCATGCAGAGGGTTCTTTAAAGTGCACAGAGTATGCCTCTCTCGCACACGTAGTCACGGCTTAACGTCCCATCCGACGGACGGCGGCTCATTGGTGTTTCCTACTGACCGAGGGCACGGCGGAGAGTTTTGCGGAAATAAATCTCAACAATGGGCCCAGAATGTGACTTTCCATTCACATAATATGGAAGTGTCTGAATAAAAGAAAAACTCAAGCAGCTGCTTGCCACAGAGGTCTGACAGGAGCCTGTCAGTTTAATACGCCATAGTAGAAGGTCTGTGAGGATGGCGGGACCTCAACAGAAAAAACGACACGAAGATCCATGCTTTATCTGGAGCTCGCATTCAGGTCCCTTAGATCAGTAGCCAAGCTCGCTAACCACTCGGCCACGGGACAGCTCAGTGTCTGGAAACGTTTCGTAAAATAGTGTCTAGAACCACTTTATTTGTCAGGCGGAAAGAAAATAAATGACACGGCAATGGAGAGAAATGAAAAATTTGGCTTTCATCGTTTTGCAGTTGTGTCCATGTAGGCAGTAGCGGACTCAAATAGGTAGGGGGGGGGGAGGGCAGCCCTCCTCCTCCAAACTCTAAGAGAGGGACTCTGAGAATTAAACATTTGAATTTCCAATTTTGTCTCATTGTTCTGTTTTGCAGTTGAGACGTTATTTTGAAAAGCAGTTAATATTGTCTTATCGATTCGCGTGAACTTCTTGAAGAGAAGAGGCGGGGGATGACAGTCGGTAGTGCGCCAGGCTCGCAATCTGCAGTTCCCAGGTTCGAGTTCCGCCTGAGCAAGCGTGGAAATTTATCTCCGCAAAACTCCCCGTCTTGCTCTCTGTCAGTAGGGGACACCAATGGGTTTGGAAATTCCGACGGTTGTGATATGTTAATCCGTGTGCGGGAGAGATGCGGGAGAGCCGTACCATGTGCACGTTAAAGAACACACTGGATGGCCTTGAAGTGAAGCTACCATCACTTTCCCAGCAGCTGTTCCGGTAGATCCCCTTTCCCCAACCTTCTCGGGGTCCGGGAGACCTGGCTATTTAGCCCATTGATTGCAAAAAAGTGCCGCTCAGAAATTAACCCAACCTTTGAAGAGAGCTGCTTTATTGTGACTATTAAGGAAGGAAGCAAATGCCTACTCTCCTACACTAAATTTCAAAAAGTGTCCGGACACTTTCATGTTAAGTGAACGAATGGCTACGTTCAAATCTACCTAACTTTGAAAATAAGCTTTTTACGGAAAAAGTCACTACACATAAATTGAAGATCTCGGTCAGAGCTCTCTAAATCTCTACTATCTATAATATTAATTTAATATTTAAAGAGTTATGGAAACTGAAACATTTAAGTGAAACTTATGCTAGCTTTGAAAATTTAAGCTCTGGCCGAGATCTTCAATTTATGTCTAGTGACTTTTTTCCGTAAAAAGCTTATTTTCAAAGTTAGATAGATTTGAATGAGGCTATTCTTTCACTTAACATGAAAGTGTCCGGACACTTTTTTTTTTCAATATAGTGTATATCTCCTAATACAAGGGAAAAAAATAAAGCAGTTACATACTTTATAAAGATAAATTAGTTGAAGTATTTTTTTTTCAGGTTGAACAGAACGGTGCTATTTTATTCATTCGTTTTTCCGATATGCTCATGAGAGCGCCGTTCCAATGAGTTCCTTTCTTGAAAGTTGTCATCTATGGAAGCCAAAAAAAGATCACCCTGTTGCAGCCACTGTGTCCATTGGAACACTGTTGCAGGAAACTAAAAATGATGAAGAGAAGGATTGATTGAGGCAGGGGTTCACAAACTTTTCCAGTCGCGACTCCCCTTACGGGCTCTCTTTTATTATTATTGATGGAATCTGCCACCCAATTCCCTTACCATTGATGGAATTTGTCATCCCCTTCCCTTATTATTGACCGAAGTTGTCCCATGCATTTATTTAGCATTGACGAAAGTAGCTTGAAATGAGATGAGAATATTCTTACAACAGAATGCTCCAGACAATATGCAGCAGAAGAAAGTTGTGGTAAACTAAGGCGACTGGAACTGCCGATTGAAGAACAGAGAAAGGGTTGGGTTGTTTTACCTCTGAGCGGCACTTTTTTGCACACCATGGGCTAAATGGCCAGGTCACATGGACCCCGAAGGCTCAGAAAAGGTTGGGAACTCACTGGAACAGCTGTTGGGAGACAGATGGTAGCCTCCCGTCAAGGCCATCCAGCGTGTTTTTAACGTGCACAGGGTATGGCTCTCCCGCACACGGGGCCACGGCTTAACGTCCCATCCGACGGACGGCGACCTTTCCAAGCCCATCGGTGTCCCCTACTGACCGTGGGCAGGGCGGGGAATTTTGCGGAGATAAATCTCAACGCTGACCCAGCTGGGACTCGAACCTGGGAACTACAGATTACGAGCCTGGCGCGCTACTGACTGAGCCACCCCCGCCCCACCGAGAAAGGGAGAAAGGTGCATGTGTATTAGAGTTACCCGGGAGCACTGCAGGGTAAGGGGAGTAGAGGAAAGTTCGTGTCGCTTAGTATAAGAGGTGTTACTGTCGCTCTCATTCGTCGGAGAGCCGCCCGTCAACAGAACGGACAAAGGTGTGATTAAGTTACTGAAGCGAGGGTATATAGCACTGAACTTTAACTCTCATTTTTACAATGAAAGAAGCAGTTTTTTTTATGCATTACACATTCAACCCTATCCATCTTCGACTTCCCTCTAAGATGCTCACGACCTCCCAGTGGGGTCACACAGTTTGAGAAACGCTGATTAAAGAACGCAATGCAGTGAAGATTTCGCGCACGACATTAAGAATCTTCTTAGCTGACCTCTATACGAATGGCACAGGTTGCTATTGCATCCCCATCAGCTAAGTAACATTTGATCTACTCCAAAGAGTATAAAAGGAAATTTAAATTTCGTTGAGACGTCTGCCTCATCACCTCCTACTCCCATCGTGAGTATTTCTTGTCAACTTCATTCCTTTTCATTGTCGTGTCATTTGTTTACTTTTACGTCTGGGTTGTTTAATAACTTTTTTTGCACAAAATGGGCTAAATGTCCAGGTCACAAGGACCTGAAGGGTTCAGAGAAAGTAGAGGGGAAGAGAACCCATTGAACAGCTGTTAAGAAACAAATGGTAACTCCGTCAATGTGTTCTTTAACATCATCATCCTCAAGCAGCCATGGGCTACGGAGGTCCAACCAGACCGTGCAATTTAGTTTTCCAAGCAAATCTGTCCTGAGCTACATCTGCTGCATCTGGCCACTGCACACTAAGCCCATCGGTGTCCACTTTCTGACCAGGGTGGGTTGGGTTGTTTTACCTCTGAACGGCACTTTTTTGCACACCATGGGCTAAATGGCCAGGTCACATGGACCCCGAAGGCTCAGAGAAGGTTGGGGGAGGGGACCCACTGGAACAGCTGTTGGGAGACAGAGGGTAGCCTCCTGTCAAGGCCATCCAGCGTGTTCTTTAACGTGCACAGGGTATGGCTCTCCCGCACGCGGGGCCACGGATTAACGTCCCATCCGACGGACTGCGGCCTTTCCAAGCCCATCGGTGTCCCCTACTGACCGTGGGCAGGGCGGGGAATTTTTGCGGAGATAAATCTCAACGTTTACCCAGCTGGGAATCGAACCTGGGAACTACAGATTACGAGCCTGGCGCGCTACCGACTGAGCCACCCCGCCCCCAACCACGGTGGGGTTAACGGAGATAAATCTCAACTCTGGCACCGGTAGGACTCGAACTGGAAATTGTAGATTAAGAGTCTGGCGCAATAGCCACTTAGTCAGCCCCTGCCTTCCTTTCGTCTGCAAATCAGTCAGTTAGAAATGTCCGAATTTGTAAAGCTGCTTTCTGATGTCCTTATATTTAGCTCAAGCAAAGTGTCGGTGAGTAATGTGTTTCCATAGCAACAGATGTTACAAAATATAACCACGTAATCACAATGGCTAGATTTTAATTGGTATGTGAATTCTCATTGTAATGAAATCATCCCAAAATTAATGCATAAAATTATCATTTTACACTTTTTTTTTCACTTCAAAGTTTTAAATTTGATAAGAACAGAAACATTGTATAGATATTAGGCAATGCAATTGAAAGATGATAAGAGTTCTTCCTGAAAAAATATAAAAACTTAACAGTAAAGAAATTATAGAAATATTTTTGGCTCTTAATTTTTTTCCAAAGGATAAAAAAAAATCGAAAATGTTTTTTTTTTATAAGTTGTACAGAAGGAAAAAAAAAAATTTTTTTTTGAAGATTCAATCATTAGGATATGACTCGCAAGTGGAATGGATATGCCTTTAAATGTATAATTCTATCTGCAACAGTTTTATTCCAATATGTAATTTAGAAAGAATTCTAGGTTGTAAAACATTTCAAAATTTCAATCCAATATATTGTTACGACAGATGAACGAGCAGCAGTGACTTCATGACAAAACGTGACAACGCTCGTGTGTG
Organism: Ryuthela nishihirai; assembly: GCA_038380435.1. Taxonomy (NCBI): domain Eukaryota; kingdom Metazoa; phylum Arthropoda; class Arachnida; order Araneae; family Heptathelidae; genus Ryuthela; species Ryuthela nishihirai. The sequence continues at coordinate 11,034,703 of JAWZYU010000009.1, forward strand.
CTCCTGCGTGAGATTCATTTTTAGCCAACGAATTAGAACTTAGAACAGTTCGAAAGAATGAAAATGGGAGAAATGTAATGCAGTAGTGTGGTATTGTGAAAGATGAAGAAGTATTGTGAAATGAATATTGTGAAAGATGAAGAAATTCATCTGAGTATTTACGCGTTAAATGTGTTAAAGTTGTAGAGATTTGAAAGGACGTTCAGATGGTCTGAATCAGTGCACGTTAAGTGAAAATACGAAGTATATTTATTAGTTTGTGCGCGTGTGTTGTTTTCTGTTGTTAGTAATAAAGTTTAGTGAACTAGCACAGGACGAGAGTTTGTTTACGTCTGAAGGTATTCAAGTGACATGGTAAACAAAGTGCAGAGGTAGTATTTTAGTAGAACAGACAGAGCTGATATTGTATACTCTGTATAAAAAGGTTAATGACTTTATGTATGATAGTAGTTAATTTTTTATAAAATACTTCATCCATATTTTTGTAACAATTTGCATTGTATTGTAATTGGTTTGAAAATATAATTATTAATATTCACGCTCAGTGCCTATCCATTTTAAAAATTCACAACAATATGATTATTGCGCTTTTCAACAACAATATTCTTTCAGTATGTATTAGTAGTATAACATTTAATAATAATTTAAATTGAACAATAGCAATGCCAGCCACAAAAATTGACTTCAGAAGTATAATAGTGTTTCATAAAATAAATTTGTATTTTAGAACTTTGGTAAAGAATTCTTTCACTATTCTTCAGTTTTTGTATAAGTTTCTTAAGATTGGCATTGCTGTTGTTAAATATTCAAACTTCCGTAACTCATTATATACTGAATGAATATTGTTCAAAATCGATATATCGATATATTTGATTGAGATCTTTATCTTCTGTTAATTTATTCGAAACAGAGAAACTTATTTTACAAGTTAGAGAGCTTTGACGTTAGCTTCCCATTGACTTAACATAGGGATTTTCCTTAATTTATGGAAACCGGTGTGTTCTCATAAAATATGAATAGTTTGACAAAAGAACATTAGGTTAAGTAGCAATATTTTAACGAACTCTAATATTCGACAATTGCAAGTTATGTGAGAAAAGGGATTTTTTACTGCAGCGATGCACAATCCGTTACTGCAGTGCTGGCGGGACTATTAAAAGTGCTCGCCATCTGTGCCGTTATGTTAGTTGGGTTTTTTACCTCTGAGCGGCACTTTTTTGCACACCATGGGCTAAATGGCCAGGTCACATAGACCCCGAAGGCTCAGAGAAGGTTGGGGGAGGGGACCCACTGGAACAGCTGTTGGGAGACAGAGGGTAGCCTCCCGTCAAGGCCATCCAGCGTGTTCTTTAACGTGCACAGGGTATGGCTCTCCTGCACACGGGGCCACGGATTAACGTCCCATCCGACGGACTGCGGCCTTTCCAAGCCCATCGGTGTCCCCTACTGACCGTGGGCAGGGCGGGGAATTTTTGCGGAAATAAATCTCAACGTTTACCCAGCTGGGACTCGAACCTGGGAACTACAGATTACGAGCCTGGCGCGCTACCGACTGAGCCACATCCGCCCCGCCGTTATATTAGTGCTTGCAAGCACGATCGAAACGGAAAATTTTGTCCGCTGTTAATGTTTGTTTTTTCTTATTTTAAGAAGCATCTAACTACACAGTTTTGTGCGTAATGTGACTGTTTCGTAATTTTCGCTTAACATATTTAGAAAACCAAATATAGAGTATAATAAAATTGAAGATTAATTGTTCGACATTGAGCATAAACCATATCTTATTCGAATAACGTATTAAATGTCCAGGTGAGAAGTACACCAATCATTTTGAAGAGGATGCCATCCAGCTTTTCACTGATTCAGTGTTTCAGCGTCTTCACGAAATGGATCTCTTGCGTAAGGGACCTTTAAGTTTTTTAATGCTCTACTTATCATCCAGAGGACGCCTGTCTTTTCAATTCCATTTGCGTTGAATTTCCTGCCGAAGGCAAAACAGAGAAAAGTAAAACAATTCTCTTAATTGGCAAAAGCGAGACTCGAACCTAGATCATCAAGTTACTTAACTGACAGACTGACCGCACGAACTGATGAGTAGTGGCCGTTCTTTCAACAAATTTTCTTCTAGTTCACACCACGATTAAAAAAACTAATATATTCATTTGCTCAGTTAATAATTGTGAATCATTTTTTATATTTAAAAAAGTCATCATCATAGTCAGAGAAACATCGGCATCAAAGAGTCATCATCACAGGCAGAGAAACATCGGAATTAAAGAGTCATCATCATAGTCAGAGAAACATCGGCATCAAAGAGTCATCATCATAGTCAGAGAAACATCGGAATCAAAGAGTCATCATCGTCGGTAATTGACCTAATCGGTGCCGACCACACTCTGACAAAACACTTTCGATCATTCTCAATTCACCATATTCACTGCTTTTCTTGATAAAAAAAGGGGCCTGGGTGGTTCATTCGGAAGCGCGCCAGGCTAGTAATCTGCAGTTCCCAGGTTCGAGTCCCAGCTGGGTCAGCGTTGAGATTTATCTCCACGAAACTCCTCGCCCTGTCCACGGTCAGTAGGGGACACCGATGGGCTTGGAAAGGCCGCCGTCCGTCGGATGGGACGTTAAGCCGTGGCCCCGTGTGCGGGAGAGCCATACTCTCTGCACGTTAAAGAACACGCTGGATGGCCTTGACGGAAGGCTACCATCTATCTCCCAACAGCTGTTCCAGTGGGTTCCCTCCCCCAACCTTCTCTGAGTCTTCGGGGTCCAAATGACCTGGCCATTTAGCCCATGGTGTGCAAAAAAAGTGCCGCTCAAAGGTAAAACAACCCAACCCAAATTCTTGATAAAAGATAAACAAGAAACAGAGAAAGTCAACCAGGATTTTTCTAATTTGGGAGTAAATTATTATCATATTTAATTATCAAACCGTCTAACCGATGATTTTGTCGCCGAAATAAAATCTTAAGAATCACAGCTCTTGTTTCTAAATAAAACCTAGATATTAATGGTCGCTTAAAAGGAAGTAATTTATAACCACCTCTCTGTCATCACGACCTCAAGCGCTTCCATATCAAATAATTCGTAATCATGCCTACATTGCTTCAAATACCACAGCAACGATTTATTGCTTCAAATAAGATGTTAAATAAATACCCAAACATCGCCAGGAATAAATTCATATCTTCTATTAGAAAACGAAGTGGGAACAATTTCATTTCAAAACTGCTGATGAATAATTGCAATGGGAGTCCGCCTTTTCTAATGGTAAGCTGTCTAAGAAAATTCTTCCTCGAAGTTAAGATCAGCTACAATAGCTCAAAATCTATGATTCATTGTCAGCTGTTGCAACCTTCCCTCCCTTCACGACGATTTCATTTGCAAATAAAATGCCTGTACGCGCGGGTCCGGGCGTCCTGGCACAGCGGGAATCGGGCACCAATTTTTGTCCCGGAGCCTGGCATATTGTTGGCCAACCCCCTGCGGAGTCGGCACACACTGGCGGAGCGTGAACTCCCCCAGCGGACACGTGCTAATGCGTGCAGGTGTGCGTCTTGATGGCCCGTCCGGTAGACAATTTGTCTGCCTCGGTCGGGCTTCACTGGCTTGATATCTGCGGTGGGTTCTTCTCCTTTCTGACATTGGGATGGCTGGCCATCTCTGATGCGCATTATCTCTGAGCATCATTATCTCTGCGAAATAAACATTGCACGCTAACATAAAACACATTGATTATGTCTGAGTATGGAAAAACGACATCATACATTTATATAAACATCCGTGTAGAGACAATGATGAGCAAAGACAAGGATTGTCACCACGATCTGTATGACCTTCACTTACATTACGGACACAACACGGTATTAAACTTATTTATGAAAAAGTCTTTGATGACCATATTTCGATGACCATTATCAACAGTCTCCGTGCTAGTTTTTACTTTAAAACATTTTACAATATTGAGTATATAGTCATGGGTATCGTCTGGGAGAGGGACTAATCTCCCCCACGAAAGACTGATCAAAAAATTTATTTATGTTGAATAATACAGATAGCCGTCCCGTGGCCGAGTGGTTAGCGCGCTTGGCTACTGATCTACGGGACCTGGGTTCGAGCCCCGGGTAAGGCATGGATGTATGTATCGTTTTTCTGCTGAGGTCCTGCCATCCTCACAGACCTTCTACTATGGCATATAAACTGACAGGCTCCTATCAGACCTCTGTGTCAAGCAGCTGCTTGAGGGGGTATTTATTATTTAATACAGATATTTTTTTTATTTTTTTAAATACCCCCTCAAGCAGCTGCTTGCCACAGAGGTCTGACAGGAGCCTGTCAGTTTATATGCCAGAGTAGAAGGTCTGAGAGGATGGCAGGACCTCAGCGGAAAAACAACACGAACATCCATGCCTTAACCCGGGGCTCGAACCCAGGTCCCGTAGATCAGTAGCCAATATATCAAACATTAATGTCGTTTATCCTTTAATAAAATGTGATCTTGGAATTTTTAGGGTTTTCTTTTGTTTTTAGGAGCATATTAATTTTTATTAAAAAAAAAATAAATACCCCCCTCAAGCAGCTGCTTGCCACAGAGGTTTGACAGGAGCCTGTCCGTTTATATGCCATAGTAAAAGGTCTGTGAGGATGGCAGAACCTCAGCAGAAAGACAACACAAACATCCATGCCTTAACCCGGGGCTCGAACCCGGTCCCTTAGATCAGTAGCCTAGCGTGCTAACCACTCGGCCACGGAATGGAAATTTTCATTTATTAACATAAAAAGCATTTTTATCTCGTTTTCAAAGAAAAGAAATAGTAGTTTTGCTTTGTCTTCTATCTGTCTGTCCGTCTTCAGACATCGAGCTTTTTTCTTTACAGAAATAAATTAAAAATTACTTTTGTGTTGGATAGGTATTGATGAAATATTACGATATGCACTTTCCGAATCTCTCTAGAGCTGTAATTACGCCCTTCCAGCGGTGGAAAAAGTTGAAAATTCCAAAATTTCAAACAACTATTGCAAACGATGTATTTATGCTGGAAATTTCAAATTTTGGTTGTGGAATGTGAAAGTCACGAGGTTTCCATTGCCAACAATGAGTTGACCCCTTAGACCCATAGGGGGTGGGAAAACACACCTTTTTAATTTTAGCAGATTCTATACCCCCAAATAACACTGAATACCTTAATATCAAACATTACACTTTAGCACAACAGTAATTAATAACACTTTAGCACATGCAGTGGGGCGGGGGTGGCTCAGTCGGTAGCGCGCCAGGCTCGTAATCTGTAGTTCCCAGGTTCGAGTCCCAGTTGGGTCAGCTTTGAGATTTATCTCCGCAAAATTCTCCGCCCTGCCCACGGTCAGTAGGGGACACCGATGGGCTTGGAAATGCCGCCGTCCGTCGGATGGGACGTTAAGCCGTGGCCCCGTGTGTGGGAGAGCCATACCCTGTGCACGTTAAAGAACACGCTGGATGGCCTTGACAGGAGGCTACCATCTGTCTCCCAACAGCTGTTCCAGTGGGTCCCCTCCCCCAACCTTCTCTGAGCTTTCGGGGTCCTTGTGACCTGGCCATTTAGCCCATGGTGTGCAAAAAAGTGCCGCTCAGAGGTAAAACAACCCAACTTATCACATGCAGTTGGTGGAGAAGGTTTCGATGATTTATCGTGCGCAGATATTGATGAATTGCTGGTTGTCCTTGAGACTCTGATGAAAAAGAAAAAAGTGATGGTGATGAAGAGGTTCCTTGAGACTCCTGGCGATGTCTCATGTGAAAGTGATGGTGATGAAGAGGTTCCTTGAGACTCCTGGCGATGTCTCATGTGAAAGTGATGGTGATGAAGAGGTTCCTTGAGACTCCTGGCGATGTCTCATGTGAAAGTGATGGTGATGAAGAGGTTCCTTGAGACTCCTGGCGATGTCTCATGTGAAAGTGATGGTGATGAAGAGGTTCCTTGAGACTCCTGGCGATGTCTCATGTGAAAGTGATGGTGATGAAGAGGTTCCTTGAGACTCCTGGCGATTCCTGGCGATGTCTCATCATTGTCTCTGTAAAGTTAAAAGCTCTATGTTACACTCACTCCAGGTTTAATTAAAGAAGGGCTTCAAATGGCTAATAAATTAAAAAGTCATTTTCTTACGCATGATCCCGTTGTCGAACGAGCTGAGCAGTTTAAACGTGAACTGAAGTCATGTATGGCGCGTTATCAAGAATTATACAAAGATCTAGTCAAAGCAGGACCTCAACGATTGATTACAGAGTTCGTTGTCAAAACTAATCAAACTTCAGAATCACTGGAAACAAGTGATAATTTGGTTTCTCAGGCTCAGAGAGCGTTTCACCATTGGAGTATGAACACGACGGCCAAAATGCTTCAAGCGATGAAAGTGATTTAATTCCAGTCTTACGCAAATGAATGCGTCTATTGTCAGAAACTGACAACGAATAAAATCTAGTTAATACGCATATGTAAGTCATATTTTTTTGCACTTTTGTATTCTTGAATTAGTAACATATTATTTTCTTTATGAAGGATAATTTACTTTATATATGTACATATAATTATCTTTATAAGTTTATAAATTAAAAAATGTGTTTAAATGAATAAAAATTAAATAAATAATAATAAATACCCCCTCAAGCAGCTGCTTGCCACAGAGGTCTGACAGGAGCCTGTCAGTTTATATGCCATAGTAGAAGGTCTGAGAGGATGGCAGGACCTCAGCAGAAAAACGACACAGATATCCATGCCTAATCCGGGGCTCGAACCCAGGTCCCTTAGATCAGTAGCCAAGAGCGATAACCACTCGGCCACGGGACGGCTAAAAAATTAATTAAGATTTAATTAAAGATTTTGATACGATTTGTTTGAAAATAAATTGTTATTTGTACTGGGTTTTCACGTCTGGAATTAATCTTCCATTTTTTCATATGAACTGTATTTTTTTACACGGTTTTTTCGGGAACCTGTCTACCGTGTAAAAACAGAATTGGGTGTATTATGATTCACACTTTTTGAATCTTCCGAAAACTATAATTGCGCCCTCTAATGGTGGAAAAATTTTCAAATTCCAAAATTTCAAAACAAATATTGCAATGATGTATTAATGATAGAAATATGAAATTTTGGTGGTGGAATGTGAATGCCACGATGTTTCCATTGGCAACAATAAATTGACCTCTTAGACCCAGGGTGGGTGGGAAAACGTAATTGTTTGTTTTAGCAGATAATTGTTTGTATTTAGAGGTAAATGAAAATATTTTTTTAGGGTTAGATAGGAATTGATAAAATATTATGATTCGCACTTTCGGAATCTTTCGAGCACTGTATTGCGCCCTCTAACGGTTAGAAAATTTAAAATTCCGAAGTCCGACAGGAAACTCTCAGGTTTATATTCATATACAGTAGATCGGTGAGGAAGTTAGACCTCAGCAGAAAGACAATGTTTTTTTTTGTTTACAGTGGAGCTTTTACCGTTTAAATATCCATACCTTACCCTACCTTACCCGATGCACGTGCCTGGGTCTCTTTGATCAGCAGCCAAGAGAGTTAACCACTTGGTCCCGAACCACACTTGATCTGTACACATCGGATTATTGTTATTATAACTTATTGCATGCCATGGACACGGTAAAGCCGATATATAAGTGAGTTTAATCTAAGCTAGTTAAATCTAATCTAGTTTAAAAAAATCTAAGCCACTGGATGGCTTAGATGTTCGATGGATGCTGGATGGCCACTGGATGGCTTGATGCCCCAGTCCATTTGGAAAATTGAGAAATCTCATGGATAGTACAAAAATAGAAACAGGGCAAAGATATTGCATAAGTATCCTGCCATCCTCTCAGATCTTCTACTGTGGCATTATAAACTGACAGACTCCTGTCAGACCTCTGTGGCATATAAACTGACAGACTCCTGTCAGACCTCTGTGGCATATAAACTGACAGACTCCTGTCAGACCTCTGTGGCAAGCAGCTGCTTGAGGGGGTATTTATTTTTATTATTATATCTGATATATATAAATAAATGCTAATAAGCTGCTTAGACAAACATATAACACGAAAGTGAATATGATAGAAAATGTAAAGTAAAAGGAGATATACACAGTCGTATCAGAATAATATGACCACCTACCATACATGTACTATGGTAGGTGGTCATATTATTCTGATACGCCTATGTATATGAAATATACACGCCAGTGAAAAAATGAATAGCATTTAAGGACAACGGGAAGTAACATTTAGATCATTCAACAGCAGCAATGGATTGTGAATAATCCAGGCAAACGAAAGATGGGTTGGTTTTGTTTTACCTCCGAACATCACTTTTAATCTGAATTTCCTCTGAATAGCCAGGTCACAAGGACCCCGAGGGCTCAGAGAACATTAGGGGAACATACCCACTGGACAGCTTTTAGGAGACAGATGGTAACCTCCCGTCAACATCATCCTGTGCTTTCTTTAACGTGCACAGGGTATATGGCTCTCTTGCATACAGGGTCACGGTTTAGCGTCTCATCCAACAGACGGCAATCTTTCCAAGCCCATCGGTGTCCCCTTTCTGACCGCGGGCAGGGCTTGGGTTTAGCGGAGATAAATCTCAACGATGGCCCAGACAGGACTCGAACCTGGGAGCTGCAGATTACGAGCCAAGCCCCGCCCCTGTTGTATCTGGAAATCTGTCTCAATTACTATTGAAAGGAGCAACAATTTAATATATCTGAAACTTTATCCAAGGGGGCGGGGGTGGCTCAGTCGGTAGCGCGCCAGGCTGGTAATCTGTAGTTCCCAGGTTCGAGTCCCAGATGGGTCAGCGTTGAGATTTATCTCCGCAAAATTCCCCGCCCTGCCCACGGTCAGTAGGGGACACCAATGGGCTTGGAAAGGCCGCCGTCCGTCGGATGGGACGTTAAGCCGTGGTCCCGTGTGCGGGACAGCCATACCCTGTGCACGTTAAAGAACACGCTGGATGGCCTTGACGGGAGGCTACCATCTGTCTCCCAACAGCTGTTCCAGTGGGTCCCCTTCCCCAACCTTCTCTGAGCCTTCGGGGTCCATGTGACCTGGCCATTTAGCCCATGGTGTGCAAAAAAGTGCCTCTCAAAGGTAAAACAACCCAACCCAACTTTATCCAAGAACACTAAGAGAATTAGCAATTATACAATGAGTATAAATTTTGCTTTATTACTTTATTACTATCTGTTTTAGAGTCTCTTTATTAAACTTTCAGGGGGAAAAATAAGTATAATAGTTCCGTGGCTTTCGAAAGTTTGAAATTCTTCTGCTTTAATGTAAAGATATCCCTGGAGAAATTGGAATAAGGCTAAATTTTCAATTTTTTTCTAAGAATATAAATGAAGGAGAGGATTGTGTGTGTGTGTGGGGGGGGGACGTCTAAGATAACAACAGTATAAAGTTCGTCATTAAGAGCGTTGTTAAAAAAATTCATGAGCTAATGAAAACGTAATTCCTGATATACCGCAAAACCGTTCATTTAGTTTTTTCAACACCTCTCAATAAACATAAAAATTAACGAGTCACAATTCGCAAGTGATCGTAATTTATTTCGTCATACACATAAAGATGAAAACGAAAAAAAAATAACTCGATGCCGTATGATCGTGTTCATGAAATCGGGACGTCTTCTTGGTCATACGCTTTGAACCACATCTGCTTATTTGAGCAAGAACGGGAATCAGTTGCAGGGCTCTCATCCTTCTTCAAATAATGGAATGTGAGGAATTAGTGGAAGCGACATGTCCGTGCTTAGTGGGTCAGTGGGCAATGGGACGGAAGGGGCCCGCCAAATGGAGTGGAGAGAGAGAGATGGTACTCTAACTGAATCAGAGAGAGCAGTGGCCTGTCACCTCTTCTCATGATTTGTGGGTTGGCGACGACGGAGGTCACGCAGATCGATTCCACTCACCAGGACTCGATGAATGGAAGAACTATCATCTTTTGAAACTCTTATTCGTCTTTAATTTTCGATTAAAAAACAAACTTGCCTCATTCTGATGAAATAAGTTGGATTCAAGTCAGTTTTTTCTATAATTTTAGATGAGGAAGATTTCATCCGAACTATGAAGAGACATGAAGTAAAAGCGTAAACCCTTCTTTTGCCTTGTATACAAGATGTGTCAAAAGTAGTTTTACAACTCTGAAAGGATGTATATATATATATATAAAAATAAAAAATAAATACCCCCTCAAGCAGCTGCTTGCCACAGAGGTCTGACAAGAGTCTGTCAGTTTATATGCCATAGTAGAAAATCTGTGAGGATGGCAGAACCTATACAGTATATTTATTAATGAATGGTAGATACGAATCAAATACGTAGAAATGTAGCCAAACACATCAAATTTTGTCAGATGTATCAGAGTTTTTCAAATCAGTGAGTAGGCAGTGCGGATCCGATATCATGGCCACCTCGATCCTGCGATCTAACTCCACCAGATTTTTTCTTATGGGGATATTTGTTAAGGATGAAGTGTACTTTCCACTTTTACCTGAAGATGCTGATGATCTACAGACAAGAATTATAGGAACAGTTGCAGAAGTCACGACAGACATGCTACGTCACAACTGGGAAGAAATTGATTGTAGGTGGAATATTTTGTCGTGTTACATTTGGAAGTCAAGTTCCTCTGATGCACCTGACAAAACTTGATGTTTTCGGCTGAATTTCTATGAGTTTGATTTGTATCAACCATTTATTAATAGATGTATACATCCTCTCAAAGTTGTAAACCCACCTTTGAAACACCCTGTATATTTATTTCCACCGAAAGTGATGAAAGGAAGCAGATCCGGTAAAATGCAAAGTTAATAATCAATAAACATAAGCTATTCTTTTCATGCCCCCCCCCCCCCCCCCCTATATGTTGACCTGAGGTGTTTTGTACCCTTGGGGCACAAAAACACTTGAACCGAATACAGGGACCAAACACCAGTCCTGGGTTTTTCCCCTTCATGAAATTATGTTTCAGCATAAGTATTTTGTTTGAGCAGTCACATTTTCAGTTGAGAGAATGGCCAAATTAGAACCCATTCATATAATTCTTCTTCTCAGTTCTTAAATATTTAAATATCCATATGGGAGGAATATTCATTCATTGAATATTGTATCTGTACATTCCCCCACTCAAACAATTTCAATGTCGGCTACCAGAAAAGGCGACGCACCGCCACATTTCTCAAGAGAGGGAAATTCTTAGTGCAACATTTCCAGACAGATGAATTGACAGGTGTAGGCCAATTTTATAGCCCAAAATGGAGCCCTAAACTGACACCCTAGATTTTTGTTTGTTTGTTTGCGGCTTCGCAAATAATTATGTTTACGTGGAAAACTTAATTGATTAATCAATAATTGACTCAATTGATTTAATTAATTATAATTAAACTTTTCTATATTTCATGCATTTTTCAAGAAGTTTTTGAAAGACCTATCAAACGGATGGGCAAATGTTACACTGCATTAAATTTACAATCCTTGCATTTTTACGGCTCAACTGATTTGCATTACAAATGTCCGAAACATGGTACTCTTTTACCATGTTTCAGACATTATACAGAAAAATATTAAGAGAAAAATGATAATCGTAGTGCCCAGGATTTGGTTTGGTTTACCTCTGAGCGGCACTTTTTTGCACACCATGGGCTAAATGGCAAGGACACATGGAGCCTGAAGGCTCAGAGAAGGTTGGGGGAGGGGACCCACTAGAACAGCTGTTGGGAGACAGATGGTAGCTTCCCGTCAAGGCCATCCAGCGTGTTCTTTAACGTGCACAGGGTATGGCTCTCCGGCACACGGGCCACGGATTAACGTCTCATCCGACGGACGGCGGTCTTTCCAAGCCCATCGGTGTCCCCTACTGACCGTGGGTAGGGCGGGGAATTTTGCGGAGATAAATCTCAACGCTCCCAGCTGGGACTCGAACCTGTGAACTACAGATCACGAGCTTGGCGCGCTACCGACTGAGACCCCCCTCCCCCCCCCCTAGTGCCCAGGAACCAAACCCTATTTTTCCTGTAAGTTATTAGGTTCAATATTTGCAAATTCATCATTCATCTTATTTTCCAAAAATCTAACCTTTGCGAATATGGAGGGATGATTCTATTATTATTATTTGGATTTTCCGTGCCATCAATCAATTCCCTCTTTCACCTTTAGAAGAAATAACTACGGCTCTTTGAAAACGATCATTCCACATTTGACAGAGGAAATATATTCTTCTTCTTCTATGTAGTTTAATTACGTTTCGATACCTTACAACGAAATGTGTGACATAAACCAAAAATTACTTGTATTTGGGCTTTTGATTTACTCAACACACACACGCACAAAAGATTCTTTGGAAAATGCATTTTTGGAAACAATTTCTGAATAAATTTTCCGTTAAAAATATGTTTTATTTTTTGCCAATTAAATTAAACAGTATAGTTCTTCAAATAAAAAAACGCGTACTCTAACATTTTGAAAAAAATAGAGATTCCAGACTATCTGACAGAATCGAAATACAGATTTGAAGTAAATCGTTTAAGCTTTTGAGAAGACCATTTGTTACAGTAATATTAACAGTTTTACACCTCACGGGTAGTCTTTTGCAGCACATATTCACGTCCCAGGCCCTCGTCACTCGTTTTCTGCAGAGGTTAACTTTCTATTTTCATTGCTGGTGTGGTTTGAAATATTCTTTCCAGGGATTGTTTAACGCCACGTACTGTTCGTTGCAAAAAATATGCTGCCTTGCTCCCCATTTGCACTACAGTTGAATGTTGACTCTGTCCCAAATGGAATTTCAAATCTAATTCCCACTGCCTCCACGATATATTAACTTTTGCCGGACTTTTATTCAATTTTTTATCAATTGTTTGGTTCCTCATAAAATCATTAATGCGAATTTCGAGAAAAGAGAAAAGCTAATTCAGATGACGTGAATTTCATGACGGTCTTATGTCCATATTTGGGTACATTAAAGAATGCTAAAGATGGCCTACGGCAATGATTCTTTTTGCACTTTTATATCATAAATATATATAATATATTCTTTTTGTACCTTTATATCAATATCGGATATGCTGTTCCAACACAAACCACAGATTCTCGATTGGATTGATGTCTGGGGAATTTGGAGGCCAGGGCAATACTTGGAAGTCTTCCTCATGTTCAGCGATTCTCGAACAATCCGGGCAGTGTGGCATGGCGCATTATCCTTTATTGCTTTTTATTTTTACCTTTTGTGCTTCACGCACCCCCTGGAAATGTGTATGTAACTAGCGTACCCCTTGTATAGATAGATAAAACTATAGTTATAGTATAACAATGGTTAATGGTATTTTATAACAATGGTTATTTTTACTTTGTTAACTAGATCTAGCGACTTTTGAGCTCTCACGGCGTACCACAAAATTTTTTACCGCGTACCCCACGTTGAGAACCCCTACCCTACGGAAAGCTCGATCTTAGTAGTCCTGTATAGGGAGAGGTTGGCAAACAGCGTACATACTCACCATGGGTTGGGTTGGGTTGTTTTACCTCTGAGCGGCACTTTTTTGCACACCATGGGCTAAATGGCCAGGCCACATGGACCCCGAAGGCTCAGAGAAGGTTGGGGGAGGGGACCCACTGGAACAGCTGTTGGGAGACAGATGGTAGCCTCCCGTCAAGGCCATCCAGCGTGTTCTTTAACGTGCACAGGGTATGGCTCTCCCGCACACGGGGCCACGGCTTAACGTCCCATCCGACGGACGGCGGCCTTTCCAAGCCCATCGGTGTCCCCTACTGACCGTGGGCAGGGCGGGGAATTTTTGCGGAGATAAATCTCAACGCTGACCCAGCTGGGACTCGAACCTGGGAACTACAGATTACGAGCCTGGCGCGCTACCGACTGAGCCACCCCCGCCCCACTCACCATGGGTTTTTGGACTCTGGGAGTGCGTCTGTTAGTTTAGCTGATTGATTAACTTCAAGATAATTGTTTGTTACTTAAAAAAAGCATGGAAATGTTTTCCTTTCGGATGACTGTTGTTTGTTTTTATTATTCTATAACAATATTTATTCACTGGTGATATTACAGTGCACTCAATATATTAATTTGAAATCTAGGAATATCTGTTACTTCTTACATTCATTCCCAAACATCAAAAATTTAACTTAAAAGTTAAAATGCATATCATTAACTTTCAAGTTTTGAGTTCCTGAGTTAACTACTATTAACCCGGTAGCTTTGGATATATATGTCAATATTTTTCGTTTGGACATTTGACCGAATTTGTTGATTCGAAATTTCACTGATTGGGAGAGATTCTTTCGTCGAATTTATATGGGGACGAGAAAAATTGTGGGAAAAACTAGGAGAAGAAACTTTGCAGCAAATCAGATTTCTACACTTTTAAGAGAATTTTTTTTTTATTATTTTCCGTTTCTTCCCTTGGGGAGGATAACTTTTTGCGAAAGAAAAGAAATATTTCAGGCCAAATTCTTAGGTTGCTTTAAGTTATTCTTAGAAGTTGTAGACTGAGGAAGAGTTCTTGATCAGGCAGACAGATTCTCAAATATATAGTAAATGTAGAATACATGTAAGCTGCAGAAGCTAAGAAAAAGAACGGGGAGGGGGAATCAGAAAATAACTGATTTATATCACATCTTTCCTTTTACTTTTAGTTGTTAATTTGTTGTTGTTTTTTTTTCCTGTGTGAAGAGAATTGTTTCTCCATACACCGAAGAACCAAAACATTATGACCACCTGTCAAATATGATGTTGGTCCTCCACGTGCCGCCAAAACAGCTTTTACCCGGCCAGGCATAGACGCTAAAAGATTTCTAAAGGTGTCTCGTGGTATCTGGTACCAACAGGTTACCAGCAGATCCTTTAACTCTTGTAAGTTACGTATTGAGCCGCCGCCGCCGCAGATCGGATATGCTATTCCAACACAAACCACTGAGGCTCGATTGGATTGATGGCTGGAGAATTTGGAGGCCAGGGCAATACTTGGAAGTCTTCCTCATGTTCAGCGAACCATTCTCGAACAATCCGGGCAGTGTGGCATGGCGCATTATCCTGCTGAAAGAAGGCACTACTAGAGGGATATACCGTTGCCATGAAAGGATGTACCTGGTCTGCAATGATGTTTAGGTAGGTGGTAGACGTCATAGTTTCCTTCACATGAATGACTGGACCCATGGTTTCCAGCATAACATTGCCCAAAGCATTACATTTCCTTCACCGGCTTGATTTCGTTCCACGGTGCATCCTGGTGCCAACACTTCCCCAGGTAAACGACGCACATTTACCTGTCCGTCACATGGTGCAACAGAAAACGAGATTCATCGTACCAGACGATCTTCTTCCAATCATTCAAGGTCTAGATTTGATGCTCGCATGCCCATTGTAGGCGCTTTCGATGATGAACCAAGGTTAGCATGGGCACTCGGAGCGGCATGCAGCTACGCAGTCCCATTTTCAGCAGGGTTCGATGTACTGTGTGTTGTAACACATTACTCCCGTCACCAGCATTAAATTACAGGAGAGTTATCCCTTCTGTTGGCTCGTACCACATGAGATAGTCTTTCACCTCTAGCATCGATGAGCCATGGTCGGCCCACACCTTGCCGGGTGTGCGTGGATTTTCCCTCGGACCACTTTTTGAAGGTACTAAACACGGCTGACCGTGAGCACCCCATAAGCTTTGCTATCTCAGAAATGCTCTGATCCAGTTGTCTGACAATTACAATTTTTCTTTTGTCAAACTCACTTAAGTCCGCTACAAAATTTGTCCCCTATTGTTCCTTCCACTCAATAGAAAAGGGAATATGAAAACAATTGTTTCACTATATCTTGAGAGTACGAGCTATATGTTAAATAAAAGCTTTTGACATGGATGTGTCACACGTTATAAGAATTTAACTCCTATGTTTCCTCCTCCCCACAAAAAGTGGGTAAATATGTGAAAAATTGTTTTACTATATTTTTCAAATGGGAGGACCAATCGTATTATTCCGAACGCGATGGACAACAGTTGAAGTACTGTAACTTGTGTACGTAATGAGTTACGTACCAAATGAAACTAGTGATGTGGGGAATGCCATAGGCTCTAAAAACTAACCTTATAATCTTAATAATATTGTAAGGGAGAATTATGAAAACAACTGTTCCGTTAAATCTTTTCATTGATGAGTAGAGTAGTAAGTTATATGTCAGATCAATAGCTCGTGACTTGGGGAGTGGCATAGACACCGATGGGCTTGAAATGGCCGCTGTCCTTCGGATGGGACATTAAGCCGTGGCCCCGTGTGCGGAGAGCCACACTCTGTGCCATCCAGCGTGTGTGTAAAGAACACGCTGGATGGCCTTGACGGGAGGCTATTATCTGTCTCCTAACAGCTGGTCCCCTCCCCAAACCTTCTCTGAGCTTTTGGGGTCCTTGTGACCTAGCCATTTAGTCCATTGTGGGCAAAAAAGTGCCGCTCAGAGGTAAAACAACCCAACCATTAACTTATCGAAGAAAACAAGTCAAAATTATAAATAACGCAAGAGAACCAACACCTGTATCTATCACAGGGCGGGACAATCGAGGCTCAGAAATGGCATTCTGGAGACACGTGACAGCGGCAGCCAATAGGAATCGACATTCCCGTTTACTAAACTCTGTTTATATAGATGAACCAGATGATAAAGGGGCCAAGGTCCCTTTTACAAAATGGTCCAGTTTTTAAAGAAGGATGTTAGACTCTTTATATAGGAGTCGTGCTCAATCCCTCTCTCCTAACAGCTGTTCACCGCGTCCCCTCTCCGAACTCTGCATTTGGGATCATTGTGACCTGGCCATTTAGCCCATTGTGGATACAAAAGTGCTACTCAGAGGTAAAACGGCTTGACCCATTTGCATCGGTGAACAACAAATGTTCTGTGCGCAATTTCATGTTTCCGTTTATGGCAAAGTAAACGAAGAGCTTTTTCTTACTCTTCCATCATTATCATCAAGGGACATTTCATTCTCTTTAGAGGACTTGACACTATTTCAATAATGAACATGTTTAATTCACTCTGAAATATGCAAACATATTTCTCTTGTCATGTTTGTGCTTGTGGGCCACAAAACCGTTTACTCTTCTTCCCTGTGAACCAAGGAATCGAACCTATTCTCATAGGTCGTTATTCTCTGTTTCACATACGGGTCATTTCGTAGCTCATATGGTTTCCTATTTTCACTATTTGAGAAGTTTTCCAGGAACATAACTCCTGCAAATTAACGAATGCATACTGCATTGTTATACTTTTGAAAATGGGAACTTATTGTTATAGGGTTATCGAATATCGTATTTTATTATTATACATTATATTTATATTTATTAAAATACGAATAGAATAATAATATCGATTATTGTATTATGTATTTTATTATTATACATTATATTTATATTTATTAAAATACGAGTAGAATAATAATATCTTTTTTGTATTATTGTATTTTATTATGCATTATATTTATATTTACTAAAATACGAATAGAATAATAATATCGATTGCTATATTATTGTATTTTATTATTATACATTATGTTTATATTTATTAAAATACGAATAGAATAATAATATCGATTTTTTGTATTATTGTATTTTATTATACATTATATTTATATTTATTAAAATACGAATAGAATAGAATAATAATATCGATTATTGTATTTTATTATTATACATTATATTTATATTTATTAAAATACGAATAGAATAATAATATCGATTTTTTGTATTATTGTATTTTATTATACATTATATTTATATTTATTAAAATACGAATAGAATAATAATGCTATCCGTACATTGTTAGTCAAGATGATTTCGGTAAAATCTCAGTTCTTGTAGATAGGGCCGTGCAGAAAGTTGATACAATGGGTGCATCGTATCTAGGGCCCCATATTATGGGAACTTCCAGAATCGAATTTTATTATATATATATATACTGTGTATATTAATATATAATATTTTAATATAATTATATTAATAATGATTTTTTTTATTTATTTGTATGTGTTTATATTTTAAATTTCTTTCTATTTTTGTGCAAGAAATAAACGCATATTCAAATATCGATGGAATATTCGTTCTAGTCTCTCAATAATCATCTAGTTACATGCAGAATCCTAAATTTAATTTTTTTATTCTTCATGTTCTTGAAAAAAAAACAAAAAAACTTTAAATCTCCATTCCTAATACCGTGATATGGCGTTTGGATTTCATTTCCCTGAATTGTAGGAGATCACTTTCAACAGGTTTATTTTAAAAACAAAATTAAACGCAATTTCCAAGCAAAAAATTGGGAGATAGAGGCCCCATACTTTGTTTTCGCATCCAGTCTGCCATATATATCGATCGCTGAAACACCTTGCATGCAAAAAATTGGGAGATAGAGGCCCCATATTTCGTTTTCGCATCCAGTCTGCCATATATATCGATCGCTGAAACACCTTGCATGTAACGAAAACCGTAATTTTTCTTTCATACAAGATAAAAAAGTGCTTTCTTTTCAGCTGAATTTTCTCCATTACTTGGACAGGAATTATGAGAGCTGAGACTCAATTAGATATTGTTGCACTTAAGCAGCTTTACAATGAAAAACTATAGCAATGAGTGAAACTTTTATTATATTTTGAATACAGTTTTTCAGTTAAATGCATGTGAAGTAAGCATCGTCAAATTCTACATTGGAGGAAGTCTTCCAGTGTAGATGGCTTCAGCCTTTAGTAGTGGGGGAACGGGTCTTTGCCCCATGTCTGCGATTAGGGGGCTGTTTGATATTGTCGGCATTCCCTCTCTCAATAAACATAGTTTCTTTAAACATCCCACTAACCATTTTCTCTCCATAGGTAGTTGGAATGTGAGGACTCTGCACAGAGCTTTTTCTCTTGATGTCCTCACACAAGAATTCCACCGTTATAATTTAGATATTCTTGGCTTGCAAGAGACCAGATGGACAGATAAAGGTCACATTCTTAAAAATAATCTTAAATTTCTCTTTTCAGGGAGGGACGACAATAAGCATCACCAAGACTTGGGTCTGCTTCTCAGCAGACACGCTAGCGATGCTCTTCTAGGATACGAGTGCATTAATGAAAGGTTTCTTACAGCAAAATTTCAGACCAGCGTTAAAGACTTGAATGTTATCTGCTGTTATGCCCCCACTGAGGATGCCGATGAGGATGAGAAGGATAGGTTTTATGAACAACTTCAGGATATTTTGAATTCTGTCAAGAAAGGAAATATTACCCTTGTTCTTGGTGACTTCAATGCCCAAAGTTGGTACTGACTCTGACCTTTGGGGAGGAGTAATAGGCCCTTTTGTTATTGGTAGCTGCAATGGCAATGGGCAACGTCTCCTACAGGTAAGTAAACTCAATGGATTCAGAATAACTAACACTTATTACAAACACCGCGACATACATAAGTACACATGGGTTTCACCTGATGGGCTGCATAAGAATATGATTGATTACATATTAATTAACAGCAAATGGGCTAGTTCTGTTAGGAATACCAGGGCATATATGGGAGCTGAAATTGGATCTGACCATTACCTTGTTAAAAGTGTGTTGCAACTTAAACTTAAAAAGTGTTGAGTTAGGGTTAAAAAATTTACTTTTAATACTGAAGCTCTGAAAGATCCAGTTATAGCCAAAGCTTACCATGATAGGTTACTTAGTCATTATGACAGTCATGGTTTGCTTACTACTGAAGTTGAGGAAGAATGGGATCATTTTAAACAGGCTTTTTTGGACACTAACAGTACTCTTTTAGGAAAAAAGGAGCAGAAGAGGCAAAATTATTTGAGTGATAAGGCACTCGAGCTTATTTCGGAAAGAAAGAACTGCAGGAATGCCCTTAATCAATACCCTACTAGTCCTAATAGAAAGCATTACAGAGACCTTAATAAACTTGTAAAGGATCAGTTAGCTGCTGATAAGAATCTTTGGCTTGATGGTTTGGCTGACAAAGCCGAGGAAGCAGTTAGACAGCACAACAGCAGAGAGCTGTACCAGATAGTTAATGTTTTGTGTGGTAGAAAACGGACAGGCATACAAGGATTGAAGGATAAACAAGGTAAGGTTATAGAAGGGGAGGATTCTGTCATGGCTAGGTGGGCTGAGCATTTCAGTGATGTTCTAAACAATGTAGTTAGTTCTACTCCCATTGTTTGCAATGATGATAGATGCATTGGTGGCTTTAATGTTGGCCCTATAACACAATCTGAAGTTATTTTGGCTGTTTCTAAACTTAAACTTCATAAATCCCCAGGGGTAGATGAAATTACTACGGAAATGCTTAGAGCTGGGAATGTTTCGGTTACCACTTAGATGACAGAAATTCTGAATATCTTTTATGATAAAGGCATGGTTCCTAAGGATTTTACCAGAGCTATTGTTATCCCTATTTTCAAAAAAGGTGATCGCAGTTCTTGTGATAACTATAGGGGTATCATCCTACTCTCTGTTCCAGGTAAAGTTCTTTCCATGATTGTGCTTAATAGAATTAAGAATCTGGTTGACAGTCAATTGCGTGATGAGCAATGTGGATTCAGAAGTGGTAGGGGATATGTGGATCAGATATTTTTACTTAGGCAGATTCTTGAGAAATGTTTAGAGTTTCAAAAACCTTTGGTTGCTAGCTTTGTTGATTTCAAAAAGGCTTTCGACTCTGTTCATCGTCATAATTTGTGGTTGATTGTGAAATCATATGGTATACCAGACAAGTTGGTTAACATTATGAAAGCTCTCTATAGTAACACTGAGTCGTGTGTGAGAGTTGCTAAGGCTTGTAGCAATTGGTTTAGCATTACTTCTGGTGTTCGACAAGGGTGCATTTTGTCTCCTTTTCTCTTTAGCTTGGTTATTGATTATGTTATGCGAAATTCACTTCAAGGGAAAGATTTTGGCCTTAAATGGGCTGGAGATACGAAAATTTCTGATTTAGATTATGCTGATGATTTAGCCCTTTTGGCAAATGATGTTGATGAGATGAACTCTTTCATTCGAGCTGTTGATGAGACTGGTAGTAGAGTAGGTTTGGTTATAAACAGAGAGAAAACTAAAGTGATGAAAATTGGTCAGGCAGGCTGTGATTCAGTTAATCTGAATGGTTGCAGTCTTGAGCAGGTGACACAGTTTAATTATCTTGGGAGCTGTGTAACAGATAACGGTGATGTACGGCATGAGATTAACAGACGAATAGGGATTGTTGCCGGGACTTTTAAGAATCTATGGAAAGTGTGGAGAAATAGGCGTATACACCTAAAGACTAAAATTAGACTGTATAATAGTTTGGTTCTTTCTAGGGTTAGTTATGGTAGTGAAACTAGGACACTTTGTAAACAAGATAGATAACAGGAAACTAGATGCTTTTGATTCCAGATGCTTACGCAGTATCTTGGGCATTAGGTGGTTCAACTTTGTAACTAATGATGAGGTTAGGCAAAGGAGTTTGCAACCTCCTTTAAGCAGCATATTGTGCAGAGAGAGACTCCGTTGGTTTGGCCATGTTGCCCGTATGAATAATTATAGATTGGCGAATAGGGTTATGAACAGTGTGCCTAAAGGCCTCAGAAAGAAGGGGAGACCTAGGATGCGGTGGGCAGACAATGTCAAACAGGACCTTGTTAGAATTGGTGTGCAGTGGCCAGATGCAGTAGATGTAGCTCAGGATAGACTTGCTTGGAGAACTAAATTGCACGGTCTGGTTGGACCTCCGCTGCTTGAGGATGATGATGAATACATTACTTAATAATTTAATAATTGGTTTAAAAATATATTTCTAGTCGAATTTTAATACTATATGTTTTTTTTTTCAATTTTTTTAATTACTTTTCATTTATTAAAGTTTAGCTAGTAGCTATTTTTTTAAGCCATTACGTTAGTAACAAGTTTTAATAAAAAAAAATAAATATCCCTCAAGTATCTTCTTGTCAAATTCTTTAATAATGTATTAATATGGGTAAAATAAATCATTTCACTTTAATACTTTAAATCTAACATCTCTACGTTAAATTTTAAGAAAGATTAACTGACGTAAGCCTAAACTGGCATAGTGGTTAGGCAGCTAGCGACTCTTCCAGCAAGGACAAACTTTGTGTGTTGTGTTAGCTCTAACTAAGGCAGTGGTCAGCAGCGACTTCGGTCTTAATAGGGCATGTCCTTGTATGAGAAGGCCTGTAAAAAGGCTAGGAGTATCTTCTAGGATTCTTCTCTGTGCTATATGTCGCAAATCAAAAAAAAAAAAAATCAATCAAACGTTAAATTTCTCGTTTTGTTGAAAATCTGTCCATGCCGAAGTGGCTCTGGCTTACTCAATGTATTGGAAATGTTGGAAGACCATGGGCAAAACAAATTGCGTAATCCCGAGTTTTAAAATAATAACTCTTAAATGAAAATAGGCGCATCATTATAAATAAATTTAAATATGACGTATCAAGCAGTGGGTGTCAATAATCTCAGAGACGTGGGAGACTTTTCTTCTCTGCAAGCGGACTGATCTGGATTCAGCATCTTATCCACTTCTCTCTGACTTCTGACAAAAATTCATGATTATGCTCAGCTATCACCTGATATCTTTCAATAGGAGACCAATGAGGCGGCTGATAAATCCTTATTTTCCAATTTGCTCCTCCCCATATTGAGGTATAGGAAACAATTTAAGAGAGGATTGGATTGTTTTACCTCCGAGTGGCGCTTTTTTTGCATGCAATTGGCTAAATGGCCAGGTCACAAAGACTCCAAGAGCTCAGAGGTTGGGAAAGGAGACCCACTGGACAGCTGTTAGTAGATAGATGGTAGCCTCCCGTCAAGTCATTTCAGTTTTCAGATTAATGTGTTCTTTAACGGTGCACAAGGAATGGCTCTCCCCACATGGTAGCACGACTTTACGTCCCATTCGACGGATGACAGTCTTTCTGAACCCATCATCAGTATCCCCTAATAACCGAAGGAAGTTTTGCGGAGATAAATCTTAAGCTGGCCCAGACGGGACTCGAATCTGGAAGCTACAAATTACGAGCCTGGTGCTCTGCCAACTGAGCCACCTCCGCCCCATTTAAGAGAGGAACTCGATTTAATCGAAATGAAAAAGAAAACCGTTCCTTTTTTTTCATTCCAGAACTTACTCTCGCTAAGTACTTTTCCTTCCGTTAGATTTGGGTTTACCAGTGAGCAACACTTTTGTGCACACAATGGGCTAAATAGTTAGGTCACAAGACTCCAAAGACTCAGAGCTAGAAAGGAGAAAAAGGATCCGCTATATAGTTGTTAGGAGACAGATGAAAGTCTTCCACAAGGCCATCTAACATGTTAGCGCAAGGTGACGCAGAAACGGTGAGCTCTAGAATTTGGGTTTACTTCTGAGTGGCACTTTTTATTGCACACAAGAACAAAATGGCCAGTTCACAAGGATTACAAAGGCTTAGAGAAAGTTGTGGGAAGGAGACCGACTGGAAAACTGTTAGGAGACAGACGGAAGCCTCGCATCTAGGTCATCCAGCGTGTTCTTTAGCGTGAGTAGTATACGGCTCTCTTATACACTGGGCCACGGAGTTAAGTTTCATCCGATGGATGGACGGCGGCCTTTCTAAGCCTATCGGTTTCCTTTACTGACCAAGAACGGGGCGGGAATTTTGTGGAGATAAATCTCAAAGCTGGCCTAGGTCGGACTCGAACCTGGGAACTGCAGTTAAGAGACAGTCGCGTGACCGACTGAGCACAATCGACCACTTTAAATCTTTGAACATCAGGTTACTTAGTATCTTGATTAGATTCCTGCACCCTCTTTTCTTGTGGTTGTTTAAAAAAATTGGTTTGCAAAATATGTTAAATACTACATGAATATACTTTTTTACTGATATAGAATTTTTCCAATGGGAGGCGCAGCCCCTTGTCACACCTAGATCACGCCCTACTGAAGTATTTAAATGAAACTAATTATAAATTTTTAAAACTTTTACTCTGATTATCAGAATTATATGAGTTTCGTTTTTTCAAAATAATCTATCACATTCGGACCTCCACTATTTCTTAACAAGAGAGATAGCTAAATGATCTACTATGAAGTCACATTATAAGTTTTTTTATACATCGAAAAACTTCTGTTAAATATTTATTGAAATATGAAAAGAATAATCATTCACTATATTTTTAATCATTAAATTATCGCTGATAATAATATTCTCGTATCTTTAGAATCGTTGTGACTCTACTATCACATTAATTACAAATATATATATATTCTCCGTAGTTCTATTAATGGTGTTTTAACAAGACACTCATTAACTGCGATGTACTATTTACTCAATATAAGGGGGAAAAAAAGTGAAAGGTATCAGACAACTGATACAATACAGTGAAAAAAAAAATACACCATCTTAGCAATGTCAGTACTTATTTATTCAAATATACAGTAACATCTATTAGAAAGGACAGGTAAATACATTGAGAAACCATACACAAGTGTCATCAGTAAATTCTACAGACACGGAATGATACATCTTATGTACAAAACGTGGTCGACCTTGAAACAGTCATGTGTCAGTGCTCCAGCTGTGAGGTGAAGTTCAAAGTTTTTTTTTTCTCTTACATCTCTGTACATTAGTAAACTGCCAGAAAGATGGCGACTTCCCGAAGTCATGTGACGTACAAAAATATGTAGATCTTTTAAAATAAAAAATAGCTGACTCGGACGACACTTCGGGCACAGACAAAAGAAAGCATAAATAATTATTTTTTTTTTATTATTTCGATTTGTTTTTTTTTATGACATTGTAGGGTGAAATTTTTTTTGAAGGCGACAGATTTTCGAGAAATGACTTTTAATATTTACATAAAAGAAAGCGGGTAGATGAGTCTTCTGGATTTAAGCAACGTCTGCGTTGACTTGCAGCAAGAAACGGGAACTTAAAAAAGAATAAGAAACATAAAAATACATTTGTCATTTTGATTCGTGATAATACTTGAAGCAGTTGGCATTCTGTTCTAGTCTTGAGAGGTAGCACTGACGCTGTGATTCGAATTCTCTAGAAAACACTCTGCAAAGTATCAAAAGCTTTGAGATTTCTCTGTGAAAAAAAAAATTTAAATCTCTTTTTTTGGATTTTGATGAAAAAATTGCAAAAAGAAAATTTTATTCAGATTGACGAAAAGCAAATTTTGTTCGATCGTTGTACGAGTTATATTGGGCAAATGTTAATTTTTTCACAGATTCTATTTTCTCATCACTATCGAAAATAATATGTACAAAGCTGCTAATAAATTAGACTAATATTTTATCTATTTTTATCATCATTTAAAAGTAACACATTTTCTGCACTATATATATTTATCATTGCCAAAAAACTTATTACTGATTCACAGAAATTCTTCTCTATAATCAGTGAAATTCAGACGCAATTACCAATTAAAAGATAGTTTAAAAAACAATTGATTATGTCACAAAAAGTCTATGTTGGAGTTTGGGATTTAATATTTTAAACTAAGGTGAATTTTAAAACTTTGTTTCAGGTAATATGTCTAAAAGCAAAAGATTTCGGTGCTTTATAAGCAGTTAGACGTCATTATAAGATATTTAATTTGCTCGATTAGCACTGGAAAGTTTCTAATAATTATAAACACTACACAAGGATGAGCACGTTAAACATAGATGTATGTGATTTTCAAAATGTATTGAAGATAGGCAAATATTAATAAATAATACAAATATTAGTCTTTTAGTCCCATTTTATCAATCAACTTCGGTTGATATCAGTTAAATTCCGAAACAAATATATACAAGATAGAAAAGATTTTGTGGAATTTATAGTAAGGTTGGTTGTAAAAAGAATAATAAGACTAAATGTAGTCAGTTTTTACAGTAAATTTGTTCCGTGTATTTAATTGTAATGCTTGTAGGTTTGAATTGAATCATGAATAAAGCGAGAGAAAATTGAGAAAATGGGGGGGGGGGGGGAGAGCGAATGGAATTGTGGAAAAGGAATTAAAAAGGTGAACGATCTAAAAGGAGAATTTGATAGCTTACACAGGTCATCGTGATCTAAGGGACCTGGGTTCGAGCCCCGGGTAAGGCATGGATGTGTGTGTTGTTTTTCTGCTGAGGTCCTGCCATCCTCACAGATCTTCTACTACGGCATATAAACTGACAGGCTCCTGTCAGACCTCTGTGGCAAGCAGCTGCTTGAGGAGGTATATATTTATTTATTTTTACACAGGTCATCAGCGGAAGAAGCTGCAATTTGAAACGTCCATTGGTATACATGCATGTTGGCTGTATTTATTGATGTACTGCACTTAACAGCAGTGGTTCTGATATCATAACACTAATAAAGTACGAGAGATTTTAATCGCTTTAATTATGTGATACTTGTACATCCAGTACCATTTTGACCCCTAATAAAACTTTGTTATTTTGTGTGTTCTTTAGTGATGACTTAAAGCAGCTGTGACTTCTATTTTGTTCTTCAAATGAAAGCTAATCATTCCAAAGACAGAATGCTTCAAAATTTCACACAAGAAATATTCACGTAAGTCTATTATTATTCCTGAAGATGCAGTCTTTCAGGAATCTCCATCACAAAATAATCACAGGGATTCAAAACAGAAGAGTACTGTAGCTAAGACCATCCAAATCGAAACCGTTCAGGATATCAATCATCTATAAAGAAATTATTCGTTTAGGAAATGAACAATCACGTTCACAGTGTGTGGGGGTTGGTTCAATCGGTGGCATGCCAGGCTCGTTGTCTAGGGTCACAGGTTCGAATCCCGCCTGTTCCAGGGTTGCTTTAATAAACAATTTATCTGCGCTAAATCCCGACTCTAACCTCTGTCAAAAAAGGGGACACCGATGGGCTTGAAAAATTTCGTATGTCGGATGGGACGTAAATCCGTGGCTCAGTGTGCAGGAAAGCCATACTCTGTGCACGGCCATGATGGGAGGCTACCATCTGTCTCCCAACAGCTGCTCAGTGGGTTCCCTTCCCTCCAACCTTCTCTGAGCCCTTGTGACCTGCCCATTTAGCCCTTAGATTGCAAAAAGTGCAGCTCAGAAGTGAAAGGACCCAACAAATCCAGTTGGTCGTCTCGTGGTCTCAACGAGTGGCCTCCTTGTTCTCCCGACCAAATCCCTTTAGATTTGTATTTAGGAGTCAATTGAAAGCTTTAGTTTACTCAGAAGATATCCATCACTTAAAGCAGAAATTGATCGAGGAATGCAAGAAGATTGGGTTGTTTTACCTCTGAGCGGCACTTTTTTGCACACCATGGGCTAAATGGCCAGGTCACATGGACCCCGAAGGCTCAGAAAAGGTTGGGGGAGGGGACCCACTGGAACAGCTGTTAGGAGACAGATGGTAGCCTCCCGTCAAGGCCATCCAGCGTGTTCTTTAACGTGCACAGGGTATGGCTCTCCCGCACACGGGGCCAGGGCTTAACGTCCCATCCGACGGACGGCGGCCTTTCCAAGCCCATCGGTGTCCCCTGCTGACCGTGGGCAGGGCGGGGAATTTTGCGGAGATAAATCTCAACGTTGACCCAACTGGGACCTGAACCTGGGAACTACAGATTACGAGCCTGGCGCGCTACCGACTGAGCCACCCCAGCCCCAGGATAAGTTCCTGGCTCGTTATCTTATATGTTGGGGGGGGGGGGGGGGACCGAGTGGACAGCTATTAGGAGAGAGATGGTAGACTCCCGTCAAAACCATCCAGAGTGGTGTTCTTTAACGTGCACAGGGTATGGCTCTCCCGCACATGGTGCCACGGCTTAACGTTCCATCCGACGGACGGCGGCCTTTCCAAGTCTAGAACTACAGGAGTTACCAACACATATAATAATAATACTTTATTTCATGCAGGGGGTTACAGTAAAGCGAAGGTACAGGTAATTTTGGATATTAATTTAAACGTTCAAGTGATTTGATGGCCCAGTACATTTGAGAAATTAAAAAGAAATATTGATGATAGTCCAAAATGCAAACATATTTACAGGAATTGCATAATTATTTGATACATGTAAACAGAATGACAAATTGCACGGATGAAGATAAAATATAACATGAAATATGATTTGAAAAAATAGTAAATTTAGGGGGAAGAAAAGGAAGGTTTAAGGCAACAGAGAGTAATAACTTATTAAGTGAATGAACAGGGGAAAAAAAGATCGCGGATAATCCAGACAAAGAGCAAAGATGGGGAGTGGGAATAGGAATGAGGAGATGTTGTTGGTCAAACTTTTCAATATTCTAATAGGAGTGGAGTAATATAAATAAAAAAAATAAATAAATAAATACCCCCTCAAGCAGCTGCTTGCCACAGAGGTCTGACAGGAGCCTGTCAGTTTATATGCCAAAGTAGTGTTTGAATTTTGTTTTATAAATTTAAAGAAGTGATATAGCTCGGTAGAGAGTTCCAAGTTGAGGTTGCTTGAAAGGCAAAAGACATTTCACCATACTTAGCTTTGAAAATCTTCGGAGTAGAAAATATTTTATTATCAGAGCGAAGGATGTGGCGATGTTGTAATCGAATGTAGGGTGTAAGAATCGAATGAAGGGGATGAGAATGAGCAATTAATTAGATCACAAAGGGGTGCAGAAATTAATGGGGAAAGAATTTTTAGAATAATGACAGGTATTCCATCTGGTCCGACACTGCGAGTGTTTTTTTAACGAATTTATAAGGTTAAGAACTTCGATTTCGGTAACATTTTTGAGCAATCCTAATTGAACAGAACAAGTAATAAAAACTAATAAAAACAGAACAAGGTTTCCAGATTATTAAATGATATATTGGAATAGAATAATTACTCATTTGTGTTTGCATAATTTTCTGTAGAAGTGCAGGATTTACAGAATGCATTATTTGAAACATTAGGAATGTCTTTAAGATCATAGAAGGAGTTGTCCTTTTAAACGGTCTTATTAAAATTTTGGTTTGGTTTCTTAGTTACTAGTAATAGAATCAAAAATTCGAAATATTTCATTACCATTTGGATTAATAACGGAAAGTCGATGAAGAAAATATAAACACTTGGCATTTTTAATACTACTGTTGATCAGATTACGAAAAGTTTTATAGTTCTCCCATGTGTATGGGTGATTAGGGTTAATGTCATTCTTAAAGTGTTTATTTTTAATGTGATCATTTTCAGAAGCTCTTTTGTAATCCAAAGCTTTCGAGAAGGGCGAACTCTGAAAGTTTTATAAGGAGCATAGATATCAAGTGCAAAATTGATTAAACAGGAGAGATGTTGTGCTTTTGAGGTAGGAGTTGTGCATTCGGAAATACTCTTGTGGAAAGGGAGATATTTTGCAAACTCAAAAACTCATCATTGTTGAAATTTTTAAAGGATCTTTTTGAAATTAAAACTGTAGGTGCACGAGGTGAATAATACAATACATATATGCTAATAATAAAATGATCACTAATGTCTTCGAAGAGAGTAAGTGTATGCTTGTGAAGTGAAAGGTTTATTGGAGAAAATCAGGTCAATGAGAGATTCACTGTGATGAGTATTGCGAGTGGGCAGTTTGTTTAAACGTACATGTCCGAATGCTTTTAGGCAGATTTCAAGCTTGGAATACGCAGAATTACGTTTCAGAGTATCCATATTAAAATCTCCTGTGAGAATGGAAGTAATGTTGCAAGGGAAGCTTTCAAGGACTGAGTCAATGAATTAATAAAATCTTCAATATTGCTGTTAGGCGGATGGTAAAGTGTGCCGATAATAAGAGCAGAGTTTTGTTTATTGATAGGGGAGATTTTGTTGGCATTACATTTGATTGATCCGTAAGTATCTAAAGATATTTCTGGATCGAGAATATGATCAACTGTGTTAAATGTCCGTTTATGGAAGATATTACATTTCATACTCAGTATTCTGGCGTATGTAAGAACTGGGAGACTGCACAGTCAAGGTTCGTCGGGTCTCATGTATGGAGTGATCATTTTATTAGGACCATTCCCATGTTATTTCAACGCGAAGTCACATTCAAAATTCAACACCTTAAATAAGCATTCTACCTAGAAATGTGACAAAATATAAAGATCTCAAAATCTGTATAAATCTCGATTTTCAATAATATTCGCTGGTATTTAAAGGGTTATGGAAGTTTGTATATTTAATAACATCAGTGGCATTTAAAATAATCCCAATAATTTATTCCAACTGGTCAAAACAAAAGCAATAGTCATTATACACTGCATATATTACAGAATTTCCATTTTAGTCATTGGGAATCTAACTGCGAAGCTCTATAATTTCTAAAATATGCATTTCATGGAAGACTGTGACTGAAGAAAAAGATCAAAATCAACTCTACTTAAACCTCGATTTTCCACAATAATCGTTCAGTGTTTAAGGAATGATTATGAAAGGACTATTTTACAGAAGTAATGAGTCGTAAGAATTTACTTCAGAAGTTAAATAATTATTGTTTTAAATTATTTAATAAAATAAATATCAAATTTTAAAAATTTACATAATAATTATTTTAATATTAGGCTATTTTGGATGAATTTTATAAAACAAGGTAATTTACTCCGAAATATTCCGTCTTCCATAACTCTTTAAATATTTAACGAATATTGTTTAAATTTGATATTAAAATAGACTTAATTCCGATTTTTATCTTCAGTCACATTTTCTCATTAAATGCATGTTTTGGAATTTACAGAGCTTCGAAGTTTGATACTTGTTATATTGATGTAAACATAAAAATTCTCAATATTTAAATAGAGCCGTTTATTAAACTTTTCTAAAAAACTTCATAACAATTGCATAATGATTATTTCGATTTCCGCTAATTCTGAATAATTTTCGCGAAGTAAACTGCTTTAGTAATATTATTGAAATTCGAATTTATATACGTAGATGTCTAATTTATTTTCATTCGAATTTCTACGATCTTTCCTTGTGATTTGGTTTGCTTAAGAAGTTACTGAGCTCCGATTCCGAATTCCCCATTCACATAACGTGGTGATCTATGATCTATGAAACAATCGAAGTATCAACTGCGCATTCTCAGAGTCTCCTCCGAGACCACTTATGCTAAGCCACGGGGCGAGGGTGGCTCAGTAGGTAACGCTCCAGTCTCGTAATCTGTAGTTTCCAGTTTCCAGTCTCACCTGGGTCAGCATTGAGATTTGCTCCGGAAAATTCTCCTTCCTGTCTTCGGTCAGTAGCGAACACCAATGGTCTTGCAAAGGCTGCAGTTCTTCAGATGGGATGTTAAGGCGTGGTCCTGAGTGCGGTAGAACCATACCCTGTGCATGTTAAAGAACACGCTGGCTGGCTTTGGCGAGAGGTTACCATCTGTCTCCTAACAGCTATCCAGTGGGTCCCCTCCCTCCAAACTTCTCTGAGCTCTCGGGGCCCTTGTGATTTGGTCATTTAGCCCATTGCATGCAAAAAAATGCCTCTCAGAGGTAAAACAACCCCACCCAAAACTATATAGTTATTGATATAGCCACAATTGATATTACTTTGAGGTATGTTCCCCAAAATTGTTAACAAGGCACACATTCTTTCTGGTAACTTATATTACACTTACATATTACTAGGCTACAAAAATTATCTGGACACTTTCATGTTATGTGAATGGAAAGTCACTTTGAAAATAAGTTTTTTTTTTGAAAAAAGAAAAAGACAGATTTCTCTCAGATGTTTCGACTTTCAACATTATTCATTTGATATTTAAACAGATACACTGCTGGCTATTTAAAGTGCAACACCAGGAAGAACTCATCTGATTGTTACGAAATATGTAAGATGGGTAGCCAATGGGAAAACATGTAAATGATTCAAAGTGCAGCACACATGCACATCATGTGTGACAATAACGCCTCCTGGAAATGGTGTAAGAGGAGATTACGAAGAGCCGGTGTAAAGAACTGAAATTGTGTTTGCTCGCAGTTCTTGCACACTAAAGGATCAAGTATTCCCTTTGAAGAACATGGCATCGATACGACAAGGTTTCCGGCTTTGACCGAGGGAGAATTGTGGGATTATGGGAAGGTGGATTATCGTACCGAGATATCGGTGCTCGTGTTGGATGGATTGCTGCCAGTGATGAGAATATGGCATCAGTGGGTAGAGGAGGAACGAACTCACCGATGTGAGGGATCTCAACAGCCCTGTCACACAAACGAAAGAGAGGACAGACATCTTATGCGCATGGCTATGAATGATCATACAGCCATATCGAACACCTTAGCTCAACAGTTAGGGTGTGTTGCACATCAACCAGTGTCAGCATGTATGGTTCGACATTACCTGCAGCATCAGGGCATCTTTGCTAGGTGGCTATTGCTTCAGCTACCATTGACTCTACAACACAGGTGTATGAGACTGCAATGGTGCCAAGAACTTCGCACATGGATGTGCGAATGGCATCTCATTGTCTTTTCAGATGAATCCCACTTCAGAATGTAGCACCATGATGGACGACAGGCTCAGTGAGACAAGCATGATGCAGCACCATACAATCCAGCCCTGGTGTTATGGTATGGGGTGCCATTGGACTCCACCCTGTACACATGCACCTTGTACACATTGCCAATACTTTGAATAGCCAGCGTTACATCACTGAGATGTTGGAGCCTATGGTCGTACCTTATCTTCAGGAGTTCTCTGGTGCCATTTACCAACAGGACAATGCCCGTCCAACAAACAGGCAGGCATCGTCCAACAAACAGGCATGCATCGTCCAACAATTCCTGGATAGTCACCATGTGCCACTTCTGCCTTGCCCTGTGCATTCACCGGATCTGTCCTCAACTGAACATGTGTGGTCCATGATCTCACGATGACGCACACCAGACACCAGCAGCTGCTACAATAGATGAACTTTGGCTACATGTCGAAACTGCATGGACTGACATTCCCCAAACACCCATCCGATGTCTCATCCTCTCAATGCCGGGACAGGGTAGCAGCGGTTATTGCCGCTCATGGTGGCTACACAAGATGCTGATTTCTTTGTATTCCACAAGTCTAACCGAGTTGTATTTGTAATCATCTGATCCTTGTAATGTAAGCTATGTATTCATTAAATATGGCGTTGATATCTCTTGTCTTTCATAGTGTTGCACTTTTAATGGCCAGCACTGTATTAGAGTTGCAACACTTAATAGCAATGTTACCAGTAATAAGTATTTGCTTCAAAAGTTCATTAAAACTTGAATAATGCTGCTATAAGAAGTCATTTACTAAAATAAACGTTTAGATTTGTGTAAGGGACCTGGGTTCGAGCCCCGGATGAAGGCATGGACGTTTGTGTCGTTTTTCTGTTGAGGTCCTGCTATCCTCACAGACCTTCTACTATGGCATATAAACTGGCAGGCTCCTGTTAGACCTCTGTGGCAAGCAGCTGCTTGAGGGGGTATTTATTTTTAATGATCCTTTCAATTTTCATCAGTTTGGAAGCAATGTGTTCAGGAAGAGTTAAATAACAACTTCTGCTATTAAATGTTGCAGCTTCAATTCCTCCTTAAATATTAAATTACTCTAATTGAAAATGCAGTTTTACTGTTGAATGATATCTTCAGTTCATCTCTTATATTTTTTTTCGCAAAAAGCTTATTTTCTAAGTTAGGGAACTTTGTATCACAGTGTATATAAAGGGTGGACGTGTGTTTCAGACAAAAGGAAGGTCTGCACTGACTTGCAGTGAAAACAGTGCATTCGTCAAACAGAAATAGATAAAAACAAAGTCGCATCCTTTGTCTCACAATGTTTTCCTTATGCATTATTAAATTTTTGTATGTAATAATGTGGGATATATGTGCATGCCAGTCATTGTGGGAAACACGATGTCTCGTTTTAAAGGAAAATATTAATCTCCTGAAGTTTTTATATTCATAACTCTGTCAATATGTATTTTAAGTAAATGATAAAATAAACACATACTTCAGGGGATTAACATGTTTGCGGGCACCCCAGGAAGATAATATTTAGGTAGGTATTAACACACAATTGAGAGATATGGGCGTCAGATGGTAAATCGGGGCAAATGAGGAATTTCCAACCCGGGAGTTGCATAAATCCTTAAATTTGATATTTAGTAATTGAAGTCTTTATGCGATTTAGAAATGCAGTATTATTTTTAACTGTGAACAAAAAAATCGATCATAAAAATAAGTTTTCTCACTTTTTATTCCACAGAAAATATTTTAAAGGAAAAATTTGCTTCCTCCCCCCTGAAATAATACCTTATGACGACCATGTTTCTCGAAAAGGGTTGCCTTATTTCAGCGTGGATGAACAGCATTGTGCTTTTCGTAAAACTCCTTATCAATGCAGATCAAGGTGTGGGTCGTTCTTATGATAGGGTTTGATAAAGTGATCCTGCTCGATGATTTCGTAGAAAAACAGATGGAATCCACCCTAATCTAAACAGATGGAATCTACCCTAGTCTAATTAAATATTTAAACTGCAAGGGATATACTCTCTGGCAAATGAGAACGATTCAACTTTCCCAATTTCTTATATTGAGGAGAGGAGACGGTCAAGGGAAAAAAATCTCAAAGCTTGCATTTAAATGGGATTCGAACCTGCGAACTTTAGGTTGCTAGACTGGATCTCTATCAACCTAGCCAAACTTTGTTATGGAGGAAATAAGTTACTAAAGGACGCTCACCAATGAACTGATTGAGGAAACGACAAACCTGAATTTATAATAGAATAATCAATTGCAGATATACCAAAAGAGTGAGAAAAGTGACTTGTGGACATGATGCTCATGATCACCTGGGATGTTGGTGTGTTGTTAATAACTTCCTGGAGTACGTGTGGTGTATTAATAACTTGAAATAGGTGTGTGGGAATGTTATTGAACTGACTGTGATATGTATTTACAGATATGGGTTTAACATCTTCTGAGGTGAACGATTCTTAAATCTGTTTGCTGAGCGAATTATTTAGTGTTCTGAGTTGACCTTATATCCTATAGAACGCAAATAAACAAAACAAAAGATCCTCCATGAACGATCACACATTATGCAGATTTATTTTATCACGGAGTTCAATATTCTTCCCCTTAAAGATACCTGAGAATGTAAATGTTTTTCATCAGCTATTGAACACTTTTAAGACTGTGAATATGACCATCATTTTTATGCAACAGTTTGAAAGACCAAAGAATAAAGAAACCCACTACAATGAATCATTTAGACATTTAGGTTTTAACAAAGTACACATTCGTACCGACCTGCGAACTTACAAGGATCTGTTATAGGAATTGTCGCCCCATTTTTCTGTGCATAGTAACACTTCACTATGTTTGGTCATGTTACCTTCCAGGAAGATGATGCGATGGTGAATGCAGAACAGGTATAAAACATTGGCTAACAGAGCAAAAGATGATGATACTTCCTTCAACCTGCTATGGTAATGGGGGAGAATTTTTTCCCTGTTCCTATCCTGAGATATATCATTGAGGGGACCCTTGAGGGGACCCTTCCGAACCCTGAACTTCGTCGGCAACAAAAATGAAACGGCATATTCTAAACTGAATTTAGTATTGGGCATTCCCTTATCTGCATTCTAAGCAGGTTCAGGTCAGCATGGAGAAGGGATACCTTTCACATTGATAGGGAAAACTTTTTTGTCGGATGCAAATTGAGTCAACTGGATTTCTATAAAGATGCACGCGGATAGAGATTTTAAAAATCTTCATCTTTTCGTGTAAAACCGGAATTATTTTTTTTAATTCAAAATTTCTAAGATGAGATTCTTACCGTGAAATAAAAAAATATACAAAGAAATTTGAACTATCACGATGATGTTGAAAATGAAAATTGATGTTGAAAATTCTTAAGACAAAAAATAAGACTGTAAATTATAAAAACTCGGAAACCGTTTAAAAAGCTTTAATTCGTCTTATTGTTTCAGAGCATTTCGTATGCTTGTAAACATATAGAAACGTTTCTTTTCAATTTTAAAATCCTTAATTGACAGCTCTTACATTTAGGTTTAAATAATCAAAAATTATTTTCGGGTAAAATATATTTTTCATAAAAAGAAATGCATGATAAATATATATTTTATAAATTATGTGGAAATAAATTAAAAACGAAAATTATGTCTATATTAAAAATAATTATTTGTTGCAGATGGGAATGCTTCCTAAAATGGAAACTAAAAACAGTGCGAGTTAAATTATGTAAAAAAATTCGGTGATATCGTAGATCCAAAATTCAGTTATACATCCAGGTGAACACTTTAGCTCTTATATACGAGTGAAAAAATTTCTTAAAGCAAAACTCATTACCATTCTTGATGATTAACTGCATGTTTGGAAGTATCTTGCGAGGATCTAAACACCATTACTATTAATACTTAAAACAAGAGGCTTTAGGGATCACAATCCCTTGGGAAGGGCTTTTCCCAAAGAGTCGGTTAAGACTTTAAGCAAGGTTTTGAATTGTACTTAAAAAAAGTTGTAGTTTATACTTAATTAAGAGTCTTGATTTTCGCAGCTTCTATCACTTAGAGGGTGCATGACATTGAACATTTACAAACATATACCTGAAAGAGGGCTACACGGCAATGCATTTGAACCGTTGACACTAGATATATCTACGTATCTTCAAAAGGCGGCATTCAACCGCTGAAAATGACTTGTTGTGTTTAAGTCCGTCTGAAACAGGGACTCTTTGGCGACGAGGTAATCCACATATATGGACGGTAGGCAGACAGGTAGTGAATCTGGCTAATTCTTCTTCCAACTGTACATGTTCAAAGGTTACAAAGGCTGTGCTACCTTGTTAAGTTTAATATTCTGTTGCACAGACGAAGAAATTTAATTATCTACAAGCAAAGTCTGTCTGGCAAAAAAAAAAAGTTTCGGAGACTATCGCTGTCCATTTAGTGAAAGCTGCACTTCAAAACGCGCATCCGAACGATTTGTACTCTATTATGTACATCTACTTCTCTACTATACACTTGTACCGGGCGGTACTTGGGCTTGATGAGATAGTAATTCTAAATGCTGCGGGCACCATCTTCGCATCGCATTGCGTGCTAGAGTCTTCCTTCAAGAGGCCGCAAACAAGCGATGGCTAATGAGACATTTTTGACACTCCGCTGTGGGCAGAGGTCAAGCGACGGTCAGAAGGCAGCGGTCACCGAGTGCAGAGTGTGTCCAGCAAGGGGGGAGTGATCGTTGCTAGGTGGGGTGGGCATCCCCGCCGCAGACTGACACACGTACCACTCGCTCAGGTTGGTAGGATGCTGAGGACCACCGAGAGTTGCGTGGCTGGCCGAGATGATGGGAGTGTTCGGGGTGGTGACCATGACGACGCTCCCAGCGTCGCTATCGTAGCCGGAGCCCGAAGAACTGCCCGGAGTTGCTCCCGGAGGTGGTGGTGACTTGCCGTGCACTTTCATGTGTTTCCGCAGCGAGCTCGGGTGCGTGTAGCTCTTGTCGCAGCCCCGGATTTTGCAGTTGTACGGCTTGTCGCTGGTGTGAACGTGAGAGTGCTTCTTCCTGTCCGAGCTGTTGGCAAACCTTCGGTCGCAGCCTTCGTACTCACACTTGAAGGGCTTCTCTCCTGAAATAAAGAAAGGCATCGTTATCACCTGTTACAATCACAACAAAAATGAATACATGCAAAAATATATTTTACGAAAACAGATTAATAGTTAGTCATAGACACTAGAGGGCACTTTATGCACTTTAATATAGATAATATTACCATACTAGTCACTCTGTTGGCAGTAAAGATAACGCTGACGGAAATATTACGAAACCCAACAAAATAATAATAAATAAATAAAAAAATACCCCCTCAAGCAGCTGCTTGCCACAGAGGTCTGACAGGAGCCTGTCAGTTTATATACCACAGTAGGAGATCTGAGAGGATGGCAAGACCTCAGCAGAAAAACGACACACACATCCATGCCTAATCCGGGGCTCGAACCCAGGTCCCTTAGATCAGTAGCCAAGCGTGCTAACCACTCGGCCACAGGACGGACAATAACGAAATTTTGCGTTGTACTGGTGACCATGTTATTTCGAGCCATAGATTGAATAAAATAACTATTTAACCTTTTAGGGTTAAAGTGAGCGAAACCGACTGGATCAGCGTTCCGATAACAAAGTAAATAAACAATATCGTTAAAAAGATCTTTTTCTAAAGAAATATTTTAAGCCTTTGCATTTATTATCATTAAGTTTTATTACTTGAAGTCCAGGCTCATATATAACCTGAGCTTGAATTTTCGGGATTTGGATTCCATTGTTGTACACAGAAGACTTTTTACATTTTACTGCACAATGAACTAAATTAGAAAAGATCAGTGGTATTTCTGGCCACCGGAGGAAGCCATACGTTCCACCTCCCCCACCTCCAACAGTTCAAATCCCAAAGAAATTGGATAACCAATTCAAAATAATTAGCCTTAACTGGCATAGTGGTTAGGCAGCTAGCGACTGTTCCAGCAAGGCAAACTTTGTGTGTTGTGTTAGCTCTAACTAAGGCAGTGGTCAGCAGTGACTTCGGTCTTAGTAGGGCATGTCCTTGTATGAGAAGGCCTGTATTAAGCTAGGAGTAGTTTCTAGGATTCTTCTCTGTCCTATATGTCGCAAATAAAATAAAAAATAGAGGATCTGACATAGAGGCCTGACAGGAGCCTGCCAATATGATAAGTCTTGGGGAAGATATGTGAGAAAGGCGAGACATCGGCAGAAAACAACACAAGAATCCAGGCCTTATCAGGGATGAAATCCGCTATCTGATTCGCAGCCAAGCATGCTAAACCACAAGGAATTTAACTAAATTTAATATTTGAGCAGCTGACAGTGTTAAGTGCAGTGAACAAATGCTGTAACTGATCTTTTCTACACATATATCAGTTGGAGGACGAAGATCAGTTCACATGAGAGTTTAAATTCATGACACTATATTGTATTGATTAGATCCTGATCTCGGAAGGGGGGCCATGCCCTTCCCCCTTTCAGAATGCTAGTAACGCAATGCTTAATATACAATGACGAATGAAATATATACATGATTATGAATGAAAAAATATATAATTACGAATAATGAAAATAGGAACTATACTACAAAAACCGTAAGAAACTGACAAATGAAGAATTTACGCGATAAAGTTGCAAATGAGAAAAGCGGTGGTTTTTAGCTAACAGCGAAAATTGAAGTAGTGATCTACCAAAGACGAACCACAAAGAACGTTTTTCTCTCCCATTTAAGTTACTCCTGAGAGCTGACCTCAACGTCAGATTCCAAGGTGCGACCGGCTATGATTAATTAAGCCATGATTTCCTTATCGTAAAAGAAAAATCTCAAGTACATACTTCTGAACTTCAATTATCCGGTGATCGAATTTACAGAACATGCAGTTCGCATGTTCTGAATCATTCATTATTTTGAATTTCCGCCGTTAGAAAGCGCTACATTCGGGAAGCGGCAAACTTCATTCGCTTTAGAAAACGAGACTTCCAGATTCGCGAGAGACGATTTGTCTTGTTATTATCTCTCATAAATTTGCTCTTGTCTTGAACACGCTGAAATCTTATTGCTTCGTGCAGTCTTTATTCCACCAATGCTCAAATAGCTTGAAAAGAGGTTGGGCATTCTTGTCTAGCTGGAAAATTTGTTTCGCTCTAAACATGGCCCACACGTGCGGAACATCTTCCACTCCAAAGTGCATGCCGACGGCACGCCCTCTGTGACATTAGTTTCTGATGGGCAACTCCGGGGCTCACACGCATGACACACGACGTAACACGTTGCGAACTTGTTAAGCATACTATCCACGCGTGTGCTGAAGATGCGTGGTGATTCTTTAGGAACACCTGACACACTTGAAAGTAATCTGAAACGGTTTTGTGAAAGGAAATTAGATTAGGATAAAAATTCAACAAATTCGTTACTGGTTACTGATATTTTATACAAGGTTATTCTAAATTAGCCCCCCGATTGAAAAAGAAATATTCCAACTTTGAAGAAAACACAGTTGTTAATACGAACAAAGAAAAGTGTACTGGCAGATACTTAATGACATTTTTACAAATGTTCAAAATGATTTCTAAACGTAAGGTTAGCAATGTCTCACTTCTGAATGAAATTTTATCCCACAAATGGTGGTTTTTATGCGAAAAACAACTACAACAATCTTGGCTCCAAGTCCGGAAAGTATATATATGTATATCTTACCCCTCAAGCAGCTCTCGCCATAGAGGTCTGACAGAAACATGTCTCTATATATACGCTATTGAGGAGGTCCATGAGGAAGGTGAGATCTGAGCAGAAAGGCAACGGAAATAAAGAAACATCCCAGACTTACCCAGGGATCGAACTCAGATCTGTTTCATAAGTACCCAAGCGCGTTAAACCCTCGGCCACCGGGGCAACAAGGGTAGTTGGTAGAGAAAATAGGTACGTCTGTCTTTAATCCACTCCTTTCTCATTTAAATGGGCGGGTGTTTTACCTCTGAGCGGCACTTTTTTGCAGCCATGGGCTAAATGGCCAGGTCACACGGACCCCGAAAGCTCAGAAAAGATTGGGGAAGGGGACCCACTGGAACAGCTATTGGGAGTTAGATGTAGCCTCCCCTCAAGGCAATCCTGCATGTTCTTTAATGTGCACAGGGTATGGCTCTTCCGCACACGGGGCCACAGCTTTACGTCCCATCCGGCGGACGGCGGTCTTTTCTAGCTCATCGGTGTCCCCTACTGATTGTGGGCAGGGCGGGGAGTTTTGCGGAGATAAATCTCAACGCTGACCCAGCTGGGACTCGAACCTGGGAACTACAGATTACGAGCCTGTCGCGCTACCGACTCAGCTACCCCACCCCTCTCATTTAAATATCACTCAAGTTGAGTTGGGTTATTATTCCTATGAGCGGCCTTTTTTGTACACACAATGGGCTAAATTACCAGGTCACACGGACCCCAAGTAGTCAGAGTCGTAGCGGAAGGAGGATCTACTGGACATATGCTGGGAGACAGAATCTTCTGTTTAGACCATCCAGCATATTCTTTGACGTGCACAGGATAATTCTCCTGTACATGGGATAAAGGTTTAACATGCCATCAGACGGACGGCGGTCTTTCCAAACCAATCAAGTATCACGGTAACCGGACTTAAATGTGTAGAAATATCTAGGGACATTTAAAATACCATAGAAAAAAAAATGCAAAAAATAATCACTATTATCGTGGCCGAGTGGCTAGTGCGCTTGACTACTGATCTAAAGGACCTGGGTTCGAGTCCCGGGTAAGGCATGGATGTTTGTGTTGTTTTTCTGCTGAGGTCCTGCCATCTTCACAGACTTTCTACTATGTTTTATAAACTGATTGTCTCCTGTCAGACCTTTGTGGCTAGCAACTGTTTGAGGGAGTATTTTTTTTGTGTGACAAACTAGCGTGTGCAACCAGCTCTCATCAACCAATTTCATTTTCAATCTGGCTGAGACTTGTAGTTTGGTCATTTAAACGCTTGTCAAGCGTTTTAATGACCAAACCACTGTGTAGTATTATAGCCGCTACAGCTCATGAAACGAGTTGGATTTGGTTAATGCAGCCACACAGAAAAAATCTAGGGAGGGAGGAGTCTTAGAATGACTTTCGTAATATTGCAGAAGAGTGGTACACTTTTCGATTATGAAAATTTCCCATTCTGATTTTGTGACGGGATCACCGCCACTTATGTGTGGTAATGGAAATCGAACTCTGGAATATTCATCTGGAGTGTGCACCTAAACACTGGCTTTGTGTCATTTTACAGCTGTGATGTATTTAATGGAACCTAATTTCGAATAATTCTGTGTTTTTGTACATTTTAAAGCTCAAAAACGATGCCTTGTAAATGCCCACCATCCTGTTTTAAACGCTGATGTGCTCCTCGGCTCAGAGACGCTTCAAAAGAAATATTAAAAATTACCCATCCGTTAACTGAACATTTTCCTAATTACAGAGAACGTCTTGATATACGTATTGGAAGCCAATTAATTTAAACCCTTTGCGGTCCAATGCAGGACTCAGTCTGACACTGAACCGGAATATGGAAATATCAATGCCTGAGTCCAGCATAGGACTGTAATGGGTTAAACCTGTTTTCCCTATTACTTATTTTAGAGATAGAAATAACATTCTGACGACATTTCAATACATTTTAAAGAATTTTTTTATCGTACTTTGAGAAGATGATGAGTGAACTTAGCTGACCTGGTTAGTGAGGATGTTCAGATGAGGTCAAGGAAAGGGACCTGATTATTCACCGAATTTTCCTCCTTTGTTAATGAACAGTTGAACAAAGAGAGAAAGAAGAAATGAACCGCAGAATTTTCACTCATTGCAAAGTTACTGCGCATCTGAATATGGAGTGCATAATAACAAGAAAATACTTTTGAATTTACGTCAAAACGACACAAGGGCATACAATGTTTCGGCATAAGATTTTGTCCCTAATTCTTTGACCCACAGAACACATAACTACGGATAGACGTATATCAGACCTACAAAGATAAGCGATCTGTTGTATTTCACAATGGCGACGTTGGGGTTTTGAGATATCCCAGTTGTTAGTTAGAAACTCTGAATTCTTTTAATATTATATTTTCTGAAATCGACCTATGAGACAAAGCCCAGAATAGTTTGAGATTTATTCTGATAGACTCTAAACAGGAACATAAGCCCAATATTCCAGTGAACCCTTTGCGAATATTGGGGCGGGGGTGACTCAGTGGGTAGCGCGCCAGGCTCGTAATCTGTAGTTCCCAGGTTCGAGTCCCAACTGGGTCAGAGTTGAGATTTATCTCCGCAAAAATTCCCCGCCCTGCCTACGGTCAGTAGGGGACACCGATGGGTTGGAAAGGCCGTCGTCCGTCGGATGGGACGTTAAGTCGTGGCTCCGTGTGCGGGAGAGCCATACCCTGTGCACGTTAAAGAACACGCTGGATGGCCTTGACGGGAGGCTACCATCTGTCTCCCAACAGCTGTTCCAGTGGGTCCCCTCCCCCAACCTTCTCTGAGCCTTCGGGGTCCATGTGACCTGGCCATTTAGCCCATGGTGTGCAAAAAAGTGCCGCTCAGAGGTAAAACAACCCAACCAAACACGCTGCAGCATCTCTTGTTACTTTCTGAATTGTTTCTCTTATTATGGCTTTCAAATGATTCAGGTCTGTAATTTTGTCCGTGTGTAAACATAATTATTGTAAAAATAATTATTTATAAAACCCCACAAAAGAAAAGCAAGGTGTCAAATTAGGGTTCCTTGGTGGTCATAGAATTGATCACCCTTGCCAATCCATCTGTCGGGAAATGTTGTACTAAGAACATCAATAACACCTATTTGAGGAATGCTTTCAGTTAAAATATTACTTTCTTAAATATGTATTATTTTCTTACATATCGGTTTTCGCAACCATCCCATTTTTCGGATATTCTGTATTAATGTTTGTTTTTGGGGGGAATTTAGATCTTGAAAACAATGAATCATAAACGTTTGTCTTATATTAATTAATGATAACTGTGAGTGAAGCAGAGGGGCGTAATGCTTCAGTCTGTTTCGCAGCTTTATTCGCAAAGGGTTGTGTTGTTTTACCTTTGAGCGGCACTTTTTTTGCACCCCATGGGCTAAATGGCCAGGTCACATGGACCCCGAAAGCTCAGAGAAGGTTGGGGGAGGGGACCCACTGGAACAGCTGTTGGGAGACAGATGGTAGCCTCCCGTCAAGGCCATCCAGCATGTTCTTTAACGTGCACAGGGTATGGCTCTCCCGCACACGGGGCCACGGGTTAACGTCCCATCCGACGGACGGCGGCCTTTCCAAGCCCATCGGTGTCCCCTACTGACCGTGGGCAGGGCGGGGAAATTTTGTGGAGATAAATCTCAACGCTGACCCAGCTGGGACTCGAACCTGGGAACTACAGATTACGAGCCTGGCGCGCTACCGACTGAGCCACCCCCGCCCCACAGCGTGTTTGGTAAAAAGTGAAATACCGATTGGACATATGTAGGGTTACGAACCTGTTTCGTGATCTTGCATAAATTAATTTCCATATCTGCACCGCATATGAAAATTCACTAATTATGTTCAAACTATTTAAGTACGCTTTCAATTGAAATTACTTTCTTGAATATTTATATTATTTTCCTATAAATTGGTTCTCGAAACTCCACCATCATTTTTCAGACACACGTAACAAGTCTCTTGAGTATATGGACAAGGAATGTATTAGGTGCCATTCCTTAATCTAGGTCCACGCAAAGTTTAGGGAGAACTTTTCACATTGTCTCGTCTTGCAGTTCCGAGATATCCCACGCCAGACAGAAGTTC
Source organism: Ryuthela nishihirai (assembly GCA_038380435.1). Classification (NCBI taxonomy): domain Eukaryota; kingdom Metazoa; phylum Arthropoda; class Arachnida; order Araneae; family Heptathelidae; genus Ryuthela; species Ryuthela nishihirai. The sequence continues at coordinate 11,079,047 of JAWZYU010000009.1, forward strand.
AGACTTGACAGTTCTTGATTTTTTTTTTTATGGGAATACCTGAAACTAACTGTCAATTTAATAATATTTTTAAATACGTAATACATTCATTGTCCATCATTTAAAATTAATACCCATCTAAATACAAAGTTTTTCTGGAATGTAGTTATCTGAGGATACCGGGTTATCAGTTCTATTACATGGGAAAAAAATTTAAAAATCAAACGGGGCGATAAAAATATTATCTCAATTGATGGGATACAGAGAAGTGATACTCATTTGCATAACAGAGGCTAGTGAACGATAAAAGAAAATAATGGACTAGTATGATGATGGACATCATTCAAAGTCTATTGCTGAGTCTGTGATATGGGAAGCTAAATCTTCTGCATCAACAAAGTAAAGGTAATTTCAACATCCATTAAAATTCTTTGATTCCATTGGATTTCATTATGATCATTTCATTCCAGTGGTCGAGCGGTCCCTGAGTTTGACTGAAGAGCAAAGTGGTCTGGGTTCGAATCTCCGAATAGGAGTAAATATTTGTGCTGTTACTGCTTGAGGTCTTACCTCATAGATCCTTTCTGTGGCAATTCACACTGACAAGCTCCCATCACACTGTAAGTGTAAAAGTGAGCTTAGTACACTTAGGTAGATGTTTTATTCATTGAATCACACGACACTCCACTCTCCCAATAAGCAATGGAGTAGTTACATTATGCATCGTAGAAAGCAAACAAATAATATACTAAGATTATTTTTTTTTTAAATATTAATACTTTACTGGCAGGAATATTGGAAAAATATGCAGTCGATTTATTCTATAGTAAATTCAATTAAAAATCAGAACATTACAAGCATATTGTAAAATTCTCTTGTTGTTTCGTTTTTTTTTCAGGTGTGGACTTCCATAACATATCATTTTCAAAATGGTCCTAAGCATTTGAAATGCAGCATTTCTTGAATCCACGAACAATGGCTTCCTGTGGATAATACCCAGTCCCAAGCATAAAGCATCCAACTATACAACAGGTTTTCTTGTCTATGTAAGTAAGAGCTTGGCCACCTGTTTAGAAGTCAATTCTTTCATAAACTCTCTTTAAAAGACTTATTGACCACGGCGTCTAGCATTGGGGTACATCGTTCAAACATATCTCCAGGTTCAGCAACCAAATCTGTGTTTAACTCCTGGCATTTTTCAGTTAAGTGTCGCATAAATGGATCCAATGATCTCTCGACAGCCTCAGTGGCTTTCTTGCCAATTTTAATTTAATCCAAAACAATATGCAAAGTCTTTCCACCATTCAATTCTTTTCCTCCCATTGTCTTGAATAAGAACTCTGAGAGAGGCTTTTTGTTTCGCAAAGAGCGGGCTGAATGACCAGATAAGGTTTGGGAAGGGGATCCACTAAACATCTGTTAGGAGACAGATGGTAACGCCTTTCTCTTTAAAGTGCACAGGGCATGACACATAGAGTATATACGGAGCCACAACCGACGGACGGCTGCCTTCCTTCCAAGCACATCAGGGTTCCTTTCTGGCTGAGGACAAGGTGAAGGGTCACAGAGAAAAATCTCAAAGATGGCCCGGGTGGGACTCGAACCTGAGAAGTGAAGATTACGAACCTGAGCCATGCCTTCCCGACTCTCGTTGTCACTCCGAGCGATATAATGCATGAATTGGGTTGTTTCACTTCTGAGCGGCACTTTTTTGCACACCATGGGCTAAATGGCCAGGTCACATGGACCCCGAAGGCTCAGAGAAGGTTGGGGGAGGGGACCCACTGGAACAGCTGTTGGGAGACAGATGGTAGCCTCCCGTCAAGGCCATCCAGCGTGTTCTTTAACGTGCACAGAGTATGTGTCTCCCGCACACGGGGCCACAGCTTAACGTCCTAACCGACGGACGGCGGCCTTTCCAAGCCCATCGGTGTCCCCTACTGACCGTGGGCAGGGCGGGGAATTTTGTATAATGCATGAAGTTTTTTTTCTTTTCAAAATAACATGTGGAAGAAATTTTGTACCATCTGTCAAAAGTGTTAGCATCTATAAGTATAGATTTCTTTTCGATTGGTTTTATCCAGAATTTTTTTTTTCATTTCTCCTCTTTATTTTTTCTCCTAACAGTAATAAGCGCAGACATGCCAAAGACCGCGGCTGTGTGATCTGCATTTACCCATGCAACTAATAATTGGATATCCATGATTTTTTCTTTACACTCTAACATGATATGCAAATGAAATCAAATTTTCAATGTAATCTCGAGGTATTTTTTCTGTTTACCAAACGTGTACATTGTCTCACATATCTCATGTTTCATCTTCCTCTTTTAAACCATCCCAAGTTTGCTTTAAACTTATCTGCAATATTTTTCTTTTAAACTAAATAATTTCTCTTTGCAGTGGGAATATTTTGTGGTGCATCTCTTTAATATACTAGACAACTCTTGCTCAAGATCTTCAAAATCATTTTAGGTCCCGAAACACTTTTCTTATATAATATTCTTTAAAGTGTTTTTTTTTTCTTTTTGGTGGGGGGGAGGTTTTCACCAATGTCTCAAGTTATTTTGACTAACACCAATCTTTTAGTACCAAGCCAGTACAGCTGTTCGCCTTCGATTTCTTACGTATCATGGAAATTCTATGATTTAAATCACAACTCTGTCGCAGTCCCTTGTTAATTTGGCACTTTCTTGTTCTCTGATTTTTAATGTAGTCATTCATTTTTGCATAACAATCGATCACTAAAATGAGTCACACAGACAACAATTGCAACGCGCACAAAGAAAGAGTGCATTGACAAAGTTAGTACTTACTAGAATTGAACAGCATGTAGGATGATTAATTGCAAGAATTAGTTGTAATCTTGATTTGGCGCGCATGTCTTCAGAAGGATACTACTCGTAGAAACAACTCCTAGTTTATACAAGCCTTCTCATAAAAGAACAAGCAATACAAGACCGAAGTCACTGCTAATCACCTCCTCAGTTAGAACTAACATAACACACAAAGTTTGCCTTCTGGAATAATAGCTGGATCCCTAACCAAAGAAGGTCTAAGGAGAAGAAGGCTAGCTTCGCACAAGCGTAAGTGGCGCCGTTCTGCGGAATTTTACCGAAGCTGAACGTGGCAAATTGAGGTGCATGCACAAAAACAACTGTAAGGGGCGATCTGCGCATGCGCAGTGCAATCATTTTTAGTCCACTGCAGCTGTGGTTTGTCTAACTCTTGGTATATTTATTGCGATTTAATCAGTGTTTCAACCTGTCTAACACCCATGACTGTTTGGCATAGTGATAGCTGACCCTAAAGTTATTCAGTGAGTATTTTATCCCGTTCAGGAGTATATATTACGATACCTGGAAAAGCCGTTGTATGTTTATTTTGAGTAATTTTGCAGAATTTTTAAAATTAATATGTAAATTAATACATTTAATCATCTTGCGAACATGTAAGTCAATGTATGTTGCAGTTTTGTGTTCCCTGGAGCATATCGACGTATATAGGTGTCTGCAGTTTGTTCTAATAGTAAATTTTTTTATGGTTGATACTAGAAGTGCCTGCTGCCATCTATTGACAGTTTATACAAGTAAGAAACTCGATGTGACTTTTTTTTTAAAATATCCTAAATTCTATAAAATATGATTAAACAAAACATGTTGTCTCGCATTAAGCCATAAATTTCACTTTATTATAATATATTAAATATAGTAGAATGTTCAAAATATTAAAATATTTATGTTGAGCATAGCTATCTCTTGTTTTACAAAACGAGATTTTATTAAGGAAAATAATTTTAACTAATCCTTGTGAAAAGAAATCATGATGGTAAAATTTAAGAAATGGTTTTTTAATTTTTAATTAAAGAAATTTAATCTTTTAAATTTTTATTATTTCTTCCTTTCATTTTTGCTAATCTTGCCTTGTTACGAGTGAAACCCAGCAGTGAAAATACTTTTATTCCGTTCGTTGTTTACCTCTCCATCCCATGCTTCCTCTTAAAAAATGTACTTAAATTGATTACATTAAGTTTTAATATTTAATACGTATTAAGGAAGAAAGCATTTAATGTAGCCTAAATAAACTTCTACCACCGTTCAGAATATAAAACGAAATATTATAAAAGAAAAAATTTTTTTTTCCCTCACTAGAAGTTAAAGCTACCTGCACAAAGTTTAAAATAATTAATACAAGTTCATTTATTTTCGTTTAATCAGGAAGGATTCTTCTATAACCTACAGAAGTTCTAGAGAGGTTTCTGCCATGTGGAGATCGAAATTATTTAAAAAGCAGATATTTATTATGAACCGTCCCGTCGCCGAGTGGTTAGCGCGCTTGGCTACTGACCTACGGGACCTGGGTTCGAGCCCCGGGTAAGGCATGGATGTTCGTGTCGTTTTCTGCTGAGGTCCTGCCATCCTCTCAGACCTTCTACTCTGGCATATAAACTGACAGGCTCCTGTCAGACCTCTGTGGCAAGTAGCTGCTTGAGGGGGTATTTATTTATTTTTTATTATTTATTATCAGTAATGCAGGTTTGCATCTCAATTTTATGACGAATCATTCACAGATTTTTCAGTGTCTTTGAATGAAAGGGTATTAGTATGTCTTTAACATCGCACTGTATTACATGATGTTGGTTTACCGTAACACTAAAATGATATGCATTGAGGAAATTTCTCAACGACTTTTGTTCAACTGCCAAGGAAGGAATCACTTTTAGTTTAACGTCGATATAAATTTTATCATTGTTTTCAGATGAATGGGATACGAACCGAAGACCTTCTGATAACATGTCAAGTGCTCTGACCACTGAGCTATTGCCCACCTACCTAGATTGTTGAGCGTAGCTACCTCTTGTTTTACAAAACGAGATTTTATTAAGGAAAATAATTTTAACTAATCCTTGTGAAAAGAAAATCATGATGGTAAAATTTAAGAAATGGACACTTTGAACAACGTGGTGTAAGCTATTGAAAACCTTGCTGGGCAGTGGAAAAATAACGCAAGGAACTGGCTCCTCTCCTGGCTAGGTGGCTTCACTGCAATACACGAATTTGCCATGTTTAGAGGGCGCTGCAATCGAAAAGTTTACATTACGTCTATGGAAGCTAGCTCTCTTCTCCCTTAAACACTCCTTGCCCTAACCACCAGGCTAGTTAAAACCTAATTCAGTAATTATTAATTAACTCTCAGGTGGTATGCATGACCAGGCTGACCAATATGGTAATTATTAACTAAAATTAATTAAAGAAAACCACTATATGAGTCTGTATCTTAAAAATCTACATGAATATAATAATTACCTATTAATACGGAATATTTAAACTTGCTCTAGGGGATAGTTACATTTGGAAAATAAAATGCCTAGAATTTCCAATTGAAATGCATACAATGTGTGTTACTAGTCACTTCTTACGTATCCAGGTAAATATTTATTTCTCAGGAAAGACAGTGGATAAGTAAGCAACTAAAGAACCTGTACAACTTAAAACCACGTGTTGTTTTCAAAGCGAGAGAAGGAACATTAAAAGAAAAAAAAAGCAACAAATTGAAAAAATTTCCTCATTGCGAAACTTAACAATGGAAGTTTTTCCATTAATAAGAAGTGACAATTGTTGATGTAACTGCCAAACGAAAGCTTTTAATCAACAGGCAAGGACTAGTTCCTTCTCCCACTTCCCCAGCCTCCGCTGTCATAGAGATCTCCATCCAGGTGTTGACCACATGTGAAATGCATCGCACTCTACACCAGATGCTGGCACGAGCAGTTGCAGAAATGTTTAGCTAACCTCCCTCACTGACAGCGAGGGGAGGAGGCTCGATCGCGCGCTCGGCTATTGTTAACCACTGCTGCATCATCTCTTTGGTCTCACTCGCAAATCCCTCGCTCAGGAAGATAGATAATAATGAAGTATCGGAGAGGCTGACTACGTTGCATAGGTTGGGTTGGGTTGTTTTACCTCTGAGCGGCACTTTTTTGCACACCACGGGCTAAATGGCCAGGTCACATGGACCCCGAAGGCTCAGAGAAGGTTGGGGTAGGGGACCCACTGGAACAACTGTTGGGAGACAGATGGTAGCCTCCCGTCAAGGCCATCCAGTGTGTTCTTTAACGTGCACAGAGTATGGCTCTCCGGCACACGGGCCACGGATTAACGTCTCATCCGACGGACGGCGGTCTTTCCAAGCCCATCGGTGTCCCCTACTGACCGTGGGTAGGGCGGGGAATTTTGCGGAGATAAATCTCAACGCTGACCCAGCTGGAACTCGAACCTGGGAACTACAGATTACGAGCCTGTCGCGCTACCGACTGAGCCACCCCCGCCCCACGTTGCATAGGAAGACTTCAGAACCATTAACGAAATCAAATTAGATATCAGTTACTTGTAGCAAGCCTAGATTTGAACTGGTTTACTTCTGAGAGGCACTTTTCTGCGCACAATGAGCTAAATGGCCAGGTCACAAGGACTCCATAACTTCAAACTCGGGAAGGGTACCCACTAAACAGTTATTGGGAGGCAGATGGAAGCCTCCCGTCAAAGCCATCCAGCGTGGCTTTAAGAGGACAACGACTTTTCGTCGCATCCAAAGGACGACATCCTTTCCAAGCCCACGCTGGCACTGTTAGGACTCGAACCTGGCAACTGAAGGTAACGAGCCTGGCCCACTACAGATTGAGCCACTCCCGCCATATTGAGCCAGGTCTAATTAAGTGAACTGCTATGCACCTTTATATGTTGTTATATGCACTAATTTTGAATAATTCTCTTTGTAGGTGTCCACTGTTATTGGATCATTAATCTGTTTTGAGCATATTTGAAAAATAAAGTCATCCCAGAAAACCGTTTGATACAACGATTCTTCGGTTTTAGTCAGTGGCAAAGTGTCATTGGAAGCAAATGTAAGAATAAAAAACTTAGAATTCTTATAGTTAAAACATCTGTTTTTTAATTGTTCTCTTTTTTAATGTGGTCCCATTAAAAAAACGTTAAATAAAAATAATAAATACCCCCTCAAGCAGCTGCTTGCCACAGAGGTCTGACAGGAGCATGTCAGTTTATATGCCATAGTTGAAGGTCTGAGAGGATGGCAGGACCTCAGCATTAAAACGACACAAACAGACATGCCTTACCCGGGGCTCGAACCTTATGAGCATAATGTATTTATTATATAATAATATAAATATTCTCATAACGTAAATTTTCTCGTAATAAATAATAAGTAAATATTCTCATAACGATATAAATTAAAAACATTTAGGTTTGTAGGTGTATAATAACCATTTGGTATAGGAATAATATTGCTGTCTATTATCAGCATCGGTTTTAAAAGTTGTTCCCGCCGTTTAAAAGGTAAAGCTACCCAACTGGTTTTCCACTTTTGAGATAAAACCTTAAGATTCTGCTTTAGCTGTTAAATCTTTCAGCTGAGGCAACAATTTGAATGTAGAAAGAATTGAAATGAGATTCGGACAGATTTGAGTTAGATCTTCTGTTTAGCTAAAGTCTCATTTCTATCGAAAGCTTATTTTAAAAGTTCGAGAGCTTCGAATTTGGTTTCCTACTCTCACAGCATAGAAAAATCTCTGTTTTGGTGTCTTGAGAATATTGGTAGTACTATAATAGAAAATGACAATATCGGAACAGATTAAGCAACACACAGAAACGCCTTTTGTGTCGTAAAGATGCCATTTCGAGTGACAATTGCCTCTCGGGAGATGAAAGCTGTTTCCTGAAACTTCAAATCCCCATTAACTTTTGTAATATGCATTGGTTTTAATCGCAGATACCATTGCTAGGAGTAAATTTTCGAACTTGAGCGTTCATCACTTGATTATCAAAAATCTACGAACCAAATCGCTTCCATGAATTTCTTTAATATAAATGGTTATGAATTAGAACACTGGATGATGGTATTAACTGTCCTTGTTAAAATTTGCAAACGTATAGAATATGAAAGTAGCAAGTACAATATACTGAAATTTAAACTCTCAGTAAAAATTACTTTTCAAGCATTCAATAGAACGATCACTTTGTTCATTTAATCACATTATTAATTTCCGTTCTCTCTTACTGACTATAATAATTAAGCATCTCTGTCAGGCAAATTATCTCCATAACTAATATACATATCACATCCCTCGATTTACACGTTAGGTTGTAATCCTAACGTGTAAATCGAACAAGTGATTTACAGGTGATTTTCCACCTGTAAATCACCTGTAAATTGAAACCGTGCAAATCAGAACCAACAACGTAAGGGGAAAATGACGGAGAGATTCCGAAAAAAAATCCTTGTTGTGAATAAAACGTACATTGAAGTTTTATTTATGCGTATTTATATCAAATGTTAGTTTCAGCAATAATAATAAACATCATGCAACATTTCTTTTAATAATAATAATATATTTATTCATCATCATCTCACAAAACACAGATGTAGAGAGATTTTATACATTTGATCCGCAAAGCTAATAGCTTATCTGCAGGAAATATTGATGAGCATTAGTTTCATACATATGTTCTTCTATCTATATGACACAAAAGTCATATAGATAGAAGTTTTCTCAAGCTTAATTCAGATATGCTTACAATAATTTCTCATACATTTCATTTTGGTCGCGAAAAATATTTCATCGTTAATGTAGACGTATAATATCGAATTCGAAGATGATTTTTAAAGGATATTTATGAACTGAATATAAATTAGAAATTAAGCCTCTGTACCAACACTTAGTGTTTTATTTTGCAAAATAAATATTTATATAATATTTTATGAAACAGTATACTCAGGAATCAGTATGTTTAGCCTATATAATAGTCTACAAAATTAAACCTGTTGGTGAAAATGATATAAAGCAGGTCAAGTCTAGTCTGACAAATTCAATCTAGAAAAGTCAGAGCTCACTGCCGATTCAAAACAGACTTCATTTCCTTAAGATGTCACGCAACTGATTGCATTAGAATGCCAAGAATATACTTTTAGCGAAAGAAGATAAATGTAATTTTTTGCAGATGATGATTTTATTAATATAGGAACTTACCAATATCTGTTTAGTCTTAAAAATAAATATATCTATTAACATCATTTAGTTGATTTTTTACTTTGGGATGACAGTCTAATAATCACCCTTGACTCTATACACTGCTGCTTCATAATATGCATTATATCTACTTACATAAAAAAAACTCAATCCGTGCGGTGAAAAACCCAGTTTATAATCGTATAAAAAGAAACTGGATAGTAGTAGTGCTGCTCTCTGCCCGCTTTTGACCCTGAAAAGTCAACAAGGTCACGGGTTATGACCATGCCCACTTACGGTCACGTGCATCTGTGATGTCACTTCCGGTTACAGAAAGTATCCGATTTTGCCGTTCGTCCTCCATCTTGGGTGATGACGTCAGAATCCAAGATGGCGGACTTAGAAATATTCGGGACCTTTAGGTTGTTTACTTCACGAGGGATAGGTCAACCAGGGCGTCTATAGGGGGATGACATCAGGATTCAAAATGGCGGACGAATGGCAAAAATGTGGGACTTTCCATAACCGGAAGTGGGCGTGATCATAACCCGTGATCTTGGGGACTTTTCAAGGTTAAAACCGGACAGGGCGTAGCACCACTACTCTGGATGCAATTTTTTGACCGTGTAAATCGGGGGATATTTATATTTAACATTTCACTGTTAAAAGCACAAAAACCGTTACATCAGTTACAGACTGCGCATTTGGGCAGTCAAACGCTTATTTTGGATTATCTTAGGTTACATCGATATATTGCGTAGATAAAGGTATTAGACACGTTGTTTTCACAGAAGCAAAGATAGTGTTAACAATAACATTCAAACAAGACTGAAACACATTAAATTACTCCAAGGAAATTCTTTAATGGTAATCTCTTGTTGCCTTTTAGCAGCTGAAAGTTTGTGTTGGGTTGTTTTTATCTCTGAGAGGACGTTTGTGCACACAATGGGTTAAATGGCCAGGTCACAAGGACCCCAACGATTCAGAGAAGACTGGGGAAGAGGTACATTGGTGAACTATTAGGAGACAGAAAAAAGCCTCCTGGATTGGGTTGTTTTACCTCTGAGCGGCACATTTTTTGCACATAACATGCTAAATGGCCGGGTCACAAGGACCCCAACGGCTCAGAGAAGGTGAGGTGGGGGAGGAACCCATTGCACAGCTAATAGGAGACAGATGGTAGCCTCCCATCATGGCCATTCAAATGTTCTTTAAGGTGCACAGGGTATGGCACTCTTCCATATACGGAACCACGGCTTAACATCCATACGACGGACGGTGGCCTTTCGAAGCCCATTGGTGTCTCGTACTGACCATGGGCAGAGCAGGGAGTTGTGCGGAGATAAATCTCAATGCTGATCTAATGGAACTTGAATCTGGGAACTGCAGATTATTGCTTGATGCGCTACCGATTGAGCCACCCCCGCCTCAAAAAGCCTCCTGTCAAAGCATCCAGCATGTTCTTTAAAGTACACAGGATATGGCTTTCCTCAGGAGAGTCCTCCCATCCTGTCGGATGGGGAGATAATACGAGACACGACTTATCGCCCCACCGACACTCTTTTCAAGTTCATCGGTGTTTCACACTGAGGGCAGGGCGGTGAATTTTGCGGAGATAAATCTCAACGCTGGCACTAATGGGACTCGAACCCGAGAATTCCAGATTACGAGTCTGACGCGGCATTTACTGGGCCAGCTTTCTCCCCATAACAACTGAAGAATTGCTGAAAAAAATTTAAACTCCAATTAGTGTGGGACAAGAACTATTATAACCTCCTGAAAACATGTCAGGTGTTCTTGCTATTTGAGGAAAACCGCTTGCTCCATTTCTTAGCTAACGGAATTAATTCAACACTCTAATTGCTTATTAAGCTGCTGTTAGCCGGGGATGAACTAGGTGGGTTAACTCAAATGGTAACAGCACCTATCATGTTTGTAGAAAACTGTGGGTTCACATCCCAATCCAGTTGAAACTCAATTTTCCCCCAGCCAACTCTAGTGATTCCAAGGAAACAAATTCTTAATAAATGGTTTTGATATCTTCGATCAATTTGCTGCCACTCTTAACTTTTCCGGTGCTTTTATTTTTATCATCGCACGCTCTTTTTTTAATTTCCTGATACAACTGAAAATTCTTTGAAGCATCGGCTAATTGAAGACGGAAGAAATTCATAATTATAAAATAATGTGCCCACTACTATATTGTTGCCTTAAAAGTTCAATCCACACTTTTTTTTTTCCCAAGCCATGTCACCGTTATCATCTATTCTTACCTTTCGCGATGGAGACAATATGGTGATAGGATGAAATCAATATGAATTGATCACAATTCGAAGAGTTCCGTTCCAAACATAGAAACATCCATTGCTTATTTACAAGCTGTTTCAATGCAAAAGTTTAACCCTGCAGCTGATGCTAAATCACTTGTATGCAAAATATTCATTTTTTCTAATTTCCCTTTTTGGAAATCGACTTTTTTCTACGCTCCTTTCTTCGTATCAATCCAGTGCTGCTTTACATTTCATCGATGCTTAATTTCTTTCATGATAATAATGTTTAACGCATTTACTTCTCTTTCTGTTGTGAAAATACATTTCATGACAAATGGGGATCTCTCAACTCAGGAAATCTTGGTAATTCACAACCTAGGGGCGGGGACGGTAGCGCGCCAGGCTCGTAATCTGCAGTTCCTAGGTTCGAGTCCCAGCTGGGTCAGCGTTGAGATTTATCTCCGCAAAATTCCCCGCCCTACCCACGGTCAGTAGGGGACAACGATGGGCTTGGAAAGGCCGCCGCCCGTCGGATAGGACGTTAAGCCGTGGTCCCCTGTGCGGGATATATACCGTATATTTCCGCAGATAAGACGATAGTTGAATCATAAAAAAAGGCCTCCAAAATCCGGGTCGTCTTATAGAATAGATACAAAAAAAAATTTGATTGAAATTTATATAAATTGAAACCATTATTACTACAACTTATCGAAAAATCTATCATATTATTTAAATACTCTATATGATAATACATTACATTGTAATAGTAAATAATACATTACATTGTAATAGTAAAACAATACTAAAACAAAATAAATATTAAAAGTTATGTTTATTGAGCTACTGAGGAAAAAACGGACAAACCGTAATTATTTACTACTACAGAGTAGGGTATGTCCACAAAATAGAATAGCCCATACGACGCTTTTGTGAATAGTCAAGGTCATTACCCGAATGCCCGAATCAGTGCGAATGTTTGCGAATAGGACATAATTCCGTATACGCTATACAGTATTATTATCCAGATGATGATCGCCGATCTAAACTAAATTCATAGGCCGTTGATAGTTTGAGGTCGTCTTATAGGACAGATATATGCTAAAACTATAAAACTTTGACGAAAAGTTATACCTCGTCTTATCTGAAGGTCGTCTTATGCGGAAATATACGGTATATATATATACCCTGTGCACGTTAAAGAACACGCTGGATGGCCATGACGGTAGGCTACCATCTGTCTCCCAACAACTGTTCCAGTGGGTCCTCTCCCCCAACCTTCTCTGAGCCTTCGGGGTCCTTTTGACCTGGCCATTTAGCCCATGGTGTGCAAAAAAGTGCCGCTCAGAGGTAAAACAGCCCAACACAGCCTAATTTAGAGAGAGAGTGTGTGTCTGTTTGATCAAAAAGTCTTCTTGAACGTGAAGGTTAGGATCAGCGAATCTATTGTGTATCTTCCTCATTACAGTGAGGTAAGAAATGTCCTCTCCAACTTTTCTTCTTTGCTAAAAAAATGAAGGGCTTCTCTTAAACTGTAACGATTAGGGCCACCAAATTCGGTCTACTAACGTAACAGCTTGACCCCCAACATCATTAAAAAAAAGTGAAAAGAAACGAAGTGGGGGGGGGGGAGTGCCTAAACATTTGTCGAGGGTAGCGGGTTCTACCTCAGATCAAAACTTCTAATGAGGAGTTGGATTGGTTTGTTTTACCTCTGAGCGGCACATTTTTGCACACCATGGGCTAAATGGCCAGGTCACATGGACCCCGAAGGCTCAGAGAATGTTGGGGGAGGGGACCCACTGGAACAGCTGTTGGGAGACGGTAGCCTCCCGTCAAGGCCATCCAGCTTGTTCTTTAACGTGCACAGGGTATGGCTCTCCCGCACACGGGGCCACGGCTTAACGTCCCATCCGACGGACGGCGGTCTTTCCAAGCCCATCGGTGTCCCTTACTGCCCGTGGGCAGGACGGGGAATTTTGCGGAGATAAATCTCAACGCTGACCCAGCTGGGACTCGAACCTGGGAACTACAGATTACGAGCCTGGCGCGCTACCGACTGAGCCACCCCCGCCCCAATCTAATGAGGAGAGTATCATCCGAAGAATTAAAATAATAATAATAATAATAAGTAAAATGATAAAAATTTAAATAATAAGAAAATGCAAACGCCCCAACTCAGTTCGTATTAACTTCAAAGGGAATTGAAAAGAATTACTTCAAAGGGAACTGAAATTTTAAACAGCTGAAAGAGAACTGGATGAATCGAACATTAATATGAAAGAATTTCGGAACCAATTAAATGTTAGTTATAAAATGTATTAAAGTATAATTTAGATAAATATATTAAAATTTAATTTAGGAATCGGTTAAATATAAAGCATCAGAAGGGAACATGAAATGCTAAAGTGCGATCAGAAATTCTCTTCATGTATTTTTGTATGCGAATGATTTAACATGAACTGCAGGTTGAACTTTTGGATTGAACTAGCTCGTAAATAAGCAATGGGTGCTGGGAAAGGCATTCTTCTCTAAGCTGATAAAGCGCCTGCTGTTTTTATTGAATTGGAAAAAGAAACCGATTTTTACACACTATCTTCCTTTGAAGTTGATATGAATTGAGTAAGTGATTTCATCATCGGCATTGTTTTAATTTTTATTTTCTCTTTAGGACGCAGATACGTAATTTTTATTTTTAATTTATACATTTTCTTTTTATTTTTTTTGCTATTTAAAGGCAGGATATTTTATTACTAAATAAACTGTCTTCCCGAGCTTTTAGGAGAGGGTTGGGTTGAAAAGTTTTACTTCTGAGCAGCACTTTTTTGTACACAATGGGCTAAATGATCAGGTCACAAAAACCCCGAAAGGCTCAGAGTAGGTTGGAGGAGGAACAGCTGTTGGGAGGAAGCTCCTCCCGTCAAGGCCATACAGTGTGTTGTTTAACGTGCACAGAGTATGGCTGTCCCGAACACGGGGCCACGACTTAACATCTCATCCGACGGACGACGGACTTTCGAAGCCAATCGGCGTCCCCTAATGACCGTGGGAAGGATGGGGAGTTTTGCGGAGATAAATCTCAGCATTGAGATTTATCTCCGCAAAATTCCCCGCCCTGCCCACGGTCAGTAGGGGACACCGATGGGCTTGGAAAGGAAGATAACCCGTGGTCCCGTTCAGGGGGAGCCATACCCTGTGCACGTTAAAGAACACGCTTGATGGCCTCGACGGGAGGCTACCATCTATCTCCCAACAGCTGTTCCAGTGGGTCCCCTCCCCCAACCTTCTCTGAGCCTTCGGGGTCCATGTGACCTGGCCATTTAGCTCATGGTGTGCAAAAAAGTGCCGCTCAGAGGTAAAACAACCCAACAACACTAGCAGATCTATCCATTCTTCTGTCATTTTTTTCCATCAATCGTGTTCCAGTACATTCATGACGTAATTCACACTCTGTGCTGTTCGTCGCGTGTCTTCTAGTACCACAGTCTTACTAGAAATTTTTCTGGAATGAAAAAGGGTAATAACTATTCCAAATTAAAGTTTTCTAATGAGAATTCTGAATTTGCTTCGCATTTGTTCATTTTAGAATATCAAGCTGTTCTATAATGAAAGAATATTTTAGGCTGTAGTTTCAATTGAAAGTGCTGACAGGAACTCTTGATCACACACGGGAAATACTCAGAAAATATTTTTTGTCGAAGGGTAAGTAAAACTTAAGAGAGAAGGGTCCAAAAGAAAGAAATAATGGCAATGGGAGGAAAAAAAATCGATACAGGCACAATATTCTTTTCCTTATGCGTGTTGTTTTTCTGCTGAGGTCTTGCCATCCTCTCCGACCTGCTACTATGGCATATAAACTGACAGGCTCCTGTCAGACCTCTGTGGCAAGCAGCTGCTTGAGGGGGTATTTATTTTATTTTTTTTATTCCTCGTATAATGTAAAATTACAAGTTATACAGTAATAAATGTGCTAAAAACAACAAAATACGGAGAAAATTAGTTTCTCAAATCTTTTTTTGCCATTGTACAGTTGCCTAACGGGGGCATGACAAGGACCACCCTTCTGCCTACTTGACTGCTCATACATAAATGAGAATCTGAAGATGGGACTGGACTCGTTTCTTGAAGCAGGCTACTGGAAACTTTGTGTGTCAAAATCAAAATGTTTTATGTGCAAAAATTTCAAATTGTTTTACTTGTAGACGCCCTGTTCATTTCATTTAGTTCAGTAACAAAAAATAAAGTGAACACTATATTTTGAGAGCTTTAATCTTATCAAATAAGTTCGGAGATTTTTATTATTGTGCAATAAAACATGGCAGTAACCTACAATAACATGAGAAAGCACTTTGCAAGCAATACTGCGTTTTGAAGTTGGGTTGATGGCTAATTAGGCTTATTATTATAAGCTAATTACTTTCTGAAGTGAGAACGTTCGGTTTTGGACACAACTAGATAGAGAATTGAATAAGTGATATAGAGTGTGGGACAATCAAAAAACCACCCTGCCATCCGGGGACTCCAAACCGAATCCTTTCAGTTACAATGTAACCGAGAGATAACTCGAACAGTTGCATCACCAATAAAACTTAATTGATTTAAAGATTATATCATGCCTTTGTTAAAAGAACAGGATTGACATTTCCTTTGCGGCGAATTGAAGCGTGTCAGATTCTGCACTTCAAATGATGTCCCGTTTCGTGAGACATCAATTGATTTCTATAGGCCTCCGGAGACATTAGCACAACAAAGCTAAAATTTGGAGGCACCCAGATTCCTTCTAGAGTAATTATCCATCTGGATGAATAGTCTGAGTTCTCTTTACAATTTGGAGACAACGAGAAAAAGATCATTACGAAGTTAGTCCACGCAGTATTACTAAAATTGGAACGCTCCTGCTTGTGGGTGCGGGGATGGCTCAGTCGGTAGCGCGCCAGGCTCGTAATCTGTAGTTCCCAGGTTCGAGTCCCAGCTGTTTCAGCGTTGAGATTTATCTCCGCAAAATTCCCCGCCCTGGCCACGATCAGTAGGGGACACCGATGGGCTTGGAAAGGCCGCCGTCCATCGGATGGGACGATGAGCCTTGGCCCCGTGTGCGGGAGAGCCATTCCCTGTGCACGTTAAAGAACACGCTGGATGGCCTTGACGGGAGACTACCATCCGTCTCCCAACAGCTGTTGCAGTGGGTCCCCTCCCCAACCTTCTCTGAGCCTTCGGGGTCCATGTGACCTGGCCATTTAGCCCATGGTGTGCAAAAAAGTGCCGCTCAGAGGTTGTTGTTGGGTTGTTTTACCTCTGAGCGGCACTTTTTTGCACACCATGGGCTAAATGGCCAGGTCTCATGGACCCCGAAGGCTCAGAGAAGGTTGGGGGAGGGGACCCACTGGAACAGGTGTTGGGAGACAGATAGTAGCCTCCCGTCAAGGCCATCCAGCGTGTTCTTTAACGTGCACAGGGTATGGCTCTCCCGCACACGGGGCCACGGCTTAACGTCCCATCCGACGGACGGCGGCCTTTCCAAGCCCATCGGTGTCCCCTACTGACCGTGGGCAGGGCGGGGAATTTTGCGGAGATAAATCTCAACGCCGACCCAGCTGGGACTCGAACCTGGGAACTACAGATTACGAGCCTGGCGCGCTACCGACTGAGCCACCCCCGCCCCCCCGCTCAGAGGTAAAACAACCCAACCCTGCTTATGTGAATGGAAAGCCACAATCAAAGTTACTCTGCTTTGAATTGGTTAGTTCTTTTACCTCTGAGCGGTACTTTTTTGCATACAATGGGTTAAATGGCAAGGTCATAAGTAGAAGGGGATTCACTGGGCAGTTGTTGGGAGAGAAATGGAAATCTTTCCTCAAGGCCAATCCAACATTCTTTAATGTGCATAAATTGTGGCTTTCCTGCGCACGGGGCCACAGATTTACGTCCCATCCGACGGACGAGCCTATCAAGCCCATTGGTGTCCCCTTTCTGACCTAGGATAGTTTGGGGGGTTGGCGAGATAAAGCTCAATGCTGCCACAAGTAGGACTGGAACCTGCGAACTTCAAATTACAAGTTTGGAGAGCTACCGATTCAGACATTTCCACCCCACCCGGCCATTCCCACTCCACCCATCTTTTATTGGAAAATGCCACTGGGTAGGGGATTTGCAATCCAGGCCACTGAGAAATGCCACCAATTTGTTTAAAAGCGGACTTTCTTTTTTAAAAGCGGTGAGCACCAATTATTATCGACCTTTATTCCACCCCCATCAAAGTGAAAGTATCAGAGGGTTGGTTTGGGATGTTTTACCTCTGAGCGGCACTTTTTTGCACACCATGGGCTAAATGGCCAGGTCACATGGACCCCGAAGGCTCAGAGAAGGTTGGGGGAGGGGACCCACTGGAACAGCTGTTGGGAGACAGATGGTAGCCTCCCGTCAAGGCCATCCAGCGTGTTCTTTAACGTGCACAGGGTATGGCTCTCCCGCACACGGGGCCACGGCTTAACGTCCCATCCGACGGACGGCGGCCTTTCCTAGCCCATCGGTGTCCATACTGACCGTGGGCAGGGCGGGGAGTTTTTCGGAGATAAATCTCAACGCTGACCCAGCTGGGACTCGAACCTGGGAACTACAGATTACGAGCCTGGCGCGCTACCGACTGAGCCACCCCCGCCCCAGTATCAGAGGGAATTCAACTTTTAAAGTTTCACTTTTCAATCCAGGGGGTTTCAAATGAGATGCAGAGATATTTAAAAAAAAATGTTTTCCGTTCTAATATTCTTTATAGAAATTTAGAATGTAAACTATTTTGTTTAAATGAATAATATAAAATATCGGTTGTTTTTCCATTCGTTTTGAAATAATATTCTCGTATCAAATGAATATAAATAAAAATAAATGTCCCCCCAAGCAGCTGCTTGCCACAGAGGTCTGACAGGAGCCTGTCAGTTTAATACGCCACAGCAGAGGAGGTTCTGTGAGGATGCGACAACTGCTTCAAGTTGACATTAAAACTTTTAAGTTACGAGGGACAGAGGAGGCTTATGATAAAAATGTCGAAATCAAAAAATGCTTTTGTTATCCCAAAAATTACAGGTGCTTGTTTTAATGAGGCTATTTTTTATAAAGGTACCCCTCATCCTTTTTTTTTTTAAATTAAACCTTAAAATCGGAATGGCTGCTGATTCCCGCTAGTTTTCTACATTTATAATTAAATTCTCGACAAGAAGTCGTCTGACGGACACTAATCACCGGAACTTACTAAAAATTAATACATCATGTCCGTAAAATAATATACATATTCGAGAAAGTAATATTTTAATTGAAAGCGTACCTCAAGTAGTTTCGAACACGGGTTGGGTTGTTCGCGGTGATATCGCGAGTTTTGATACTTCTAAGGTTGGGTTGTTTTACCTCTGAGCGGCACTTTTTTGCACATCATGGGCTAAATGGCCAGGTCACATGGACCCCGAAGGCTCAGAGAAGGTTGGGGAAGGGGGCCCACTGGAACATATCTCCGCAAAAATTCCCCGCCCTGCCCACGGTCAGTAGGGGACACCGATGGGCTTGGAAAGGCCGCCGTCCGTCGGATGGGACGTTAAGCCGTGGCCCCGTGTGCGGGAGAGCCATACCCTGTGCACGTTAAAGAACACGCTGGATGGCCTTGACGGGAGGCTACCATCTGTCTCCCAACAGCTGTTCCAGTGGGTCCCCTCCCCCAACCTTCTCTGAGCCTTCGGGGTCCATGTGACCTGGCCATTTAGCCCATGGTGTGCAAAAAAGTGCCGCTCAGAGGTAAAACAACCCAACCCAACAACCCACTGGAACAGCTGTTGGGAGACAGATGGTAGCCTCCCGTCAAGGTCATCCAGCGTGTTCTTTAACGTGCACAGGGTATGGTTCTCCCGCACACGGAGCCACGGCTTAATCGTCCCATCCGACGGACGGCAGCCTTTCCAAACCCATCGGTGTCCCCTACTGACCGTGGGCAGGGCGTGGAATTTTGCGGAGATAAATCTCAACGCTGACCCAGCTGGGACTCGAACCTGGGAACTACAGATTACGAGCCTGGCGCGCTACCGACTGAGCCACCCCCGCCCCTAGTTTTGAACACAGTAAGTTTTCACATGTGCACCGTTCGTGACTCTGCATATATCCAATCAGTATTCCATTTCTTGTGATATACATTTCCCGACAGATGGATTGACAGCCATGATTTGATGCCCCTTGATTTCTTTTCTTGTGGAGCTTTGTAAAGAATTATGTTTACACGAACAAAATTCGAGACCTGAATGATTTGAAAGTCAGAATAAAAGAATCTATTGAGCAAGTAACAAAAGCAGCGTATATGGCAAGAAGTGGAATATCGATTGGACATATAAAGGGCATCGTTCTTGATACTGCATATTTACAACTATTTGAGGTAGCTTTCAATTAAAATATTACTTTCTTGAGTATGTATATTATTTTCTGTCGTCAAATGCTTCAGCTTCTGTGTCATTTAAATGTTAAACGCACATGGTTTAAAATCGAGATTTACAAGTGAGCTGAGGGAGGAATTCTTTTTATCAATGGTGGCATTTTTCTGTAAGAAATTTCTGTTCAAAGTTAACGAACATCTTTTCCTTTCAAGTAACGTGGAAGTGTCTTAATACTTTTGGTAGCACATTCTACACATGCATTTCGAGTTGTTTTATCTCTGAGTGTCACTTTTTTTTTTACACACAATGGACTAAATCGTCTCGCAAACCTTTTTACTCTGCGGCACACTGAATCTAAATTTTTTTCCGCGGCACACTGAATCTAATTTTTTTTCCCGCGGCACATCTAAAAAAGAATTTTTGATGGTTACGTAAAAAGAGGAAAATTGAAGTTTCGTTAAATGCATTTTATTTAAAATAAATATAATAATAAATATAATGAATCATAACTCGGTGTTTGTTTTAAATATTTGTCCATTCTATGGCTTGAAATGATCAAAGATTAATACCAAAAATTGGAAAAAGCTTGATAAATACTTACAAGATCCCAATTGATAAAATCTGAAAGATTTTTATTAAAGCACGTCGATAGCACGTCGATATTAAAGCACGTCGATAGCACGTCGATAGCACGTCGATATTAAAGCACGTCGATAACACAAGTCAAGTCAAAATGAAATCTTTGGAATATCTAGTGTCAATTTGAAAATCTCTCGCGGCACACTACTGTGCCGCAGCACACAGTTTGCGAGACACTGGACTAAATGGTCAGGTCACAAGGTTTGGGTTGTTGTTGGGTTGTTTTACCTCTGAGCGGCACTTTTTTGCACACCATGGGCTAAATGGCCAGGTCACATGGACCCCGAAGGCTCAGAGAAGGTTGGGGAAGGGGACCCACTGGAACAAGCTGTTGGGAGACAGATGGCAGCCTCCCGTCAAGGCTATCCAGCGTGTTCTTTAACGTGCACAGGGTATGGCTCTCCCGCACACGGCGCCACGGCTTAACGTCCCATCCGACGGACGGAGGCCTTTCCAAGCCCATCGGTGTCCCCTACTGACCGTGGGCAGGGCGGGGAACTTTGCGGAGATAAATCTCAACGCTGACCCAACTGGGACTCGAACCTGGGAACTACAGATTACGAGCCTGGTGCCAGGTCACAAGGACCCCGACGTCTCAGAGCTAGTTGGGAAAGGACCCACTGGACAGCTGTTAGTAGATAGAGGATAGTTTCCCGTAAGGCATCCAACGTGTTCTTTAACGTGCACAGGGTATGGCTCTCTCCCATACACGGAGCCACGGCTGAACGACCTATCCGACAGGTGGCGCCCTTTCCAAGCCCATCAGTGTCCCCTACTGACGATGACAAGATGGGGGTTCAGCGGAGATAATCTCAACGCTGACCCAGCTGGGACTCGAACCTGGGAACTGCAGACTATGAGCCACTCTTGTCAGTTTAATACTACAGGGCAGACAATAGTTTGAAAGCGCTGATGCAATGCAAATGCTCTAATTACATAAAGAAATTTGAATAAGTTGGTCTAGAAAAGACACACAAAAAATTCGAACTAACGAATGACAATTAAAAAAAAATCAATACAGTTTTATTGAATGCATTCGACTAGACTTATTTTAAAATTATATATATTACAATTTTACTTTTCCTAAAAAAATTAAATAATTTGGGCTCTTTCATTCATTTTTTTTTTTTTGCATTGTCTCTTGACACAAATAAAGGTCTCAGAGCTGGGGCGGGGGTGGTCAGCCGGTAGCGCGCCAGGCTCGTAATCTGCATTTTGTAGGTTCAAGTCCCAATGGGCCAGTATTGAGATTTGTTTCAGGTAAATCCCCACCCTGTACCTCCAAACCTGTTCTCAGTCAACAGGGGACATCGATGGACTTGGAAATGCCGTAGTCCGTCGGATGAGTCGTAAATCCGTGACCCCGTATGCAGGGTTGGGTTGGGTTGTTTTACCTCTGAGCGGCACTATTTTGCACACCATGGGTTAAATGGCCAGGTCACAGGGACCCCGAAGGCTCAGAGAAGGTTGGGGGAGGGGACCCACTGGAACAGCTGTTGGGAGACAGATGGTAGTCTCCCGTCAAGGCCATCCAGCGTATTCTTTAACATGCACAGGGTATGGCTCTCCCACACACGGGGCCACGGCTTAACTTCACATCCGACGGACAGCGGCTTTTCCTAGCCCTTCGGTGTCCCCTGCGGAGATAAATCTCAACGCTGACTCAGCTGGGACTCGAACCTGGGAACTACAGATTACGAGCCTGGCGCGCTACCGACTGAGCCACCCCCGCCCCAAAGAGAGCCATACCTGTGCACGTGAAAGAACATGCTGGATGGTCTTGATGTTAGGTTTCTCTCAACCCTCGGAGTCGTTGTGACCTGGCCATTTAGCCCATCGTGTGCAGAAAAAAAAATACCGCTAAGAGGTAAAACAACCCAACCCCGACCTCTGGTGTAGAGTTACTAACGAGTCGTGAGGGGCATGATGTTGAAATCCATTATATTAAAATCGTCAAAAATCAGTTTCATCACAATCCCTCTACAAGCAATTGCACCAACAGATAGGTTGATGCCCACTACACAAAAATGAGTTGCTGCTCTCTTACCAAATTCTCGAAATCAGAGACTTGCTTAAAATTATTCAAATTAAGCACTATAATCCCGAGAATGCCGGATGTAATTATTTAAATATACCGGCTATTGCACAAGACATTTCGTCACACCTCGTTATTTCCGTCAAACATGGGGCAATTTCATTTTGGTTTTATTTGATAAAAGTGCATTCAGCCGCTCTTTAATTGGTTGTTTCCAACTTACGACATTGCTTTCAATTAGCCTAATGCTTACATTAGGAAATAAACTCTTACAACAGATAGTTTACATAAGCAGGAAATGGCATAAGGCTCAGATTCTTTAATTTTATAATTCAAGGTGTTGCGACAAGAAGAGATGGAAGCAGTCTGCTCGAGGTGAAAATTTTGTTCAATAAAACATGAAACATTTCCATTTCTCGAGAGAGAGAACGAGTAGTTTGGATATGAGGACTGCGGTGTCGAAAGTGTTGTTCCATATTCGTTTCATAGTCTGAGAAACAATTTTGGTGTGAAACATATTATCTAAAGCTTGTTCATTTCGATCGTGTCTGCGAAGAAATTATGTGGTGCAAATTTCGGGAACGAAAACGAGAAAAGAAAGGAACTAAAGAGAAAAGTTCATAATGTGTAATTTGTCAACATTTCCTGAACAAATCACTTCTACTGATTTCATTAGGGCGGGGGGGGGGGGGGGGGCTCAGTCGGTAGCGCGCCAGGCTCGCAATCTGCAGTTCCCAGGTTCGAGTTCCAGCTGGGTCAGCGTTGAGACTTATCTCCGCAAAACTCCCCGCGCTGCCCACGGTCAGTAGGGGACACCGATGGGCTTGGAAAGGTCGCCGTCCGTCGTGTGCGGGACAGCCCCTTGTGCGGGAGCGCCATACCCTGTGCACGTTAAAGAACACCCTGGATGGCCTTGATGGGAGGCTACCATTTGTCTCCCAACAGCTGTTCCAGTGGGTCCCCTCCCCCAATCTTCTCTGAGCCTTCGGGGTCCTTGTGACCTGGCCATTTAGCCCATGGTGTGCAAAAAAGTGCCGCTCAGAGGTAAAAAAACCCAACACAACTGATTTCATTATTGAGAATGAAATTGAAAAGATTTTTAAGCTATCAACAGAAACAAGAGACTGTTGAGAATGAAATGATCCATCTGAATGCTCTGAATAAGAACACAATTTAAACTCTTATTTTCACTTTATAGAACCCCATTTGGGAAACAGTAGTGTAGTGGATGCTATTAACTTACTCATCGAATGCTGTATTTTAATCCTATCGACCAATTACAGCACAGCTTTTGATTTCTGTTTAGTAGTCTTGATGAGTGGAGTCAACAAACTGTTGCACATTAACATAGTGACGTAATGAAAATCGAAATTTGTTGGCAGGCTTTCAGCTTTTCTGAAGTGGCCGCACTGCAGGTAAGCTGAAACTCATGAGAATTCTGAGATTGAACAATTCTTGTCATACTGGAGTCTTCAGTCCAGTGAGTCTGTCCGTAATCTGGTTTGCATTATTAGCAATAATAAAAAAAATTAATAATAATAATAAATTAGTAATCCATAATTGCTAAATAGAAAACATTGCAAGATTACAATTATTAATTGTTGTAGCCGAAGAATATATATATATTGTTTTTAAACACCGGAATATCCCGTCTCGTAGTATCCGTCTCGGAATATCCCGTCTCGAGTAGATAGTGCGTTTGACTACTGGTCAAAGGAACCTGGGTTCGCGCCCCGGGTAAGGCATGGATGTTTGTGTTGTTTTTCTGCTGAATTCTTGCCTTTCTCATATAACTTCTACTATGGCATACAAACTGATAGACTCCTGTCAGATCTCTGTGGCAAGCAGCTGCTTGAGGAGGTAATTACTTTTATTTAAATTTGACTTCAACATTTTTCTTTTGAGAGTACTACCAGTCCTTCTCTGATGCTAGTTGTATGTGAAAATTAAGCATAATACTGAAATATAAGGTTTGAACTGGAGGAGTCTTTCCGAAAAAAATCAAGAGGTTTTGTTTGTGGGAAGTTTTCTTAAAGAAAAGTGGGAGAGTTCCTTTAAAAATATAAGAAAAGTTGAGGAAATATATAAACCGGTTTGACATATTCATATCTTTGTCATCTCAGGGAAAAACATTTTTACTCTTACAAAAAACGGTAGGTGCGTAGGTCAATGAGTAAAATTTGACACGCTAAGATGTAAAACAGAGAGATAATCTCCGATGTATTCCTTCTCTTACAAATTCCCTCGTTGTAAAGACTTCTAAACTGTCTGATAGCGATAACCTGCATTTGCTAGGAGCAGACAAAAGCTCGTGACGGGATCAGCATCGGGTCATCCAGCAACATTGATTAAGAGGGGAGGAACAACAACAATTGGCTACTTGTGGCACCTCGCAGTCTGCTGTAAAAAAGGCTGAACCGCTGGAAGAAAAGCAGAAGAAAGCCTGACCTTAACGACCCCCGAATCTGAGCGTTTTGTGCGCTCTGTAACGACTGCCCTTTTGTTAGCTTGAAAACAAACAGGCTCGTAAACCGATCGACGCTGGCCCGGTCGCTTTCTCCCCGTCATGACATTCCTCCACTAATTAGGTCGCACAGGGACAGTCCTCGCCGTGCTGCCCATATTTCTTATTTTACTGCGGAGAGATGTTATCACGTGCACTGTGTGTGTGTGCTCGGAAACTGAGTCCTGACCGGTGGGTGGAGTATCGCCCTGGCATTGGCATCGACGCTTGTAGGCGAAGGTGGAGAGAGAGGAACAGAAGCCGAAGATAGAAGGAGATAGGAGATGGAGGTGAGCGAAAAAAAGAGAATAGACACTGAAGAAGAGAAGAAATAGAGAGCAGGAACTGAAGGCAAAGAGAAAGACAGAGCTGAAGGTAAAATGAGACAAAATAGGAGCTCAAGGGAAGGAAAAAGAGCTGAAGGTAAGAAAAGATATGATAGGAGCAAAAGATAAAGAGAGACGTAATAGGAAACCGAGAGATGCAATAGGAGCTGAAAGTAAAGAGATACATACAATGGGTACAGGGAGAATACAGAAACCAAAAAGCAGAAATTTCAAGTAAAAATGTTATAGCAGGAGCTATAGGTAAAAACAGAGCAGAAACCGTAGGTAAAGAGAGAGATTAAGTAGGAGTGAAGCTTAAGAATGACGGTGGAAAATGGTCAAGAGAGCAGAAAACTGAAGTTATCGAATGCTGAAGGCTCAGTGATTTTTCTGTGACAGAATTTTACACCTTTACAGTCTTTTGAAGTTGTGTTAACGTTACTGTAGTATATCACATGTTAATTCATTTATTCATGCTTAATTAACATAATTAGACATGAATACTTTTAATATTACTGTAGTGCTTCATGTTACAAGCTTGTTGTTTCGGTTGTTTTACTTCTGAGTGGCACTTTTGGTTGCATACAATGTACTATGCATGACTATGTCACAAAGATCCCATGGACTCAAAGATGGTTGGGATTCAGCTGTTTTACATCTGAGGGACACTTTTCTGCACACAATGAGCTAAATGGATAGGTCACAAAGACCCCAACGGCTCAGAGAAGGTTGTAGGAAGGGGACCCACTGGACAGCTGTTAGAAGACAGATTGAAGCCTCTCGTCAAGGCCATTCAGCGTGTTCTTCAAATTGCACAGCGCCACGGCTTAATGTGGCGTCCATCCTACGGACTTTTCAAGCCCATCTGCGGTCCAATTCCAATTAGCACAGAAATTCTCATCAAAAGCACAGATGGGATTCGAATTTGAGAATTGCAGATTACGAGCCTGGTGCGTTATCTACTGATCGACCCCCATGTTGCACGCAATAATAATTTACAGCTATGAATATGCTTAAATTCATTAAGTGCAAGTAAACTGATTCTTAAGCCCTTGTTTTGGCATTTTAATTCCTGTTTGGTTAGGCTGGCTATTTAAATTACAGTGCTAAAGTAGGGAGGAGTAACAGCAGTTATTTTAAAAGGAAATATTTCCGAATTGTGATTCCGTATTTGTTCACATGATCATAACTGTACTTCAGCGTCCCCTACTTTCCGTTACAAAGGGTTAAGTAATAAAATAAAAACCAGATTCAGTACAAAGTATCTTTATTCAAAAAATTAGTTACGTTACTCAAAAACTTATGAAAAATACATTTACAAACTAAATTGTTAATATAAAGTTTAAAATTTAATATATCAGCCATCGTGAGTTTTAATATTCCTGCAGAAAACTTTTATAGAATCGATAAATATTTTTTTATATTTTCCAGCTTCAATTTTTTTAAAATATTGAAATGTAAAATTTTTAAATATCGAGGTCAAATATAGAAGCTTTTCATGACCTAAACCTTTAAAAACAGTAGCCACAGTTTTCTCGCATGATTGATATGCCAAAAGAACGTTAAAAGCAATTTGAAATTGATCCGAGTTATCCACATTGGGGGCATTGTTAAAACATTTATTTCGATTGTGTTCGCTTTCGCTGAAGCCCTGATCCATCAACCACAGCCAATGAGATTCAAAAGACATAAATTTCAACATTGCGGGTGAAACCTCAAATCCTTCTTCAGACATCCATTTGCCATGGATGTCTGCTCCCCGATCCTTCAGCTTCGACGATTGCAGCTTTTAAAGGAAGGCGAGACCTCAGCAGAAGCCCAACATACACACCTTATACAGAAAACCACACCCAGGTCTTATTCCACTGTAGTTGAATGAGTTTACCACCTTTCTGCTCTATTTTACATCCTCGTATTTGTCTAAAAAAATCCGAAAGAAAAAGTTAGTCTTCAAATGCTTTGAAAGAAAAAGTGATACATCTAAGAGTGATCAAATCTATTGAACTGGCTTGGAGCAACACTTGTCTCCTTTGATTGAATCCGAATCTCGATATCCTAGTCCATAAAAGACAAGTATCTGCTTGTCACAGAGGTCTGACAGGAGCATATCATTAAAATACAAAATAGAGAATGTCTGTGAGGAAGGCGAGACCTCAGCAACACAATAAAGGAAACCTTCATACCATATCCGGGGATCGAACCAGGGTCCCTTTGATCAGTAGCAAAAGAGCGTTAATCACTCACCACCAGGAGTATTCCAACCCACAGATATTATATTTCTATGAGTGACCTTCTAAGTATATAAAGTCTACAAAGTTTTTTTTTTTAATTATAGATTGATGTATTTCAAATTTTAATGAACACGCATATCTGGGAAATGAAAATGTGACTATTTTATTAAATTGCAACTTAAAACTCATAATTAATTACATGATTAGAATGAAAAAAATTAGAAACATCATAGTTATAGATCACTGAATATAAAGTAACAAATGAAATCATACTGAAACGCAAAATAAGAAAACGTGGGTAAGGATCTTTTATATTTACAAGAAGTTCATTTTTTCTTTTATGCGCTGAAGAATCTTCTTTTTTGAAAGAACCAGCAGTAGTCACCCATCATTGCTGGGTCCCACCTGCCTTTGTATCTCTCCTCCGTGGTTCAGATATCTTGGTGAAATCTTTCCCCTTGCTCATCACTGACAGCGCCTAAGTTCTTGGGAAAGAAGTCGAGATGCGAGTGCAAGAAATGGATCTTCAATTCGGCAGCTAAGATTTTCAAAGTTTTTGAGAAGATCTTGAATGAGCTAATTGTAGTTTTCCTCTTTGTGATTCCCCAGAAAACCTTGGACCACAGACATGAAGGATTTCCATGCAGCGCGTCCTTCATATTCAGTTTTTCTTCGAAGACAGGATCATTCAGTAGCTTCCTGATCTGAGAACCACAAAGATGCAAATCATGCAAGTGACTAGTTGGCTCACGCCAAACCATTGGAAATGTAAAGGGCATGAATTTTATCTTACCTTTCAACCATTCACTCAGGCCAACAAAGCACGAAATGCAGCACACATGTTGAGCCCATGTTTTGTCCTGATCTCCAATATGACATCCAAAATACAAGTTATAGGCTTTCTTCACAATCTTTGTCAAAGAACGATCCTGGGATTTTAAAATATAATTTCCACACGTATAACAAAACTTATCTGGCACATTAACACATCCGCGACGCTGCCTTTGTGTCATTTAAACGCCAAAATTCACTCTTCAACCTACAACACGTGTTCCTCCTACAATGAAAACAACAAGAATGGCGGTCTGAAGTTAGGTTACTGTCACATGTTTTCTCCCACTTGGCAATCAGCGTTCCCAGTCCTGGAGGTGTTGTTGTTTTTAATTATATACAAAGAGAGGAGTTGTTGGAGGTGTTGTTGGTATAGGAAGATCTTAATAGGAGTCAAAATGATCAATAACATAAAAACGTGAAGTGCTAGCCATTTTTTAAGACCAGATCTGAAATCAGCACCTGAAAAATAGTTAAAGGCAACTACAATTGTTCATGTTATAAAAACCTTGTAAACCAGTGTTATTAAAAGAATTCTTTGAACAGAGCACCGAGAGATATTTAATGCGTTGGGTTGAGTTGTTTTACCTCTGAGCGGCACTTTTTTGCACACCAGGTCACATGGACCCCGAAGGCTCAGAGAAGGTTGGGGGAGGGGACCCACTGGAACAGCTGTTGGGAGACAGATGGTAGCCTCCCGTCAAGGCCATCCAGCGTGTTCTTTAACGTGCACAGGGTATGGCTCTCCCGCACACGGGGCCACGGCTTAACGTCCCATCCGACGGACGGCGGCCTTTCCAAGGCCATCGGTGTCCCCTACTGACCATGGGCAGGGCGGGGAAGTTTGCGGAGATAAATCTCAACGCTGACCCAGCTGCGACTCGAACCTGGGAACTACAGATTACGAGCCTGGCGCGCTACCGACTGAGCCATCCCCGCCCATATTTAATGCGTTAATAATAGTTTCAGCAGTGTTACAAGTAACACAGAGAGGGTTTTTGAATAAGATATGAAGAAAGAATAATTAATGAACAAGGGGGCTATTGCCATCCCTTCACAGAGAATTTTAAAAACCGGCATAGAGACAGTAATAAAAGAAGATATATACACTGAGTGATCATCAAATTACCACCAACTTTAAAATAAACTTCCTACGGGAAAATATGACTAGAGGAAAATGAAAGATCTCAATCAATTCTATCCAAACTTCGATTTTCAACAATATTCCTTTAGTATTTTTAAAGAGTTATGGAAGTTTGAAAATTTAACAACAACAGTACTCGAGAAAAGATTTTACTTTTGAATTTAATTGCAACTGAAATAAGAAGCATTATTTCAAACATTTCATAAATAACTACAAATTTTAAAGTGTGTGTAAATTCCCTCAATATTTGTTTAATTTTTTTATAAATTTTTTAGAACACTATTAGATTTATTTAATTATTTGTAATACACTAGGCGCGGAGTGGTGTGTTCAAGTTGGAGACGCATTGTGAAAGGACCCTAAGGAACGGCAGAACAGTACGCAGCACAGAGTAAAGTAGGTACAGTCGCTCAAAAAAGTATCCGAACACTACGGTTGATCACAGAATTCAGAAAAAATATCTGGCAACGTTTTTTTTTAGAAATTAGTGATCTGGCAACCTTCGTGTCACGTGATTACAGAATTCAGGAAAAATATCTATAGCGTGTACAGCAACTGTACACGCTCCAGTTACCGTTCACAGCAAACTGGAGCGTATGCAGTTACTGCACACGCTCCAGTTTGCTGTGAACGGTAACTGCACACGCTCAATATTTCCGTGAGTGAGCCCACACGATCTAGTATCAAAATAATATGACTACCTACAGTCGCTCAAAAAAGTATCCGAACACTATGGTTGATCACAGAATTCAGAAAAAATATCTGGCAACGATTTTTTTAGAAATTAGTGATCTGGCAACCTTCGTGTCACGTTGATCAGTCCCAAGTGCGCTAACCATTCGGTCAAGGAGGATTACGTAAGATAAATTAAAGATCTAAACGTAGCTTATTCAAATCTTCAAGTTCAATAAAATATCATTAGTTTACCCTGGTCGAGTGGTTAGCGTGTTGGATACTGACCAAAGGGACCCGGATTCGAGCTTCCAATAAAGTAGCATGGTTCTTTTTCTCTATTAACTTTCTACTAAGGTAGGCCGATCATGGAGTAGTTTATTTAAAGGGTTACGGGGCGACAAACTGAGATGTTTCCTCAAAATGGTCCTCAAAAACAACTGAGATGTTTAACACAATGAGTTGGCAATCATAGGAATTTATCTCAAATACTAATAAAAAGTAATAATTCAGAAAATTCAATGATAATCGCAGGAAAAAATGATAAAACGCATATATTATCGATAAGTGCAACAGAATAATACATATGACAGAAGAAGTGGTTCTGTGATTCCAACAGATCGTTTGTTCTAGAGATTAGTGGCGTTCAAGGAGTGGCTAGTTCCCTTCCCACGAGTCGACATCTCTGGAACGTGCGTGAAGTGTAAAACCATTAAGAGGCAACGGTGCTGGGGGGGGGGGGGGACGGTTACGACTGAAGTAGGGTTGGCAGGTCAAACTTGTTAACCTTAATCGAGTCGCATTAAGAAGTTGATCCTGGTCAATCTGTGCTGAATGCAACTGACATTAAATGACGGACAAGGCGCTTTGTGCTGAAAGTTTTTCTAAGAAGATAAAGTAATAGATGCAGTGAAGCTCTTCTATAAATTTTTCATGCGATCCAAGCTGAGTAATATATTGTGAGTTGTGTTATTTCATGTCTGAGATGTTCTCCCCCTTTTTTGCACACAATGGATTAAATGGTCAAGTCAAAAGGACCCCGAAAGTTCAGAGAAGGTTGGGTTGTTGTTGTTTTTTACCTCTGAGCGGCACTTTTTTGCACACCATGGGCTAAATGGCCAGGTCACATGGACCCCGAAAGCTCAGAGAAGGTTGAGGGAGGGGACCCACTGCAACAGCTGTTGGGAGACAGATGGTAGCCTCCCGTCAAGGCCATCCAGCGTGTTCTTTAACGTGCACAGGGTATGGCTCTCCCGCACACGGGGCCACGGCTTAACGTCCCATCCGACGGACGGCGGCCTTTCCAAGAAGGTTGGGGGAAGGTGGCCAACTAAATAATTGTTAGGTGACATATAGAAGTTTCCTGGTGGCCTTGACGGGCCACCTGTGGCCCATCAAAGCCGTTGACGTGGTTTGATACGCTGGGTGGCCCGTCACCCTTTAAAAATAAAAAGAGTAGGGTTAAACCTAGGTACATCAGGTTACCAGCCTGACACCCTACTTGCTGAGACATCCTCCGCTTTCAGTTATGATCGATTGTGGTCTTAATTAACTCTAGCCAGGTGAAAACATTGGCACATAGTCAGGGCCTTTCGTAGATCAGAAGAGGCTCGGTCATTTTCAAATTTTGAGGCCCTTTGACAAAACAAAAACTGCTATTTGATATACGAAAAGTTTGAATTCAAATTTGACGTAATCTGCGTACAGGATTTACTCCTCAAGTAGCTACTTATCACAGAGGTCCGACAAGGGCATGTCAATATAATATGCCATAAAGAAGATCAATAAGGTAGGATTTCATCAGCAAGAAACACCGGAATAGAAACATCCACGCCTCGTAAGTTAATAATCAAATCTTTAACTAAATCCTACCTTTCATTTCATGTATCTAATATTAAAAAATTAAATAAGTGTCTAAATCTGAGCCCTCTTTGAGCTTAAAATTTAGGTCAAATGGCCTCCCCCCCAACACACACACACACTCTCTGAAAAGTACTACACAGTGTCTTGTAGAACGAATAAAACTCACTCAATCCGATTTATTTGATGTCAGTACCCATTTTTTTTTTGCAATTTTAGCAGTAAGTAAGCATATTGGTCCTCAGAACCATAGCATGGGAGTTGGCTCAGTCGGTAGTTCCGAAGTTCGAGTCCCACAGTGCCCACGTTGAGATTTATATCCGCTGAATCTGCACCCTGACATCAATGAGAAAGGGGACACCGATGGGGTTGGAAAGGCGCCGTCCGTCGGATGGAACGTAAAGTCATGGCTCCGTGTGCTGGAGAGCCATACCCTGTGCACATTAAAAAAGAAGCTGGATGACCTTAACGGGAACTACCGTCTTTCTCTTAACAACTGCCAGTGGGTTCCTTTCCCCAACTATCTCTGAGCCCTCGGGATCTTTATGACCTGTCCATTTATCCCATTGTGTGCAAAAAACTGCCACTACTTAGAACACTAATACCACAAGAAAAAAGTCAGTGGTAGAGGGTTAAACAAATTCACCATACGAGTTGATTTCAAAATTGCATAAATTCAACATTACGATAATTCAGCAACACAAAAGTGGAAAATCAGAAAAAATACCCAAAGCACCCTTTAAAATTATAAATTAACTACACATTTTTATATCTTCATTACTTATATTCGTTATTTATTATTTATCATATATATTTGATAAATGATATATTCATTATTTATTTGGGGCGGGGGTGGCTCAGTCGGTAGCGCGCCAGGCTCATAATCTGCAGTTCCCAGGTTCGAGTCCCAGCTGGGTCAGCGTTGAGACTTATCTCCGCAAAACTCCCCGCCCTGCCGACGGTCAGTAGGGGACACCGATGGGCTTGGTAAAGGCCGCCGTCAGTCGGATGGGACGTTAAGCTTGAGTCCCCGTGTGCGAGAGAGCCATACCCTGTGCACGTTAAAGAACACGCTGGATGGCCTTGACGGGAAGCTACCATTTGTGTCCCAACAGCTGTTCCAGTAGGTCTCCTCCCCCAACCTTCTCTGAGCCTTTGGGGTCGTTGTGACCTGACCATTTAGCCCATGGTGTGCAAAAAAAGTGCCGCTCAGAAGTAAAACAACTCAACCATCCAACGTATATTATTTCTCCTGTCGATTTCTCTCAGGTGGTTGTTATGATCACGTTCCTCATCATTCTCTCGAACATGGTGGAATAAACGATTTGTATTAATCGTCATAATTTCGACAAAAATTTCTTCTTTCGAATCGATATGCATTACCACCATAAGGCTCAGAAAACGCCAACTAATCGTGATTGCAATCGCTTAAGGTAATCTGCTGATGTGACATAAAAATTGGTGTCCGAAATGATGATAAGGAGTGTGAAGTGCATCATTACTTATGAGAGGCTAAATTCACACATCTTTGTCTTGAGATCTTTAATCATTCTAATGGAGAAAAGCATCATTCTTTTATGCCATTTTTACCATTTTATTATTCCCAAAAGGTAAATCTCCAGCTCGTATCTTTCCTCCAGCTATCTTACTGCCAACAAATCCCATTTGTAACAATCCTCCATTCACACGAGTCATTATCGCCAGTAAAATACGACCGCACAGAGGTAAGGTTTCAGGGCATGGCAGGCAGCGATCGTTCCCACAGACCTGCCGCCCCCCTCATTTCAACTGCCGCTCGCCAACCTTAAACGTGGCTTGCTCGTCCCCCTTGACCTGAGGTCAAATCTTCAGTGGGGGGTTGTTCAGACCTGTAATTATACCATTAGAGCCTGTCCCAGACTGTAAAGGGAACAAGTCAACAATTAACAGATTGGTGACCGGTGGTAGGCGTTCCGATTGTTCCTTTTACTGCTTCTGTGGTGGGTGTTACTGTCTCTAAACAGCCACTATTGTAAGCCTCTCCTGCGTTTTGTTGGCTGGCCACCAGCAGCGAAGGAACACACAACCTTTCAGGCAACTTCTTTACTCTGCTATTGAAATCAACAGCTATTTTTTGCAATTGAATATTTTCTGTTCTCGAGGAAAGAAAAAAAAATGCAACTTTAATCTTTGAGTGACCGAAATTAATATTGTACTCTTTTTCTTTTGACCGAAATGGGGTCACATGTAACATTGCGTCAAAGCATCATTGATGTTTCGTAAGAATGCTCTAAACATATTGTTTTTCATTAACTCAAATGTCATAATTTGGGTAGGAAAAGCAACCGAAAAGTTGTATATTAGGATGCAAATTGGGTAATGTAAAAGATTAAATGAAATCACAGAGAATTTTCTGATAGCGCGAATTTTTTAGCACTCGCAGTATGATTTTGCGATCTTCTAAAATATGTAACCTGCTTACATAATTTCTTTCTGGAACAACAAAAATTCATTTATAACTTCCTTTTAAAGAAAACTATCCAGAGGAATTCGTCAGAATAAGTTGGGTTGTTTTACCTCTGAGCGGCACTTTTTTGCACACCATGGGCTAAAATGGCCAGGTCACATGGACCCCGAAGGCTCAGAGAACGTTGGGAGTAGGGGACCCACTAGAATAGCTGTTGGGAGACAGATGGTAGCCTCCCGTCAAGGCCATCCAGCGTGTTCTTTAACGTGCACAGGGTATATGGCTCTCCCACACACGGGACCACGGCTTAACGTCCCATCCGACGGACGGCGACATTTTCAAACCCATCGGTGTCCCTTACTGACCGTGGGCAGCGCGGGGAGTTTTGCGGAGATAAGTCTCAACACTGACCCAGCTGGGACTCAAACCTGGGAACTGCAGATTAGGAGCCTGGCGCGCTACCGACTGAGCCACCACCGCCTCTGTCAGAATAAGTAGGATTCAATTAGTTCAGTTAGCACTCTGTATCAACTGAATCCTGATTCTTTTCCGATATATTGGTTTTCAGTTAGTTTTTAAAACTGAAGATAAAAAGGCCAGCAAAATTTAATAATAAGATTAAAATGCCGTGCAATAAAAGGGAGCCAATAAATAAAAAAATAATCAACCCTCCTCCACGTGGATTCGATTTTACGGGTGAAACGCAAATAATTATTTGCCGAATGACAAAAGTTGAATCACTTGAGCTCTGCCAAACAAGCTACAGTAGCATTTTACACGGGCTATCTACGCTTAATATTTTTCTCGAATATTCTCAAACATCAATGATACCGTAAAACCAAAATCCCCCATTACTACCCTGGGGCTCAGTCGGTAGCGCCACAGGCTCGTAATCTGTAGTTCCCAGGTTCGAGTCCCAGCTGGGTCAGCGTTGAGGTTTATCTCCGCAAAATTCCCCGCCCTGCCCACGGTCAGAAGGGGACACCGATGGGCTTGGAAAGGCCGCCGTCCTTCGGATGGGACGTTAAGCTTGAGTCCCCGTGTGCGGGAGAGCCATACCCTGTGCACATTAAAGAACACGCTGGATGGCCTTGACGGGAAGCTACCATTTGTGTCCCAACAGCTGTTCCAGTGGGTCTCCTCCCCCAACCTTCTCTGAGCCTTTGGGGTCGTTGTGACCTGGCCATTTAGCCCATGGTGTGCAAAAAAGTGTCGCTCAGAGGTAAAACAACCCAACCCCATTACTACTCATTCTGATACCGAAGCATTAAGATGCACCGGACATGATGGCGCTTGATGCCAAGCTTTGTGCTAAATATTATTATGCCTGATATTCCGTTGAAATTTTAAAGTCTGACTTTTCGTTTATGTTTTACTTTAATGTTTAACTTAATTTTATTCTGTGTGCTGTTTTTTCGTAAACAATATCATTACAATATATATTTATGATTTTATTGTTTAATTTCTTTCCATTCGTCCACTGCGGAACGCTCCACTTCCAAAAGGCGTACCACCTGTGTTGGACAAGGATTTTCTGTTTACATAAAATTATTAAGAATTGAACTGTATATGGGAGAATATCGCTATAAAAGTGAACTCTAAAAACTCTAAAAAGGAATGCATATTGCAATGCACACAGGGTCTAAAGGGGTTAAGAAATGCTATGCGTAGGTTAAAGGAACTTCCTCTATCACTAAAGCTGTGAAAAATTCAAAATGTAGCCAAAATTTACCATGATAGATTGCTTAGAGATTATGACAAACACGATCAGCTTACAGCTGAGATTGAGAAACAATGGAACAGTTTTAATAGGTTATAATTTGAACCAGGTACCGTTCAGGATAAGAAAGGAGATAAGACAGATCGTATGAGATCACTCATAAATGCAACTTGTTTTTGACGGAAAAGATTGCAGGGAGCCAAGGATAAGACCAATCAACATAGTACTTGTTTAGGTGTTTACCTAGAGAAATTGCGAAACTGTTGTGAATATATAGCGAAATATTTACACTTTAATATACAGTTAAAAAGTTAATGCTAACTTTGTTACTTCTTACTTAAATTCAGAATGAATATATCTTTATAGCAAACCTTCAAATCTTACATATTATTGATGAATTTTCAAATATTAAGGAAAGCTTTCATTACAGTTTTTTTTACCTAAGTAGGTATAGTTTATTACTACTTTTAGTTGCATATGCTCAATACCTCTCAAATTTTGGAAATGTTGTAAGCTGATTCTCAGTTCTGCTTTTGATGATTTGACCAAAATTTCCCTGCAATATGATCTCGTCATACTGGGTTTGCAGAAGGCCAGATGGACAGATAAATATGAAATAACGAAAACTAACTCAAATTTTTACTTTCAAGCTATAATGATGACTATTGGATTGGACTGTTTTACCTCTGAGCGGCACTTTTTTGCACACCATGGGCTAAATGGCCAGGTCACATGGACCCCGAAGGCTCAGAGAAGGTTGGGGGAGGGACGCACTGGAACAGCTGTTGGGAGACAGATGGTAGCCTCCCGTCGAGACCATCCAGCGTGTTCTTTAACGTGCACAGGGTATGCCTCTCCCGCACACGGGGCCACGGCTTAACGTCCCATCCGACGGACGGCGGCCTTTTCAAGCCCATCGGTGTCCCCTACTGACCGTGGGCAGGGCGGGGAAATTTTGCGTATAAATCTCAACGCTGACCCAGCTGGGACTCGAACTTGGGAACTACAGATTACGAGTCTGGCGCGCTACCGACTGAGCCGCCCCAGGTAAACTTGGTAGTTTGAGAATAACCAACACTCATTAAAGACACAAAGTACATTTACAAATACATATGGTTTTCACCTGATTGGTTAATAAAAAAAAAATAAATAAACACCCCCTCAAGCAGCTGCTTGCCACAGAGGTCTGACAGGAGCCTGTCAGTTTATATGCCATAGTAGAAGGTCTGAGAGGGTGGCAGGACCTCAGCAGAAAAACGACACATACATCCATGCCTTATCCGGGGCTCGAACCCAGGTCCCTTAGATCAGTAGCCAAACGCGCTAACCACTCGGCCATGGGACGGCTTGATTGGTTAATACAGGTATTAATTAAAAGTCAATGAACTAGTTCTGTTTGGAGTGTTTGGTCATATAGGAAAGGAGATTGAGTCTTAATTTTTTTAAAAGTGTTTTTACAGCTAAAGCTTAACCTTTTCAAACCCGAATTTTTCTTTATAGAAGAAAAAATGTTTTTATTTAAATTCGCTTTATTTATACCAAAAGAACAGGGATATACAAAAATTATTTTTTTAACCTAATTTCACTGAAATTCAGCACGTATATTATAATGTCGTCTCAATTGATGGAAATTTTTGAAATCTCTGAAAGCAGTAAAAAAGGAACATAAAAGAATTATAATTTATATGGACGTTGTCATAATAAAACACACCAATTGAATGATACCTGTGAAATGCAGCAAACACTTCGCTAACATTGCAACACCACAGGCGCACCTCTCCCTGTGTTAAAAAAAAAACTCTAAAAAGGAATGCATATTGCAATGCACACAGGGTCTAAGAGGGTTAAGAAATGCTATGCGTAGGTTAAAAGAACTTCCTCTATCACTAAAGCTGCGAAAAATTCAAAATATAGCCAAAATTTACCATGATAGATTGCTTAGCGATTATGACAAACACGATCAGCTTACAGCTGAGATTGAGGAACAATGGAACAGTTTTAATAGGTTATAATTTGAACCAGGTACCGTTCAGGATAAGAAAGGAGATAAGACAGATCGTATGAGATTACTCATAATGCAACTTGTTTTTGACGGAAAAGATTGCAGGGAGCCAAGGATAAGACCAATCAACATGCTACTTGTTTAAACAGAGAACATTAAGGGGAGCTTAATCAAAAAAAGATGTGTGAAGGATCAGTTGGAAGTGTGATGAAAATCTTTGACATGATAGAATGATTGACAAAGAGGAGGAAATGACTAAATAGCCCAACTATAGAAATACCTAAGATAGTAAACATTTTGTGTGTGAAAAAAGCATAACAGTGCACAATAAAAATAAAAAAAAATAATAATAAAATAAATACTAGGCAACAAATTGAAACTTTTTTTTTTATAACATTGGTCAAATAGAATGTTTTTAAATAATTTTGGGAATGCTAAATTCAAATATGTCAGTAAAAAATCTGCAGCATGTACATTTTTTTTTTAATTACCATGAATGAAATTTCCAGAAGTCAATGAATACGCATATCTGGGAAATGAAAATAAATGCTACTATTTTATTAAATTGCAACTTAAAACTCATTAATTAATTGCATGATTACAGTGAAAAAAATGAGAAACATCATAGTTATAGACCACTGAATATAAAGTAACAAATGAAATCATATTGAAACGTAAATTAAGAAAACATGGGTAAGGGTCTTTTATACTTACAAGAAGTTCATTTTTATCTTTTATGCGCTGAGGAATCTTCTTTTTTGAAAGAACCAACAGTAGTAACCCCCCATCATTGCTGGGTCCCACCTGACTTTGTATCTCTCCTCCGTGGTTCGGATATC
This sequence comes from Ryuthela nishihirai, assembly GCA_038380435.1. Taxonomy (NCBI): domain Eukaryota; kingdom Metazoa; phylum Arthropoda; class Arachnida; order Araneae; family Heptathelidae; genus Ryuthela; species Ryuthela nishihirai. The sequence goes on from JAWZYU010000009.1 coordinate 11,117,970, forward strand.
TTAGTGAAATCTTTTCCCTTGCTCATCACTGACAGCGCCTAAGTTCTTGGGAAAGAAGTCGAGATGCGAGTGCAATAAATGGATCTTCAATTCGGCAGCTAAGATTTTCAAAGTTTTTGAGAATCTATGAAAATGACTAGCACGAGAATCATGCTAGTCATTTTTTTAAGGCCAGATATGAAATCAGCACCTGAAAAATGGTTAAAGGCAGCTACAATTGTTCATGTTGTTATAAAAATGTTGTAAACCAGTGTAATTGGAGGATGATAAAGATAGCAAGGTTATTGATGGTGAGGTTTCTGAGGTGGTAAGGTAGTCTAAACATTTCAGAGATGGACTGAATATCGCAATTAGTTTCATTATTTTATCTTTGTAATGAAAATAAATTACTATCAACTTTATATCACAATCTGAAGCATTTTTACGATCTTGAAATTAAAGCTAAAATCAGTAGTGATAAAAGAAATTAAATACGACAGCTGGAAGTGATTCCGTTCTCACATAGTAGTTGATTAAAACATTGGTTCTGTGAAAACAGTGTTGATCTTAAGGGGGGGTATTTTAACTCTATTTTCAAAGGAGGTTATCCCAGTTTTTTGCCATAATTACTGGAGCACCGTTTATTTTCTGTTTGATGTTCTTTTGCATAATTGCGTTGAATACAATTAATCATTTAGCTAAAGTAAATTTTGAGAAGCACTTGTTTCAGAAGTGGTAAAGACTAGATTTAACTTTATTCTTCGTGCAGGAATTTGAGAAATGTACCGAGTTTTTAAAAAAAAAATCTGTAATAAATAGCTTGCAGGCTACACTCTCTTTCATTATGGCGATTTATTGTTACAAAAAAAAAATTTTCCAAGGGTGAGTTTGGGGAATCGAAAAATATTTCATTTAATTGTGATGGTAATTTTGCCTTATTGCCCAATATTCATTAGATGAATTCTTTCATCAGATTGGTCACCATAATGGCTTAGTGATAAACAGGGAGAAAATTAAATAATGAAAACTGAAAAGGTTGTTGATACTTCAGTTCTTTTGAATGGCTATGCTATCGAACACATTTCTTAGTTTAATCTTTTTTAGGTTGTGTCATAGTCACTAAAATTTTGGCACACGAGGAAAACAAGAGAATTTACATTGCTTCTGTAAACTTCAAGGATTTTCCACAAGTGTGGGAAAATGAGTGGGTGCATTCCAGACGAAACTTAGGATTGTTGGGCTGTTTAACATCGAAGCAGTTTTTTTCACACAATGGCCAGATCAGGACTCCAAGAGAAGAAGGGAACCCACAGGCAAGCTGTTAGGAAACAGATGGGAAACTTCTGTGAAGAATATTTTTTCTTTAAAACAGGACTTGATATATGGAATTAAAAAATGTTCTTAACTTACATGACAAAAAAGGCTTTAGTAGATAATTATATTTAGGTTGAAGTTTTTACTTTTTTTTTCATTATGATCGAGTAAAAAAAAAATTCCAGAATGATTGTTGTGAAGTTTTCTTTTTAAACAAAAAAAAAAGATCTTCAGCTGTAGACACAGGTTCGCTTCGAATCTTGATCTTTGGGATTAATGAGCTTCAATTTACAAAAAAAGTAACCCCATATCTGAAGCGTCAAAGCTTTGCAAATTGATACTTGAGTGATTCTATTCCATTTGTAACAAACATTATTAAAGCACTTATAATATGCGAAGAAATTCCAACTTACAGCTGCCTTATCTTCTTATCTTCTAAGTACCTTTAATAAGCTGCATTATCTCAAGCAAAAACTGAAAATCAGCTTTTCCACTGCAGAAAAAAAAAAGCCATTCCTAATTCCAATGAGTGAAATAAAACCATAATGCCATTCCCTAAAATACGTCTAAATTCACTTACACTCTAAGAATTATTTCTAAATTGACTTTAAAACTTTCAACTGAAATTCCTACAATCTATCAATCGAAGCCATTCCCTTTAAGTGTTGAGGTTGAAAGGGAACGTTCTGCCTCCCTCCACTTCACTCTTCTCATTCACCAATGAGAAAATATGGGCAGGGGCTGGATTTGGAGTAAACCGGATTGTTCCTCAAGGGTCATTGGAAAACTACGAAGGTAAACGGATTAGGATTAGAAACCATTATCAGTAATGGTCGGTGTTAAGCAGCTAATGCCAATTTTTGGGAAAGAGAGAAGAAAGTTTCGCCTCAGCTGCGTGGGTGGCATGAAAGGGAACTTGAGGGGTCAGAGCTGAAATGAGTCAGGGAACAATCTCCTGACCGCTTTCTTTTGTTTGTTTACTCGCACAGTTGTATACGGCGAAATGGTTTCCTTCCAGAACTCTTGGTACGCTTAATCTCTTCTTAACCCATTTCGCAGAGTATTGCAGGCGACGGTTCAATTTCCATTTACTTAAATGGAAATCATTCTGAAGTTTAAAAATATGTGGAGCTTTTGGGCGGACCAAATGATATTTGTAGATCACAGAAAAGCACAAGTGAAAGGTAGAAATAGAACAAGTCAATGATGCGAGATGTTCTAACATAGTACAAATATTTGCGAAATGAAACGAAATCGGTTGAAAATGGTATAGAATAAATAAAATTCCTCTTCAAGCAGCTGCTTGCTATAGAGATATGACAAACATCCATGCCTTTACCCAGGCTTGGATATTTACCAGGCATCCATGCCTTACCAGGGCTCGAACTCAGGTCTCTGATCAGTAGCCAAGTGAGTTAACAACTCGTATCTAGTTAAAGTTTCATAGATAATTGTGTTTACTTATCATTACAACTAATCCATCTCTAGGATTTGATTTCAAGCATTTTTACTGTTATGTTTTTTAATATCTTGACTGTTCAACATTTTGGATAAATGAACTTAGAAAACGGGAGTATAAATACTTCATTAATTGTTTTCATCGTAATTTGGTATCTAATCTATTAGCATCAATCTCTTTATTACAGATACTTCTATATATTTGTCCTCAATTTCTTCATTGAAGATACTTCTTTCTATTTGCCCTCAATAACTTAACTTCCGCTTTCCTTTCCATTTTTGCTTTTAAACTTCGGGGAAACAAAAACTTCATATTGGTGAACGAAAAATACTTATTTTTATGGGAATGATATACAGTCCATGCAGGATTACGAAAGAAATCAATATAAATTTCGATACAGATTACGATGACTTGAATTTCATCATGAATGGTCACATATATAATCAGTTATGTGACATGGTCTCTTGGAAACTATGAAGACTATGAAGAGTGTCTGACAGGGAATTGAGAAGCAAAAATTACTCACAGGATTTTGGCTGCAAAGAAGGAAGTTTGAATAGGTTTCATCTTTGAAGGTACTTTTGTACACAGAGTAGGTAAATTGTCAGGTGATAAGAACTAGAAGAGAATGATTTATTTGGCCTTACTAGACTGCAATCTAGACCGTTTGCCATGCATTTCAAGGTCTAGGAGTGCCGAAAATCTTCGTGATTAATGAATTCTAAAATATTAAAGCGCAACAACTTCTTTAAATAAAATTTCATTTTTTATGAGTGGTTTATTACTTTTATTTGCATATACTTATAGAAAATGCCCATTTTATTCTGTTTTAAGTCACTATCGTTATCATTATTAGAAGGTTCCGATTTAGTTTTGAGAGTCCAGATTTATCTCCGATAAACACCGTCGGTAGAAAAGGGACCAATTTATTCAAATTCGGAATGTATTTAGATCATTTGCATCCCGCCAGTCTGCTCCTGTGCTTATAATTGTTAATGCAATTCATTGAAGTAAGAAAATTATTCCCAGTTGAACCAAAACGCTTCAAGAGCAGTGTTTTAAGCGTGTTCGGAGCCACCGATTTCCAAAGCGTGTTCCAGACGTTTTTATTTTGACCAACTTTTTTGAAATTCCTTTAGTTCTAGGTATTTTCTAAAGACAACAAGCAATGAACAAAAAAAGTAAAATGAGGCACGCAGTCGAGTCCAATGAAAAGTTGAAAATTTATCAAAACCTAAAAGAACAGAAAAATTCACTTCCCAACATCGTAACGAAAGATTGCTATCCTCTGTGAGATCCACCCGCAGTTTTCAAAGTCTTACGTTGATGTAGAAAGTGGAAATTTGGGTTGGGTTGTTTTACCTCTGAGCGGCACTTTTTTGCACACCATGGGCTAAATGGCCAGGTCACATGGACCCCGAAAGCTCAGAGAAGGTTGGGGGAGGGGACCCACTGGACAGCTGTGGGGACTGTCTGGAACACTGGACTGTCTGGAACAGCTGTTGGGAGACAGATGGTAGACTCCCGTCAAGGCCATCCAGCGTGTTCTTTAACGTGCACAGGGTATGGCTCTCCCGCACACGGGGCCACGGCTTAACGTCCCATCCGACGGACGGCGGCCTTTCCAAGCCCATCGGTGTCCCCTACTGACCGTGGGTAGGGCGGGGAATTTTGCGGAGGAAAGTGGATATAATATCTTCCTTAAGGTTTAGTCTTCAGTCGATTAGCATTGCTCAGATATCAGGCTGAAGGGACGATAGACCATCATTGGCTTGTTTATCACTGGATGGGACCATCATCGTTGTGATTGATGAAGCTTTTACACCTCTCCAATCGCACACCACTAATCCTCCTTATTTGATTTTCCTCCTTCACTCATCTCTTACTTCCCTGACAAAATAATTGTCTTTAATCGTCTTTGTGTCCTCCACCGAAATTCAAAGACAACTTGTTGCGCTCGCTTCGGCCTGCCTCGGAAGCTGCTTTTTATACAGTGTGGTTCTTTCAGCAAGAAGCGCTGATGCGTGTTACATTTCATTTAATGGGGAGCAGAGGACAGGGCACTCTGCAGTTAGTTACGCCACTCCTCGGTTGCGCTTCTGCACCATCTCGAGAGCCCTTTCTTTCTGCTGCTCACCGTCTCCCAATGAGTGGAGAGGAATTGTTTAGCCAGTGACCCGTGCAACATCCCTTCTATCACCTGGCCCTTGCGCCTTTCATTTCTCGGCGATTTATGAGAGGGCGCAAATGGAGGTGAGGCTCGACACAGACAAGCTTCGATGGCTGGTGGGAAGATAATGGCCCGAAATGGAACGAATTCTCAAATTTAAGACTAATAAAAAGGGCTTTTCACTTTATTGGTGAAAAAAAAATTTTCTGTGATGAAAAGGAGGCCATTTCCAACTGCTGGTCTAATCACTTTTCTTATTTTACGGCATTAGAGGACATCTCAAAATCTCATTTTGGACTTTTACAGCTCTCAAAGGTTTTATCTCTGAGTGACACTTTTATTAACACGATCGGCTAAATGGCCAGGTCACAAGGACCCCAAGGTCTCAGAGAAAGTTGGACAGCTGTTAGGAGACTGATGGAAGGTTCTCGCCAAGACCATCCAGTGTTTCTTTAACGTGCATAGAGGGTATGGCCCTCATGTTCAAGGAGTCGCAGATTTAACGCCTCACATGACAGATGGCGGGCCTTTTCTAACTAAATTAGCCAGAAAAACAACAATGTTTACTTGTAAACGGATTCAAATCCAGGTCTTTTGCTTTGTAATCAAACGTATAAAAGAGTTTATTAATTATTCATTTTATATCTAGAGCCGTCCCGTGGCCGAGTGGTTAGCGCGCTTGGCTGCAAATCTAAGGGACCTGCGTTCGAGCCCCGGGTAAGGCATGGATGTATGTCGTTTTTCTGCTGAGGTCCTGCCATCCTCTCAGATCTCCAACTGTGGCATATAAACTGACAGGGTCCTGTCAGACCTCTGTGGCAAGCAGCTGCTTGAGGGGGTATTTATTATTTTATTATTTATATCTAGAGAAAGTTGGAACATCTTACAGCACCAAGTCCGGATTTAGAAAAACAAAATTTTTTTTGAATGGGCGCAAGTGACTGGATTGAACTGGAACTCCGCCATATCAGTATATAGTTTTTCCCACCGTTTTAGCATCTTTAAAAATATTCTTGCAAAATAATATAAAAATATTCAATAAAATGTAACGTCTGTAATTTATATATATATATAGAATTTTTTACTTATCAGTACTAGCAACCGAAAAACTAGCTTAAAAAACAAGAGTTTCGATTAGAGTGGGTTGGTTTGTTTTACTTCTGAGCGGCACTCTTTTGCACACAATGGGCTACATGGCCAGGTCACAAGGACCCCGAAAGCTCAGAAAAGGTTGGGGGAGGGGACCCACTGGAACAGCTGTTGGGAGACAGATGGTAGCCTCCCGTCAAGGCCATCCAGCGTGTTCTTTAACGTGCACAGGGTATGGCTCTCCCGCACACGGGGCCACGGCTTAACGTTCCATCCGACGGACGGCGGCCTTTCTAAGCCCATCGGTGTCCCCTACTGACCGTGGGCAGGGCGGGGAATTTTTCGGAAATAAATCTCAACACTGATCCAGCTGGAACTCGAACCTGGGAACTACAGATTACGAGCCTGGCGCGCTACCGACTGAGCCACGCCCGCCCCACTGGAGTGGGAGACAACCAGCTGGAAACGTTGAGAATACTAATGCATTAAAATGACATAGTGTGAATGGCAACTGATGAGCTTATGAGACTGTACAGTTGATGCGTCGACAGTTCTGAGACACCATTTGCTGATTGACTGGTCTGTGATTTATAAGAACAGCGGTTGGGTTGTTTTACCTCTGAGCGGCACTTTTTTGCACACCATGGGCTAAATGGCCAGGTCACATGGACCCCGAAGGCTCAGAGAAGGTTGGGGGAGGGGACCCACTGGAACAGCTGTTGGGAGACAGATGGTAGTCTCGCGTCAAGGCCATCCAGCGTGTTCTTTAACGTGCACAGGGTATGGCTCTCCCGCACACGGGGCCACGGGTTAACGACCCATCCGACGGACGGTGGGATTTCCAAGCCCATCGGTGTCTCCTACTGACCGTGGGCAGGGTGGGGAGTTTTGCGGAGATAAATCTCAACCCTGACCCAGCTGGAACTCGAACCTGGGAACTACAGATTACGAGCCTGGCGCGCTACCGACTGAGCCACCCCCCGCCCCTATAAGAACAGCGGAAGAGTGTATTGAGCTTTCTTCTACATCCCCGTAGTTGCTCCTCCCAATCTGCCACTGGTACTTCACCATTTCTTTATTATTCTTCGGTTCGTCTCAAATTCGACATCGGCACTGACAAAATTGGTACATTTGTCATATGAATTATCGTTCTGTTCGTCATATTAACAGATTTGGGAGACTTGAGACATTTCTTTTGTTTAATACAATTGCTGTTAATAGAAATAACGGAAACTTAACTAATCAGTCTAATAAACTTAACAACGAAACATCTAAAGAGGGAATATAACTTTTTCTTCACTTGAAGTCAAATTTTTGTTAATCAGTAGAAAAACTTGTTGGTTTTTTTTCCCTCTGACTGGCACTTTTTTGCACACAATGGGTTAAATGGCCAGGTCACAAGGGCCCAAAGGGGTCAGAGAAGGTTGGGGGAAGGGGACCCACTGGACAGATGTTAGGAGGCAGATGGTAGCCTCCCGCCTAAGTCATCCAGAGTTTCTTTAACGTGTAGAGTGCTCTCTTACGTATGGGATCACAACATAACATCACATCCGACAGACGGCGACCTTAGATATGAGTTCGGAATTGACAGTTGCTAAATATTAAAACTTTCAGAAATTTTTAAATACTGAATGAATATTATTGAAAATCAAGCTTGTTTGAGAACTTTAATTTCTCGGTAATCAGATTTTACCATAAAAAACTTCACCAAAAAGCCATAATTTCGCTGCCCCCCCCCCCCCCAAAAAAAAAAAAAAAAACAAGCAGAGACAAATTGTGCACCACTTTAAACAAAAAACAATTTTTGTAAAATTTTTAGCAAAATTTTATTTTTCGGAAATTTAAAAAAAGGGAGGCTGTGGATAAAATGATTCCCTTGATTAAACAAGATTAAAACAGAGAGAAATGAATAAGAATCCATTCTTCGCAATACTGCGAAGAAATAATGAAAAAGAAAAAAAAAAGTTTTGTTCTTAGCGAAACTTGTTCGTTTATCATTGCGAAAGAATTTTCCATTGTTCAGAGGCTAACATTAACACGGCCTTGATAGATAGGACCCAGAGTTCTTAAAACATTCGAAATATTTACATTTCGAAAAGTATTACAGCGCCAAACTTCGCATTGTGACCCGCATTTCTCATCTTTTTTCCCCCTCAAATGTTTACTTTTATTTCAGCTACCAGCGGAAACTGTCGGCCTCAGTTTTATTAACCATTAATCGAAGCTGTCAGCTTTACGCCTTCGTAAAATAATATTTACACACATTAAAAGGCCAGATGAAAATGGAATAAGGATGCACACTTTTGAAATGCAGCTGCAAAGAAAAAGGAGTCTCGAGGAAGAAAGGTGACAGGAAATGACGTCGGAAGAGGAAGAGACGGGATGCGATGACGTCGTCAAGAAAGGCAGATGGAAAAGATGAAATGAGAATTCCGTCTTCATTTCTCTTTTAATCTTTAAATTAGCGAATACGAGAAAAATCCATGCGTTATTTGGAACTCAAACCTAGGTCCCTTTAGTCAGAAGCCAAGCACGCTAACTACGCGGTCACCGTTATTATTCATCCTACCATAACAAATTTAAATATTGAACAAATGTTGTCGAAAATCGTGATTTATGTGGACTTGAACGAGATCGTTATGTTCGATCACGATTTTGTAGAGGAATTATTTAAAAAGCTTTGAACCCTCTATCGACATTGCATGGAAAGATTTTCCTGTATATATTCCCCCTACAGTGGGATATGCAGGATTTTTTTATGCAAGGGGGATGGAAATTTGTAGAGTATATCACGAATTTAAAAACAATACAATCCGAAAGAAAAAAATATCATGCTGTAAAATTTGTTTCAGTTATCGAAAGCATTTCTATTTTTTTTAATTCATTCTTTATCTTAATAAAAAAAAAATACCCCCTCAAGCAGCTGCTTGCCACAGAGGTCTGACAGGAGCCTGTCAGTTTATATGCCATAGTAGAAGGTCTGAGAGGATGGCAGGACCTCAGCAGAAAAACAACACAAACAGCCATGATACTAAAAATAATATTTTAAGGGGGGGGTACAGACTCCTCACTTATCTTTCCATTCCCCCCCCCTATTCTAAGGGGAGGGAGACACCGCCCTGCATACGCCATTGTCCTTCTAGTAGATACTGTAGATGCCCGTTCATTTTTGGTTCAAGGTACAGTCGCTCAAAAAAGTATCCGAACACTACGGTTGATTACAGAATTCAGAAAAAATATCTGGCAGCGATTTTTTTAGAAATTAGTGACTGGCAACCTTCGTGTCACGTGACACGAAGGTTGCCAGATCACCAATTTCTGAAAAAAACGTTGCCAGATATTTTTTCTGAAATCTGTAATCAACCATAGTGTTCGGATACTTTTTTGAGCGTCTGTACCAGCAAAGGAACATCATTTTCGGAATAACATGAGGAATGTTTGTTTTTTTTTTCAAAGAAAATCCACTTCTCATTCGTTAATTATTGTATCTAATATTTCGAGCCCCGGATAAGGCATGGACGTTAGTGTCATTTTTCTGCTGAGGTCCTGCCATCCTCACAGACCTTCTACTATGGCGTACAAACTGACAGGCTCCTGTCTGACTTCTGTGGCAAGCAGCTGCTTGAGGGGGGGGGGTTATTTATTTTCTTTTTTATTATTAGAGTGTGTTGCCTCATGTAGCTTCAATTTGTATCAGAGATGAGAAATTTATAAATTTATTTGATGGAAAACAATATTTTTGCAGTCTTGATTTTCACAGATATGAGTAAGAGGAAGCACTGTCCTCGAAAGCCTTAGAAGGATTAGGGCGGGGGTGGCTCAGTCGGTAGCGCGCCAGGCTCGTAATCTGTAGTTCCCAGGTTCGAGTCCCAGCTGGGTCAGCGTTGAGATTTATCTCCGCAAAAATCCCCGCCCTGCCCGCGGTCTGTAGGGGACACCGATGGGCTTGGAAAGGCCGCCGTCCGTCGGATGGGACGTTAAGCCGTGGCCCCGTGTGTGGGAGAGCAATACCCTGTGCACGTTAAAGAACACGCTAGATGGCCTTGACGGGAGGCTACCATCTGTCTCCCAACAGCTGTTCCAGTGGGTCCCCTCCCCCAACCTTCTCTGAGCCTACGGGGTCCATGTGACCTGGCCATTTAGCACATGGTGTGCAAAAAAAGTGCCGCTCAGAGGTAAAACAACCCAACCTTAGAAGAATCAAAACTCGCGATATCACCGGTAAATGTGACCATGAATAGAATGGAATACTATCTTGCTAAAACTTTTGCTGCGAATGTATGATACACGATCCTCATAGCAATTTGTTCTGACGTGATTTTTTTAAAATTATTACTATCCAAATCATATAAGCTATGAGACTAATGAAAAAGCGAAAAATTTGAATTTTACCATACCGAGATTCCCGTTACACCTTAATTTCAAACGAATACCTGAGAAGAAAGGAGATTGCACTCGGGGACAATAAATCCTCCAACTCGACCTGTCGAGGATCGTTATATTCATTTTCACGTAGCAAAATAATAATTCGCTAGATTGTAATAGATATATTTTAATAAGAATATCTCTGAATTTGGTATTCGGGTGTATTGAATTACGTCGAAAATGTAATAAATGAAAAATTCGGAAAGGCATGTGAGATTATTTAATCATGAGAGCATTATGTGATGGTTGTTGTTTTACCTCTGAGCGACACTTTTTTGCACACCATGGGCTAAATGGCCAGGTCACATGGACCCCGAAGGCTCAGAGAAGGTTGGGGGAGGGGAACCACTGGAACAGCTGTTGGGAGACAGATGGTAGCCTCACGTCAAGGCCATCCAGCGTGTTCTTTAACGTGCACAGGGTATGGCTCTCCCGCACACGGGGCCACGGGTTAACGTCCCATTCGACGGACGGCGGCCTTTCTAAGCCCATCGATGTCCCCTACTGACCGTGGGGAGAACGAGGAATTTTGCGGAGATAAATTTCAACGTTGACCCAGCTGGGACTCGAACCTGGGAACTACAGATTACGAGCCTGGCGCGCTACCGACTGAGCCACCCCCGTCCCCATTGTGTGATGAAAAATTTGTGAATCGATAAGGGCTCGTGCCATCTAGTTGTTCCCGACTAAGGATCGGGTTGGATTATCTCGCTGAGACACTTTTTTTTTTTACCACAATGGGCTAAAGGTCAGGCCACACGGACCCCGAGGGCTCGGGAGAAGGGGACCCATTGGACAGGTGTAAGGAGACAGTAGCGTCCGGTTAAGGCCATCCAGCATTTTCCTTAACATGCACAGGATATGGCTCTATTCTATAAACGGGATCATGGCTTAATGTACCATCCGACGGACGGCGGTCTTTCCAAGTCAATGGGGTCCCCTATTGACCGAAGACAGGGCGGGGAATTTTGCGGAAATTATCTGAACGCTGGCCCAGGTGGGACTCGAACCTGAGAACTGCAGATTTCGAGCCTGGCGTGCTACCGACTGAGTCCCCCCCCCCCCCCCCGCCCCTCTCCATGGGGCGGAATGAATGGTAGGACAAAAGGGCCTAACAGCCTGAGACTTTAGGTTTGGGGGGGAATGTCCTCCCCAACGAGGACTGAAACTACAATTCCGATTGAAGACGTATCAGAACCAAGTTAGTACACAGTCGTATCAGAATAATATGCTAGGTGGTCATATTATTCACTATGCTAGGTGGTCATATTATTCTGATACTCCTGTGCATATATCAACTTTCTCTTAAGTTTGATCCAGAGGGTTCAGTATGAAACCGCCACTGCCCCTAAACGGAACCGACGATCTATCGCACTCTTTAATTTTTTTATTACCTTTCGGGAGAAATTCTGCAGAGATGGAATTAATCTGTTTTGAGAGAGGTTCAGAAGCAGATCGAGATAAATTACATTCTAATCCTCCGCGTAACACTCTCAAATGGCGAACAATAAATATCTCTTGAATGAGTTTGCTTTTCAGATATAAATCACTTGGAGGCTGTAATCGACGACTTGGACTTCCCTTATAAGGCTCAGCATCCGACTTCCCTTCCCACTCTCGTCTCATCCTGTTCATTCAGTCGCTCTCGGAGTAGCTTTTCTTCCTCCCACTCCATCTCCCGGTGTGGCATCTTCCTCTCTTAAAAAAGGAATTTTCAAAATCAACTTTAAATTGCCATCAGCATCAATGTGCAAGTTCCCCTCTGTTTCGAAACTCTAAGTAAACTCAGCAATACCTACAAATGCAAATTGTATACACTGAAATCAATGGCTTTCTACTTTTTCGCCGCCTCACTTAAATAGAATTTTTTTTTTTGGTTTACACCTCGGTTTTCGTCCTTAAGCATAATTTCTTGGGCGTACAATAGGGTGAATGGCCAGGTCAGAAGAACTCCAAAGCTCAAAAAGGAGATCAACTGGATGCCTCATTGGGGAAAATCAAGGTCATCCAGATTACATTTACGTTCCCAGTTGTCTTCTAACTGAACCATAGTGGCGGGGTGGCTCAGTCGGCAGCCCAGTTGTCAATCTGCAGTTCCCAGGTTCGAGTCCCAGCTGGGTCAGCGTTGAGACTTATCTCCGCAAAACTCCCCGCTCTGCTCACGGTCGGTAGGGGACACCGATGGGCTTGGAAAGGCCGCCGTCCGTCGGATGGGACGTTAAGCTGCGACCCCGTGTACGGGAGAGTCATACCCTGTGCACGTTAAAAAACATGCCGGATGGCCTTGACGGGAGGCTACCATCTGTCTCTCAACAGCTGTTCCAGTGGGTCCCCTTCCCCAACCTTAATTGAGCCTTCGGGGTCCTTGTGACCTGGCCATTTAGCCCATTGTGTGCAAAAAAGTGCCGCTCAGAGGTAAAACAACCCAACTGACACATAATATTATTGTTGCATCATATGGGGGCAGGCTTTTCAAACATATCGGTATCTCCTTCATTGCCATGAGCACAAGCGGAAGAAATAACAACTCTTGCACGGCTGAGACCCGCACTCTGGAGTCTCACTTAGGAGCAAAACCTACTCCCCCCAAAAATGACACTTTTTTCATTTTTAAATTGATGAACTTTTCTTTCTCATTCTCCTGAAACACTGTATTGGTGTAATATGAATCAAATCATACACACTATTACTTTTATTTTAAACTGGAAGAAACGTCTTTTCGGGCGAATTTAATGACTCTTAACAGTCACCCCCCCCCCCCTTTTATTGCATGCCAAAAAGTTAGTGATAGTTTGAAAAGCCAACGTTAATTCATTTGAGCAACCCTTGCTCCATCACCATATTTGGGTTGGGTTGTTTTACCTCTGAGCGGCACTTTTTTGCACACCATGGGCTAAATGGCCAGGTCACATGGACCCCGAAGGCTCAGAGAAGGTTGGGGGAAGGGACCCACTGGAACAGCTGTTGGGAGACAGATAGTAGCCTCCCGTCAAGGCCATCCAGCGTGTTCTTTAACGTGCACAGGGTATGACTCTCCCGCACACGGGGCCACGGCTTAACGTCCCATCCGACGGACGGCGGCCTTTCCAAGCCCATCGGTGTCCCCTACTGACCGCGGGCAGGGCGGGGAATTTTGCGGAGAAAAATCTCAACGCTGACCCAGCTGGGACTCGAACCTGGGAACTACAGATTACGAGCCAGGCGCGCTACCGACTGAGCCACCCCCGCCCCACCATATTTGGTAAATCCATTTTCATTCACCGCGATCTCATGGTTTGCCCAATTACTTATTCATTTTTTTTCAAACGAACTCGCCCCTTTACCACCGTAGCGACATGTTTTTTCTTGCAGCAAACATTCAGATGTATTTGTTTTTCATTTTCCTGAGTAGAAATTACTGTTGACGAAGTTTTGTAATACGAAGAATGGAGTGAGATCGAGAAAATATGTTTTCCTTCCACTAAGCTGTGAAATCAAAAAACGAAACTAACACTAAATGAATAAGTGTTCAAAGGGAATTTTTAATGCAGAGCTCTTTCAATAGAAGTCCCGTTAACCACATCTTCTTCTGAATGTAATCCTATTTGCGTGGGATTAACTTGATCTGAATGTTCCTTATGGTTGCAATTAATGCAGACGAAAAAGGCTGGTGGTTAATGTTAGACATTGTGGAAATTAATTAAAATTTTATTAAAAGTCTTTCCACGTGGAAGTCCTTATTGGAGTTTCAGTCTTTGTAAGATGAATTCTACTCTGTGGGATTTTTAAACAATCTCTCTACGACAAAAAGTCATAATGTTTTCAAGAAAATTTCATGAAAAAACCCCCAAAAATGGGAGACTGATATTGGCTTTCAAAAAACATACTTGATTAACTACTTTATGACACTTAATACTTTCAAAACAGCAACGAGGACTTGGGAAACAAAATACGACAAACTACTTATTAAGACTGAAACTCCAATTCCGATTGAAGACGTATCAGTCGTTAGCTTGCCAGGCCCTTAAATGAAGTTCACAGCTCCGACAATCAAGGTGTGTAAACATAGCATGCTGAAGCGGAGGATTGAAGATGCGCTATTTGCTTTTAGAGAGATGATGATACCAAATTTTTTCAAAGTTTTTATCAAATTACTAAATGAAAACTCTCAACAACAACAACAACAAATCTTTCCTCTTCGCCACTGCCAAAAGTTCATTCGAAACTCGCTTTGCTAAAATTGAGGCATTCGTCTATTTCTCCAAACATTAACCTCAATGGAAAAAAATGATACTGAAGAACTTTGAAAGGCCACCGTCCATCTATTTGGAACTAAGCCGCGATTCTTAGTTTAAGAAAGACCACATACTTTACGCATGTTAGAAAACATGTGGAACGGCCTTGACTATTCTTCCCTCCTAGAGACTCTCTATTCTTTTTATCCCTCCCGTCTACCGAATCATGGGATCCTTGAACTGGTCTCTTTAACCCATTAAACAATGAAACGAGAAGAGGACGGTAGAGTAAGTGAAAGTCAATCAAAACTGAATCAAAAATGAAATCGCTTAGTTGCGATCTTTCGTCCAGCAGTTCAAGGTCAAATATTTGCAGCTACCTGAGTTTTCTTCGCAATAAAAAATAATTATAGTGTGTAATTTTATGTTTTAAAAACGAAACTTTTTTCGAACTATTAACTATTACTTCCATTATTGAGGAAAAATGGAAAAGAGAATTGAATGAAAATGTTAAATATTATTTTATTTGTTATATATATCGTCGTCAGTTCTTGCACAGCTTAACTGCAATCATTCTCTTCCCTGTAAAATCAAAATATCTAGACGCTTCACATAGACAGAACATGAAATGTAGAGTCTAAAAAACAGATTGGGAAATATTACCTCCAGATTTTCACAGAATATGAAATGTTGAATCCATCAACTCTTTCCAGAATTAGAAATGCTGAGCTCAGGTCTACCCAAAAATGAAAAAATATCAATTCTTGTTTTTCAAATAATTTTAAATGTTGAGGCCAGCTTTTCACAAAATTTCTGACACGAACTCCTTCTCTTTACAGCTCTCTACACAAAATATTAAATGCTGAGCCCATCTCTACACAAAATACGGCAGGCTAGCCTATCTCTACATAAAATATAGAATATGGAGTCCATTTCTACGCAAAATATCTCCAACTCATCTCTCCATAAATATGAAATACCGATCTCTGCATTCAAAATATGAAACTCTATAGTAACTTTATCAGATTTGAAATATGGTATGTGGAGCCCATCGTTATGCAGAACATGGAATGCCCAGACTTGTTCTACATCGACAGAACATAAATTATCGATTGCAATTTTTAAATAGATACAAGACGAAATGCCGAGTTCATCTCTGCACAGAATAGAAAATATCGAGTCCATTTCTTCACAGTACAATTCAAAACAGAAGCTCAAACTTTCAGAGTTGGGTTGTTTTATCTCTGAGCGGCACTTTCTTGCACACCATGGCCTAAATGGCCAGGTCATATGGACCCCGAAGGCTCAGAGAAGGTTGGGGGAGGGGACCCACTGGAACAGCTGTTGGGAGACAGATGGTAGCCTCCCGTCAAGGCCATCCAGCGTGTTCTTTAACGTGCACAGCGTATGGCTCTCCCGCACACGGGACCACGGCTTAAAGTTCCATCCGACGGACGGCGGCCTTTCCAAGCCCATCGGTGTCCCCTACTGACCGTGGGCAGGGCGGGGGAATTTTGCGGAGATAAATCTCAACGCTGACTCAAACCTGGGAACTACAGATTATGAGACTGGCGCGCTACCGACTGAGCCACCCTCGCCCCTCAAACTTTCAGATCTCGCTTGATTCCACTCCAAATGAAATTCTTTCCACACAAGAGACTTTCATCTAATTGTTTGCCTTTAATGCCTACTAAAGGTTAGTGGGCTCCAATTCCTCTAAAGAGGATCTCCAATAGCTCCTATAATGCAATTTAAGAACAAGCTGTCGTGGATAATGAGATGGAAATCGAATTTCTCTCCATTTTCGTGTGGTGGTGAGTTGATTTCCGTAAGCTAACAGACTTTACTCTGCTGCGTTATTATAAGAGCAAGTAATATTGCTTCGTTTGATGGCTTCATAAAAATGCGAAAAGGGTGTTTAATAGTTCACGAATATTTATAAACTTATTTCGATATTTTCTGTTAAGAAATCATCGTAGAATTTAAAAACCAGCGTATCAGTCCGATTGATAAAGCAAATGACTTTTCTGCTGTAAAATAATCTGAAGGAAAACAAACTATAAATAAATAAGCATGTAAGAGTAAACCAATTAACTGTTTTTACAAAAAAAAAAAGAAATGCGACTTTTGTTAAAGGTAAAACTTAGGGGTTAATTATAATTTAAAAAAAGTGCCCTCGAAATTAAATCGATAAGTAAAAAAGGTTTTGTTAAAGGTAAAACTAAGGGGTTAATTATAATTTAAAAAAAGTGCCCTCGAAATTAAATCGACTGAAGAAAAAAACTTTTTTTTTTAACATGCACAAATGGTATCAGTTATCCATTTGTTTCGATTGGTACTAATCAAATTCAACTCTGCTTTATGCTGAAAGCTCTTAATATCATTCATCTGAATGAGTTTAGCTGTTTCTACTTCTGATCACAGGGTGTTTTTAGATTGGAGTTTTTCATTCTTG
This sequence comes from Ryuthela nishihirai, assembly GCA_038380435.1. Taxonomy (NCBI): domain Eukaryota; kingdom Metazoa; phylum Arthropoda; class Arachnida; order Araneae; family Heptathelidae; genus Ryuthela; species Ryuthela nishihirai. The sequence goes on from JAWZYU010000009.1 coordinate 11,135,075, forward strand.
ACTTTATGTTCCAGGGATTAATATTAAATTCGAAATTTGATTGGAGGATTAAACAGAACTCTCGGGACAATGAGCAAAACCAGGTTTGATTTTATTTTTCACAACAGATTTTAGCGATTGAAATAAATTTCAATCCAATTTCTTTCACCCGAATATATCCGTTATCCGTTTATTAGAGGTTTACAATCCATACCTATTTTTTTTTAAACTGTAAGTATTGAAAGTATTTAAGTCAATGGTGCTTAGTAAAAAAAAAATTGCGCATTTGAAAGGTTTAATTTAAATACGTTTAGCCATAAATACGTTTTAATTGAGGCACTTAGTAGAAAAATGAATGGGATATGTAATAAATTAAATAAGTACTCGCGGTTTCTGCAGTTTTTAAATCAAAATTTCCACATTCATAATGCACACAGAAATTTATTTTAAACATTTTGTGTTACCTTTAACGTTAGAGATTATTAAAATTCAATCTGGGCAATTTGTTCAAAATGTAATATAAAGTAGCCACTGGGCTAACTTCCTTTGGACAAAGTGACTCTAGTCACTGGACTAACTTCCTTTGGACAAAGCGACTCTAATCACTGGGCTAACTTCCTTTGGACAAATCGACTCTAGTCACTGCACTAACTTCCTTTGGACAAACCGACTCTAGCCACTGGGCTAACTTCCTTTGCACAAAGCGACTCTAGCCACTGGGCTAACTTCCTTTGGACAAAGCGACTCTAGTCACTGCACTAACTTCCTTTGGACAAAGCGACTCTAGCCACTGGGCTAACTTCCTTTGGACAAAGTGACTCTAGTCACTGGACTAACTTCCTTTGGACAAAGCGACTCTAGCCACTGGACTAACTTCCTTTGGACAAAGCGACTCTAGCCACTGGGCTAACTTCCTTTGGACAAAGTGACTCTAGCCACTGGGCTAACTTCCTTTGGACAAAGCGACTCTAGTCACTGCACTAACTTCCTTTGGACAAAGCGACTCTAGCCACTGGGCTAACTTCCTTTGGACAAAGTGACTCTAGTCACTGGACTAACTTCCTTTGGACAAAGCGACTCTAGCCACTGGGCTAACTTCCTTTGGACAAACCGACTCTAGTCACTGCATTAACTTCCTTTGGACAAAGCGACTCTAGCCACTGGGCTAACTTCCTTTGGGCAAACCGACTCTAGTCACTGCACTAACTTCCTTTGGACAAAGCGACTCTAGCCACTGGGCTAACTTCCTTTGGACAAACCGACTCTAGTCACTGCACTAACTTCCTTTGGAAAAAGCAACTCTAGCCACTGGGCTAACTTCCTTTGGACAAAATGAGTCTAGTCACTGGACTAACTTCCTTGGACAAAGCGACTCTAGCCACTGGGCTAACTTCCTTTGGACAAAGTGACTCTAGCCACTGGGCTAACTTCCTTTGGACAAAGTGACTCTAGCCACTGGACTAACTTCCTTTGGACAAAGCGACTCTAGCCACTGGACTAACTTACTTTGGACAAAGCGACTCTAGCCACTGGGCTAACTTCCTTTGGACAAAGTGACTCTAGCCACTGGGCTAACTTCCTTTGGACAAAGTGACTCTAGCCACTGGACTAACTTCCTTTGGACAAAGCGACTCTAGCCACTGGACTAACTTCCTTTGGACAAAGCGACTCTAGCCACTGGACTAACTTCCTTTGGACAAAGCAATAGGATTTCTGATCGCGTTTGGAAACCCACATAACACCCTTGAAAAAGGATAACAACCTCCCCCTACAAACAGGAATGGATCAATCATTCGCAGTGGATTCGTCCCCCAGCCTTCAGGATAATTACATCTTAACTCAAAAGTTAAGCGTCCACAGATGACCAGAAGGAACTCATTGCTAGATACAGTTCTACTTCAATTGAAACAAGATTTGAACAAGATTGTAATATTTACTTTTTTGCAACTGGAATCTCGATTTTGATTAATCTCCTCTCGCTCATTATCTTTCGGGTTGGGCTGCTTTATCTCTGAGCAGCACCTTTTTTTAACACAATAGGCTAAATGGCCAGGTCACAAGGACCCTGAGGGCTCAGAGAAGGTTGGGGAAAGACTGGACAGCTGTTAGAAGACAGGTGGTAGACTTCTGTCAAGAACACAGCTTTACGTTCCATCGGACGGTGCCCTTTCCAAGCCCATCCTAATGACCGAGGGCAGGGATTAGTTAGCGAATAAAAATCTCAAAGCAGAGAGAAGTTGGAATCGAACCTGGGAACTGCAGATTATGAGTTCCTGCACTTCCTGTCATTTGTTGGGAAGCTGCTAATTCTTGAGCTTATTTCATTATAAATAAAATAAAAAATAAATAAATACCCTCTCAAGCAGCTGCTTGCCACAAAGGTCTGACAGGAGCCTATCAGCTTAATACGCCATAGTAATAGGTCTGTGAGGATGGCGGGACCTCAACAGAGAAACGACACAAACACCCATGCCTTATCCGGGGCTCGAACCCAGGTCCCTTAGATTAGTAACCAAGCACGCTAACCACTCGGCACGGATTAAAATTAGATAGAAAATCTCATCAAGGTCATCCAGCGTGTTTTTGGCTCTCTTGAGTACAGTGTTCCACCCTTTTACTTCACGTGGCCATTTAATCTTTTACTTTTTTAATATTATTTCAACTAATATTCAGAGGTATTATAGACAAATCACATTTTTCAGACAGTTTCAAATCAACTGATCATCAAAACATACAACAAACCCGAATCGCTTTTTCTGAAGAAAGATTTAAGAGATTTAATCGATCAATTGTTTCCAATCTTAACACAGATATGAAAACTGGTAAAGACTATGCACTTCTAAAAAAAAAAAATTTTTTAAATATTTGTTTCAATTTAAACTGTTAAATATTTAAAGAATATTAATATCGATTTCATTTTCCCCTTCTATTTCAAAAGCATTTCCATGAAACTTTTCGAAACTTTAAATACGTATAAAGATTCACAAGGGCCATAAACTTTTGATTTTCATTCAAAAATGTTAATCGAAAAATAAAATAATGTGTTCAAAGTTTGACACGTGAAGATTAGTGAAAATTTGGACTCAACGGAATAATTTTTCTCACAAAATGGGTTAAACGACGAGGTCACAAAGACCCCCATAGAATGTTGCCCACTTTGAAAGATTCACAGGAAACAAAAAATTAAATAATCGGGAGTACTAATTCCATTGTATTGTGGTAAGACAAAAAAACAGTAAGAATTTTCGACACTATGGTCCTTTTGATGCAGAGTAGTTTTTCTAACAAATATTATTCATTTGCTACCTCACTGCTGTAGAGGCTATTTCATAATAAATTAAAACAAAGATTTAAAAACGAAATGGTTCACTAAAAGAAATTAATTTAACTTCAGCCTCATGAGATTTTTAAAACCGTTCACATATGAGCAATGCTTATTTACTACAAATAGAATTCAGTATCAAAATGTCTTTATCGTTGTCACTAAACTGAAGAGAATTTCGAATTGCTCTACTGATAACTTAACTATGCTAATAATTTTTCAGTTCTTGACAGCAGCTAATAAATTTGTGACTTATTCAAGATGTGTTTCCTAGTTTAGGATTTCCAGCAACTTCCTTAGCAAATTAATTTCTAATGAAAACCTCCTTCTGGAATCCTTTTTCGCATCAAAGTTTATTACTCTTTTGCATGCTACACTATTCGGATGTTAATCTCCATATTAACACAAAATTTCTTGTCCGATATGCGAAAACGTGACTTGTTAATTAAAGTGAAGCTGAAAACGCGTGTAGAATCCACGTGTTGTTATAGAGCAAACAATTCATTTGCAGTCTTATTACAAATAAAAATAAAGACATAATAAATTATCCCTCAAGCAGCTGTTTGCCACAGAGGTCTGACAGAAGTCTCTAAAAGAAAAGTAAATAATTCTTAAAATGTGATATTAATATACCCATAAACTTTTATTTCCACGAAACATTAAGATTTCTACGTTTTATCTTATGCAAGATTTTTTCGAAAACAGTCTAATTAATCTTCCAGAAGAGTTAAATAAAAATGACTGGCAGATATTCATTCTTGAAACGTTGAGTCGTGATATTATAATTTTCTAGCAATCCAAATGAAATATATTTCTCGTATTCGGGAACTATTTTTGAGCGTTATATTTTTCTGGGAGTAAATCTGAATTATTGAATTCCTAAATATGCTTCACTTGGCGGAATGCATGGCATTATGACAAGTAAACGTATAGATTGAACTGCGATAACTGTTGAGCAGCGTTTAAGTGAAATTCATTTCACAAAATTAAGTTTTAAACTTTTTAATTTCCGAAGCCTCAGTATTATACAAGACGCGCAAATAAATCTTTAACACAACTTTGCACTATATAAGCATATCCCAAATCTATTTGTCACAGTTCGTCAGTAGTTATTTATAATGAACAGATCTATGTAACTATTAGGATTCCACAGAGACAAAAATTCAGAACAGAGTAATTAATGTTTCTCAATATATTCCGCATTTCAACTCAATCTTAGCTGGCTGATGACTTACCCACGAAATCGTTTCAAATGTGGAGGAAATTCTAAGGTATAAAGCAATTTCAAAATTCTAAGGTATGAAGCAATTGCTCAGATCGTGACATGCAAAATATTGATTTTGAAATTAGTGCCAATTCCTCTCAGACCTTTTACTATGGCATATAAACTGATGGGATCAAATTTAATAATTTCTCCCCCAAACATTAAAAATAGTTGCTCATTGTCGAGCTAGAAAGAACTAATTTTCACTCCTTGAAAGAAAGAACTAACGATATTTCACTCTTTACATACGTTATCAGAAATGTGTTTACATTTAAACCAAAATATAATATTTTGTGGCTATTATTTCAAGGATTAAGCTGAAACTATTTGGAACGCTACTCCTATAAAGAAACTGTAAACAAATTCGCGATTCTCATTGAAATATCTTAAAAATAATCAGTTATCTGCATACGATAAATTTTAAAAAATTTAGAGTGAATAAAAGATTCAAATCTATTTTACACTTAAACTTTGATTCTATGTAAGTCGACAGGCTTAAAAGCAAATCTCCCTTGTAATTTGAAAATGCGCATGTGTGTAAAAATGAATATTGAAACAAGTAAGGGCTGTACGCAAAAAAAAAGCACATGAAAGTTGGGTTGGGTTGTTTTACCTCTGAGCGGCACTTTTTTGCACACCATGGGCTAAATGGCCAGGTCGCATGGACCCCGAAGGCTCAGAGAAGGTTGGGGGAAGGGAGCCACTGGAACAGCTGTTGGGAGACAGATAGTAACCTCCCGTCAAGGCCATCCAGCGTGTTCTTTAACGTGCACAGGGTATGACTCTCCAGCACACGGGGCCACGGCTTAACGTCCCATCCGACGGACGGCGGCCTTTCCAAGCCCATCGGTGTCCCCTACTGACCGTGGGCAGGGCGGGGAATTTTGCGGAGATAAATCTCAACGCTGACGCAGCTGGGACTTGAACCTGGGAACTACAGATTACTAGCCTGGCGCGCTACCGACTGAGCCACCCCCGCCCCACCACATGAAAGTGATAATCATTATGGAAACACTGTACCTATAACAAATGATACCATCCCGGTGGTGGAGTGGTTAGAGCGTTTGGTTACTTGTCAGAAGGAGGACCCGGGTTCTAGCTCCGCGTTAAGATAGGGATGCTTCTCATCATGTTGTCTTTCTGTTGAGGCCTTACCTTCCTAACGAATCATTTCTATCGCTTATTATGCTGGCAGGCTAATGTCAGACCTCTGTAGCAAGCATCTGCTTGAAGGGGAATTTATTCCTTTTTTTTAATAATAAATGATTTTTTTTTTCTTCGAAATAGAATTTTAATGTTGCATGGTAATAATTTTGCCAGCAGCAGACATTTAAACTCAACCTTATTAAATTATGGCTTCGTGTAAGAATACCGATAGTTCTGTTAGAATTACTGTCGCTTAAAATCGCTTTATTGTCAATATTTACTTATATTAAAAGAGAGCTTAAATCTCTTCTAATACCCAAAGAGATTGTACCATAGTGATTGTGGGTTACTTTACACCGGTAAAATAAGACTTTTAAGTGCATCGGTTCCCAAAGAGACGTTTTTCTATGGAAATTGATTAAACAGAATATGAATACTTAACATAGTTAAGCCTGTTTAATTTCGATACAAAGCTTTTCAAATTCGTGGATCAAATTACTCGTAATATGTTTTCAACTAGTTTTTTAATGGTAAATATTATTTGATTACCATGAGGTAAGAATTAGAAAAATAATACGGACGAAATAGTTTAGGAATTGCTGATTTAAGGTAGGCAAAATATTAAGCTTAACTATTACATGATTCATAATCATTTGAACAACTTTCTCCTACAAAATTGTGCCTCATCGCAGATGATGTTGAGAGTTAGTGACTTATTTTATAAAGTGTTATAAAAGATGAAAAAAAACAAACTCGGGTAATCTCTGTAGTAAAACCGGAAAACTAGAGGGCTTAAATAAATAACAATAGGTTTTCCGAAATTTCTACAGCTGAAGCAAATGGCATCATAAAGCAAGAGCTACGAATCAATTGACTGGACACTCTAAGGCCTTAGAAGAAATCACAAATCGATGTACAGTAGCTCAAAAAAATAGAAATCAGTGATCTGGCAACCTTCGTGTCACGTGACACGAAGGTTGCCAGATCACTAATTTCTAAAAAAATCGTTTCGAGATATTTTTTCTGAATTCTGTAATCAATCATAGCGTTCGGATACTTTTTTGAGCGACTGTACACCTGTTCCTTGTTTTACACGAATTCGTACAATTATACAGTCAGTGTTACATGGTACGGATAGAATATTTTTTTATATATATGTAGATATAATTCATATTATGAATTAATAGTGATATAGCGCCAAGGGAGATTATTAGATTGTTATCCCAAAGCTAAAATCAACTAAATGTTTCAATTGATATATTTATTTTTAAGAATAAATAATAAATAAATAATAGTAAATTCCTATATTAATAAAATTGTCATCTGTAACAATTAATATTTTTATTCTTCCGCTAAAACTATATTCTTTCCATTATAATGCAATCTGTCTCGCGACATCTTAGTGAAATGAAATCAGCTTTGAATCGGCAGCGAGATCTGACTTTTCTAAACTCATTTTTTCAGACTGGTAAAAATACTGCTTTATCTCATTTTTAGCAACAAGTTTAACTTTGTAGACTATTATACAGGCTAAATACAGCTGAGAGTACACTGTCTCATAAAATATCATATAAATATTAATTTCACAAAAAAGCATTAATTTCTAATTTATATCCAGTTAATTAAATATCCTTTTTCAGATTTCATCTTCAAATTCATTAGTGTACGTCTACATTAACGATGAGTATTTTTGGTAACCAAAAAGTAAAACAAATTTATCTAAACATATCTGAATTACTGCAAATAAAATACAAAATAATGTTACATTAATGTTTATTATTTGCTGAACTGAAATTTCAGATACATATGTATAAATGAAACTTTCAATGTTAGTTTTATTCATAAAAAGAATGCTTTTGGAACCTATCCCCTCCCTTTTCCCCCATTCGCTGTTGGTTTTGATTTACACGATATTTTCCGTGTAAATCGAGGGATGGGTGTATTATTATGAACCAATCTTCCTTATGTGACAAATAAAATAAATACCCCTCAACCAGCTGCTTGCCACAGAGGTCTGACAAGAGCCTGTCAGTTTATATGACATAGTTCTGTGAAGATGACGGTACCTAAGCAGAAAAATGACACATACATCCATGCCTTACCCGGGGATCGAACCCAGGTCCCTTAGATCAATAGCCAAGCGCGCTAACCACTCGGCCATGGGACGGATCTAGTTTCAATTTTTTTGGAGGCAAATATTTTGTGGGGAGACAATGTCAAACAGAACATTGTTAGAATTGGTGTGTAGTGGCCAGATGCAACAGATATACTTGGAGAACTGAATTTGTGCAGTCTGGTTGAGAATGCTGTAGCCCAGGGGTGCTTGAGGATGATGATATTTTGCCTTGTATGAACACTTTTTATTCTATCTTGTAGGTAAAAGGCTAATTCAATAAATACTTTCAGATGCTTTTTACAAGAATTTATAAATATGAATCAGATAATTAGCGAGTGTCTTTAAATTAAAAAGTGATAATTAAATTAGCGCAACTAATTCTTTCAATAAGCAAACAAGATACAAAAGATAGACCAATAACATATCTGATATTGCGGTCCAATATTGTCAAGAAATAAATTCACAGCCGATATTTGAAAAGAAATCAACCAAACACAGTGAAACTGGTGTTCCGCAGAAAATGATTAGCAAAAATTAAATCAACTATATATATCCATGATTTTTTTTTCAGATTTATAATCTTATTTTAATATGATACTCATATTTCTAATCATATTTTTCATTTCATATCTAGAAGATTGAAATTTATGGATCAAAATGCTCATAATTTTTTTTCAATGAGTTTTGTACAATAAATATTTGATTTCCGTGAGGTAGGAATTGCTTTAGCCCTGTGGGCTTAAATAGCGTTAAAGTTTAAAAGCGAAAATTGAGAAATAAATTTAATATTTTTCACTCGCTAAACTTTTTAAAATTTGTATTATCATATGCATATAACAGATTATTCCTTAATATATATTAATAAAACAAAAATCTGTTAATTCGAAAGCCTTGAAAAGCATCTGCTGACAGTGTTAAAAGTTTGTTTTAAAATTGTATGAAGCGTTTTTTGACTTTGAACTTGAATTCTTATTGTCTTAAACAAGCCTAGATCTAGAATACAATCGAGCTGGCAAAATGTGGTGGTGGTGGTGGTGTCAAGAGACTGGATTTCCAGTGCAGTATAACATTCCTCTCCCCCCCCCCCCTCCTTTTACTGGTCTTTAAAAAATTTCTTAAAAATGCATGGAAAATTAATGCGTTTAATAATTTTTTGCCTCTGTTACCCTTACTAGCATTTTCTCCCCCTCCCCCCCCAGATCCGACCCTGGTATTAAGAATAATCGCGTATGGAATGTACAAGATAGGAAGATACAGGTTGCTTTTTACAAATGGTCTACCAATGACCACATTAAGGAAAAGTACAGTATCCTATAGATGACAATATAGCGAAAGTACGATGCACTTTCCCTATATGCGCAATTTTTCTCTTTTTACACTAATTTTCAGTGCATATTTCTCGATATATGAAAAAGCTCTAGAACAACAATTTCTGCTGCTCTAGAACTCTTAAAAACAATATCATTGATAGCTCATTAAAAGTCTCTCGAAGTATAAAAAAGTCTCTCACTCATGTGTAAATAATGACTGGTGGTAAAATCATTCTTCCGTGGTTGAATTTGTGGCTCAAATTATAATTTAAATGTATGCAGATTAAATTTTATTCTGGTATAAAGGCATAACTCGAGCGGAGGGGGGAAGTTTTGTAGTCATATCTCCTTTGAAATCTTAACATATTTTTAAAGCACTCCCAGAAAATTACTCAAACAAGTCAACTCTTATCCCCCATTAGTGGGTCACTGTATTCCTTCCTCGATTTAGTGCCTTTTTCAGAGTGAATCGTTTAAGTAATATCTGCTGCAAATATAAATACTTTTACACTGCACAGTGGTTAGCACGCTTGGCTACTGATCTAAGGGACCTGGGTTCGAGCCCCAAGTAAGGTTGATATGTGTTGTTTTTCTGTTGAGGTCCTACCATCCTCACAGATGGCATATAAACTGACAGGCTCCTGTCAGACCTCTGTGCAAGCAGCTGCTTGAGGGGGTATTTATTTTATTTATATAGAAATATGCAAAACACTTTTGCGGATTCTACACACCGTGCTGTCATAGCATCAGAGAATTCTTAAACTATAAGATAAATTTAAAATAATTATTCGTAAATAACTTCACGAATGCTTTCAGGAATACGTAACTAGTGATTAAAGTTCAAAGTGAACTGGGCAGGCAAAGAAATGCCTGCACTAATCGCATTTATCATAACACTGCTAGATGGCACAAAGCTTACATAGAAAAATGCGACTCACCTGTATGTGTCCTTTTGTGGATTTTGAGGTTCTCACTACGTGCAAATACCTTTCCACAGCCGGGAAAGGGGCAAGGGAACGGCTTTTCCCCCGTATGTACCCGGATGTGATTTACCAGCTTGTACTTCGCCTTGAAAGGCCTGGCATTCCTGGGGCAGTCTTGCCAGAAACAAGCATGGTTCGTGCATTCAGGTCCACCAACATGCTCAACTGTTATGTGAGACACAATTTCGTGCATCGAGGTGAATGTTTTGTTGCAAGTCTTCCTGGGGGGTGCCTGCTCCTGGTCCACCCACTGGCATGTCATCTCTTGTTTGATGGGTTGCCGCATATACCTGAAAAAGGCTCCAGACGGGTGGGCCCCCATGTGGCCCATGTGCCCGTAGGTACTCGCAAGAGGATCTGCTCTGGCTCCCATCTGGTTAAAGGTATCCGGTCTGCCGTACATATCTGTCCCTGGAAGCGACAGTCGCATCTGGCCGTGGCTTGCATGGTGGGTGTGGGGTTCCAGCCCAGGAAATAACACGTGCGTCGTCGTGGAGGGGTCTGCCGTGTGGTGTCCGTGCAGAGCGGCGGAAGACGACACAAACATCCCATGATGGGCCTGAGAGTTACCTGTTAGAGCGTCGTGGGTTGCCAAGCTGCTGGCCAGCGACGGCATGTGATCTCGCCGCAGCAGGAAGTCGCGGGCTGCATAGCCCCCCACGTGGTGATGATGATGAGAGTGAGGCACGGCGTATCCGTTCGCTTGGCCGCCAAACTGATGGTTCGGCTGCGAGTGGGCAACATCGCCTGGCATGCCATGCTGGGGACTCAGCTTGATGCTGGCCATGTGAGCTGCCGAGTCCATGAAAGGGTTCAACATGTCAGCTGCCGCCTGCTCCTGACCGCTGCGATGGTGCACAGCCATCGCTTGCGAGAACGGGAACCCCGCCGGCACTCCGTTGAGTCCCGCGTGCACATGAGCATGTCCCACATCCACCAGCCGCAAGTTCCGTTTAGTTAAGCCGTGCTCCATCATGGCGCTTACACGGCTTCTGCTGCTGCACCCGAGCCGGATCCTAGCATCGTTGCAGCTTTCCGATCTCACGCAGACTAAAAGTTCCCATTGCAAAGCTCGCTTCTAGTGGCGCGCTGGAGAGAGAGCGCTATCCCTCCCCGGGCACTTTCCCTCCCCGCAGTGCCGCGTGCGGACACGTGCTGTTCGGCGCTTCAATCTGATTGATCCGTCGATTTGCAAGGGAGGAGCTTCGCCGTAATCGACCAATGAGAAGAGAGGGTGCAGCCTGTATTCGAGCGTCCCGCTGGGCGGAGCTACACCTATCTCGCTGCCATTCAACGAGGTAACCAGCGGGGACTGATCCGAAATACCGAACCGTGAGTTCTTGGATTCAAGGCCTTATCTCGGTAGGAAGGTAACAAATTCACTTCCGTAGCCTAACGAACACGCACTCAGTGTGAGATTTTTCGATAACTTACTGACTTAATGAACTGGAACGCGTACACGGAGTCTAGGAGGTGAGACTCCTTTGGGAGGTTTGGACTCTGAAAAGTTACAAAAGTCAGAACGATTTCCAGAAGTTATCTTTTTCACAAAATGACACTCTATAATTGTTTCTTTTTTTTTTTCGAAAAATAACCACAGATATTGAGAATTTTATTGTACCGAGGAATTTAAATCGATTCATTTTGTTCTCTTCTCTTTCGATGATCATAAGCATAAAATGTTAGAAAACAAAAAACCTTTTCAAGTGTAAAACAATTAAAAAAAAAATTGCATTATAATCGGCATTTAGTTCACTAATATGCCGCTTCTCAGTAGGGGGCGGGGGGTGCTCAGTCGCTAGCGCTTCAAAAGCGTAATTTGCAGCAGCCTGCAGCAGTCTGGGGCAGATTCAATGAGATGCCCTCCTCCCAATGGAAAAAATTGATCAAAAAATGAAATTGTGATAAATAACCACTTCGTGATCGATTACTATTATCTTGGGAGCATAAAAATTATTATTTAGTATTAAAGTGACAGGCCAGACCTTTCTGGCAAGCAGCTGCTTGAAGTGGTATTTATTTTTATAAATATAAATACAGTTGTACGAAAAAAAATGTGCTTTTTTTGTTTAATGAAATGAATATTAATTTTTTAATGTTTTGTTTTCAGAAGTATATGATAATTTTTATTTATTAATATGACCTCTCAAATCTCCTACTGTGGTATATAAACTGACAGGCTCCTGTCAGACCTCTGTGGCAAGCAGCTGCTTGGGGGGTATTTATTTTTTTAATTTGAAAAAAAACTTTTTACGTGTATTTCCAATAATATGTTCCCATTTTATCGTTGCGTTTTCCTGGCATCCTTAACTGCATTATGATTTGATGGGTGCATCATATTTCGAATTCTGCTCATTAATTAACCTCTCAATCTCAATATTTCTATCTTGAAATATTCATTTGTTTTTGTTCTGTTTTTCTTTTCCACTCGGTGAAAAAATTCACGCCAACTCCTTGGAAGGCAGGAATAGACATTTATTAAGTTTTGTGATTCTCTAGACTGAGGCTCTTCAGCAGTATCCAGGGAACAATGGAGAGTATGGGTTGGGTTGTTTTACCTCTGGGCGGCACTCTTTTGCACACCATGGGCTAAATGGCCAGGTCACACGGACCCCGAAGGCTCAGAGAAGGTTGGGGGAGGGGGCCCACTGCAACAGCTGTTGGGAGACAGATGATAGCCTCCCGTCAAGGCCATCCAGCGTGTTCTTTAACGTGCACAGGGTATGGCTCTCCCGCACACGGGGCCACGGGTTAACGACCCATCCGACGGACGGTGGGATTTCCAAGCCCATCGGTGTCTCCTACTGACCGTGGGCAGGGTGGGGGAGTTTTGCGGAGATAAATCTCAACCCTGACCCAGCTGGAACTCGAACCTGGGAACTACAGATTACGAGCCTGGCGCGCTACCGACTGAGCCACCCCGCCCCTGGAGAGTAGGGGAGGCTGCAATGCCACAGGTAAGAGGAACATTTTTGAAGAAGTCTGGAAAGAGCTAAAAAAGATTTTCGAGATTAAAATACATAGAATATAGAAATGAGATATATTTGATATATAATTTGCTTGCGATCGTTACTATGGTCTAACCCTTACCATGATCATTCAGTTTCATTTGTCTTTCCAATGCGAAACATGGAGTGGGAATTGACTCAGTCCATAGTAAGCCAAGCTCGTAATCTGTTCCTCTCAGGTCCGAGACCCACTTTCGCGAGCCTTGAGATTTATCTCCGCAAAACCGGGTTTTGCGGAGATAAATCTCAAAAACCCTGCATTCGTTCAGAAAGGGGACTCTGATGAGTTTTGAAAGGACGCCGTCCGTCGGATGGTACGTTAAGTCGTGGCGCCGTTCATGAGAGTCCCCTTTCTGATTTATTATTTATTCTGAATTATATTCTATTAACATCTCCCCAGTGGGTCCCCTACCCCTAACCTTCCTTGTGCCTGGCCATTTTGCCTATTGCGTACAGAAAAGTGTTACTTAGAGGTAAAGAAACCCACCTACCAATGCAAAATACTAATGATGAAAGTGAAGGTGCTCAAATCGGAACAAACTAGTTTTTCCTGTAACTCGTTTTATCCAAATGAAAGCAGTTGAAATTCTAAAAGATTCGATTATTCGAAGGTAAAAACTTTCAAAATAAATTAACTCTTTTTGAACATGCAAAATTTCCAATAAACTTAATTATTCTGTATCCGTGGAAATTTCGTGTGCATAATTATCATGCATTTTTTTAAAAAGAAATAATTGGTGATATATTCGAGTAAAACCGTATTTAATCCTGTTTCATGAATCGTTTGGCGGATATTGCGAATATTACAGCAGCTATACAGGAATTTTTTCGAGAAAATTTTTTTGCCAGATGTTCCTCGAAAAGCTATTGATATTTTTAATATTCCAGCAAGAAAAGTAATACCTTTAATTATTCTTCCGCTGAACGTTGAAAAACACTACTTGTTTTATGGGGAGAAGACCTGCCTGGTTTTGACCTTGGAAGTCCCCAAGGTCACGCGTTATGACCACGCCCATCTCCGGTCACGTGCCCTATGACGTCATTCCCGGTTACGGAAAGTCCTTTGATTTTGGAGTCCGTCCGCCATCTTGAATTATGACGTCATGAACACAAAGTCCACCGATTTTCCCGTTCGTCCGCCATTTTGAATTCTGACGTCATCCCCCTAAAGACACCCTGGTTGACCCATCCAAAGGCCCCAAATAATTCTAAGTCCAAGTATTTTGAATCACGGCGTCGTCACTCATCGTGAAGTAAAACTCCCAAATAATTCTAAATCCCAGTCCGCCATTTTGGATTCTGACGTCATCACCCAAGTAAAACCTCGAAATTACTCTAAGCCCCCCCCCCCCCCTCGAAATTACTCTATTGTCCACTTTGGAGTCTGATGACATCAGCCTCGGAAACAATCCTCGTAAAATTCTCACGATTGCATCATCGACAACTAATTTTGAAATTTACAAAGTTCAACTAAACTTTCACTGGCAATATTCAGGGCATCGCCTCTCAGACCTGCTGCACAAATCCATAAAGGGGTGACGTCATAGACAATGATGCAATCACTTTGTCCAGACCTGTCCACCTCTTTTCACAAAGTACTGCAGTGCAGTTTACTCTTTTAAGGAAGAAAAAATAATCTTCCATATCTGGGCTCGTTACCGAGATCTCATCGATTATCAACGCTCTTACCAACTACACAACTGGTACTACATGGTTGTAGTGCTGAAAGATAAATGATCTCTTTGAAATTAACGAATTTTTTTTTTTATTCCTTGTAATTCACATTTAACTAGGGAATATATTATTTTTATTCCTTGTAAATCGCATTTAAAAAATAAATTTATAACCTCTTCACACATTCTCAGCCTTCAGATTTTTTGAATGGCATCGCAAAACATTTTGAAACATCACACAGGGAACTATTTCTGTCTCGGACAAAGGTTAATTTTTTTTCCTGGAAAATTCACTTAGGAAAAAATTATTTTAATGAATTCTTAAATAAAATTTTAAATAGACTCCTTAAAAATATGTTTCTGAAAAAAAAAATTTAGAGGATAAAAAAAAAGTCATGTGTCCTGTACTATTTCGTTGACCGTTTAACAAAGACCACTCCCAATAGGTAATAAAGAAACGCTTTGAAAACAGAAAAAGTGTCGAGTACTGGACGTGGTTCAAGCTGAACTATTGAAATCACGGTAGCTACGTCATTGCGTAAACTTACACTAACCTCATTTAACAATTGGAACTGTGCAGGGTTGGGTTGTTTTACCTCTGAGCGGCACTTTTTTGCACACTATGGGCTAAATGGCCAGGTCACATGGACCCCGAAGGCTCAGAGAAGGTTGGGGGACCAACTGGAACAACTATTGGGAGACAGATGGTAGCCTCCCGTCAAGGCCATCCAGCGTGTTCTTTAATGGGCACAGGGTATGGCTCTCCCGCACACGGGGCCACGGCTTAACGTCCCATCCGACGGACGGCGGCCTTTCCAAGCCTATCGGTGTCCCCTACTGACCGTGGGCAGGGCGGGGAATTTTGCGGAGATAAATTTCAACGCTGACCCAGCTGGGACTCGAACCTGGGAAGTACAGATTACGAGCCTGGCGCGCTACCGGCTGAGCCACCCCCGCCCCGAACTGTGCAGGAAATCACGTCATATCTGAACTTTTTCAATTGAAGTATAGAAATTTTAACCAATAACTTGGTTTGATACGATTGAAACTTTGACAGTTCTAACTGATAGCTTGTTGTTTGACGTGATGAATAGGCGACTGATTTATTTGATTGATCACTTGAAATGTCAAATTCTAAGTGACCAATCTCGTAGTCACTCATGTTTCTCTACTGTTATATGTAGACTGAATATAATTTAGGTGTCTTTGCTAAGGTCAGTTAGGTAATAATAATATTCGTATAACAGTCTGGTGCTGCCAGTTCTAACTCTAGTGGACTCAATTGGGCGGAGGTGGCTCAGTTGGTAGCGCGCCAGGCTCGTAATCTGCGATTCCCAGCTGGGTCAGCGTTGAGATTTATCTCTGCAAAATTCCCCACCCTGCCCACAGTCAGTAGGGGACACCGTTGGGCTTGGAAAGGCCGCCGTCCGTCGGATTGGACGTTAAGCCGTGGCTCCGTGTGTGTAAGAGCCATACCCTGTGCACGTTAAAGAACACGCTGGATGACCTTGACTGGAGGCTACCATCTCTCACCCAACAGCTGTTCCAGTGGGTCCCCTCCCCCAACCATCTCTGAGCCTGTGGGGTCCTTGTGACCTGGCCATTTAGAGCAGTGTTTCCCAACCTGTGGTCCGTGACTGCGGTGTAAATAATATAAAATTTTTCATCTTTAATCTAATTCTCAACCACCGCTGCCGACTACTGAGCATAGAGAAGATAAATTTGAGACCGAAAGGTGAACTGCTGCATGTGTGAGAGTGGGGAGACCAACAGCAACACAAGTAGTATAGTCCCATTCCACGGTATCCCCATGCACTGTGCTTTCCCTCTATGACGTCACTGACCACACCCCCTTATTGATATTCATAATTAATAATTCATAATTCATAATTTATTAAAAATTTCTCCCCCTTTATTAAAAAACCCTTCTATCCCCCCCCCCCTTAACTCGTGGCGCCATCTGGTGACTATGAGGAGTACTATTTTTTTGGAAAACCCCTTATTTTAGCTCTAATTTCCCGATTTTTGACTCCCTCTTTATTAAAAATTTCTCCCCCTTTATTAAAAAACCCCTTCCTCCCCCCTTTTTATAACCACTGGCGCCATCTGGTGACTATGAGGAGTACTCTTTTCGGAAAAAACACTATTTTAACTCTAATTTCCCAATTTTTCAGCCAACCTGTCATTAAAGACCCCCTGGTTGACCCACCTATATTTTAAGCCCTCCTTCTCGAATAGTCCCGATTTTTCTTTATTTCAGACCCCCTGGTTGACCCCCTATATTTTAAGCCCCCCTTAATCTCCGAATAAGTCCCTTACCAACTAAACTTCGGGATGGCAACGATCGGCTGATGCAAGCCTCAGAATAATTGCATGGGTGGCAACCTCACGCAGAAAGGGATGATGCAAGTCTCTAAATAATTTCAAAACTTTCGATAGTAGTCACTCACAGAAAATCAACTCCCAAAGTTGTATTACCCATTTTTATTCTTTATTAATTAAACACTCATTAAAACCCCCTCCCCTTTATTAAACCCCCCTTATCAAAAGTTCATTCTATTAAAACTTCACTGATCGCAAACTCCCATCCTTTTTACAAGTCCACTAAACTTGAAAAATCAACTCCCAAAGTTGTATTACCATTTTTATTCCTTATTAATTAAACACTCATTAAAACCCCCTTATCAAAAGTTCACTTTATTAAAACTTCACCAAACTACTTTGGTGTCCACGTTCATCTGAAATTTGCCAAGTCCACCTAAACTTTGGGTGGCAACCCCTCGCTGAATGGTTGATGCAATCCTTGAACAAGGTCCCCGTATTTTGCGAGTTCGACCTTCACTAGAAGAAGGACTATCCCGCAGTAACTGTTTTAAAAGACTGTCCCATAGAAAATACCATAGGGTAAAAAAATTAATAAAAGGAGTAAAATCTGAATTATGAAATGATATTGAAAAATTATGAAATGATATTGAGGTGTAATATGGTCTGTAGGGGTAACATATAAGACCCGCTTTAGAACACGCAACAGACGTTCAGTACCTCACCCCGGACCACGTTTTATTGACGGATCACTCTCAGCAGTGAAAAATTTTTCGAAGTCTCTAATCTTTCATCTGTGTCAACAATCGCACGGTACGAATTGACCTTCCTTCAACATGAGTTGGATTCCTGTCAAGATCTATTCAAACATTAAACTTGTTAAACACGAAATAGCCAACCATTTCTTTCTAGACTCCGTTTGCTATTTATTGGCTGCATTCATTGGACAAGTTTTCGGCAAGACAACTAGACACACCGACTAAAAAAAAGAAATCTGAATTAAGCACCTGGTGTAAAGAAAGTATGTTTAGCAAACAGCACACATTGCAATTGTAATTGAAACACCGAAGTCGTACTGAGAAATATTTATGATCCAGTTCTTGACAAGCAGCACAGGTGTTCGGCAACACGAAATTTACTTGGAACCGTTATATTTTTTGATTGTACGAGATCTGTATGCTTACTTGGGTGGTCTGCGGACTATTGGTTTGCTGTTTCGCGAAATCTCTTAGTGGTTTATGGAGCGTTTGTTATTAGCAAACTTCAATCATCTCCTAAAGATGTCATGGATTTTCAAACTAACAGGTGTTGGGGAGAAACTTGCCCAGCCCACAGGAGCTGGGAGACAAAGTTATTCCTTGGGGCGGGGGTGGCTCTGTCGGTAGCGCGCCAAGCTCGTAAGCTGTAGTTCCCAGGTTCGAGTCCCAGCTGGGTCAGCGTTGAGATTTATCTCCGCAAAATTCCCCGCCCTGCCCACGGTCAGTAGGGGACACCGATGGGCTTGGAAAGGCCGCCGTCCGTCGGATGGGACGTTAAGCCGTGGCCCCGTGTGTGGGAGAGCAATACCCTGTGCACGTTAAAGAACACGCTAGATGGCCTTGACGGGAGGCTACCATCTGTCTCCCAACAGCTGTTCCAGTGTGTCCCCTCCCCCAACCTTCTCTGAGCCTTCGGGGTCCATGTGACCTGGCCATTTAGCCCATGGTTGCAAAAAAGTGCCGCTCAGAGGTAAAACAACCCAACCCAACCCAAACCCCCTCCCCCCTTCCCTGAGGATAAGGGGCCAATTATTGTCGCCAATGGTTTTTTGGGGGTGAAATGTTACTAGCGTGGATACATCATTTGTAATATTCGTTTGAAATTTTGCAATTTTCAAATATTCCGACGTTAGAGGTGAGCATTTAAAACTTCGGAAGATTCACAAAGTGCAGATCGTAATATTTCACCAATACTTATCTAACCCAAAAAGAATTTTTTTATTTATCTATAAACACATAAAAAGTTCGATGTCTGCAGACATGACAAAGTGAACACATTTTCTCGCTTTTTTTTAAAGAGATAAAATGACCTGAGTAAGTTTTCTCAATTACTAAAATATTCCACTGAACAGAAAAGGTTAAAATAATATTCTATGTGGAATAAAATTCTATAGTTCTTTTTAAATTCATTTTTAGTGTCAGACATATGGGGCTAAAATAAAATTATTCAAAGACATCTGTTTTGGATTTTTTTTTTTGATTATACGATCTATTCAGTTCAGTTTTATTATAATAATAAGGTTACAAACAACATATATTTGTAATACTCTTATTAACCCAAGAGCATCTAAGCTCACGTAAGTTAATTTACAAATTATTTAAATACATAATTTTGGCAACACTGACAAAGACAAGTTTGAGATTTCGTATAAGGCAACAGGATTTCGAGCGGAAAGAGGTGGGGGGTGGGGTGGGGGCTCTGGGACCCTCCACCCGAATTTTCATCATTTATTTGTGAAATTCAAAACTCGAGATCTGCCATTGCCAGAAACAGTACTAAATCTTGGTGTCAGTTACCAGCTCTTAGAACCAAACGGAGAACTACCCAATATAAAACCTTAAGACCCTTGATAATGATGATGACATTTAAAATTTTAAGATACCTCGATAATGATGAGGACATCGCTGAAATATGCAACTAAATTATATAAGTGTTAAAGATGATAAACTACAAATTTTGGGGGAAACTGTGTTTAATTTAAATATTATTTCAATTAAAAATTTTAAGAGAAAGTTTGAAGCCACCTAGATTTTGAAGCCTGCGCCTAATGGCTTAGCTGGCCTAGTCTCTCGTTTGGGTTATTAGTTAACTCCAAAATGCACTCGGCTCAATAGTGACTGGTATTTAATAAAATGTTACCTCAAGCAGCTACTTGCCACATAGATCTGATCCCCATTGATCTGACCACATAGATCTGATCCCCATTGATCTGACCACATAGATCTGATCCCCATTGATATGACCACATAGATCTGAGGTCCCGCCATTCTCACAGATCTCCTACTGTGACGTATTTAACTGACAGTCTCCTATCAGACCTCTGCGGCAAGCAGCTGTTTGAGGGAATATTTATATCACTGTAGGTGGTTCAGGATGTATCTACCAAATGAATAAAACAGTAATTAATAGCAAAATTAAAATAATTAACACTCTATATATTGATCTAAGAGTTATCAAAGCCGTCCCATGGCTGAGTGGTTAGCGCGCTTGGCTACTGACTAAGGGACCTGGGTTCGAGCCCCGGGTAAGGCATGGTTGTGTGTATTGTTTTTCTGCTGAGGTTCTGCCATCCTCACAGACCGTTCTAGCATATAAACTGACAGGCTCCTGTCAGACCTCTGTGGCAAGCAGCTGCTTGAGGGGGTATTTATTATGTATTATATTTTAAGAGTTATCATGTTTTTTTTTTGGCTATTGCCGTGAAAATAATATGTTTATTATTATAATCAAATCTTAGGTATATACTAAATCAACTTGGAATAATATTATATTAAAATTTATGTATATATATGTAAAGAACCCTTTCTTTCGTAACGTCACTGAAACTGCAATCATGGCTTTAAATATCCAGGAAAACTTTGCTTTGAAAGGAGACCTGGGTTCGAGTCCCGACTAAGGCATGGATGTTTATGTTGTTGTTCTGCTGAGATCTTGCTTTCCTCACAGATCTTTTTTATGGCGTATTAAACTGACAGGCTCTTGTCAGACCTCTGTGGCAAGCAGTTGCTTGAGGGGTAAATTATTCTTTTATTTCAATTTTATATCAATAAAAATAAATAATAATAAATACCCTTTCAAGCAGCTGCTTGTCACAGAGGTCCAACAGGAACCTGTCAGTTTATACGTCTTAGTAGAAGGTCTGTGAGGATGGCGGGACCGCAGCAGAAAGACAACACAGCCATGCCTTATTCGGGGCTCGAACCCAGGTCCCTTAGATCAGTAGCCAAACACTATGCGTGATTTTTTACTATTTCCTTTTTGCGGTTTTTTAATGCTAACTCCTGTGTGAAAGTAATAATGATGAGCACTGTATCCCGAACCGCATTTTTAGCCACAGTATAAGCATCACAAAAGAATTCCATTTTTGCACAAACTCCGTTTAGTTCTAAGCTCAAAAGGCAGGGGCAATAAAAACAATCACCGAAAGAGCAATTTACACCAGGATGAACGGCAGAGAGTCCAGCACACTTGTGGGACGGCAAACTGTTTGCACATGGTACAAGTGATTAGCTTGACAATGGAGAAATAGCAGCAGAACAGACTGTCTTCATTAGACGAGCAGGACATTCTCCTGAATAGTGCTTGAGGATGAGAAAGGAAGGGAGAAGAGGAAGTGCTGCCACGTGTTGGGTGTGGATGCTTTAAATGCTCACTAGCACTCTGATGGGTTGAGCTCTGTGGGGGTCGTTGGAGGACGCAGATCAGATAATTACATCCATTCGCATTTCCGCCGGATTGTCCAGCTGGTTGTGATTGGACAGGCCAACAGAAAGGAAGAATTGCTCTCTGTAATTCACAAAACTGACTTCGAACAGCTAGAAGGAAGCAGGAAAGTAAGTTTCTGATATCGATGTCATTATGTTATGAAACATATTTCACCTTAGGTCTCTAAAACGTTATGACGCCATTGTAGTTGTAAAAGTTAAGGGTTGGGTTGTTTTACCTCTGAGCGGCACTTTTTTGCACACCATGGGCTAAATGGCCAGGTCACATGGACCCCGAAGGCTCAGAGAAGGTTGGGGTAGGGCGCTATGCGTGATTTTTTACTATTCTATGAATGCTCGTAATCTGTAGTTCCCAGGTTCGAGTCCCAGCTGGGTCAGCGTTGAGATTTATCTCCGCAAAATTCCCCGCCGTGTCCACGGTCAGTAGGGGACACGGATGGGCTTGGAAAGGCCGCCCGTCCGTCGGATGGGACGTTAAGCCGTGGCCCCGTGTGCGGGAGAGCCATACCCTGTGCACGTTAAAGAACACGCTGGATGGACGCTGAAACGTAACATGAAACGCTGGATGACGTAACATGAAACGATGGATGGCCTTGACGGGAGCCTACCATCTGTCTCCCAACAGCTATTCCAGTGGGTCCCCAACCTTCTCTGAGCCTTCGATGTCCGTGTGACCTGGCCATTTAGCCCATGGTGTGCAAAAAAGTGCCGCTCAGAGGTAAAATAACTCAACAACCCTTTTTAATCACCGTAATCGGACACCACTCTCTGTCAATGGTCACTCTATGAGGATCACATTCATATTATATCATTAAGGAATCATATTCAGAGATCACTAACTCTTAACTAATCTTTTTATGGAAGAAAGTCGCTGAAGAAAACTTAAAGAGCTCAGTAATATCGAAATCTCGATTTTTCAATAATATTCTTTTGGTTATTCTGAGTTATGGAAGCTGAAACATTTAACAACAATATAACTTGTTCTACAAAAAATTCTTCAAAATGGAAAAAAAATAAATTAATTATTAAAATCGCTAAAACTAAGCTTTAACAGTAGTAAAGCATCACAGGAGATGTCCTGTAGACATGGGATCCATGAAATAGTTAGCAGGAAAAAAAATTGGTTTCGCCATGGGTTGGGTTGTTTTACCTCTGAGCGGCACTTTTTTGCACACCATGGGCTAAATGGCCAGGTCACATAGACCCCGAAGGCTCAGAGAAGGTTGGGGGAGGGGACCCACTGGAACAGCTGTTGGGAGACAGATGGTAGCCTCCCGTCAAGGCCATCCAGCGTGTTCTTTAACGTGCGCAGTATATGGCTCTCCCACACACGGGGCCACGGATTAACGTCCCATCCGACGGACGGCGGCCTTTCCAAGCCCATCGGTGTTCCCTACTGACCGTGGGCAGGGCGGGGAAATTTTGCGGAGATAAATCTCAACGCTGACCCAGCTGGGACTCGAACCTGGGAACTACAGATTACGAGCCTGGCGCGCTACCGACTGAGCCACCCCCGCCCCCCCTTTTTTTTTTATGAGTGGTGAAGTGGGATAGAGTAGCCAGCCCTGCAAGACCTCCTTTGAGATTGCTGCTGCGAAAGATATCCTTCACTTAGCATTTAGTCGTAATTTATAATAATCAGTAAGAGGAAAGATATTTTCGATTTTACAAACTCTTGATCTTGGCTACTGATCTAAGGGACCTGGGTTCGAGCTCCGGATTAGGCAAGGATGTGTATGTCGTTTTTCTGCTGAGGGCCTGCCATCCTCTCAGATCTCCTACTGTGGCATATAAACTGACAGACTCCTGTCAGACCTCTGTGGCAAGCAGCTGCTTGAGGGGATATTTATTTATTATTTTTTTTTATTGATTCAATTGAACCAAAGTCTGAATCATTTGACCTTCGCCGGATACCAAAAAAAAAAAAAAACAAAACTGAAATCAATTTTATTTGCCTTAGAGTTGACCTTGCCCTAATTTTATCCCGTCAATTGCGTTTAAATATTTCTGCTCATTGTCGTTCACTTTTAAAAACAGTGAATTAACAAGTACACAAGAGAAATCCAGCAGAAAAGACAGCAAAAGGATAAACAGCATGAAGTTTACAAAAGTTATGGGGGCCTAAGTCTTTCTTTAAGTCTTCAGAGAACAAGGAGTAAGTCTGAAAAACTGATTAAAAATTTCAAACGTCTAACAACCCCACAAAGTGTTGGAGATGAAAGCATCAGTAACCTATAAAGATGGATTTTTAGCAAGCACCAAAAATTCGACGATTTTTTTTTCTTCTGATTTATGTGAAACTAGTATTTTTTAATTCTAATTTACACATAAGTTGCTTAACAGTTTATTTGTGATATTTTAATTTGAAAAGGTTTTACGATTTATTTCATATCGTTAAAGAAATTCAGAATGCAAATATACGTATTGTTTTCATTTGTTTGTTGGCTACTTGATCTAAGGGACCTGGGTTCGAGTCCCGGGTAAGGCATGGTTGTGTGTGTCGTTTGTCTGCTGAGGTTTGCCATCCTCACAGACCTTCTACTATGGCATATAAACTGACAGTCTCCTGTCAGACTTCTGTGGCAAGTAGCTGCTTGAGGGAGTATTTTTATTTTTAAATTTAATACTAAATACAATAATTTCTTAGGGGTTCCACTGAAACTTTTAACTTACTACAGGAGTGCATCAAACTGAAGACACTTCTGAACCAATGGTTTATTTTATTTCCATAAATTTGATATGCAAACAATGTGAACAAAAATGTGCGCATTATACATGAAAAAATAATGAATTGTAAATGAAAATAATAGTACTCTTGAATTATTAAGGTTTCGTGTACAGAACATCTGTACTTTGCTGCGAGTTGGTTTTCAAAATCCCATATTTTTCTGACCTGCAGCATATACCAACATTAAACATCTTAAAAATTTGATTTGGATTTACATCGCAAAAACATTAATAAAAATATAAAGAAATAGGTTTGGCCTAAATGAATTCCTGACAATTTATTAAACATAATTAAAAAAATATCCTCAATGGACATAAGTTTGATTTGGAGCCCTCTTTCGCCCTAAGTCGTCCTACAGATTGGAAGCTCTAAATCGAAAAAATACTTTTTCAAATGTATGTGGTTCCAAACAAAAAAAAAATTTCCAAGCAATTAGGCGAATTATGGGTTATGTTTTCAGATCTGAAGAGTCTCATTACTTTTTTTTACAAGTAGTGGTAGCGCAAGGGACTTATTTTCCTTAAGGCACATTGTCAAGTTGATGAGGGTCACAAACCGAACAGCGGCGGTTAATATTCTACTGTTATACCTAATTTATTCACACGAAAAAAAAAAAATCCTTTCCAACCTTTAGCAGAATTGTTGTCACTTTAGCTATTTTCACTCCTCGTTTCACATTCCTGATAAAATCGGACACTTCCTTTAAAATTGGCATCCCGCTTCTGAATCGAATTCCTAAAGAAACACTGTGAGGAAGTGAAAAAGAAATGAACTTACAGTTGATACCAAAAAACAAATTATGCATCTATATATTTGGCTTCAAAAGATAGCCTAATTTCAAGCTATTGAACTACCAATCATCGAAAACCTGGGCTGCAGATTGCATCTAAATAAAAATAATAAATACCCCCTCAAGCAGCTGCTTGCCACAGAGGTCTGACAGGAGCCTGTCAGTTTATATGCCATAGTAGAAGGTCTGAGAGGATGGCAGGACCTCAGCAGAAAAACGACACACACATCCATGCCTTAACCCGGGGCTCGAACCCAGGTCCCTTAGATCAGTAGCCAAACGCGCTAACCACTCAACCATGGGATATCTTCTAAATCATTTTGTAAACATTTGCGTTTTCGGTGGAAAGGAGTCCAGATTTAATTTCCGACAAACCACAACTATTCAGTTGCCTATAGGCAGAGGTCTTGGTTTCCATTGCAATCAATTTACGTTGCCGAGGATTCTGCCTGACCTCCTTTTTCCAAGTGATTGCTAAAGGAAAGGAGATTTCCACTTGTGCAAACAAATATAAGGAAATGAACTCATCATTAGCATCTCATTCTTCGGGCATAGAATTACCACTACTTTTTAGCCACTGCATTTAACCGCAAACAAATTTAGATGATGAACAGTCTTCTCGACGTAAGAGCGCAACAGTCAATATCTTCGTTTCTCTTACGCAGAAAGCAAAAACAAAGTGCATATTTTGTAAAGCAGGTCTTAGCCGTGATGATGAAACAGCGAATTACATTCGGGTCGCTACTGATTCGTCGATAGGACGTTCTTTTTGTCGACGTTTGTTCGCCTTCAAGCGGGTGAGGTCTTCTCCCAGCAGAGTAAAGAATCGTCGAAATCGATACCAACCAGAGACGCAGAGACGATGAGGTAATCCCACCAAGATGCCGTTGCTATAGCAACGAAGAGTGATGTGCCGCGCAGCGGCCTCCAGGAAGAAGACCAGGAGGGGGGTCTGGAAGAGGATAATGCCGGCATCTCTAAGGCCTGTGTCGCCGGAGTTGCAGCGATGGAGTCAGACACAACATGTGCGGCGTGAGTCGTGCTTGGTAGATCATCCCACCTCATCAGCCGGTTGTCTCCCTTTTGTCCCGCAGCCGCAGCATCCCTTGCCTCCCTGGGGTGCGTCTCTTCTGCTCCCGCTGCTCCCTGAGAGAGAAAGCTCAGGCTCGTCAATCGCTGGAGGGATGGGCCACTGACAGGTATATTGTACGTGTGTGGTGCGGATGGGGTCACTGCCGGAAAGGGAAGGCAGTGCCACCATGTTTGCTAGCGTCCGCCTTTTCAGAGAAGATAGAGGCGGGAACAAAGTGATCTACCTCCTCTGGGTACGCCATTGATAAGTTGGGCTTAGTATCTGTGGGAAGAAGAAGCAAATGAGGTTTTCTCGGTGTTCAAGAGATGCTCTTGATAGGCTGTCATTAAAACATTCTATAACTAGCTCAATGCATATTATTTATCGCTATGTGTATCATAACAAAGGCAGCTTACGATTACAGTAAGCGTCTTCTATATATGTAAAAATTCTGCTAAATTTGCTACTTATATTCTGGAAAGTCAAAATGGAGTTAGCTTGGTCCATAGCACGCCAGTTTCGTAATCTGATGTTTCAAGATTCAAAGTGCTTGTGATGAAATGATCCCCACTAATCCCCACTTTGCTTTCCATAAGAAAGGGACACAGACGGACTTGAAAAGGCAGCCGTCCGTCGGATGAGACCTTGGCATCTGTGCAGGAGAGACATCTTAGTTAGGGTAGGGGTTGGCTCAGTCGGTAGAGTGCCAAGCCTGTAATCTGCATTTCCCACGATCGAGTCCCACCTGTGGTCAGCATTGAGAATTATCTCAGGTAGTCGCTACCCTGTTACGGTCCCTAACAGCGTGGTCCTGTGTGCGATAAAAGACATGTTGTTTGGGTTTACTCTGTGTGAGTTAAAGGACAAGCTGGGTGGGTTTACTCTGTGTGCGTTAAAGAACATGCTGGGTAGGTTTACTCTGTGTGCGTTAAAGGACATCCTGGGTGGGTTTACTCTGTGTGCGTTAAAGGACATGCTGGGCGGGTTTACTCTGTACTCATTAAAGGACATGTTAGATGGGTTTACTCTGTACTCATTAAAGGACATGTTAGATGGGTTTACTCTGTTCGTGTTAAGGGACTTATTGGGTGGATTTACTCTGTGTGCGATAAAGGACATGCTAAATGGGTTTACTCTGTGTGCGTTAAAGGACATGCTGGGTGGGTTTACTCTGTGTGCGTTAAAGGACATGCTGGGTGGGTTTACTCTGTACTCATTAAAGGACATGTTAGATGGGTTTACTCTGTTCATGTTAAGGGACTTATTGGGTGGATTTACTCTGTGTGCGATAAAGGACATGCTGCTAAATGGGTTTACTCTGTGTGCATTAAAGGATATGCTGGGTGGGTTTACTCTGTGTGAGTTAAAGTACAAGCTGGCTGGGTTTACTCTGTGTGAGTTAAAGGACAAGCTGGGTGGGTTTACTCTGTGCGAGTTACAGGACATGCTGGGTGTGTTAACTCTGTGTGCATTAAAGGACATGCTGGGTGTGTTTACTCTGTGTGAGTTAAAGTACAAGCTGGCTGGGTTTACTCTGTGTGAGTTAAAGGACATGCTAGGTGTGTTTACTCTGTGTGCATTAAAGGACATGCTGGCTGGGTTTACTCTGTGTGCATTAAAGGACATGCTGGCTGGGTTTACTCTGTGTGCATTAAAGGACATGCTGGGTGGGTTTACTCTGTGTGAGTTAAAGTACAAGCTGACTGGGTTTACTCTGTGTGCATTAAAGGACATGCTGGGTGTGTTTACTCTGTGTTCATTAAAGGACATGCCAGATGAGTTTACTCTGTGTGCTGAGACATGCTGAGTTGGTTTACTCTGTGTGTGTTAAAGGACATACTGGGTGGGTTTGCTCTGTGTGCTTTAAATTACATGCCAGATGGGTTTATTCTGTGTGCATTAAAGGACACACTCGTTGGGTTTACTCTTTGCGAGTTAAAGGACATGCTGAGTGGGTTTATTATGTATGTGTTAAACATCATGCTGGGTGGGTTTACTCTGTGTGCTTTAAAGGACATGCCAGATGGGTTTACTATGTGTGTGTTAAAGGACATGCTGTGTGGGTTTACTCTGTGTGCATTAACCCTTTCACGACTAAGGGAAACATTTTTCCCATTTTAAAATTGGTGATTGTCGTATTTAATTATAACCTTATCTGCATTTTTTTATACAGAATGTCAAAATAGAACGTATGCCGAACGCAATTACGTAAACGGGAACGTTTAGAAAACAAAAACAGAACTGTCAGGACGCATAATATATGTACTATGTGCAATGTCCATCTTTGCCTCACTACCAAAAGAAATTGCTTCGCAGAATATCATAATTAGCACATCATTTTGTATAGTAATTTTATTTCATAATTTTTTATTATTTTAGTTAACCTTTTGTTCTAATAAATAAAAATAATAAATACCCCCTCAAGCAGCTGCTTGCCACAGTTATATGCCAGAGTAGAAGGTCTGAGAATAATCAGTTATATGCCAGAGAAGAAGGTCTTGTCAGTTTATATGCCAGAGTAGAAGGTCTGAGAGGATGGCAGGACCTCAGCAGAAAAACAACACGAACATCCATGCCTTACCCGGGGCTCGAACCCAGGTCCCGTAGATCAGTAGCCAAGCGCGCTAACCACTCGGCCACGGGATACCAATAAATAAAATACATTGCATAATAAGCCTAACTATAATTTGTGTTACCTTTATAGTCCATTGGGAAAAATATTTCCCATAAAATTCCAAAAAAACTACGCATTGTTATGTATTTTTCTTATGATTTTTATTTATTTTACGTCTAAACAAACTAAAATAAACAGTTACATACCAATATTTACTCTTAGAAACCTTATGGTCCTGAAAGGGTTAAAGGACATGCTGGGTGGGTTTACTCTGTGCATGTTGAAGGACATGCTGGGTCGGTTTACTCCGTGCACGTTAAAGGACATGCTGGTTGCATTTACTCTGTGTGCGTAACAGGACATGCTGGGTGGGTTTACTCTGTACTCATTAAAGGACATGTTAGGTGGATTTACTCTGTGCGTGTTAAGGACATGCTGGGTGGTTTTACTTTTGTGTGTGTTAAAGGACATGCTAGATGTCCTTTAACACACACAAAGTAAAACTTTAACACACATGTGTATTCTGTGTGCATTAAAGGACATGCCAGGTGGGGTTACTCTGTGTGTATATTAAAGGACATACTGGCTGTATTTACTCTGTGTGCGTTACAGGACATATTGGGTGGGTTTACTCTGTGTGCATTAAAGGACATGCATGGTGGTTTACTCTGGGCGCATTGAAGGACATGCCTAGTTGTTAACTCTGTCTGCATTAAAGGACATGCTGGGTAGGTTTACTGTGTGTGCATTAAAGGACATGGGTGGGTTTACTCTGTGCACATTGAAGAACATGCTCTGTGGGTTTACTCTGTGCATTTTGAGGGACATGCTGGGTGAGTTTGCTGTGTTATGCATTAAAGGACATGCCTGGTGGGTTTATTTTATGTGCGTTAAAGGACATGCTGGTTGGGTTTACCCTGTGTGAGTGTATGCAAATCAGAATAAAGTTCAGTAGTTTAAAAGAACAAAAATTGCAATGTGGTTACGAGAAGCGAGAGTGACTTGTTGCAGATTCCTTGGCTTTGGGTTACTTTGAGCAGGCGCCAACTAGGCAGAAATAGGAGGGCATTAGGTTGTATACCTCAATATGTCACACCAAGCTTTTGTGGCCGCTACACTGAGATGAAAATAAAGAAATATTCCAATTTAATCACCGAATAGTGTCCCATTTCCTGTGATCCACAACCAAAATAAATATTCTGATGTCATATTTTATAACTCGTCCGCTATTTGCTGGCTGGAGGGGATGCCAACAGCTATCCTCACCACTCTGACAATAATTACTAAAATATTAAACTCCGATTTAGAATTAATAATAAAAATCATAATTTTATATTGTTTTTTCTTTTTTGTTTCTTTAGCATCTTGCCAGTTTTGCTTCCATTCAATACGCATTTAGTGAAGTGATTCACTCAAAAGTGCCATGCATCGCATTAATTATAAGCGCGGAAATTAATGGGTGAATTCAAAATGTGCCCAGAAATTTCCATCACTTACCATACTGTATCAATCATTTATCACATCGCTTGTGAACTAAGCGGGCTTTGAGCAATTGTGAGGCTGCCCACAATAATATAAAGATGTAGATCATATCACGGATTACGAAGACACACAATGGGATTGGGGCGGGGGTGGCTCTGTCGGTAGCGCGCCAGGCTCGTAATCTGTAGTTCCCAGGTTCGAGTCCCAGCTGGGTCAGCGTTGAGATTTATCTCCGCAAAATTCCCCGCCCTGCCCACTGCCAGTAGGGGACACCGATGGGCTTGGAAAGGCCACCGTCCGTCGGATGGGACGTTAAGCCGTGGCCCCGTGTGCGGGAGAGCCATACCCTGTGCACGTTAAAGAACACGCTGGATGGCCTTGACGGGAGGCTACCATCTGTCTCCCAACAGCTGTTCCAGTGGGTCCCTCCCCCAACCTTCTCTGAGCCTTCGGGGTCCATGTGACCTGGCCATTTAGCCCATGGTGTGCAAAAAAGTGCCGCTCAGAGGTAAAACAACCCAACCCAACACAATGGGATTATTGGAAAACTCAGCATCCGATACTATATCACAGGGCTGCGCCATCACCTGTGCTTAATTAATTATTTATTATATAGTTAAAAATATATTCGAAGATAATTTCTTTAAGTTATTGTCTAATTTGCATGTTAATTTATATTTTAGTGAGAGTTTTATTCTGCAGTAAAAAAACTTAAGTTAACTTTAATAAAGATCGTACAGTGTGCAGGCAGTCACTGCAAATATGACACTCCAATAAAAGCTGTCTAAAGATATATGTACTATATTAACCCTTTCACTACCATAGCAGCCCAAACTGAAGGTAGGAGGAGTAAAGAGGAAGGGCAAGTATTGATTGGATGAGTACATTTAAAATCTCAGCCGTTTTGAGCCAGTATGGTAGTGAAATGTTGTGGTTTCGACAAAAATTACCAATGGAGAGGCGAAATATTCACAAAGACATTTGATTCTGTAAGTGGTGTAGAACATATTGAAGCTTACGTTTTTTTTTTTTATAAATATAATGCGGTGGTTATCGTGCTTGGCTACTGATCAAAGGAACCTGGGGTCGTGCCCTGGGAAAAGTATGGATGTTTGTGTTGTTTTTCTGCTGAGGTCCCACCTTCCTTCCAGACCTTCTACTATGGTGTATAAACTGACAGGCTCCTGTCAGACGTCTGTGACTAACAGCTGCCAGAGGGCCTACTATGGAAATCTCTATGGAACCTCGGGTAATGCACAGATGTTTGTGTTGTCTTTCTGCTGAGGTCGCGCCATCCTCACAGGCTTCTGCTATGGCGTATAAACTGACAGGTTTCTGTCAGACCTCTGTGGCAAGCAGCTGCTTGAGGGCCTACTATGGAACCTCTATGGAAACCGTCTACTATGGAATATCTATGGAACCTCGGGTAATGCAAAGATGCTTGTGTGGTTTTTCTGCTGAGGTCCCGCCATCCTCAAAGGCCTTCTGCTATGGCGTATAAATTGACAGGTTTCTGTCAGACCTCTGTGGCAAGCAGCTGCTTGAGGGCCTACTATGGAACCTCTATGGAACCTCTATGGAACCATCTATTATGGAATATCTATGGAACCTCGGGTAATGCAAAGATGCTTGTGTGGTTTTTCTGCTGAGGTCCCGCCATCCTCAAAGGCCTTGTGCTATGGCGTATAAATTGACAGGTTGCTGTCAGACCTCTGTGGCAAGCAGCTGCTTGAGGGCCTACTATGGAACCTCTATGGAACCGTCTACTATGGAATATCTATGGAACCTCGGGTAATGCAAAGATGCTTGTGTGGTTTTTCTGCTGAGGTCCCGCCATCCTCAAAGGCCTTCTGTTATGGCGTATAAATTGACAGGTTGCTGTCAGACCTCTGTGGCAAGCAGCTGCTTGAGGGCCTACTATGGAACCTCTATGGAACCGTCTACTATGGAATATCTATGTAACCTCGGGTAATGCAAAGATGCTTGTGTGGTTTTTCTGCTGAGGTCCCGCCATCCTCAAAGGCCTTCTGCTATGGCGTATAAATTGACAGGTTGCTGTCAGACCTCTGTGGCAAGCAGCTGCTTGAGGGCCTACTATGGAACCTCTATGGAACCGTCTACTATGGAATATCTATGGAACCTCGGGTAATGCAAAGATGCTTGTGTGGTTTTTCTGCTGAGGTCCCGCCATCCTCAAAGGCCTTCTGTTATGGCGTATAAATTGACAGGTTGCTGTCAGACCTCTGTGGCAAGCAGCTGCTTGAGGGCCTACTATGGAACCTCTATGGAACCGTCTACTATGGAATATCTATGTAACCTCGGGTAATGCAAAGATGCTTGTGTGGTTTTTCTGCTGAGGTCCCGCCATCCTCAAAGGCCTTCTGCTATGGCGTATAAATTGACAGGTTGCTGTCAGACCTCTGTGGCAAGCAGCTGCTTGAGGGGTTATTTTTTATTGTGTGTAGTTTAAACGAACGAGAATTAGGTTTCTAGAATTCATGCATCAACATTTCAGGTAGCAGCTACTAATAAAATATCATGTTGGTTACTTATTAACATGCTGGCATAGCGATGTAATATTATCATAGAGCGCTCTGTCAACGATCACCATGATCATCAATTAGAGAGCACACTAGCAACGACCACGACAATCATCAATTACAGAGCGCACTGGCAATGATCACCTTAACCATTAACTAGAGAACACACGGGCAACGACCACCGTGATCATCGACTAGAGAGCACACTGGCAAAGAACATTGTAATCACCAACTAGAGAGTGTATTGACAATGACCGCTGTGATCATCAACTAGAGAGCATACTGGCAAAGAACATTGTGATCATCAACTAGAGAGTGTATTGAAAATGACCACCATGATGAACAACTACAGGGTGTACTGGAAATGACCACTATGATCATCAACAGAGCACTCTGATAACGGCCATGATCATCAAATAGAAAACACACGTCAGAGCTTTTCACTAAACCAACCGGCACACAAACTTGGTTCAAGAAGTTCAAGGTGGGAAACGAGTTTCAAATGTAAGCCGCAATAGGGAAAGCTAATATCGGCAGATCGTAGCATTCTGTGCCACGCAGTTAAAGCTCATCAATCGACAAGCATTCGCAGGCTCTTATCCGAACTTCATTGCTGACAAACAACTATAGTGCTGCATCTGCGACGCATAGGTAAGGTATCCAGGAGTTGTTGAAGTATTTCACTTGAACTGACTACTGAACAAACAAATGTCGTATCGAAATCTGCAGGATATTCCTCCCTAAACCATGCCACCATCGTTTCACCAATCGAATTGTTATGTGCGATGAAAAATGGATCCTTTTCAACAATCCGAACACCCAAAAGCAGTGGCTTGCCCAAAGCCAACCATAGCATCTTCTCCCAAAGAGAGGGCGAATCGAAACGAAGGCTGATGAAATTTTGTTTTTTTGGTGAAAAATTTTGGTTCAATTTCGAGGGTATAGTGCACTTCGAACTGGTTCCCAATGGAGGAGCATCAATGCCGACCTCTACTCAGCACATGCACTCTGTTATGCTTCTACGCTATTCAGGACTGGTGCCCAGACATCAGGTACACCTCCAATAAGACAACGCAAAATCACACACCGCAACAAAGCAAAACTTCGAGAACTGGAATTTGAGCTTCTTCCTCACTCAGCGTATAAGCCGGACCTAGCTTCTTCCTCACTCAGCGTATAAGCCGGACCTAGCTTCTTCCTCACTCAGAGTATAAGCTGGACCTAGCTTCTTCCTCACTCAGCGTATAAGCCGGACCTAGCTTCTTCCTCACTCAGATTATAAGCTGGACCTAGCTTCTTCCTCACTCAGCGTATAAGCCGGACCTAGCTTCTTCCTCACTCAGAGTATAAGACGGACCTAGCTTCTTCCTCACTCAGCGTATAAGCCGGACCTAGCTTCTTCCTCACTCAGCGTATAAGCCCGATCTAGCTTCTTCCTCACTCAGCGTATAAGCTGGCCCTAGCTTCTTCCTCACTCAGCGTATAAGCCCGACCTAGCTTCTTCCTCACTCAGCGTATAAGCCCGACCTAGCTTCTTCCTCACTCAGAGTATAAGCCGGACCTAGCTTCTTCCTCACTCAGCGTATAAGCCCGATCTAGCTTCTTCCTCACTCAGCATATAAGCTGGCCCTAGCTTCTTCCTCACTCAGCGTATAAGCCGGACCTGGCTTCTTCCTCACTCAGAGTATAAGCCGGACCTGGCTTCTTCCTCACTCAGCGTATAAGCCCGACCTAGCTTCTTCCTCACTCAGTGTATAAGCCGGACCTAGCTTCTTCCTAACTCAGCGTATAAGCCCGACCTAGCTTCTTCCTTACTCAGAGTATAAGCCGGACCTAGCTTCTTCCTCACTCAGAGTATAAGCTGGACCTAGCTTCTTCCTCACTCAGCGTATAAGCCCGACCTAGCTTCTTCCTCACTCAGAGTATAAGCCGGACCTAGCTTCTTCCTCACTCAGCGTATAAGCCGGACCTAGCTTCTTCCTCACTCAGCGTATAAGCCGGACCTAGCTTCTTCCTCACTCAGCGTATAAGCCCAACCTAGCTTCTTCCTCACTCAGAGTATAAGCGGGACCTAGCTTCTTCCTCACTCAGCGTATAAGCCGGACCTAGCTTCTTCCTCACTCAGAGTATAAGCTGGACCTAGCTTCTTCCTCACTCAGCGTATAAGCCGGACCTAGCTTCTTCGTCACTCAGCGTATAAGCCGGACCTAGCTTCTTCCTCACTCAGCGTATAAGCCGGACCTAGCTTCTTCCTCACTCAGAGTATAAGCTGGACCTAGCTTCTTCCTCACTCAGCGTATAAGCCCGACCTAGCTTCTTCCTCACTCAGAGTATAAGCCGGACCTAGCTTCTTCCTCACTCAGAGTATAAGCCGGACCTAGCTTCTTCCTCACTCAGTGTATAAGCCGGACCTAGCTTCTTCCTCACTCAGTGTATAAGCCGGACCTAGCTTCTTCCTCACTCAGCGTATAAGCCGGACCTAGCTTCTTCCTCACTCAGAGTATAAGCTGGACCTAGCTTCTTCCTCACTCAGCGTATAAGCCCGACCTAGCTTCTTCCTCACTCAGAGTATAAGCCGGACCTAGCTTCTTCCTCACTCAGCGTATAAGCCGGACCTAGCTTCTTCCTCACTCAGCGTATAAGCCGGACCTAGCTTCTTCCTCACTCAGCGTATAAGCCGGACCTAGCTTCTTCCTCACTCAGCGTATAAGCTGGACCTATCTTCTTCCTCACTCAGCGTATAAGCCCGACCTAGCTTCTTCCTCACTCAGAGTATAAGATGGACCTAGCTTCTTCCTCACTCAGCGTATAAGTAGGACCTAGCTTCTTCCTCACTCAGAGTATAAGCTGGACCTAGCTTCTTCCTCACTCAGCGTATAATCCCGACCTAGCTTCTTCCTTACTCAGAGTATAAGCCGGACCTAGCTTCTTCCTCACTCAGCGTATAAGCCGGACCTAGCTTCTTCCTCACTCAGCGTATAAGCCCGACCTAGCTTCTTACGATTACCACCTCTTTCGCTCTAAGATTCATTTTGGACAAGGTAGGCGGTTTTAAACACTTCAGGAAATTCTAAAACGAATATCGGGAGTGGCCCACATCCAAGGACAAGCATGATATCGAAGAGGAATCGAAAGGCTTGCCGACAGATGGCTACGAACTATTGAAAATGATCGTTTGTAATTGAACCAGTAACGTCTGTTATCTATATTCTAATAAATAATTTCTCAAGCAGACGGTAAAATCCGCAGACTTACGAATCACTCTAGTATGTATGGCAGTAAGGTGAAATTATCTGTGGTAGAGTACTAAAAGATATTTCACTGACCACAACGATTTCTCTCCCCTCCCCTTTTTTATCACAGCAAGTTCTAAAACGAATATTGCTATTTCGCTTAGCTATTTCGTTTTAAGAGTTTAATAAGAAACTCTTTTTACATTATTTAAGTACTAATACTATTACTCTCATGAATGCAAATAGCACTGGGCGGGGGTGGCTCAGTCGGTAGCGCGCCAGGCTCGTAATCTGTAGTTCCCAGGTTCGAGTCCCAGCTGGGTCAGCGTTGAGATTTATCTCCGCAAAATTCCCCGCCCTGCCCACGGTCAGTAGGGGACACCGATGGACTTGAAAAGACCGCCGTCCGTCGGATGGGACGTTAAGCCGTGGCCTCCGTGTGCTGGAGAGCCATACCCTGTGCATGTTAAAGAACACGCTGGATGGCCTTGACCGGAGGCTACCATCTGTCTCCCAACAGCTGTTAAAGTGGGTCCCCTCCCCCAACCTTCTCTGAGCCTTCGGGGTCCATGTGACCTGGCAATTTAGCCCATAGTGTGCAAAAAAGTGCCACTCAGAGGTAAAACAACCCAAATAGCACAAATTACTCTTTACATCTCCCGAATCATTCGTCATTGCAGATTACCACTTTTAAATGGTGCAACAATCGGTAAATGAAAATTTTTTTTTTTTTTTGAAAAAAACGAGCATCCCGTACTTACTAGAGGCAATATGAATTCTTCTAGTTCTGTTCTAGTGATTACAGAATTCAGAAAAAATATCTGGCAACGATTTTTTTTCAGAAATTAGTGATCTGGAAACCTTCGTGTACACGAAGGTTTTCAGATACCTTCGTGTACCTGTCAGATAACCATAGTGTTTGGATATTTTTTTGAGCGACTGTACTTGTTAACATCTCTAAACGTTTCTAACGTCAGGTAGGGACATTGTTTAAATAAATAAAAATCCACTCAAGCAGCTGATTGCCATAGAGGTCTCACAAAAGCCTGTCAATTTATACGTCACAGTAGAAGGTCTATGAGGATTGTGGGATCTCAGCAGAAAAACAACACAAGCATCCATGCCTTACCGGAGGCTCAAACCAGGTCCCTTTGGGTTGGGTTGTTTTACCTCTGAGCGGCACTTTTTTGCACACCATGGGCTAAATGGCCAGGTCACATGGACCCCGAAAGCTCAGAGAAGGTTGGGGGAGGGACCCACTGGAACAGCTGTTGGGAGACAGATGGTCGCCTCCCGTCAAGGCCATCCAGCGTGTTCTTTAACATGCACAGGGTATGGCTCTCCCGCACACTGGGCTTATAACTCTGGCTTACTGCACACTGGGCGCACACTGGCGCACACTCCCGCACACTGGGCGCACACTGGGCTTATAACGTCCCATCCGACGGACGGCGGCCTTTCCAAGCCCATCGGTGTCCCCTACTGACCTTGGGCAAGGCGGGGAATTTTGCCAGGTCCCTTTGATCAGTAGCCAAGCGCACTAACCACTCAGCTACGAGACGGCTTTCCTCTCAGACCTTCTACTATGGGGTATAAACTGACAGACTCCTGTCAGACCTCTGTGGCAAGCAGCTGCTTGAGGGGATTTTTATTACTATTCATTTATTCTTTAATGAACATAGTCGTGACCACAACATAATGCCCCATCTGTCGAATGAGAATCTTACCACATTCACAGGTGTCTTCTTTCCCCCAGAGCACAGAGAAGAGATAAAAGAATAAAGAGATAAAGGAAATATCTAAGTTGTAATGAATCTCGAACAGCAAGGTTTCATTTCCCAGCGGACAAAGAACATCGTCGCAGAGCACTGAACGGATAAAGATGGAATTTCCGTTTGCTTTTGCCTTCAAGGTGAAGCCCTTGCCACCAAGCGATGTGTGTTTCCATGGCGGCAGAGGAGGAAGCGTCGCCGAGGTCGCGACCCCAGCTGCGATTGGAGGAGGGAGTAGACACAGATTGAGTGGGAGGAGATCGGTTCGCCTCTTATGGACGCTCTCTGCCGAAGGCAAGGAAAGGTGGAGCGAGACGTAGAATCGAATGAAAAAAGATGCTTATACAAGTTGACATTTTTTTTTTGCTGTCGGAAAGAGCATTCTGTTATTTCTGGAATTCTTATTCACATTTCGTGTAAACTGCATAAATGGCTATCAATATAATTTTTTGGGAAAAATAGTGTCGATTTATTAGCTTTATCCAAGGGGAATGGGGAAAAAATAAATACTTTTTTGTTAATACAAGATCATGAATTCTTTTAAATTACAATTTAATAAAGTTCTGAGGAATGCTCCCAACATACACCACTGCCAGCCCCTTTCACTAAGCTGCTAAATACAATCTAAAACTTAGTCCATCTGCGCTATTAAGAGGGGCGTTCAAAAAGTTCTTGATATGCATCTGCAATCAAAATATTAAACTATTTCACTTTCCCCAACAAAACTTTTAACTTCCTTCAAAGT
This sequence comes from Ryuthela nishihirai, assembly GCA_038380435.1. Lineage (NCBI taxonomy): Eukaryota > Metazoa > Arthropoda > Arachnida > Araneae > Heptathelidae > Ryuthela > Ryuthela nishihirai. Next base: position 11,173,658 of record JAWZYU010000009.1, read on the forward strand.
ACTCCTCTCCAGCATCTGTGGGGGCGGGGGTGGCTCAGTCGGTAGCGCGCCAGGCTCGTAATCTGTAGTTCCCAGGTTCGAGTCCCAGCTGGGTCAGCGTTGAGATTTATCTCCGCAAAATTTCCCGCCCTGCCCACGGTCAGTAGGGGACACCGATGGGCTTGGAATGGCCGCCGTCCGTCGGATGGGACGTTAAGCCGTGGCCCCGTGTGCGGGAGAGCCATACCCTGTGCACGTTAAAGAACACGCTGGATGGCCTTGACGGGAGGCTGCAATCTGTCTCCCAACAGCTGTTCCAGTGGGTCCCCTCCCCCAACCTTTTCTGAGCCTTCGGGGTCCATGTGACCTGGCCATTTAGCCCATGGTGTGCAAAAAAGTGCCGCTCAGAGGTAAAACAACCCAACCCAGCATCTGTGCAAAGTTCTACGCCAATTCTGTAACGCTTGGTGGTACTCCTGTTGGAAAATACTCCGCAACTTTAGATCTTGATCGGAGGGGCTGGGGTGGCTCAGTCGGTAGCGCGCCAGGCTCGTAATCTGTAGTTCCCAGGTTCGAGTACCAGCTGGGTCAGCGTTGAGATTTATTTCCGCAAAATTCCCCGCCCTGCCCACGGTCAGTACTGGACACCAATGGGTTTGGAAAGGCCGCCGTCCGTCGGATGGGACGTTAAGCCATGACCCCCGTGTGCTGGAGAGCCATACCCTGCGCACGTTAAAGAACACGCTGGATGGCCTTGACGGGAGACTACCATCTGTCTCCAAACAGCTGTTCCAGTGGGTCCCCTCCCCCAACCTTCTCTTAGCCTTCGGTATCCTTGTGACCTGGCCATTTAGCCCATAGTGTGCAAAAAAGTGCCGCTCAGAGGTAAAACAACCCAACCCAAAATGGAGCCATGTTCTAAATGGTTACGTTACATTACTTTGTTTACGGAATACGACAAAATATAACGAAAATTGCACCATTTTATGTAAAATCGTCGATTGAGTCGATTTAAATATAAAGTAAATTGTACTTTAAAAACGTATAAAAATTCGTTCCTTTGCCCTGGAGTCACAGCTCTGCATTTAATCCGGCCTTGCTTTTAGTGGTCTGACAAGAGAATGTCAGTATAATACGTCACAGGGGGAGATCTTTGAAGAAGTAGAAAGACGCACAATTTTGTAAGCTGATAACGGCAATGCTCATTGATTTCTTCGGGGTTCGAATCCTGGTCTCTTTGCTCAGTGGATAAACACTTTTTAACCCGTGAAGACCTCCGCTGAGGTGTCTGAAGAATTTTGCTGGTGAGGAGGGTAAAAATGCGAAGTAAAAATAAACCGTTCCATTTCCAGCTTATTTAAATACAATACATCCGTTTTATGACTCTGAAGTTCTAACTATTTTCTCGTCGAATTATATATATATATGTTACCGCTAAAGTGCAGAAATCAGTTATTCTACAGATTATCTAGGTATTGTGCAGATTAGCTAGGGTGATCCGTTAACGTGAGGAAAATTGTTTCATTTCTCAAATTACCTAGGTAAACTGCAAATTACCTGGATAATCTGCACATTACCTACTAGGCACTCGTTAAAGTGAAAATAAGATCTTTGCTGGAACAACAGGAACGTTTCTGTACGCTTAAATTAACATAATGTTATTTATCTAGTGTCCGAGAGTAGAGTTGAAACCAGGGTCATCCCTCTGTCAACATGAATCAGTCGTCCGAATTATAAAAAACGCCCCCAAAATGAGCAGGCCAAGTGAGAACGAATCATTTGAGTGATTCGTTATCAAGAATGAATCACTTTACCGATTCGTTCTCACTTGGCCTCCGCTCATCCGGGGCGTTTTTTATAATGCGGACGAGTGAATCACGTGACACGAAGATTCATATTCAAGAGATTCACCACTATGAGAGAAACAAACTTTTAACTTTAACGATACGGAAGCCGTTAATGTGCACATTACCTAGGTAAAATGCGGAAAACTCTTGATTCCGCACGTTAACGGAGCAAATCAGTTAATCTGCAGATTAGCTAGGTAATGTGCACATTAACGGCCTTCGAGCTTTAGCGGTAACATATATATAAATTAAAATGTATGGTGTCGCAAGTATGTCACTTTTGCTTTTCCATGAATGCAATTAGCCATTTTTATTTCGTTATAATATGGGGGAGAAATTACTCTCGACCTAAAAGTTCTTTTCGTTAAAGAAAAAATTCGTACTTAGAATAAATGAAATCCACTGGTTTCCATAAATTAAGGCAAATTCCTGTATTATATATATGGAAAGATAACGTCAAAGCTCTATAACTTCTAAGATAAGTTTTTTTTTTGTTTTGGGAGATGTGATTGCAGATAAAGATCTCAATCAAATAAATCAATATCTCGATTTTCAACAATATTCGTTCAGTTGTTGGGTTGTTTTACCTCTGAGCGGCACTTTTTTGCACACCATGGGCTAAATGGCCAGGTCACATGGACCCCGAAGGCTCAGAGAAGGTTGGGGGAGGGGACCCACTGGAATAGCTGTTGGGAGACAGATGGTAGCCTCCCGTCAAGGCCATCCAGCGTGTTCTTTAACGTGCACAGGGTATGGCTCTCCCGCACACGGAACCACGGCTTAACGTCATCCGATGGACGGTGGCTTATCCAAGCCCATCGGTGTCCCCTACTGACCGTGGGGAGGGCGGGGAATTTTTCGGAGATAACTCTCAACGCTGACCCAGCTGGGAGTCGAACCTGGGAACTACAGATTACGAGCCTGGCGCGCTACCGACTGAGCCACCCCCGCCCCTATTCCTTTAGTATTTAATGAGTTATGGAAGTTTGAATATTTAACAACAGCAATGGCAGTCTTAAGAAACTTATAGAAAACTGAAGAATAGTGAAAGAATTCTTTACACAAAGTTCTAAAATACAAACTTATTTTATTAAACACTTTGATACAATACTTATTACTAAGTTTTAATTAGCTTCTGAAGTCAATTTTTGTGGCTGGCATTGTTATCGCTAAATATTCAAACTTCCGTAACTCATTAAATACTGAACGAATATTGTCGAAAATCGTGATATTGATTTATTGGATTGAAATCTTTATGTGTAATCTCATTTTTCAAAACAAAAAAACTTAATCTTAGACGTTATAGAGCTTTGACGTTAGCTTCCCATTGACTTAACATAGGGATGTTCCTTAATTTATGGAAACCAGCGTATTTATTAAAACTGTCGAAAAAAATAACGTAATTATAAATAAAAAAGCTTCCCTTCCTATATGTGTCCTAAAGAGTTAAAAATGGAATTAAAACGTCTCACTGATGAAATCATTTGTTCAATTCATATTTTCTTTAAAAGAAAATGGTCGCCGACAATTTTTGTTCAATTGATTAGAGAAACTAGCTAAGACCCTCTATTTCCTTTGAAGTTGTTATGAATTGAATAGGCAATTTTATCATTAACAAGTTTTACGATTATTTCTTACTTTTTAAAACCCATATTGGAAGGCAGGTAGTTATCCAATTTTTTTAAATTATGAATTTTTTTTTTTGTTTCTTAGTGAGGAACTTCGCAGGAAATATTTTTACTAAAACACCTATCATTTTCCTGTTTACGAGGATACAATTATTACATTCCCTATTTTATTATGCACAGTTTGTATTTGTTTTACCTCTAAGTGCTAAATGGCCGAGTCACAAGGACCCCAAGGGCTCGGAGAAGATTCGGAGAAGGAGATGAAAGCCTCCCGTCAACGCCATCTAGCATGTTCTTCAACGTGCACAGCTCTCTCCTGAACACGGGAACCATGGCTTAACGTTACATCCTACGGACGGCGGTCTTTTCCAAGCCCATCGCATCCCATATTGACCGAGGGCAGGATGAATGTTAAGCGGAGATAAATCTCAACGCTGGCCTATGTGGAGACTCGAACCTCGGAATTGCAGATTCCGATCTAGACAGGCTTCGGGCTGAGCCATCAGTCAGGGTTAGATTGGGTTGTTTTACCCCTGAGCGGCACTTTTTTGCACACCATGGGCTAAATGGCCAGGTCATAAGGACCCCGAAGGCTCAGAGAAGGTTGGGGGAGGGGACCCATTGGAACAGCTGTTGGGAGACAGATGGTAGCCTCCCGTCAAGGCCATCCAGCGTGTTCTTTAACGCGCACAGGGTATGGCTCTCCCGCATACGGCGCCACGGCTTAATCGTCCCATCCGACGGACGGCGGCCTTTCCAAGCCCATCGGTGTCCCCTACTGATCGTGGGCAGGGCGGGGAATTTTGCGGAGATAAATCTCAACGCTGACCCAGCTGGGACTCGAACCTGGGAACTACAGATTACGAGCCTGGCGCGCTACCGACTGAGCCACTCCCGCCCCCCATCAGTCAGGCCCTGCACACCAAATGCATTCACATGCAAGCGGAACAACCAAAATCTCTAACACAATTAGAGACTTTCGCTTCCGTGGGTCAAATTAACGTAAATGCAAATCATAATATTCTCCCCAACTTTCTTTTTAATTTCAGCAGCCTCCACTAATCATGCTCACGTCGCATTTATTTGTGTTCTATTCAGTGGCCCTTTATGCTCCACCATCAGTTGGCGATGCTGTTGTTCTACTTTCGAGCTGCGTTTCTTGCACACCTTGAGCTAACTGGCCAAGTCACAAGGGTTCGTGGGGGGGGGGGGGGGGGGCTCAGTCGGTAGCGCGTCAGGCTCGTAATCTGTAGTTCACAGGTTCGAGTCCCAGCTGAGTCAGCGTTGAGATTTATTCCGCAAAATTCCCAGCCCTGCCCACGGTCAGTAGGGGACACCGATGGGCTTGGAAAGGCCGCCGTCCATCGGATGGGACGTTAAGCCGTGGCCTTGCCATTAGCCCATGGTGTGCAAAAAAGTGTCGCTCAGAGGTAAAACAACCCAACCCAACGCAAGGGTTCGCAGAAGATTGGGTTGGGTTGTTTTACCTCTGAGTGGCACTTTTTTGCACACTATGGGTTAAATGACCAGGTCAAAAGGACCCCATAGTCTCAGAGAAGGTTGGGGGAAGGGACCCACTGGAACACCTGTTCATGTGTGAGACATGGAGCCTCCCATCAAGGCCATGCAGTGTGTTCTTTAATGTGCACAAGATATGGCTCTCTCCCGCACACGAGCGACGGCTTAACGTCTCATTCGACGGACGGCGGCCTTTCGAAGCCCATCGGTGTCCCCTACTGATCGTGGACAGAATGGAGAATTTTGCGGAGATAAATCTCAACGCTGCTGACCCAGCTGGAACTCGAATCTTTGAACTGCAGATTACGAGTCTGGTGCGCTACCTACTGAGCCCCCCCCCCCCCCACAAATATTAGACTTTCCTTACAAAGCCCTAGATAATTTGGTTTTATGTGAAAAAAAAAAAGCTCAAATTGGACAGATGTTTATAAATAAATAAATAAATAAATACATCCTCAAGCAGCTGCTTGCCACAGAGGTCTATCAGGAGCCTGTCAGTTTATACGTCACAGTAGAAGGTCCGAGAGGATGGCGGGACCTCAGCAGAAGAACATCACAAACGCTTTCGTAATATCGAAATAAAGTGAGTTATTGTATCCGACAATCTACTGAAAGCGTATAATAATGTAGTATAATAAATACTCCCATAAAGAAAAGGGATGGGGGTGGCTTAGTCGGTAGCGCATCAGGTTCATAATCTGTAGTTCCCAGGTTCGAGTCCCGTCTGGGCCAGTGTTGAGATTTATTTCCGTAAAACTCCCCCTTTCCCCTTGGTCAGTAGAGGGTCACCGGATGGACTTGGGCTTGAAAAGGCCGCCGTCCGTCGGATGGGACGTTAAGCCGTGGCCCCGTGTGCGGGAGAGCCATACCCTGTGCACGTTAAAGAACACGCTGAATGGCCTTGACGGGAGGCTACCATCTGTCTCCCAACAGCTGTTCCAGTGGGTCCCCTCCCCCAACCTTCTCTGAGCCTTCGGGGTCCTTGTGGCCTGGCCATTTAGCCCATGGTGTGCAAAAAAGTACCGCTCAGAGGTAAAACAATCCAATCCAATCCGGATGGACTTGAAAAGACCGCCGCTCTCATATGTCTGGATGAGACGTTAAGCCGTGGTTCCGTGTACGGAAGAGAACCATATCGTGTGCAAGTCAAAGACCAACCCATAGAGAAGATCTACGAGGAAGCATCTACATATTAACCAGGGCTCGAACGAGGTCTTTTATAAGCTGCCCCTTTCGGAGAGGTAAATAAAGTTTACAAAACCGTAAGATTCTCTTCAAATCCCCATTCTGTTCTTTAAATTCCGTCGCCAACAGAATATCGACATGTCGTGTCATCTAACCCATCAAAAGAAAACAAAGCGTACAGGACTTAAAAAAAAAAGGTAAGACATCTTTTTCACGGAGACATCTCCGATGATGATCTGCCATCGCGTGTCGATGACGCATCAAGTCGCTGGCTGCACGTGCAACATCATCTCTGTGGGTATCCAGCGAGCCCTCCCGTTCGCTACATAATCTACGAGAATAATGAAATTTAAATGTCTTCGGCGCTTTTCTGCGGACTAGGCCGTCTGCCTTTTATTCCTCTCGGAAGCAACGGACACAAGGAGAATATAATTGAGCAATACATCTTCCTCGTGACACTCTCACCGCTCTAGTTGCTCTCGCCCCCTGTAGTCTTCTGGGTACACAGAAATGACATTTTTTTTTGTCCCTGCTGGATCAACCCTTAATTACATCGGCCGTCGGAATGGCCGCACTGCGAGGGGCAGCGGCAGGACACGCCGCGTCGGGCTGGTCCGGAAGACGGGGGAGGGAAATGACTGTGGCTCTCGTTGGGCCATGCAGCTCTCGTTGTACTCTTTCCCTCCCTGAAACTCTGCGGTCGGTCGTCCGGCTAATGGACGCTGGCCGACGCCGCTGTCGCCGTAAGTGAGAAATACACTTACCTTAATGTTATCTGGCAACACTGGCGACGCGGTGATGATCAGACGATACTTTGGTAATAGTATCTGGCAACAGATTTTCATTCGCGCGCTCTGTGGATCAGTGAATCGTTTGGTTGTTCCCAGCCCGGTAATGTTTCCAAAGCAAAATTTTTTTTTCAAATAGGCTTATAAGATTTTGTTATAGAAATGAAAATTATTCTAAAAGGTTTTAAAATAAAATATATTAATTCCTATAATTATAATAATACATAATTATAGGAACGCTATCATTGGCTGTTTTGCGATTAGTTGAATTTCGAGAACTGTTGTATTCGGTGCCGAATGAGTGTAGTGCTCGGCGTTCGTTAGGACCTCAAACCTCGATTTTTTTTTCAACATTTAAATCAGTCGGGCCCTGCACACCAAATGCAAAAAAATCACTGTAATGGATTACTAATGTGCACATCTCATGTTTTTACTTATATTAATACCAAATATTTATATATGTGTGTGGGTTAATATATATATATACGAGTGGTTACACCCTTGGCTATTGGGGCGGGGGTGGCTCAGTCGGTAGCACGCCAGGCTCGTAATCTGTAGTTCCCAGGTTCGAGTCCCGTCTGGGCCAGCGTTGAGATTTATCTACGCAAAATTCCCGGGGCCTGCCCACTGTCAGTAGGGGACACCGATGGGCTTGGAAAGGCCGCCGTCCGTCGGATGGGACGTTAAGCCGTGGCCCCATGTGCGTGAGAGCCATACCCTGTGCACGTTAAAGAACACGCTGGATGGCCTTGACGGGAGGCTACCATCTGTCTCCCAACAGCTTGTTCCAGTGGGTCCCCTCCCCCAACCTTCTCTGAGCCTTCGGGGTCCATGTGACCTGGCCATTTAGCCCATGGTGTGCAAAAAAGTGCCGCTCAGAGGTATAATAACCTCAAGCCTTGGCTGTTGATCGAAGGGATTTGGGCTCAAACCTGGGTACAACATGATTGTTTATCTGCTGAAGTCACGCCATTCTCACCAGACCCTCTACTATGTTGTATTAAACTGACAGACTTCTGTCAGACCTTTGTGGCTTTGGTTGTTTTACCTTTGAGCGGCACTTTTTTTACACCATGGGCTAAATGCCCACGTCACAAGGACCCCGAAGGCTCAGAGAAGGTTAGGGTAGGGGACCCACTGGAACAGCTGTTTGGAGACAGATGGTAGCCTACCGTCAAAGCCATCGAGCGTGTTCTTTAACGTGCACAGAGTATGGCTCTCCCGCACACTGGGCCACGGACCGTGGACAGTTTTGCGAAGATAAATTTCAACGCTGACCCAGCTGGGACTCGAACCTGGAATCTACAGATTACGAGTCTGGCGCGTTACCAACTGAGCCACCCCTGCAGCGGAAGAAGGGCACTTTATGCTATTATGAATCATGTCATAATTAATCAGTACTGTTAGAGTATGGTTCATTGTTTCAAGTGTTTTTTGTCTACGGGATGTTTTCCTGTGGTACTATATTACTGAATGCGCTTTTCTTTTTATAGCTTTCTCTCTATTTTCGCTCGTCCTTTTTCGGTCCGTCTGTGTTTGCCGGAAGTTGTTTCGTCATGTTCCCCAACCTCCATTCGCCGACTGCCACGAGTTACAAATGAAAGCATGTCATAGGCTGTAAGAAATTTATGCTTGGTGCTTCCCCCCACCCACCTTGAAAAAAAAAGGGAGAAATAATAAAATCATACATTCATACTAATAAATAGTTAAGTTCCGGTTATTCGGAATTCAAGCAGTCGAAATAATCTGAAACTAAGATCACATTTTGTTCAACAGCAACCATTCTTCTGTGATAGAAGTAATACAGTGTGCATGATGCAAAACTCAATTTGAATGAGAGCAGGCCTTGACGGGACAGACCGACACAGGTACATTATTTAAGGGTTGGGTTGTTTTACCTCTGAGTGGCACTTTTTTGCACACCATGGGCTAAATGGCCAGGTCACGTGGACCCCGAAGGCTCAGAGAAGGTTGGGGGAGGGGTCCCACTGGAACAGCTGTTTGGAGACAGATGGTAGCCTCCCATCAAGACCATCCAGCGTGTTCTTTAACGTGCACAGGGTATGGCTCTCCTGCACACGGGGCCACGGCCCCGTGTGCAGGAGTTCCCAGGTTCGAGTCCCAGCTGGGTCAGCGTTGAGATTTATCTCCGCAAAATTCCCCGCCCTGCCCACGGTCAGTAGGAGACACCGATGGGCTTGAAAAGACCGCCGTCCGTCGGATGGAACGTTAAACCGTGACCCCCGTGTGCTGGAGAGCTATACCTGCGCACGTTAAAGAACACGCTGGATGGCCTTGACGGGACATTACCATCTGTCTCCCAACAACTGTTCCAGTGGGTCCTCTCCCCCAACCTTCTCTGAGCCTTTGGGGTCCATGTGACCTGGCCATTTAGCCCATGGTGTGCAAAAAAGTGCCGCTCAGAGGTGAAAAAACCCAACCCATTTACTAATCTTGCTCTTATACCCTCAACCACTGCTCCTGATCCTAAATCATCATCAGCTGAGCTTCATAAAAAGCTCATGAAACTTTTTATGAGAGCCCTCAGCTACGAGTTAGGTTTCGAGTTTTGCACCGCTTCCCTCTTCCCCTCCCCCCCAAAAAAATAAAAAAGAAACCTTGATGGAAACTTTAAGAGGGTCGATCCCAACCAGTCACTTGTGACTTGTCGTCTGAAATTTTGTGGGGTTACCTTATATAACACGCCTTCATTTTCTTCCTCTCGACCCCCCCCCCCCAAAAAAAAGGTAGGGGGTTGGGTTGTTTTACTTCTGAGCGGCACTTTTTTGCACACCATGGGCTAAATGGCCAGGTCACATGGACCCCGAAGGCTCAGAGAAGGTTGGGGGAGGGGACCCACTGGAACAGCTGTTGGGAGACAGATGGTAGCCTCCCGTCAAGGCCATCCAGCGTGTTCTTTAACGTGCACAGGGTATGGCTCTCCCGCACACGGGGCTACGGCTTAACGTCCCATCCGACGGACGGCGGCCTTTCCAAGCCCATCGGTGTCCCTTACTGACCGTGGGCAGGGCGAGGAATTTTGCGGAGATAAATCTCAACGCTGACCCAGCTAGGACTCAAAGGTAGGGGGAAGATCGACCTTTACGAGATGTAATGAAAACAAGTGGTAGAAGTTCCGAGGATAGGAGTCTTTGGTGACAAAGTAAAAATCATAAATTAAAAAAAATTGAAAAATTTTAAGTACTGTTTGAAAAGTTTGAGAATAAAACTTGCACGCTCTGCTCAGTAGCCTTGAAGGGCGACAGTATTGCCACCTGTCACGCATTAACCCGTACGAAATGCTGAATTCTTGGCGACGGCAATCCACAAATTAAAGGACCTACCTTCGCAATTTTTCTGATTCTTAGCTATCTCATAGTGTTATAAATTCTGATAATTTTCTCGCCAAAGAGCTATTTTAAGTGGTTAATAATTTAAAGATAAGGCACAAAACTGAATCATAAAGCAAATTTATATAGAATATTTGCGTATAAATTAACAGGCTCCTGTCAGACCTCTGTGACAAGCAGCTGCTTGAGGGGGGGGGGGTATATAAAGTCCATCAATATATTCTGTAAACATTCTTCAGGATTTACATTCAAAATATGTAATAAAAATATATAAAAACGTGAACATATAAAGCTCCCGTTTCGAGCACTGCCTGCAGGGTTACATAATGCTTTTCATATTATTGGTAATTGAGTAAAATAAAATAAATGCCCCCTCAAGCAGCTGCTTGCCACAGAGGTCTGACAGGAGTCTGTCAGTTTATATGCCACAGTAGAAGGTCTGAGAGGATGGCAGGACCTCAGCAGAAAAACGACACAAACAGCCATGCCTTACCCGGGGCTCGAACCCAGGTCCCGTAGATCAGTATCCAAACGCGCTAACCACTCGGCCACCTAGAATTAAATTTGAAACAATAGAGGCTCTAAACTTTTAAAATTTCTCTCCCACCCCCTCCATGTTTTTTGGTGATTTACGCCCTCCTGATAACATGTCACTGCTCTACTGACATGCTATCAGATGGTCGTGATCAGTGGTCTACCGGAAAATATCGGGGGATCCACAATAAATATCTTGGGTTTTTTTTTTTATAAAATGCTATTGTCTTTCAATTATTAAAATTTTATAAATAAATTTCATACTAATATCTCAATTTTAAGATTTTCTGTAGTTTAAAGTAATTTTAGTTTTAGAACCCACAGATCGTTTGCGTAAAACCAAAATTATTACACTCTGCCGCATAAAATACAAATGTATGCGTTTTGATTCAAACGAATATCATACTTTAATATCTGCACTAAATATGTATAAAACATTTCCCCAAAAGTTAATCATATCGTGTAAATTTTATTCCTTAGAGAAGTAAGGAAAGTTTTTAAGAAAATGAGTTCTGGCCCACAGGTAGCAAGTTCAATAGGGAAAATGAAGCTGATTTTTCACGATCCACTTTGATTCGCTATTGCTCACAATCCGCTTTGATTCGCTGTTGTTCAAGATCCGCTTTGATTCGCTGTTGTTCAAAATCCGCTTTGATTCGCTATTGTTCCCGATCCGCTTTGATTCGCTATTGTTCCCGATCCGCTTTGATTCGCTATTGTTCCCGATCCGCTTTGATTCGCTATTGTTCCCGATCCGCTTTGATTCGCTATTGTTCGCGATCCGCTTTGATTCGCTATTGTTCCCGATCCACTTTGATTCGCTATTGTTCCCGATCCGCTTTGATTCACTATTGTTCCCGATCCGCTTTGATTCGCTATTGCTCCCGATCCGCTTTGATTCGCTATTGTTCCCGATCCGCTTTGATTCGCTATTGTTCCCGATCCGCTTTGATTCGCTATTGTTCCCGATCCGCTTTGATTCGCTATTGTTCCCGATCCGCTTTGATTCGCTATTGTTCCCGATCCGCTTTGATTCGCTACTGTTCACGATCCGCTTTGATTCGCTATTGTTCACAATCCCCTTTGATTCGCTATTGTTCGCGATCCGCTTTGATTCGCTATTGTTCGCGATCCGCTTTGATTCGCTATTGTTCGCGATCCGCTTTGATTCGCTATTGTTCAGGATCCACTTTGATTCGCTGTTCTTAACGATCATTATTATTTGTTCAACGCTATAGAAAATAATTGCAGGTTCTTCCTTTGAACAGTTGCCACATTAATTTTGTAAACTTATTTTGTAGAGATCCCCCCCCCCCCCCCCTCTAATTGTACATTCCCCACCTTCCCAGCAGCGTGGGGGTTGTTATCTGGTCCTATCAGTATGCCACTTATCGTGATTCGTATCACACCTGGCGCCAGATAATTTTTTCTCTATATTCGATCGGCGATATCGATTCAGTGACTTCCTTTAATTGAATCAACATTGCACAATTTACCTCATCTTGGCCGAGTTATTAGCGCGCTTGGCTACTGATCTACGGGACCTGGATTGGATTGGATTGTTTTACATCTGAGCGGCACTTTTTTGCACACCATGGGCTAAATGGCCAGGACACAAGGACCCCGAAAGCTCATAGAAGGTTGGGGGAGAGGACCCACTGGAACAGCTGTTGGGAGACAGATGGTAGCTTCCCGTTAAGGCCATCCAGCGTGTTCTTTAACGTGCACAGGGTATGTCTCTCCCGCACACGGGGCCACGGCTTAACGTCCCATCCGACGGACGGCGGCCTTTTCAAGCCCTTCGGTGTCCCCTACTGACCGTGGGCAGGGCGGGGAAATTTTGCGGAGATAAATCTCAACGCTGACCCAGCTGGGACTCGAACTTGTACGGGACCTGGGTTCGAACCCCGGATAAGGCATGGATGTATGTGTCGTTTTTCTGCTGAGGTCCAGCCATCCTCTCAGATCTTCTACTGTGGCAATTAAACTGAGAGGCTCCTGTCAGACCTCTGTGGCAAGCAGCTGCTTGAGGGGGTATTTATTTGTTATTCGAATAGTTGTTGCAACATAGAATAAATACTTAATATTAGAATTAAAAGTGTATTGTTTTATAATCTTTAGAAATTATATAATAAATAAATACCTCCTCAAGCAGCTGCTTGCCACAGAGGTCTGACAGGAGCCTGTCAGTTTAATATGCCATAGTAGAGGGATCTGTGAGGATGACGGGTCCTCAGCAGATTTTTTGCCAACTGCACGCGGTGTTAGTCTGATAAAAACTTTTGTACTTCTCACCCACTTGAACTCGGCTTTTGCATTTAGGAGACGTCAAAAAAAAGCAATTTTTTTTTTAATTTTCGTCTGAGTTTGAATCAGAGCGCTATAATTTCAATATCTGTCATTTTGAAGAATGCAGTTTTGTTTTCCAACCGTCCCACTGGCCGAGTAGTTAGCGCGCTTGGTTACTGATCAAGGTTGGGTTGGGTTGTTTTACCTCTGAGTGGCACTTTTTTTGCACACCATGGGCTAAATGACCAGGTCACATGGACCCCGAAGGCTAAGAGAAGGTTGGGGGAGGGGACCCACTGGAACAGCTGTTGGGAGACAGATGGTAGCCTCCCGTCAAGGCCATCCAGCGTGTACTTTAACGTGCACAGGGTATGGCTCTCCCGCACAAGGGGCCACGGCTTAACGTCCCATCCGACGGACGGCGGCCTTTCCAAGCCCATCGGTGTCCCCTACTGACCGTGGGCAGGGCGGGAAATTTTTCGGAGATAAATCTCAACGCTGACCCAGCTGGGACTCGAACCTGAGAAGTACAGATTACGAGCCTGGCGCGCTACCGACTGAGCCACCCCCGCCCCAACTGATCAATTAGATTGGGTTCGAGCCCGGGAAAGGCATGAAAGTTTGTATCGTCTTTCTGCTGAGGTGTCGCCTTCCTCACAAATCTTCATGATATATTAACTGCGTTTTAGGGTTTAATAAATAAAAAATAAATACCCCCTCAAGCAGCTGCTTGCCACAGAGGTCTGACAGGAGCCTGTCAGTTTATATGCCACAGTAGTAGGTCTGAGAGGATGGCAGGACCTCAGCAGAAAAACGACACAGATGTGAAAAAATTTCGAATGGAATTGCAACGAATTACTGCTAATGTATAACCCAATAACCAGTAGTCTCTGCCTGACTCTGCTTTCATAATGGTATTTATTCAAATGGATACTTCGTGAATTCAAATGAGTCTCACTGTCAAGACGAGGGAGAATTTAAGAACCCGTAAGTAGATGGATTTTACGCAAATGAAACAGTGGAAAATTAAAAAAAAAATTTGACGTTATTATGCCGTTTATGTCTTAAACATCATATTCTAATACAGTTGCCCTTCCCCGCCCTGCCCACGGTCAGTAGGGGATACCGATGGGCTTGGAAAGGCCGCCGTCCGTCGGATGGGACGTTAAGCCGTGGCCCGGTGTACGGGAGAGCCATACCCTGTGCACGTTAAAGAACACACTGGATGGCCTTGACGGGAGGCTACCATCTGTCTCCCAACAGCTGTTCCAGTGGGTCACCTCCCCCAACCTTCTCTGAGCCTTCGGGGTAAATGTGACCTGGCCATTAAGCCCATGGCCAGGTCACATTTACCCGTGCCCGTGTGCAAAAAACGTGTGCATTTACCCGTGTGCAAAAAAGTGCCGCTCAGAGGTAAAACAACCCAACAACCCATACGGTTGACCTTTAGTGTTTTATTCTTATTTATCACTTTCATTATCCCCTCCCCCCTGAAAAATGAAAATACCCATCAATCAGCTGCTTGCCAGAGAGTTCTGACATGAGCCTGCCAGGTTAATACGCCATAGAGAAGATCTGTAAGGAAGGCCTGAGCAGAAAGACGATACAAACTTTCATGCCTTACACGGGGCTCGAACCCAAGTTCCTTGATTAGTAACCAAGCGGGCTAACTACTCCGCCACTGGGACGGCTTGAAAACAAAAATGCATCCTTCAAAATGACAGATACTGCTATTATAGCTCTCTGATTCAAATTCAAACGAAAATTGAAAAAAAAAATTGCTTGTTTTGACGTCTCCTAAATGCGTTGAAGCGTTACTTTATTTCGCAGCGAGCATCTCAATCACATCGCTTGACACGACGCGTGTAAGGAGAGAAATCGGCCGCATCCCGCAGCAATTACATCTGCATAAATAAACGGAGAACAACAGCGAAGTGACGATGTTGTTCCTCTGCGACACTTTGGCAGCGTCTGGTTCCCGCTGTTTCAGCAGTTTGTGTGGTCCGGTCACACCTGGGAAGGTTAGAGGTGAAGGCGGGTCAGCAACGCATACTTTAGGAGGGGGGGATGGGGCAAGTGGGTGAGTCCGACACGTTACTGATGAATGATGGGATACTTTTTTTGTTCGTTCAATTGCTGCTTTTCTGTTTCGGGAAGAGGAGGAGCAAATGAAGTTCTTTCAGCACTCTCTGAGTCCTCACCATGACGACCGGTGTTGGGCTTTATTAAGCAGTTGTGGTTTTTGCAGCGGGAAAACATGGTTTCGGTCAGCTGATCGGGTTGGGTTGTTTTACCTCTGAGCGGCACTTTTTTTGCACACCATGGGCTAAATGGCCAGGTCACATGGACCCCGAAAGCTCAGAGAAGGTTGGGGGAGGGGACCCACTGGAACAGCTGTTGGGAGACAGATGGTAGCCTCCCGTCAAGACAATCCAGCGTGTTCTTTAACGTGCACAGGGTATGGCTCTCCCGCACACGGGGCCAGGCCACGGCTTTACGTCCCATCCGACGGACGGCGGCCTTTTCAAGCCCATCGGTGTCCCCTACTGACCGTGGGCAGGGCGGGGAATTGTGTGGAGATAAATCTCAACGCTGACCCAGCTGGGACTCGAACCTGGGAACTACAGATTACGAGCCTGGCGCGCTACCGACTGAGCCACCCCCGCCCCTACGTTTAACGAGAGATAGGATTCTTATGTGAACTGTGAGAGGTGAAATCGTTTTTCATGAAATGCAACTTTTGACAATTCCATTAACTATGCATTCTTTGTTGTTTTTAGAAGTTTTGATATGACAACGTTTCTCAAACCTGATACCGCTACTCTCCAAATTAATGTGTAAATTTGCATAATCTGTCAAAATAATAGATAAATTTACACCTTAACCCATGATTAGGGTGCCTAATTTCGCAGCACATTTGAGTTTGTATATATATATATATATTAAATTATAGAGTATAATATTTCATGGCCGAGTGGTTAGCGCGCTTGTCTTCTGATCTAATGGGACCTGGGTTCGAGCCCCAAATAAGGCATGGATGTTCGTGTCGTTTTTCTGCTGAGGCCCTGCCAACCCCGCAGATCCTTTTACTCTGGCACATAAAGTGACAGGCTCCTGTCAGACCTCTGTGGCAAGCAGCTGCTTGAGGGGTATTTATTTTTTATATATTTATTTTTCAAAAGAAAAAAAACATTAACAATGTTATAATGGCTGGGGTTGTTTTACCTCTGTGCAGTACCCTGATTAAATATACCCATAAATATTTTTCTAAAAACTTTTATCATTCACGAAAAAATCAATCAGAATATTTACAGCAAAATAACGGATTTACAAAAGAACATTTCATTAAAATATGTGTATTATATTACGCTTCCTTGTAGCGGCTTCTTGAGCGTTAACATCATGTTAACGCCTTTTGACAGCTATTTACTGTGTAGAGTAATTTTCTCAATATAATTTTATATTTATCGTTATGCCTTATTAAAATAGTTTTTTTATTTCCGTTGCCTTTATTTTTCCCAATTAAGCTGCATTTTATTTTATTTTTCTCAGCTTTCTTTAATTATTCCGAGTTCCAGCTGGGTCAGCGTTGAGATTTATCTCCGCAAAATTCCCCGCCTTGCCCACGGTCAGTAGGGGACACCGATGGGCTTGGAAAGGCCGCCGTCGTCAAATGGGACGTTAAGCCGTGGCCCTGTGTGCGGGAGAGCCATACCCTGTGCACGTTAAAGAACACGCTGGATGGCCTTGACGGGAGGCTACCATCTGTCTCCCAACAGCCGTTCCAGTGGGTCCCCAACCTTCTCTGAGCCTTCGGGGTCCATGTGACCTGGCCATTTAGCCCATGGTGTGCAAAAAAGTGCCGCTCAGAGGTAAAACAACCCAACTTCTTTAATTATTTCCATTTCCTCTCAAATATCCGACGTATAAGAGACATCTATAAAATTTTTCGAAGTTCCATTGTACTCGAATATCCCATATTATCAATAATCACCTGTGGTATTTTGTTGTCCTGGCAATGATGCAAAGTAACATCCTCATTTCTTCAGAAAATTTTTAGTGAAAAACATTTTTAACCTACTTTTCAAAAGCGCCTTTTAGATTTTCCTGCCTTGGGCATACACAACATCGATTTCCTCCAAAATCCTTTCTTGGAAGGGATACAAATTTTCATCATGCTCAGTAACAAATATTATCACCAATGGCTCGAGGCATTTTGACGCCTCGAGAAATCACTCGAAGTAAGCACTTTTTCCTTGAGCATACACCGAAGACCCAAAATATTATGACCACCTGGATAATATAATGTTGATCCTCCACGTGCCGCCAAAACAGCTCTTACCCGGCGAGGCATGGACGCTACAAGATTTCTAAAGGTGTCTTGTGGTATCTGGTACCAACACGTTACCAGCAGATCCTTTAACTTTTGTAAGTAACGTGTTGAGCCACCGCAGATCGGATATGCTGTTCCAACATAAACCACAGATGCTCTATGGGATATTGATGTCTGGGGAATTTGTAGGCCAAGGCAATACCTGGAAGTCTTCCTCATGTTTCGCGAACCATTCTCGAACAATCCGGGCAGTGTGGCATGGCGCATTATCCTGCTGAAAGAAGGCACTACTAGAGGGGTATACCGTTGCCATGAAAGGATGTACCTGGTGTGCAATGATGTTTAGGCAGGTGGTAGACGTCATAGTTTCCTTCACATGAATGACAGGACCCAGGGTTTCCCAGCGGAACATTGCCCAAAGCATTACACTTCCTCCACCAGCTTGTTTTTATCCCACGGTGCATCCTGGTGCCAACACTTCCCCAGGTAAACGGCGCACATGTACCCGGTCGTCCACATGGTGCAACAGGAAACGAGATTCATCCGAGCAGACTATCTTCTTCCAATCATCCAAGGCCCAGTTTGATGCTCATGTGCCCATTGTAGGCACTTTCGACGGTGAACCGAGGTTAGCATGGGCTAGTTGTTTCTAAAACTATGAACAAAAATATAGAAACTAAATATAAATATAATATAGCCGTCCCATGGCCGAGTTATTAGCGCGCTTGGCTACTGATCTAAGGGACCTGGGTTTCGAGTCCCGGGTAAGGCATGGATATATGTGTCGTTTTTCTGCTGAGGTCCTGCCATCCTCTCAGACCTTCTACTATGGCATATAAACTGACAGGCTCCTGTCAGACCTCTGTGGCAAGCAGCTGCTTGAGGGGGTATTTATTTTTTTATTTATAATAAAAAACTAATATATAATATATATATAGAAACTAATATAATAAAAAAATATCCCATTAAAGGAATTTTATAGAGAAAACAGATGAAGCTCAGCCTTTTATACTACTGCCTGTAAAGATGTACCACTGGGAATTCCACCTGCTAGAGAAGTCTAGACCAACAAAGCCCTCCTAATTACTTCCCTTTGGCACTCTCCTTTTGCTCCCAAATCTTTCCAAATTCAGTTCGTGTTTCCAAAAAAAGATTTACCCTGTTTTTGTTAGCAGAATCGATAACTTCGGTTGTGCCCTCTCACAGGCCCAGAGATGCAAAGGAACACTTCCAACTTTTGAGACTACTGCCAATATAAAAACTGGTTTTCGTTAAATATTTACCAAAAATTTAATTCCAGTTTGACAAAACCTATATTAAAATTTAACCATAAAAAATGCAGAGCTCCGATAGTTTGTTAACATAATTCGCCGTAGAGATCTGTGAGTAAGGCGAGACCTCAGCAGAACCACAAGAAAAGAAACATCGATGCCTCATGTGAGCATCGTTAGTTAAAAATAATAATGTTATAAATTTAATACACAAAAATTGAGCGTGAGTTCAAAAGAATGCTTACCAACAAAAATTATAAATAAACTAATTTAATTACTTAGGCAAACAGTTTGCATATATAAAAATTGATACTTTTCTATCATCAAAACTTTGCTACAGTAAAATGAATATTTTATTTTTTCCTGAATATCTCAATAAATAAAAGAAATATTAAAGAAATTTTAAATTCCTTACATACAAAACACACCAATTTCTCTACACACCAATTTCCTTACATACAAAACACACCAATTTCTCTACACACCAATTTCCTTACTACAAAACACACCAATTTCTCTACACACCAATTTCCTTACATACAAAACACACCAATTTCTCTACACACCAATTTCCTTACATACAAAACACACCAATTTCCTTACATACAAAACACACCAATTTCTCTACACTTCACCCGGATATCTCCAGCAGCGAAGAACAAAAACCTAATCTCAAGCTTCAAAAAATAGAATCATACCGAACCTTATGACATAAAGAATCGACTCAAAATCCTCAACGGAAAGAATAATTTTTCCCCCCCATTAGTTTCAGCCATTATGATCCTCTAACAAAGACTGATGATGCCAGAGAACCATAAATTATCTTACCAGGAAATTAATTAATTATTTTTTCATATTTGTATTTATGAACCTTCGTTAATTTTAACGTGGCTGATGCGAAAGAGGGAAATGTAAGTTTACGTGTTTCACAGTTGGACGTAAAATGCCAGTCATTTGTAATTATACTGACTCTGATGAGTTCTTCCCCCCTCCCTTCCCCCTTTCATCGTCGTTGTGCGGAGGTTCACCGACTGTGGAGGTCCAGGATGAGCATTAATCATCCGGGATGCTCGATGCTCTCAATGTCATTGGACCCCTCCCACCTGCCGAGCACACGGAAGCATCAATTATTGGCTGTGACGTCATCCACGGCATCCGAACTCACCACTCAGAACACGAGAAGTTGATGAAGTATCTTGTCGAAAGTCTTCTTTTAACTACTCACTGTCCAAACTGGAGCTAATGTGTTGAGTAAGACTTGATGTGAAGACTTAATTGAGAAAAAGTTTTTTTTTTCACTTTTTAGCTTGTATCTATCGGTCATGCGCAAATGAGACTTAAAGAAATAAAATACCCTCTCAAGCTGCTGCTGCTTGCTACAAAGGTTGTTTGAGTCCCAGCTGGGTCAGCGTTGAGATTTATCTCCGCAAAACTCCCCGCCCTACTCATGGTCAATAGGAGACACCGCTGGGTTTAGAAAGGCCGCCGTCCGTCGGATGGGACGTTAAGCAGTGACTCCGTGTGCGGGAGAGCCATATTCTGTGCACGTTAAAGAACACACTGAATGGCCTTGATGGGAGGCTACCATCTGTCTCCCAACAGCTGTTCCAGTGGGTCCCCTCCCCCAACCTTCTCTGAGCCTTCGTGGTCCTTGTGACCTAGCCATTTAGCTCATGGTGTGCAAAAAAAAAGTACCTCTTAGAAGTAAAACAACCCAAAACTACAAAGGTCTGACAGGATCCTATCAGTTTATGCGGCAAAGAGAAAGTCTGCGATGAAGACTAGACTTAGCAGAGAAACAACACAAACATCCATGCCTTTCCCGGTGCTCGAGCCAGGCTCGTAATCTGTAGTTCCCAGGTTCGAGTCCCAGCTGGGTCAGCGTTGAGATTTATCTCCGCAAAATTCCCCGCCCTGCCCATGGTCAGTAGGGGACACCGATGGGCTTGAAAAGGCCGCCGTCCGTCGGATGGGACGTTAAGCCGTGGCCCCGTGTGCGGGAGAGCCATACCCTGTGCACGTTAAAGAACACGCTGGATGGCCTTGACGGGAGGCTACCATCTGTCTCCCAACAGCTGTTCCAGTGGGTCCCCTCCCCCAACCTTCTCTGAGCCTTCGGGGTCCATGTGACCTGGCCATTTAGCCCATGGTGTGCAAAAAAGTGCCACTCAGAGGTAAAACAACCCAACAACCCAACCCGGTGCTCGAACCCAGGTCCCTTTGATCAGTAGCCAAGCACGCTAATCTCTGCTGCGGGACAGTTAATGAAACTTAAGGGAGGGAAAAACACTTAGTTCGTAAGGTGGGAATTTTTAAGGGGTGATTGGAAAAGTTTTTAGTAAGTAGTTTAACTGTTTCCTGCATTAATTATTGGCTAGAATAAGTTTTTTTCCCCCTTAATAAGAGGTTGATTAAAGAGAAGGCTGATACTATCCTATATAAAGAATGAAGATAACCTAGATTTATCAGGCTTATCCAGATTTCTGGTACAACATACAAATTTCTGACTAAATCTTCAATCAAACCATCCATTATGGAAACTGTCGTTTTCAGTCCGTTTAATCCAAAATCCTGGTATGAACTTCTCCCGATATGGTGTATTCAGATTTCTGTTATACCGAAATCAAATATTAAGGTCAAGATGGACTATAGTTCTACATTTGGTCTGTTTGTGTGTTAATGTTGCAAAATATGAAAAAAAAATACGCAATGGTTCAGTCAAAGAATGGCGATTTCTGAAATTAGCAAGAAAAAAAATATTCTTTGCGTTGAGGATTTTGAGTCGATTCCGGGCGAGGTGTAGAGAAATAGGTGTGTTTTGTATGTAAGGAAGGAATTCAAAATTTCTTTAATATTTCTTTTATTTATTGAGATATTCAGGAAAAAATAAAATATTCATTTTACTGGAGCAAAGTTTTGATGATAGAAAAGTATGAAGCGTCTGTGAAAATGAGAAGATAAAAACACACAAAAGAAAAGAATTGTGAAAGGAATATTTTTCAACCAAAGGTACTGGAGCGACAAATGGAAACAGTTCCATATGATATTAACAGAAAATCACATTCAAGACTCAATAACTTTTTTCATGTGATTTTTAATGAAAAAATATGTTCAAAGAGAAAATAATGGTTTCAATCAAATCTACTAAAATCTCGACCAAAGACCGAACGAAAGGAAGTTCAAAAAAAAAGAAGAAGAAAAGACGACACAAACAGAAAAAAAAAATGTTCAGAAAACCGACACAAACATCCATGCCTTACTCCCGGGACTCGAACCCAGTCCTTTCAGCAGCCAAGCACACTAACCACACTGCCACCCCTAGTATATGACAAACTGCTTTTTATTTTGCAATTTTTAACCTTTCATTCTTTTGATATGTTAATATTTGTAATTTCAACACCAATTAAGTAGTATCTTGATATTAAGAAATTTAGCTACAAATCGTGGTTAAGTAATTTAAATTATGGGTGATAGTTAATGTTGTAAATTTTGCACATATAGCAAATTGGTTTGCACATATAGCAAAGGTTGGTAGTATTCGATGCTTATTTTTAGGGAAAAATGTTTTTTCTCAAACATATTATTATTATCATCCGACAATACTTAGAAAACGAATCACCTGTTTCAAAAAGTTATATGGCTATCAAAAACAACTATACAGTATGGTAACACTATTCGTAATGAAATGCAAGCCCGCTTTCGTATTGTACATGAAACGCGTTTTGCAATAACTGTGTCCTGTTTTAATTATATCGTTAGGCTGATAATGGAAGTTGAAAAATTATGAATTTAAATATCCATTTTGCAGTTAATTTATAGGCTAATTATCTCTAAGCTTCCTTGGATTCGGATATGAGTACATGCTACTTCTAATTCTGATTAATATTTTTACCTTAATCCTAAAGATTTTAGGGTGATCCTAGTCATTTTACCTATTGTATAGGAAATATCTAACTTTTGCTTGACACACATAGATCTAACTGGATAAAAATTTCATGGGTTGGGTTACCTCTGAGCGGAACTTTTTGCACACCATGGGCTAAATGGCCAGGTCACATGGACCCCGAAGGCTCAGAGAAGGTTGGGGGAAGGGACCCACTGGAACAGCTGTTGGGAGACAGATGGTAGCCTCCCGTCAAGGCCATCCAGCGTGTTCTTTAACGTGTGCAAGGTATGGCTCTTCCACACACGGGGCCACGGCTTAACGTACCATCCGACGGCCTTTCCAAGCCCATAGGTGTCCCCTACTGACCGTGACAGGGCGAGGAATTTTTGCGGAGATAAATCTCAACGCTGAGCCAGCTGGGACTCGAACCTGGGAACTACAGATTACGAGCCTGGCGCGCTACCGACTGAGCCACCCCCGCCCCAAAAGTTTCATGCATTAATGCTCTTATAATAGAAAGTTTCCGAAGTGGGTTTATTGCTGGAAATAAACATCCAGCATTTGCTGAACAGTTGCCTGTTTGGTTTTGGAAGTTAGAGAACCGTGATTAACTCTAAACCAAACTAAGGCAGTTTGGGGTTGAGGGGGGGGGGACAGTAAATAAGGGTTGTTTTACTTCTGAGCGGCATTTTTTTGCACACAGTGATCTAAATGGAGGTCACAAGGACCCCAAAGGTTCAGAGAAGGTTGTGGGAGAGGACCTACTGGAAGACTTGTTGGGAGATAGATGGTAGGCTCCCGTCAAGGCCATCCAATGTGTTCTTTAACGTGCACAAGGTATGGCTCTCTAGCACTCGGTGTCACGGCTTAACGTCCCGTCCGATGGACGGCGACCTATCCAAACCCATCGGTGACCGTGGGCGGGGAGTTTTGCGGAGATAAATCTCAACGCTGACCCAGCTGGGACTCGAACCTAGGAACTGCAGATTACGAGTCTGGCTCGCTACTGACTCATCCCCCCCCCCCCCCTAGCAGATATTAAGAGTTGAATCGGATTTCTGAACTACTAAGATACCCCCACCAAACAGGAAAAGTTAAAGATATTCGATATGAAATAAAATTTGCAATTGTTTCTTTCCGAAATCTTTTTAGTGTTGGCCAATAATGGGGAATAAAGTAAAATTTTACGAAACACTTGTTGCAGGTCTCAAATCCGATAAGTTCGAGAGTTCGTACAAGACGACGGGAATTCAGAGGGAGAGGAGGGGGGGGGAGTCCGGATTCCCTGGACTGAACCCCTCCCCTTGGTACGTCCTTGACTAAAAGAGGGTGTTTGTTATCGTTTATCTGCTGAGGTCTTCTCTATATGAACAGGCCTTTTTGAATGCAATAAGTAGAATTTCTTTAAGATTTCCGTGATAAATGGTTTCCTGAGATGGATCTATTATTTGTCTACAGAGTGAAGCAAAGGTTACGGAAGATGGATTAATATTAATAGATTGAGATTGTTTGTTACTAACAGACTGGCAAGTTATAAAACTGAAACAGAGAGAGACATTATGTTCATGTTTGCTAGTGAGATCTATTCACTTTTGAACGATCTATTCACTTCTGAACCTTACCAAAAGGACCATGACAAGGAAGAAATAAATGTTTTCACTCTGCACATAAAGTACGCATAGATAATCAGAAATACTTCCGGTTTTGAATGCGCACAGGAATGTTTAGACTTCGACAGTAACTCGCATGAAGTGTTGCATGAAAAATAGTCTTTTTCCCAGTACGTTTCTGCACAGATAGCCGTACTTTGAAAGCATTATAGCCACATAACCGAACTAAATGCATTTCATGCAGAAGAGGTAGTGTGCGTTTTTTCTACTCTGACATCCCCATTCCCTTCGAGCTCCTACTGGCCCAACTCAGTTATAAAGCACGTAACAATGCAGTGGATCGGAATATGGACTCATTCCTAACTGGAAGCTTCATGCTATGATCAACAACAAGAGAAAAAGCAAGAAAGAAGGAGAGAGAGAGGAAAAAAAAAGAAAAAACCATATTGCCAAAAGCCGTTCTTTCACATTTTCTGAGTTTGTGTAGGAACCACGTATCCTGCTGAGTCAGTACTCGCATACTGAAGCTTGGTGCATTCCATTCCCAGATCGGAGTTCGCCGAGAATCTCTCTACAGGAGGAATAAGCTAACCTGGAGGCAGAAGAGAAAATGTCGTCGGGCGTTTCAGCTCCGTAAAGCTTAAAGCTTGTTCCCATGGAAGCTATAACGGCGATCGGCTATTGAGGAGGGAGGGAGGCAGGGTGGGGGAGGAAGAGAGTCGGCCCTCTTCGAGCCAGGAGTTGAAGATCAATGGAGCCTTTGTGGGCTTTCTTCTGCCATCTTCTCAATGGAGACGGAGCCATTGTGCTTCCCTTGTTGACGCCAGCGAGTGAGGCACTTAGCTCACAGAACGGTTTTGCCAATCTTACTGTGAAAGTTTTCAACACGCTGATCACAAGCCAGCAAAAGACCTGTATACACAGACACCTGCAGTGGCACTTTTCAATCGACTATAGGGTCATAACATGGTTCAGCAGCTATTCCCTCAGTTTACACTACGGCTTCAAAAAAAAAGGGAGTGGAAACCAGATTTTTTTTTTTTTGTTATATTCTATTGAAACCTTTTATCTACTTTTTTCTTATTAAAATCAACGAAATTAGGACAGTTATGCAAATAATGGAAGATGACTAATTATGATTAGGGAAATGGTCGCTAGCAGAAATTGTCAGAAGCTGATAAATAGGTTTTATCATCATCATCATCATCATCGGGTTTTCCACCACCGATCTCTGTTGGAAGTTTCAGACATTTAAAAATAAGTACAAACATTATAAAACCAGGCATGACCAAACACGAAACTCAAGAAACGATAAGCTGAAATTTTTTTTCTTTTTATTAATTATAATTTTTTTTCCAGCTTATCATTTCATGAGTTCCATGTCTACAGGACTTATCCTGTAATTTTTTACTACTGATGACCAAACATTTTTGTAGAGGTAAAAAAATTAAAACTAGAAAATTATTCCTCACGGGTACCAGGAAAAAAAAATTTATAAAAAAACATTTGTTTATCAACAAAATTACTTATTAATGTTGGGCGAGGAATTGGCTCAGTCGGTAGATCGTTTATAGTTCCCAGGTTCGAATCCCATCTCTGCCAGCTTTGAAATTTATCTCCGCTTGCCTCCATCTTTCCCTCGGTCAGAAAGGGCACACCGATGGGCTTATATAGAAGCCGTCGTCCGTCGGATGGGACGTTAAGCCGTGGCTCCGTGTGCCATACCCTGTGCACGTTAACGAACATTCTGGGAGACTCCACTCGCCAGGTGGTATTTCCCCAGCCCTACTTAATTAAAGCCTAAAGTAACTGGGTACATGATTATTTTGAAAAAAAAGTACAGAGAAGACGAAATAGAACTTTGACAAAAAAAAGGGTTTAAGAAATATGCTTAAATAATTCCAATTATATTGGGTTTGAACTATATTATTGCATACTCTGAACTATATTATTGCATTTTCAAATAATATGAAAATGCAAAATATGCATTATTACAGGTATTATCTAGCTTTAAAAAAAAATAAAGATTGTGACAGTTTTAAATGCTTGAAATTTTTAAGACACAAAGTTATAAGTCAAAATGCCATCTCAACTCTTTCTTAGTATGTTTTCCCCTCACCTCTTCTTCGGTGATGTAAAGAATAAAATATTTTAGAAAATATTTAATACGAGAGATTTCTTTGGTATCTGATATTGGCTTTTACTTTTTAGTTTATTGGATTAGCTACTGATTCATTTGGCGGAAAAAAGAAAACTTTTCAATATATCCAGATCAGCATTATGATGCTTGTCTATTTCGTTTGCACCTACGGCGGGGGTGGCTCAGTCGCGAGACTTGTAATCTGCAGTTCCCAGGTTCGAGTCCCAGCTAGGTCAACGTTGAGATTTATCTCCGCAAAGCTCCCCACCTTGCCCTCGATCAATAGGAGACGCCGATGGGCTTGGATACGGCCGCCGTATGTCGGATGGGACGTTAAGCCGTGGCTCCGTGCGGCGGGGGAGCTATACTCTGTGCACATTAAAGAACACGCCGGATGGCCTTGAAGGGAGGCTACCATCTGTCTCCCGACAGTTGTTCAGTGAGTCCTTTCCCCCAACCTCCTCTGAGCTTCGGGGCCCTTGTGACCTGGCCATTTAGCCCATATCATCATTTCTCTCTTCTCTGACGACGTGTAAAGTTCGGTCTGCGAAATCTGTGCGTTGTTGCTATGGAGCCTACTAAAGATGGGGAAAGATTTTACATTTTCACAAGGATGCAGCTTGGGGACGACGCGAAAAAAATTCATGCCGATTTATCACAAGTATATGGGGATCATGCCTGTTTATATGGAACTGTTATGGGATGGATACACAAATTCAGAGAATGACGGCAGAGCTTCGAACACCTCCCTCCTGAATGAAGACCGAAGGAGGCCGTGAACGAGACTTCGACAGTAAGAACCATGGGAGAGAACCATGGGACCTGTTCGACAGTAAGAACCTTCGAGAGAACCATGGGACCTGTTCGACAGTAAGAACCTTCGAGAGAACCATGGGACCTGTTCGTAAACTCATTAAGAGAAAATCCGCACGTCACCGCTCAGTTAATAAGATGTCAGTGTATCGATTGGCAGTGTAGAAACAATTATTCATCAATATTAAATAACTTAATAAAAAAATCTACCAACTAAATATATTTAAAAAAACTATTAAAAGAATTTAATAATTTCTGGACTACTAATACATATCCAACGATATGGCTAGAAAATTTTATGATTTTTATAAAAAAATCTAACAAACCATATGACATGTTGGAATCATATCGACCGATTTAAGTTCAAATTTGTTGAAATTATTTGAAAAGATGATTTTAAATAGATTAAACTGGTTTTTTGAACACAATAAAATTTTTCACAAAAATGTCTTTGGTTTTCGACCTGGAAGATCAACCAAGGATCTTCTTATAAATCTAATATCTGATGCAGAATTTGCGATAAAAAATAAAATATTTTTAGTGGTTGTGATTATTGACCTTGAAAAAGCCTTCGACTCTATAGACCATAACGCATTAATATATAAAATCAGGAAATTGAAATTATGCGGAAATATTTATAACTTTCTTTTACATTTTATTCGCAATAGATCTTATAAGGTAAAATTAGGAAATCATGTCTCTACTTCATATAAATTACTCAATGGAGTAGTACAGGGGGATATCTTATCCCCGTCCCTCTTTAACTTATATTTAAATGATATACAAGAAATATTTAAACCTGAAATAAAATTTGGAACATATGCAGATGATCTAATATTCTGGACATTTCATAAAAATATAGAAGTGACACAACATAGAATACAAGATGCAATTAAAAAAGTTAACAATTACTGTGAAAACTAGAATTTAAAATTTTCAATGATAAAACTGTCATATCATATTTTCATATTAGCAAAAAACTACCAGAAGATTTTATAATCCCAATGAATGATAAAAATTTAAATATTGTAAATAACTTTAAATATTTAGGAGTACATTTTGACTCAAAATTGATCTGGAATAAATTTATAATAGAAGCTAAAATATAAAGCAAACAAACTTTATCATTTTCTTAGATTTTTAGGCAACTCAAAATGGGGATGTAATCAAAAAAACTTATTGTTATTATATAATTCAATTATCTTACCTAAATTTACCTATGGAATAGAGTTGATATATCATTTATCAAAAAGAAACTATACAATATTAGAAAATATACAATTGAAAATATTAAAATTTTGTCTTGTTACAATGTACAAATATAATTAAATATATATGCAGAAACATCAATACCTCCTTTGGAAATTAAAAAAAATCTATTACATAATCTTTTATTCAGAATTGTGTTAAAAAACAATGATCATCCAATTATTTATAAAATAACTGAAAATTTTAATGATAATATTATAAATCTTTTTAGAGAAAAGAACAATTAAAACGCATCATTTATAATAATCTTAGTGGAGATAAACAAATTCTAATTCCTTCTAAAATTCCTAATTAAATAGGACTTCTTGTTTCCCTATTTTGGGAACTGAAATCACAGGAATAACATCTAAAAAAAACATAGATAAAGATAACCTGAAAAAAATGGCTGAATTATACATTAAAGAAAAATACAAAGGTTTCATACATATATATGCGGATGGATCAGTAAATAATGATGATAATAATTCATCTGGTGCTTATTGTTGTCCAGCAACAAACACATAAGTCCAATTTAAATTCAATGAATTAAATTCCAATAATTATAACTGAACTCACTGCAATAATTTTAGCCATTAATTGGGCACTGTATTTTAAAGAAAAAAAAAATAGTAATTTTTACTGATTCGAAATCATCTATTTAAACAATATTTCAAATTCCAAATAATAACAATTTTAAAGTACTAATAAATGACATATTCATTTTAACAAACAAACACAAAGAAAATAATAAATTATATATTCAGTGGGTTCCAGCCCACCATTGGTATAAAATATAATGAAAGAGCTGATGTACTGGCAAAAAAATGCAATATCTCTTAACAACACTATGGAATCATTAACATTTGCAAATTTATTTAAAAATAAAATAAAATTACTGGAAGAAACACAAAACTGGTACGACTTACATGCCATAGACACTCACAGATATAATATATCAAATAAAAATTACAACATTTAAAAATTATGGTTTAAGTAAAAAAGAAATAACTACTATAATAAGAATAAAAGTAAATTCTGCAATCAAAAAAACCATTTTTATTCTACTTGAAAAAAGTAAACTCTCCTGACTGTATGATTTGTAATCAACGTGAAACTATTAGACATTTAATTTTTCATTGTAAAAAATATAAAACAGAGAGAGACAAATATTTTGCTAACCTCCAAAAATATAATGTCATTTTCTCTTTCAAAACTATTAGAGCCTGAAAAATCAAAGAATGAAAAAAACTTTCTTTAAACTTTTAATTATATTTTTGAAAGACATTGATATGTTTGATTTCCTTTAAAAAAAAAGAACTTGTGTCTGAATGAATCTGCATAGAATGCTCCTATGTGGGAATATTCATTTTGTTGAGATTTGTTTCAATTCAATTCGATCTTCAAAGTTTGATATGCGATTATTGTTGGGAGGATTGTTTTTATTTAATTCAAAGTATGTTTTGGCTTTAGCAAAAGCTTGTTGCCAATTTATTCCTTCTTTTTGTATAAAACGAGCTTTACATGCAATAATTCTTATTATGCACCCAGCCCATGTGGCTGGGTGAGGGCCAGCACAGTTGGGGCATCGAAGAATTTTTGAATTATATTGGCGATGGTGGTGATTTTCGCCACAACGTTTGCATACTTGTTTGCCAGTACAGGTCGAAATTCCGTGGCCAAATTTATAACACCGGTAACATAAATTTGGAGACAAGGTATAACTCTTTACCGAGTGCCTGTTAAATCCAATATATACATAATTCGGCAACTTATCACCCTCAAACTCAAGAACCACCTTGTGTGTGGGCGAGCAAGGGGTCTCCATTTTTTTTTGTCAGTTTTTAAATCAAAGTGTAGCATTCGACGTAGACTCAGTACTTTTTGATCAGATAATAGTTCTAATAATTCATCATCACATATATCAGGAGTTACTCCAATAACTGTTCCAAGTATTGTTTTGACAAATTTAGGGTATTCTACTTTTACAGGTATTGTAGAGAATTTCTAGGAAAAACTAAAAGTCGTCCAAATGAGATGAATTTGCTACTGATATGTTCTCCTAAGAGTCTGTAGAAGAATGATATGATTTTCTTTATGTTTATTGAACTTGATTCTGCCTTAATTCCTGTTATTACTAATGCAAATTTCCATCTTTGTTTAAATTTTCAGGAATTTTTAAGTTCTCAATGTCTCAGGAAGTGATAATTGTGTATTGTCTGTCGGTCTCCATTATTTCGTTATTACTCTTTATTATATTAGGTGTCATTTTATTTTTTCCAGTTTCCAATGCTTCATTCTCCATTTCTTTATTATTTGTCACAGACATATTAAGTGTCCTAATTTCTTTATTTTTTCCTGTTATTGATGTTAAAGTCTCCATTTTTTTTTTATTCTTCGTTATCTCAATAGGTGTTGTTATTTCTTTGTTATTTGTTTTGATGTCTAGTATTATGTTAATATCTTCTGTCGTAAGTTCTAAAGTATTTTGTTTAGGAGTTAATTTCGTACCTGTAGATTCTTCTTCTTTGTCTGTGCTATTTTGAACTTGAAAAGTATGTTCTTCAACAGACCATGCCGGCGACATCTCCGATTCGAAAGATAATTTTAAATCTTCCGTTAAAATTGAGAAGTCTTTTTTATTGTCTCTGGTTTCTTTCTCATTTCAGTTTGAATAGTTATAAGCTCTTGATTTTTTAATTTAATTTTTATCGAAGAAGGAGAAGTCTTCTTTTTCTTATTTCCGTTTGTCATATTAACGGTTACTTATGCACGTGCACCAGTCTAATAGAACGATTCTTTGAATGTCAAAGTCACAAAATATTAAGCGAAAATGGTTTAAAGTTAAGGAACTCAATTAAATTAACGCATTAAACCTGAAAACATGAATCAATAACCTTAATTACCTTTAAATCATTTCGAATCTTTCAAAATCGTAGAGCACAAAATACACAACTGCCACCTTTTGGTGGCTAACGGTCACGGTCGGTATATAATTACATTTAGTTGTTTGTAAGATTTGGTAAGATTATTCTCGATAGATTGTAGATTTGTTCACATATATGATAAGAACTGGTTGAATTTAGTTTGTATAAATGATTTCATCCATTCTTTTGTAATAAATTACATTGTTTTAGAATTATCATTGTTATATACTATTGAACTCACGCTCGGTTTCATCCATTTAATTTGTAACAATATAATCAATAACATTTTCATAACCAACGCAATAAAATATGAAACAAATGATATTATTTTATTAAAATTAATTATTTAATGTCAATTTGCTTTCCCGAAGTTGGACTTCTTCTCTATAAGTTAGTTTCTTTTTGAGAAATTTTATTATTTTTTTAATTATATTTTGTTACCAATAGCTTGCGGACCGTACGAAAAGAGTCGGCCGTGGTTTGCCCAGGTCTATACTAAGATAATTGTGTTAAAAATTATAGGGTTGGGTTGGGTTGTTTTACCTCTGAATGGCACTTTTTTGCACACCATGGGCTAAATGGCCAGGTCACATGGACCCCGAAGGCTCAGAGAAGGTTGGGGGAGGGGACCCACTGGAACAGCTGTTGGGAGACAGATGGTAGCCTCCCGTCAAGGCCATTCAGCGTGTTCTTTAACGTGCACAGGGTATGGCTCTCCCGCACACGGGACCACGGCTTAACGTCCCATCCGACGGACGGCGGCCTTTCCAAGCCCATCGGTGTCCCCTACTGACCGTGGGCAGGGCGGGGAGTTTTTCGGAGATAAATCTCAACGCTGACCCAGCTGGGACTCGAACCTGGGAATTACAGATTACGAGTCTGGCTCGCTACCGACTGAGCCACCCCCGCCCCACGTCTGAGGCTCAATCTAGCTTGATTGCATTGAGTCGGGCGAGCAGTCATTGCTTATTGTAGATATTTTTAACCGTGCACTGTATCAATTGCTGTATACAGAAATTTAAATGTACGTATGTAAATAGTACATCCGAGTGTGTGATTTTTTTATTGGGCACCTAGGCAGTGACATCGTGACAAGATAGTGACAGACATCGTGACAAGATAGTGACTTCAACGTATAAATCTCACACATGGTCAGCTAAAGAAACAAAGGGAACACCTACAATAATATTAATAATAGCTTTATTTGTGCTTACAATATGGTTATACAGTATAGATAAAATATTACGCTGTCTTATGGCTTTTCAGCGGGATTCCTCTGAAACACGACAGTGTAATTAAAATATAAAAAGCATATAATAGGAAACAAAACGAAAAAATTATAGAAAAACATGAAGTAAACCATATATATAAAGCAAACCTGTACAATCACGGATTTATAAACCGATTTATAAACACTACGCTGTAATTAACTTTGTAATTAACAAAATTATCACCTAGATCACACCGAATTGAACACCAGTTGTCATCATTTCACAATATTGTTTTATTTTTTAAATACAGGATACAGATTACATATATATTAAAATATTTGTACGTAATAACTGTTTCAAAACTTTTACTTTCATTTCTGAATAAGGGGATTTGATATAATATCCGTGCCTTTACCGTAATTATTGTGAAAACTAAGGTTCGACAAAATAATCTTCACACTTTCTCCTTTGGGGCGGGGGTGGCTCAGTCGGTAACGCGCCAGGCTCGTAATCTGCAGTTCCCAGGTTCGAGTCGCAGGTGGGTCAGCGTTGAGATTTATCTTCGCAAAATTCCCCGCCCTGTCCACGGTCAGTAGGGGACACCGATGGGCTTGGTAAAGGCTGTCGTCCGTCGGATAAGACGTTAAGCCGTGGCATCGTGTGCGGGAGAGTCATACCCTGTGCATGTTAAAGAACACGCTGGATGGCTTTGACGGGAGGCTACCATCTGTCTCCGAACATCCGTTCCATCGGGTCCCCTCCCCAAACCTCTGAACCTTCGGGGTCCTTGTGACCTGGCCATTTAATCAATTGTGTGCAAAAAACTGCCGCTCAGAGGTAAAACAACCAACCTACAAATCTGAGAGGCACTTTATTTGCACACAATGATACAAATGGCCAGGTCACAAAGATCCCAAAGGTTCAGAGAAGATTAGTTAAGGGGTTCCATAGGACAGTTACCCCATGGCAGATGAAGATATTTTTAACCGTGCACTGTATCAATTGCTGTATACAGATATTTAAATGTACTTATGTAAATAGTACATCCGAGTGTTTGATTTTTTTTTATTGGGCACCTAGGCAGTGACATCGTGACAAGATGGTGAAGGTACCCTTCAACGTATAAATCTCACACATGGTCACCTAAAGAATCAAAGGGAACACCTACAATAATATTAGCCTCTCTTCAACGTCATCCAGCGCTTTCTTTAACGTATACAAGATATGGCTCGGACGCACATGGACGGAATCGTGACTTAAAGTCTCATCCGAAGGATGGCGGCATTTCCAGGCCCATCGGCGCTCCTTTAAAATGAGATCTCCTGGACTTATTGCGTACCAAATTAAAGATGAAACTGTGGCGATTATTCTAAGTCATTTGGTTCCATTCATTTTGTCGCTGATTCCTATTTTTTTGCAATTCAAGATATGGGTTGAAAAGTCTCCTATTCTTGTGTTCATAATTCGCTTGAGTTGGAACTTCGGAAGAGTGCTGCTGTAGATGCAGTAAAAAATATTTGCAGAGGTTTTGGAAATGATGTTCTTCCTGTTGTAACATGCTAAAGATGGTTTAGAAAGTTCCGATCTGGGATCAAAACTTGGAAGATAATAATCCAAGGAGAAATCGAGTCAAAGAACTTGACAAAGGAACATTGAAAGTGGATGGGAATTATGATTCGTACGTAAGCGCAATCAGAGTTGGCTGACAGATTTAACATCTCTCAGTCAACCATCTTAGGTGAGTGGTAATTTAAAGTGATTGGAAAGGTGCGAAATTTCGGATAATGGATTCCTCATCAATTTCCTGATGATAATAAGATGCAATGATACAATGCTTTTTTCCGTTTCTATCTCTTCATCAAAATCGCAAACTATTCTTATATCGAAACGTGACTGGAGAAGTTGGCAATACGAAGCGTCGTAAACAATCGATGGACGAAGATCAGGAACCAGAATCGACTGCAGAGTCTGCACGTCACAAAGATCATGTGCTGCATCTGCTTGGAATACGAAAGGGATCATCTATTTCGATTTGCTTCTCAGCAACTAAATGATTACCTGTGATCTCTGCGCAAAACTGCACCGACTCTAGGGGCGGGGGTGGCTCAGTCGGTAGTGCGCCAGGCTCGTAATCTGTAGTTCCCAGGTTCGAGTCCCAGCTGGGTCGGCGTTGAGAATTATCTGCGCAAAATTCCCCGCCCTGCCCACTGTCAGGGGACACCGATGGGCTTGGGAAGGCCGTCGTCCGTCGGATGGGACGTTAAGCCGTGGCCCCGTCTGCGGGAGAGCCATACCCTGTGCACGTTAAAGAACACGCTGGATGACCTTGACGGGAGGCTACCATCTGTCTCCCAACAGCTGTTCCAGTGAGTCCCCTCCCCCAACCTTCTCTGAGCCTTCGGGGTCCATGTGACCTGGCCATTTAGCCCATGGTGTGCAAAAAAGTGCCGCTCAGAGGTAAAACAACCCAACCCAACGCACCGACTATACGAAGCATTACTCCATGAGCAAATCTGCACTGATCAATTGTAAGGGATATCGATATGATTCTTCTGCATCAAAACGACAGGCCACATACTTCTGGAATCGTTAAACAAAAAAACCAAAGAGTTGCAATGGGAAGTTTGTCGCATCCACCATTTCGCCATCGGATTATCTGTTTCCTCATTAAAGAACTGAAAAAATCTCTGCAAAAGAGGAATCCCGAAAAAGATCCAGATATTTAGTTGGATACTTCGCTTCACAGAAAAAAGATTCCTACGCCAGAGGAATCGGAAAACTATCGAAATCTAGAAATTACCGAAATGATGAGAGAAAGTTATTGATTGAAACAGAAAATTTAACTGGGATATGAATTTTAACTGGAACTGGGAATGAAAATTTAACTGGGATATGCACAAAAAAGTGCCGCTCAGAGGTAAAACAACCCAGCCCATTAGTCGAGAGAAAGAGAAACGTGATTATGCAGTGGAAAAAATAAATTTTAATAAATTAAGGGAAATTTTGAAATTTATAAATTGGGATCGGGTTGTAAATTTATATATTGATTATGGCTTCAAAGAATTTATATTAATACTGGAAGATTCGGTTAAAAAAGCAAAAGAAAGTATCACATATAGAGATATAAAGAAATTAAAACCATGGATTACGAATTGGTTAATACAGTCAATAAAGGGAAGAAAAAAACTGGGAAAGCGATTCAAGTTAAATTTAAGCACTGAACGTGAAATTAAGGAATATAAAAAGTATAAAAATATGCTAGCATCGTTAATTAGAGAAGCCAAAAACAATTATTACAAAAATAAGTTTCTAAGAAATAAATTTAAAAAAAACTGGGAGGCGATAAATGAAATGTGCGGATACGACAAAAAAACCTGGCAAATTAAATTTAGAAATTGAAAGTGATGTAAATTTTTATTCTATAAATAACAATGATTTTCAGTTAGCAAACAGGTTTAATGCATATTTTAAAGACACAGTAGAAATCTTAGCGGCTGAATTTGACACAGATATCAGGTATCCTGACATGCAAACTATAAATAAAAATACCTGCTTGCCACAGAGGTCTGACAGGAGCCTGTCAGTTTATATGCCACAATAGTAGGTCTGTGAGGATGGCAGGACCTCAGCAGAAAAACGCCACGAACATCCATGCCTTATCCGGGGCTCGAACCCAGGTCCCGTAGATCAGTAGCCAAGCGCGCTAACCACTCGGCCACGGGACGGCTCGACATGCAAAGCAGTATGAGAAATAATTATTTTGTTCACTATATTTTTGAATATCAAATTTATGATGTAGTAAGAAATCTAGAAACTGGGAAATCAGGAGCGGATGGATGGTATTACAGTTCAAATAGTAAAAGAAGAAATTAAAGATATCTTTAGTTTACTGATAAATATATCCCTGCAGCAATGCATTTTTCCAACTATATCGAAAATTGCAGTTGTTATTTCTATCCATAAAGGAGGCGAACTAAGGAGTCTAGAAAACTATAGGACGATATCTTTATTATCGGTATTTTCCAAAATTTATGAAAAAAAAAGTATAACAAAAAAGAGTTTCCTTCCTAGATAAAAATAATTATTTTTCACTAAATCAATGTGGTTTTAGAAAAGGTCTAGGAGATACTGTTTTAGAATTAACATCCATAATTTTTACAAATTTAAATAAAAATGAAAAATCGGTATTATTACTTTTAGATATTAAAAACTTTTGATCCGTTTCGCCCGAAATTTTTTGTATTTAAATTAGAAAAGGATGGCTTTAGAGGAACTATTTTGAAATGGTTTGATATCTATTTAAAGGGTAGGAAAGAAAGAGTTAAAATCGGAAATTGTTTAAGTGCAGAAGTAGAGATCAAATATGGAGTGCCATAAGGATCTGTACTGAGGCCAATATTGTTTTTAGTTTATATTAATGATCTTTGCAACTTGAATTTGCATAGTAAAATTAAACATTTGCAGATGATACAACTTTGACTTTTGCTAATAAAAAAAAATACCCCCTCAAGCAGCTGCTTGCCACAGAGGTCTGACAGTTTATATGCCATAGTAGAAGGTCTGAGAGGATGGCAGGACCTCAGCAGAAAAACGACACAAAGAGTCATGTCTTACCCGGGGCTCTGAACCCAGGTCCCTTAGATCAGTAGCCAAGTGCGCTAACCACTCGGCCATGGGACGGCTTTTTGCTAATAGGGAGTATTTATTAACCTATCAAATAAATAAAGATCTAGAAAAAATAGGAGATTGGTTTCAAAGAAACAGATTAATTTTAAATATTAAAAGGACAAAATATGTATATGAATATCAGAATTAGAGAAAATGAACAGGATATATTTTAAAGGAAAAATTTTATGTCGTATAAGAAATATCAGACTCGGACTATACAATTCGAAATGTATTGAAGGAGTGGAACTATTGTTATTTGGGAATAATGATAGATAGAAAATTGACATGGGATTTAGAAATTGATAAAGTATGCAAAAAAGTTAATGCAATCATTCCTAAAATTGATTATATCAGGAAATTTGCAGATATTTCGTTTCTCAAAATTATTTACATTGCCTGGATAAAATCATAGTTAAACTATGGACTTCTGCCTTTGGGGCTTATGGCAAACACATAGAATCACTAGAAGGAGTTCAAAATCATATAATTCGATGTATTATGAAAAAAAGAAGAGATAATATAAATCAGTGTTACCGGTCACTAGAAATTATGAAATTAAGAGAAAGATACATATTTAACTCATTGAAACATTTGCAGAAATCTTGGAACAAACAAAAAATTAGACATTTTGTAGTAGGTACCAGGTTGTCAGAAAATCTGTTAATTGAAGAATTTATGTTTAAGAAAAATTTTGTCACTAGGTATTATATTTGTTTAGCTGTAAAAATTTATAATCTGATCCCAAGTTGTATAAAACATTTAATATATAAAAATAAATTTATCAAAGAAACTAAAAAATGGATAACATTTGATCTGAAGCTTGAAAATTTTCAATATTTTAAAATAAACTTCTATATTTTTACACCACGGTTACTTGTAATAAACATAAAAATTGTCATATTGTAAGCTACGTCTGTGAAACAAGAGTTTTTAATCGATAATATTAGTACTCAGCCAGAAACGAGTATACTCGCGTGGGTATATACCCCCTCAAGCAGCTGCTTGCCACAGAGGTCTGACAGTTTATATGCCATATTAGAAAGTCTGTGAGTACGGCAGGACCTCAGCAGAAAAACAACACACATCCATGCCTTACCCGGACCTCGAACCCAGGTTCCTTAAATCACTAGCCAAACGCGCTAACCACTCGGCCATGGGACGGTACATACTAAATTTTAATAACATAGAGTGCATTGTACATTACATTGCTGTAAATGTATTGTTAAAATGAAATGTAAAACTATTACAATGATTCCTGTAAGCAAATTGCAAATGTGAAATGTAACAAAGCACTGTACTCTAAAAATGTGAATAAATTGTATTATATTGTATTATTTTCTCCAGCATCCTGTCAGGCTTTTATACCTCATAGTTAGTCAACTATCTATCAAATGATTCGTACTAAATTATACGTAAAACTTATGGGGAGCAATCATAGCCATCATCCGGAATGATCCGATTCCACGTCAAAATGCTTTCTTTTCACGTCAGGCTAATATCACCTTCTTTTCTGTTACGAGCTTCCTCAGTCGTTTTTTGTCGAGACAAAACTCATCAGAGAAGAGGATCGCAAAACATCGCCGCTATTTTGACTCCTCCAAAACTCTCTTCCCTTTCCTGTTGGCTTCGCAGTTCGAGAATGGGCAAGAGAGGCACGAGCTTGCCCACCGAAAGCAGTGCGACGCCATGGTTAGTTATTCTCTTTATTGGGAAGCCGTCACTCCGCCGCGGGTGGTCTCCCGTTGTGTCGCGCCTCTTCGAGATCTCTTATTTCCTGCCGGAGCGGAGGGAGAGAAGTGTGCGTCTGCTGATCTCTTCTGCTTCCCTTACGCTGCATTTATTGGCCAGTTATAAGTTATAGCTGCGTTGATTCAGCGGGCATGGCACATTATAGGAAGGAAGCCAGGCGGAATCCAGTTGGTCAGCAGCCGACTGCTCAGAACCTCTTCGCTGAGGCTGTCTTGTCCTCCGCTGCCAATACAACACTCTCCATCCCAGACTCTCCGCGCTGCAGCTGAGTTGGCCGTCCGAATGATGCATGGGTTGCCAAGGCAACGTCAGGGGGCACGTGCCGGATTACACGGAGACTGCACGCGCTGCACGCACTTCCCCCCGTACGAGGACGACGGTGTTGCCACCGGTTGAGGTTGAATAAGTCGAATTAACTTGCAGCGGAGTTCTGTGAATGCGCTATCTGCCTCAGCCGATCTTTAATAATGTTAATCTGGTTTTCTGTTATAGCTTCGGTGGACTGATAAGGGTTGCGGTTTATTTGGGAAAAGGATAAACGGTATTGATGTTAATGTGGTAGGGAAATATAGCTTTTGGCAGGGATATAATGCGCGACATCTTTATTCATTAACATATACATGACTAGTTGGTACAAGTCGATGCTTCGTAAACAGAACCGTTAACAATATGTCCTTCAAGGGCTATGTATTATGTAACCCAATGGGTAGATTTCGTCGATAAAAAATTCTATTGGGATGAGGGAAAAAAGTGAAAAATGGCCTGACGTTTTGTTAAATTTGGGAACTGTTTTTTTTTAAAGTCATTCTGGAAGGCTTATGTTATCTTACGTTAGGCATTGACATAAAATATTTATTTTATTTATAAAAATATATAGTGTATATTAAAACTACTAAGTATTTGAAACATGCGAATTATAATATTTCATTAATAACAAACAAATTAAAAAAGAGTTTTCTAATTATCATTTTCAATGTTTCCAATGAAAACTTCATGACGTTAACATTTCACTATTTATTTATTTATACACCTAACAACCATGGTGATGTTAGGGCCAGGCCCTTCTACTCCAGGTTCAGTTAAAAACAATACAAAAAATATAAAGAAAAACAAGAGAATATTTTAAATATTATACACATCAAATATATAAGTTGTCATTATTCAATGGAGTGTCATAGTTAAAAAATTTAATAGTTTTATGCTTAATAGTAAAATAAATAAATAATAATTTAAAGTAAGTTTGAAAATAAAGATCAGAGTAATAATGATATATTTAATATGTGCATACATATTACACGTATTCACTACCAAAGTCAGGCTGTGAAGGAACAAATTTCCGTTACAGAACGTTATAATAGAAAGATTGAATTTAACTATTGTAACCATAGAAACTGAAATCTGATTGGTCGAGCTTTCCCATTGTTGAGGGGAAATCCGGTTATATCCTGTTAAACAAAGAAGTCGCGAGCAAGATGGTAATAAGAAAGTTGTTGCTTGAATTTCTGACGTCATCTACTGGAAAATTCAACGTATCAAAACTGATTTATTCCTAATTGAGATAATTGCTGAAAATAAATTGTACGTTCTTTGTCATAATGTGAACAGTTCAATAAAATATGTGAAATAGTTTCTTCACAGTTACAGTAAATACAATTTGCGCTATCTGATTTCTTTACCTTGTATAAGTAGCTGTTTAACTTTTCAGTACCAGTTGTAATCATAATATTTTGCAAAATTTCTTTCTAGACATTTTAATATTTAGCAATGAACATATATTTTGATCAAGTTGATATCTAAAATGATGTTTAACAGAATTCTGAACTTTAAAGTAATTGTTAAGTTCTATTTTTTCTAATGACTTAAGATAATTTTTAATTTGTATATTTTATATATAGGAATATCAGTAGTGTCAGTTAAGTGGATTGCATCTTTGGCATATGAGTCAGCTAAAACATTTCCTTCAATTCCACAGTGACTAGGTAGCCACTGAATTTTAATAATTTTTCCTTTTTTATATAAATCATTACATAAATGTAATATATCACAAATTGAACTAGGATATTTATTATTCAAAATATTTTTTTCTATCGAATATAAAGCAGATCTGCAATCAGTCAAAATAACAAATTTATTTAAAATATACTGTTCTTGTATCCAAAGTAATGAATAATAAATTGCAAAGAGTTCTGCTTGTATAATAGTACATCCTTTTATAAATTTAAATGCTTTATAAATGTTTAATTTAGGTATGCAGAAAGCTGCTGTGGCAGTATATGAGTCAGGGAAAAAAGCCCCATCGGTATAAATAGCAGTAAAATCTTGATAGGAATTGTGAATATATGAATCACTTCAAGTTTTCAAAATAGAAATATATTTTGCTATATTTTTTGTGGATATGTGAGGAATATCCTTGAAGATGGTTGGCAAATGATACATACAAATGTATTCATTACTAATGATGTCTCCTTTATGATTTTTATCAAGAATATAATTAAAAGCAGCCTTTTCCTTCACAAAATTAATTGCAGGGTGAAAACATTTTTCAGTTTTAAATAGATTGATTAGAAAATGATCATGGTGCTTGAGATGAAGTCTTGAAATAATATTAAGTAGTAAATATGGTGCCCTGATCTGGAAAGGAGAAATAGAGGTTTCAGCAATTAAAGCTAGATTAGGAGAACTTTACATCAGGTCCAAAGCGAATCTGATGAATTTATTTTGAATTATATTGAGCTTTTCGAATTTATTTTCAGCATCGCCGGCAGTAAGTTCAATCCCAAATTCCATTTTTGGTCTAATTAAATTGCAGTAAAGTTGAATAAGATAAGTAGGGGAGGATCCCCAATTTGTGGAGGCAAGACATTTGATAAAGTTGAATAACTTATTACCAGTGATGCAGGTATGATCTATTAGTTTGTTCCAATTTAATTTCGAGTCTATACAGACACTAGAAATTTAAAAATATCAGTATTTGGCAGCATATTATTACTTATTTTAACATCTAATTTAGGAATAGCAGATCTAGGCCTTACAAAAAGCATCATATAAGTTTTCTCAATATTTATTTTTAAATGTCATTTAAGACAATATAAACGAATATTATTGATGGCGGTTTGTAAATTTTTCTCAATTTTATAAAAGTCTTTGTCCGAATTCCAAATGGAAATATCATCTGCATAAATAGAATAATTTATATTTTGTGGTATAGAGTCTGGTAAATCATAAAGATATAGGTCAAATAGAAGAGGCGATAAAATATTTCCTTGAACTATTCCAGATGCATATTTATATTTATGAGAATAGGTATCTTCTAACTTTACTTGATAGAATTTCTCAGTTAAATAAAATTTTAAAAAATGAATGATGTTTCCAGAAAGGCCAATTTGTTTTAGCTGTAGAGTAATCCTTCATACCAAACAGGATCAAAAGCAGATTTTAAATATATAAATATTGCTGCTGTGACTTTTTTTATTATGAAATGAAGAGTAGATATTACTAGTCAGGTGCAGTATACAGTCTTTGGTGGATCTACCTTTACGGAAGCCGTGTACATTTTCAGATAAAATATTTTTTTTTTCCTATAAACCATTGCATTCTTTTAACTAAGATTTTTTCAAAGACTTTAAGTACATTTGAAGTAAGTGAAACTAGCCTGTATGATTTAATTTCTGTAGGAATTTTTGTAGGTTTTAATAAGAATATAATATTAGATAATGTCCAAGACTGAGGATAATTATGCGATATCCGTATGTTATTAAACACATCTAAAAGTTTCGTTCTCCAGATAGTTGGTAGGGCTTTTAAGAATTTGTTGCTAATCCCATCCACTCCGCTGGCTGATTTTGGC
This sequence comes from Ryuthela nishihirai, assembly GCA_038380435.1. NCBI lineage: Eukaryota > Metazoa > Arthropoda > Arachnida > Araneae > Heptathelidae > Ryuthela > Ryuthela nishihirai. The sequence continues at coordinate 11,216,476 of JAWZYU010000009.1, forward strand.
TTAGCTTCTGAAATTGCTGTATTTAATTCAGTAAGGGTAAATGCCATATCTAGTATAATTTCTGCTGGTGGAATATTAGTTATAAAGGAATTTACATCATTTAATACAGGCATATCAGATATCGTAGTTTTCACTGGAGAGAAAAAGGAAAGATTTTTTAGCAAATAATTCATCTGTTTCATGAATAGTGATGTGCTTTTCTATGACAATTTGTTTTCATGGGGAAATTTGACTCTGTGCTTTAGAAATTGAATCAAAAATTGCCATATGTTAGAAAGAGAAGAATGCGAATTTATCCGACTGGAAAACTCATACTATGCGGTTCTGTAATGTTGTTTTAATTTTTTTCTTACAAGAGCTACAATTCTTTTATAACGAAGAATGTCTAGGAAATTTCTTGATTTCTTGACCTTGAGCTCTGCTCTCCGACGAATAACCACCAGTCAATTCAGATACCAGAAATTAGAGTTTAATTTCGGAATTTTATTTTTTATAGTTTTGAAACAATCTTTTGTATTATTTTGTATGAAATCCATGAAATAATTATAGTCCAACATATTCATAGGTGGATAAGTATTTTGCAGTTTATGAGAAAATTTATACCAGTCGTTTAGGTTAATAGTTTTTTTATCATTTTGAAAGCCTTCAACCTGTAAATATATAGGATAGTGATCACTTCCATATAGGGAAGAATCAATTTTCCAATTTATAGTAGGAGCCAAACTAGAAGTTACTAAAGACAAATCAATTGCAGAATTAATATTATAATTAAAATTATGAAAAGTAGCTGACTTATTGACATTTCACTATCAAAATTTCATATTTCCATCATTAACACAACGTTGCAATATTCGTTTTAAATTTTGGAATTTTAAAACCTTTCGACCGTTAGAGGGCGCAATTATAGTGTTCGGAAGATTCCGAAAGTGCGAATCATAATATCAATTTCTATCTAACTCTGAAAGATTTGGGGCGGGGGTGGCTCAGTCGGTAGCGCGCCAGGCTCGTAATCTGTAGTTCCCAGGTTCGAGTCCCAGCTGGGTCAGCGTTGAGATTTATCTCCGCAAAATTCCCCGCCCTGCCCACGGTCAGTAGGGGACACCGATGGGCTTGGAAAGGCAGCCGTCCGTCGGATGGGACGTTAAGCCGTGGCCCCGTGTGCGGGAGAGCCATACCCTGTGCACGTTAAAGAACACGCTGGATGGCCTTGACGGGAGGCTACCATCTGTCTCCCAACAGCTGTTCCAGTGGGTCCCCTCCCCCAACCTTCTCTGAGCCTTCGGGGTCCATGTGACCTGGCCATTTAGCCCATGGTGTGCAAAAAAGTGTCGCTCAGAGGTAAAACAACCCAACCCAACCCTGAAAGATTTTTTTTATTTATCTCTAAATATAAAAAATTATCTGCTAAAGCAAAAAATTGTCTCCCCCCCCCCCACACATGGTCTAAGAAGTCAATTTATTGTTGCCAATGGGAACATCATGTCATTCACATTCCACTACCAAGATTTACAATTTCTAGCTTAAATACGTCGCTTGCAATATTTGTTTTGAAATTTTGGAATTTGCAAATTTTTCCACCAATAGAGGCGCAATTATAATTTTCGGAAGATTTAAAAAGTATTAATTATAATATTTTAGCAATTCCTATCTAACCCAAAAAGAAATTTTCATTTTTCTTTAAAAACACCCAATTATCTGCTAAAACTGAAAAGGTGTATTTTCTCACCCCCTCTGGGTCTAAGGAGTCAAATCATTGTTGACAATTAAAACTTCGTGACCTTCACATTCCACGACATTTCCGTACAAAAATACATCATTTGCAATATCCGTTTGAAATTTTGGAATTAAAAAAAAAAAAATCCGCCGCTAGAGGACGTAATTATAGCTTTAGAGAGATTCGGAAAGTGCATATCGTAATATTTCATCAATACCTATCCAACACAAAAATAATTTCCAATTTATCGCTGTAAACAAAAAAGTCCGAAGTCTACAAACAGACAGACAACAAAGCGAAACTAATATTTGTTTTCTTTGAAAACGAGATAACTAGAGGATCACATATCGCCTCTGTCGATCACAGGAATCTCGTTTTCAAAGAGAATTAAGTTTTTCCATTTACCGACTTTTGCACTCTTTAAAAGTTTTAATTCAGACTGATGGATGTTTTTGGGGAAATGCAAACAGCAATATTTTATTAGTATTTATACAACTGAAGAAGTATTTGTCGTTTATTATTTTAATTTAAAAAGTTGCTTTTCTCATATGCTTCTGCGGAAAGAAGGCAGATGGTTGTTCTCAGTCAAATATCACTTAACATTCTACCACCGAAATTTCGGATTTCTGCCATAATTAAACCGCTTGCAATATTCATTAAGTTTCGCATTTTAGATATTTACTGCTCTCTACAATAAAAATAATAATAAATATCCCCTCAAGCAGCTGCTTGCCACAGAGGTCTGACAGGAGCCTGCCAGTTTATATGCTATAGTAGAAGGTCTGAGAGGATGGCAGGACCTCAGCAGAAAACAGCAGAAAAACGACACATACATCCATACCTTATCCGGGGCTCGAACCCAGGTCCCGTAGATCAGTAGCCAAGCGTGCTAACCACTCGGCCACGGGACGGCTTCTCAACAAAATATTTTATTATAATTTCTTAAGGATCTGAAAAATGCGAATTATATTTCACTAGTACCAATAAAACTAAAATAGAATTTTCCAATTATCTCTTAAAACAAAAAAAAAAAGAGTTGCGGTTTCCCACACACACCCTGGATATAAAGGGGAGAAATTTCAGCTAGCGGATGAGACGCTAAGCCTTATGCTGGACAGCATACCTTGTGCACGTTAAAGAACAAGCTGGATGGCCTTGCCGGGAGGCTACGATCTATCTCCTAACAGCTGTTCCAGTGGATACACTCCCCCAACCTTCTCTGAGTCTTCGGGGTCCTAGTGACCTGGCCATTTAGCCCATTGTGTGCAAAAAACTGCCGCTCAGAGGTGAAACAACCGAAACCCAACCATATACCAACAAAAAAATTTTAATACCATAGTTCACTACATTGTGTTATAAATATGTTAAATTATTAAGCAGTTGGGTTGTTTTACCTCTGAGCGGCACTTTTTTGCACACCATGGGCTAAATGGCCAGGTCACAAGGACCCCGAAGGCTCAGAGAAGGTTGGGGGAGGGGACCCACTGGAACAGCTGTTGGGAGACGGTAGCCTCCCGTCAAGGCCATCCAGCGTGTTCTTTAACGTGCACAGGGTATGGCTCCCCAGACACAGGGCCACCGCTTAATGTCCCATCCGACGGACGACGGCCTTTTCAAGCTCATCGGTGTCCCCTACTGACCGTGGTTAGGGTGGGGAGTTTTGCGGAGATAAGTCTCAACGCTGACCCAGCTGGGACTCGAACCTTGGAACTGCACATTACGAGCCTGGCGCGCTACCGACTGAGCCACCCCCGCTCCCTATTAAGCAATTTAGCGGTTTTGCGACGAAGGCGTAATTGTCCAATGAGAATTATTTTCAGCATATATCGACTTCCAAAACCTGTCTCTAGTGAATTGAAACTAGAGATGAAATGCTAAATCGGTAGATATTTGCGATTGATTTCGTTTCTGGCGATACAGCGAGATTTCAGAGAGAAACCAATTTCGTGATTCAAGTCACTATTGCTGAATCGTTTCTATCGCGTAATCTTTCTTAAATCAGTAGTTATCTAACTGTTTGTAAGCGGCTTACCTTTTTTTCGCGAACACTTTTTTGGGCCGCTTTTCTAAAGAATCAATAATATCGGTATGCTCTTTTGTTCGCCAATACCGAATATCCCATACCCCCCAGGGATACGAAAACAGAGCAGTATCTAGGCTATGGCCAATATGGTCCTGGCCATAGTCGGCATGGCAGGTAACACCAAAAGACATTTTCAGATATACATATGAAATTTTCATATATCATTCTCATTGTACAGTATATGCTCATGTATAAAAATTCTTTCGACTTTTGAGCTTTCCTGCTGCCATGTGTGGGAGTCAACGTCCTGTCACATACACTGGCTGTTTTTAGCGGCTATCTGAAGGGAGGAGAGAGGAGGATGTTGGGTTGGGTTGTTTTACCTCTGAGCGGCACTTTTTTGCACACCATGGGCTAAATGGCCAGGTCACATGGACCCCGAAGGCTCAGAGAAGGTTGGGGGAGGGGACCCACTGGAACAGCTGTTGGGAGACAGATGGTAGCCTCCCGTCAAGGCCATCCAGCGTGTTCTTTAACGTGCACAGGGTATGTCTCTCCCGCACACGGGACACGGCTTAACGTCCCATCCGACGGGCGGCGGCCTTTCCAAGCCCATCGGTGTCCCCTACTGACCGTGGGCAGGGCGGGGAATTTTGCGGAGATAAATCTCAACGCTGACCCAGCTGGGACTCGAACCTGGGAACTACAGATTACGAGCCTGGCGCGCTACCGACTGAGCCCCCCCCCCCCCCCCCCCCCGCCCCCAGAGGAGGATGTTGTCCTGTTTTGCAGTTGAGACTGCATTGTGAAACAGAGGTCTTATTCGATTTGCGTCACCTTGAGGATACTCACTGGTCCGCAATGGCTGCAGGCACTGAAAATACTCCCCACTGCATTCTCTATGAGCCAACGCATAATAGCCAGCAAAGGATACATCAATACTGAGAATGTCGGCCACAGTTTTGAAGAGGGAGAATCCCAGGAAACATTTCTTTTACTTTGTTAATGACGCCAAGCTCTGATCCCTTCATTGTCATGACCTCCGCAACCCTTCTTCTGTTTAAGGGACTTGATCACCGCTTATGAAACGCGCGCAGCTAGAGAAATCCAAGGTTTCTTCACAAGTGGCAATACAGCATAAGCAATGGCAATTGGTTTCTTCACAAGTGGCAATACAGCATCACGATTTCTTCACAAGTGGCAATACAGCATAAGCAATGGCAATTGGCACTGGCAATTTGTGGCAAGCAGCTGCTTGAGGGAGTATTTATTTTATTATTAGTGAAAATGCTAATGAGTCAAAAACATTCACAAGTGACGATAAACTAAAATATTTATTTTACGAAGTTCTGGCTGTTGTAATAAACCGATTAATCTACAGCGATGACATGAATCTTCACCAGCACAAAGAACTAACCATTCTCCACATCGTTGTTCTAACCATGTCTGTAAACTAAGCATGTCACACCCCCAGCTCGCCTAAAGCCATTCCATCAAACAGTAACCAGTCAATGTTTCCAGTCAGACAGTTATTCGTGGTCTTGGTGAAAGGGTTTGGTGTTCTGCGAAATTATTTAGTTGCTGTAGCTCTTTGTCCACCCTCTACGAAACATTTTACAGAGTAGATTGGGTTGTTTTACCTCTGAGCGGCACTTTTCTGCACACTATGGGCTAAATGGCCAGGTCACAAGGACCCCGAAGGCTCAGAAAAGGTTGGGGGAGGGGACCCACTGGAACAGCTGTTGGGAGACAGATGACCTCCCGTCAAGGCCATCCAGCGTGTTCTTTAACGTGCACAGGGTATGGCTCCCCGGACACAGGGCCACCGCTTAACGTCCCATCCGACGGACGACGGCCTTTCCAAGCCCATCGGTGTCCCCTACTGACCGTGGTTAGGGTGGGGAGTTTTGCGGAGATAAGTCTCAACGCTGACCCAGCTGGGATTCGAACCTGGAAACTACAGATTACGAGCCTGGCGCGCTACCGACTGAGCCACCCCCGCCCCTTACAGAGTAGAAGACAGCTGTTAAAAGTCAAGGAACTTGCTAAGAAGATTCCAGTTATACATACTCAGAGACAGTCGTGTACATTACCATAATAGTGAGGAGTAAAGTGAAATCCGTCTAAAGATAAAACTTGCGTATCGTGGAAAATTATCTTTGTTCATTCAGAAACTTCGAAACTTTATGTGTAGTAAATGTGAGAGAAAAACTGCTCAAAATCAGAAGAAACTAATGAGGGAAAAAAAAGTGGTAGCTGTACAGTAGCTCAAACCATAGTCCGACACTATGGTTGATTACAGAATTCAGAAAAAATATCTGGCAACGATTTATTTAGAAATTAGTGTTTTAGGGAATTTTGCGGAGATAAATCTCAACGCTGACGCAGCTGGTACTCAAACCTGGGAACTACAGATTACGAGCCTGGCGCGTTACCGACTGAGCCACCCCCGCCCCTGGGATGATAGAGAGCTGACATTTTATTTATTTTTTACTAAGCTTATATGAACATCAATGTTTCAAATTTCTGTTCATAATTGCACAAGAAAGGGTTTTAACCCTTAAAAATTAGTTGAAAAAAAATTGGTTGTCCTGACTGGGATTCGAACCCAATGTCTCTCCCAAGAATGCCCTTCTGGGAGACCTGGACAACCAATTTTTTGCAGCTAATTATTTCAAGTGTTTACCTGCTATAGGAAGTTTTCCTCTAATAATTTATTACTGAGTTTTACCCTTTCATTTCCAAGAAGAACAGAGCGTTTGTTTGACCCGATTTTCTAAAATTTTCAGACATTTAAAATTATAAAAAAAATTAAAAAAATTGTATGTTGCCTGAAATAGCGTACACCTTGAATTTTCATGTATTCTATAAAAATAATTTAAGCACATTTTGTTAGGCGCGTCTTTTTTTCCACTCTTGGTATTTCACAAAACAAATAGAGCTGAGAGCAAAAAAAAAGTCCATTTTTTTAAACAATGCATTTTTTGTTCAAAAATATTTATACATTGTTAGTTCTTTAAGCTTTAATTTCATTTGCTTTTAGCTTCAATATGATTTGCCTTTAGCTAATAGCACCAAGCAATTGTCATATTGCTAGTACAACGCTCATTGACTCATATGAAATTCTTGGATGAATTGTGTGATATAAGACAATTCATCTAAGATTTTAATGTTGATTCAAATGAAATTTGATAAGACCACTCTTCAACATTAAACTCAAAGTTACAGTAAAATGGGCCTTGAACCAGGTGGCCCACAAATCTACGACCTCCTGATAAGATGTCTAGGTCTGTCTGTCTGTCCACTGAGCTACCTGCTGCCGATTAAGATTTCCCCCTAGCAATGAATGATATTAACTTCGTGTGTAGGTATCTCACTTGGCTGAAGACAGTTTTTCGTCTAACCTTGAGTATGATGTTCAAGATTATTCTCTTTAAATATCAACTTTACTTTTTTTTTCGTATTTTAAACATTTTCATTTTCAAACCATCGATAAATATTTGTAAGAAGTCGGCAAATATATCTGTACAATGAGGAGCCAAAACAGATCTTACCCGGCGAGGCATGGACGCTAAAAGATTTCTAAAGGTGTCTTGTAGTATCTGGTACCAACATGTTACCAGCAGATCCTTTAACTCTTGTAAGTTACGTGGTTGAGCCGCCGCAGATCGAATATGCTGTTCCAACACAAATCACAGATGCTCGATTGGATTGATGTCTGGGGAATTTGGAGGCCAGGGCAATAATTAAAAATCTTCCTCATGTTCCACGAATCATTCTCAAACAATCCGGGCAGTGTGGCATGGCGTATTATCTTGCTGAAAGAAGGCACTGTTAGATGGATATACCGTTGCCATGAAAGGATGTACCTAATCTGCAATGATGTTTGGTAGGTGGTAGACATCATAGTTTCCGGCACATGAATGACTGGACCCAGGATTTCCCAGCAAAACATTGCCCAAAGCGTTACACTTCCTCCACTGGCTTGTTTTCGTTCCACGGTGCATCCTGGTGCCAATAATTCTGCAGGTAAACGACGCACACATACCCGCCCTTCCACATGGTGCAACGGGAAACGAGATTCATCGGACCAGACGACCTTTCTCCAGTCATTCAAGGTCTAGATTTGATGCTCGCATGCCCATTGTAGGCGCTTTCGATGATGAACCAAGGTTAGCATGGGCACTCGGAGCGGCTGCGGCTACACAGCCCCATTTTCAACAGGATTCGATGTACTGTGTGTTGTGACACATTACTTCCGTCACCAGTATTCAAATTACGGGCGAGTTACGCCACAGTATTCCTTCTTTTGGCATCGATGCTTATCTATGGGCTGCGGTATAGAAATTCAAATATGTGCAATTTTATATACAACACAAATCTGCAACGAATTAGACATACGATAAACAAACATCATAATTAAGAAATGAATGCATAATGTACACAAAAAATGATTTGAAATATTGTAATGTTACTTTACTTATCAATTCCAGTATATTTTTATAGTTTTATTTGGTTGTTTTACCTCTGAGGGGTACTTTTTTTTTATCACAATGGGCTAAATGGCCAGGTCACAAGGACCCCGAGGTCTCAGAGAAGGTTGAGTAGAGGGGACCCATTGGGCAGATACTTTCCGCCAAGACCATCCAACGTGTTATTTTAACATGCAAAGGCTACGTCCCGCACATGGAACCACGTCTTAATGACGTCCCACCCGACGGACGGCAGACTTTCCAAACCCAACGGTGTCCTCTAAGTTGGTCCAGCAGGGACTGGAACAACTGAAGTAGTATATTGTTCTAGTTTTAGTAATAGAAGTTTGAATATTTTACTTAAAGGTTATAGCGACACAAGGTGGTGTTCGAAAGCAATTGCTTCGAACACCACCTTGTTTCGAACACCACAAAGTGGTGTTCGAAAGCAATTGCTTTCGAACACCACCTTGTGTCGTTTTAGTAAAAAAAAAGTAAAAGTTTTACAAAAAAAAAGTAAAGTTTTTTTTTGGTGGGTTGGATTACGAGCCTGGCGCGCTACCGACTGAGCACCCCCCGCCCCTTTCCTAGCAGGAAAACATTTAGTATATAAAAAAATAAATAAATAAATACCCCCTCAAGCAGCTGCTTGCCACAGAGGTCTGACAGGAGCCTGTCAGTTTATAGGCCAGAATAGAAGGTCTGAGAGGATGGCAGGACCTCAGCAGAAAACGATACATACATCCATGCCTTATCCGGGGTTTGAACCCAGGTCCTTTAGATCAGTAGCCGCATCTGTAAAAGTATTAAAAATGGCTGTAACCGATTTGTGCACCTAGTATCCAGAGTTCGACTGTTTGCAGATGCAGAATGTAAGTTTTAAATATCGAGGCAAAGAACTTTTTAAAAATTTAAACAACTTGCATCACACTGAAATTTTGGAATTCGTGGCAAAATTAGAACTGTGAGAATCATATCCCAAACATAGTTATAGTTTTGAGAATCTCTTAACACTTCCAGTTACAGTATTGAGTGGTGGGTTGGGTTGTTTTACCTCTGAGCGGAACTTTTTTGCACACCATGGGCTAAATGGCCAGGTCACATGGACCGCGAAGGCTCAGAGATGGTTGGGGGAGGGGACCCACTGGAACAGCTGTTGGGAGACAGATGGTAGCCTCCCGTCAAGGCCATTCAGTGTGTTCTTTAACGTGCACAGAGTATGGCTCTCCCGCAAACGGGGCCACGGCTTAACGTCCCATCCGACGGACGGCGGCCTTTCCGAGCCCATCGGTGTCCCCTACTGACCGTGGACAGGGCGAGGAATTTTGCGGAGATAAATCTCAACGCTGACCCAGCTGGATTGAGTGATGGAAAGAGAAATGTTGAGGAATTAGTAAACTCAAAATCATTAAAAACTATTTACGGTCTGCCTTGACTACTGATCTACGGGACCTGGGTTCGAGCCCCGGATAAGGCATGGACGTTTGTGTTGTTTTTCTGCTGAGGTCCTGCCATCCTCTCAGACCTTCTACTGTGGCCTATAAACTGACAGGCTCCTGTCAGACCTCTGTTACAAGCAGCTGCTTGAGGGGGTATTTTTTTTTATTTATAGGTCAAGAGAGAAAAGCGAAATTAGCAATTTCATCTGCTGAAAGTGATTGATTTGAAGAAACAAATTTTGATGACATCATTAATGATTTTCCAACATAAAAGCAAGAAATAAATTAACTTTAAAAATATAAAATATATACTTATCCTCTCTTTAATGTGTATGATGTGAATGATGAATGTGAATGATGTAAAGATTATCATTATAAATTTATATGCAATTTTTTTTTGTTCTATGCCATACCTACATTTTCTTCTGTAAAAAAAAATGCATTTTCAATTTTAGAAGTCAATAAAAAGACGCTTTTCTGGTTTTTTTGCCATAGACGCCATAAACCCTGGATACGGTTCTGTGTGAAAATAAAGGTTTTATATAAGTTCGGATCTAGGAAAATATATAGGGAATGGGAGGGAGGGGGGGCATCGTCCCGGTATTCCTCTCTGTTTTAGCGATTAAAAAAACTCGTATAGATAAATATCCTCCTCAAGCAGCTGCTAGCCACAGAGATCTGACAGCTTATACGCTGTATTAGAACATCTGTATGGAAGGCGGAACCTCATCAGAAAAACAACACAAACAGCCATGCCTTATCTGAGGCTCGAACTCAGGTCCCTGTGATTGGTAGCCAAACTCGCTAACAACTCGGCCACGGGATGAATAACTAACTAACTACCCTCTCAAGCAGCTGCTTGCCACAGAGGTCTGACAGGAGCCTGTCAGTTTATATGCCATAGTAGAAGGTCTGAGAGGATGGCAGGACCTCAGCAGAAAAACGACACATACATCCATGCCTTTCCCGGGGTTCGAACCCAGGTCCCTTAGATCATTAGCCAAGCGCGCTAACCACTCGGCCATGACGAGATAATATATATATATTTAATTCATTTTTTACTTCTTTCTAGTTATTAGCATTCTCATCAAAGAGGGAGGGAGGATTCAGTAGAGCCCTTATATCCGGCCCTGGTCATATATTACTAAAATAGGGTTGATTGCTTCCATTTGGAGTAAAAATCCATCGCCTGCCACTACAAGATTTTTTTCTCCCTTGCCCCTAGCTGAAGGAATATTTACTATAGGTTAAGAGACATTTATGGAAGAGATGCTCTATCATACCAAACCTTTTTATGTCCGAGTGATGTAGGGTTGTGGGTTGTTTTACCTCTGGGCGGCACTTTTTTGCACACCATGGGCTAAATGGCCAGGTCACATGGACCCCGAAGGCTCAGAGAAGGTTGGGGGAGGGGACCCACTGGAACAGCTGTTGGGAGACAGATGGTAGCCTTCCGTCAAGGCCATCCAGCGTGTTCTTTAACGTGCACAGGGTGTGGCTCTCCCGCACACGGGGCCACGGCTTAACGTCCCATCCGACGGACGACGGCCTTTCCAAGCCCATCGGTGTCCCCTACTGACCGTGGGCAGGGCGGGGAATTTTGCGGAGATAAATCTCAACGCTGACCCAGCTGGGACTCGAACCTGGGAACTACAGATTACGAGCCTGGCGCGCTACCGACTGAGCCACCCCCGCCCCGATGTAGGGAGGAAAAAGAGTTTTAGGCAACTGCTTTTAAGCAGACTCTTTAAAAATGATGCTTATGAAGCTTTTAAAAAACGTTCAGAAAACTCACCAAAGGTACAAGATGTAACTAAGTTAATGATGTTTGTAAAGAATTCAGAAATTTATTTAATCCATTCCTTTATGACGGCAAAGAAAATATTGACAGGTTCTACTTGTAAATAGTATTCCTTTCTTCATTACTTGATAAGAAATTGATACAGTAGACGGCTATCATCGTTTTCGCAACAAACTAACCAATGAAATGAATGAGAGAGAGAAGAAAAGACACTTCAGCTATCAGTGAATAATAAAGACACAGATTACGTGGTGACAGCCGTTCCGTGGCCGAGTGGTTAGTGCGATTGGCTACTGATCTAAGGGACTTGGGTTCGAGCACCGGATAAGGCGTGGCATTTGTGTTTGTTTTTCTGCCGAGGTCCTGCCATCCTCACAGACCTTCTACTATAGCGTATTATACCATTATTACTTGTCACACCTCTGTGGCAAGCAGCTGCTTGAAGGAGTATTTATTTACCTGTTGACATAGAATTCAAAGAATAATTTTGCTGAAAAAAATTTATTTTTCCCCGAGTGGGACTCGAATTTACATTTGCCAGATATATGCCAGGTGTTCTGACCACTTCCCTATTAAAGGCTATTTCATTTCTTAGCTAAGCTATCAAGTATTAGTTCATTTCTTAGCTAAGATTCTTTAGCTAAATTATCAATGGAAAGTTCATTTCTCAGCTTAACTATCAGCGGAAAGTTCATTTCTCAGCTAAATTATCAATGGCTTATTCATTTCTCAACTAAACTGCAAGTGTTAGTTCATTTCTCATTTATTTATTTAACATTACCGCTTCTGGGGTATCTATTTCCATATTTCTGCCCTTCTAAACTATCAACGGCTAGTGCATTTCTCAGCTAAACTGATAGTTTAGGGGTCAGAATACCTGCCAAGTGTCTCAGAGATGTGGGTTCGAGTTCCATTCAAGGCGAAACTCGTTTTTTCAGCAATATTATTTCTTGAATACTTTAACTTCTTTCGACCCTAAGATGCAGCATTTCGATTTTCCAGGTTCGAGTCTCAACTGCCCCTGGTAAGAGATTTTCTGTCCCCCCCCCTCTACCCTCGTTGAGAAAGGGGGTCATTGTTAGGCCTCATATCAGATGGGATGTTCAGACGTGGTACCTTTTGCAGGAGAGCCATATCCTGGGCACGTTAAAGAACATTATGGATGGTCTTGACAGGAAGCTCTCATCTGACATAAACTCTCCAAACAGCGTTCCTTTTTGAGTCCTTCTGACTGGTACTTGTTTAGCCCACAGTGTCTAAAACAAGTGCTTCTTACAGGTTTTAACCCCACCTAGCTTGTAAGAATAGACTAAGGAAACATTCGATTTTACACAATACAAAGTAAACATACAATTTAAAAACCTCTCCCATCTGCTATTTCGTATGTTTTGTATGGGTGACGGATTAACGAGGAATTCAATAATCCGGGACTGTTCTTCTCCCATTCATTCTGGATAATCGAGAGGTTACTTGTACATTTTCTTTTACATCAGAGCTTACACAGTACCTTTATAAGCTGAAGCAACAGCCAGCAGAAATTATGCTATTAAGCAAATTTAAAGAAAATTGCAAATACGACTAAATATTTACTTCAAGATACTAATACAACAGAGCTTCCATTAGAATTTCATATCGTCATGTACAATTTCCTGGAAGAGTTATACTGCCTGCAGGTATTATCTTTTTTCCAAGTAAGGATTTTGGACGAATAGAGAGAGATTGCCTGCTTACAAGGAAATTAGACAATAGCAAACGGTAAAAATAATCGCATTTTTTGTGCTCTGTATGTGTTGGGTTGTTTTACCTCTGAACGGCACTTTTTTGCACACCATGGGCTAAATGGCCAGGTCACATGGACTCCGAAGGTTTAGAGAAGGTTGGGGGAGGGGATCCACTTGAATAGCTCTTGGGAGACATATGGTAGCCTCCTGTCAAGGCCATCCAGCGTGTTCTTTATCGTGCATAGGGTATGGCTCTCCCGCACACGGGGCCACAGCTTAACGTCCCATCCAACGGACGACGCCCTTTCCAAGCCCATTGGTGTCGCCTACTGACCGTGGGCAGGGCGGGGAATTTTGCGGAGATAAATCTCAACGCTGACCCAGTTGGGAACTCGAAACTAGGAACGGTCTGTGTGTGACTCAGAGTGATGTGTATATTGGAATAAGGGGAAATCGGGATTTTAGTTCCCATAGATTATATACTTGAAATGAAAATCTACTCATTTTGGCTACTACTTAAGCAGAAGGTTTACGAGAAAAATCTGCAATATAAGAGGAGGATTTGAAAAGCATTGGGAGAAATTTTTCTGGTCCAACTGTTACAAAAGGCTAAAAAGATAAAGAAAGAAAGAAATAAAAATCCATTAAAAATTCCCTTTAGAAATAAAGCAGCTTCTTTATTTACCTGGAAATTATATTATTCTTCAGTTATTACGTTAGCTTTCTATTTCTGTAAAAAGAGAACGTTTTGCGTTTGGGAGTCCTACATACTATTTTAATATAAAAGCAAGGAATGAAAGCAAGAAAGCTTCCACATATTTAAAATGTTTGTCGCTTCCATAATGAAAGTGTTGAGAATAAGAGATTTCCGTTATGAAAAGAACAAAATACAATTTATTGATTCCTCCGAGAGTTAGCACACGTGGCTACGTATCATAAGGACCCGGGTTCAAGCCCCCAGATAAAATCTGGATGTTTTCTTGTGCCATCATGCTGCTGAGGTCTCGCCTTCCTCACAGGTCTTCTCACAATGGTGTATGATACTGACAGCTCCTGTTGGATTTCCGTGGCAAGTGGATGCTTGAGAGGTAATTTACTTATTTCTTTTAAGTGAGATGATAATCATCATATAGAAATTCGGTGACGTTCAACAGAACGAAGTAAATTTTACAACGCATATGTCATCAGTTAATGGGACACTATCACATCATAATCTTCCTATGGGGCGGGAGTGGCTCAGTCGGTAGCGCGCCAGGCTCGTAATCTGTAGTTCCCAGGTTCGAGTCCCAGCTGGGTCAGCGTTGAGATTTATCTCCGCAAAATATCCCCGCCCTGCCCACGGTCAGTAGGGGACACCGATGGGCTTGAAAAGGCCGTCGTCCGTCGGATGGGACGTTAAGCCGTGGCCCAGTGTGCGGGAGAGCCATACCCTGTGCACGTTAAAGAACACGCTGGATGGCCTCGACGGGAGACTACCATCTGTCTCCCAACAGCTGTTGCAGTGGGTCCCCTCCCCCAACCTTCTCTGAGCCTTCGGGGTCCTTGTGACCTGGCCATTTAGCCCATGGTGTGCAAAAAAGTGCCGCTCAGAGGTAAAACAATCCAACCCATAATCTTCCTACAGTCAGTTAGTGGATTACAAATGGACACTATTATGTGAATTATGGAAAACTAGAAACTTTTAATCCAAACCCATAAAAAGTGTGATAATAATTGATATTAGTGCGTGTGTTTAGTTTACCAAATTGTTAGTTATTAAGAAAAAAAAATATTATAAATTACGCTCTTATTTAGAGCAAAATGTAGATGAGATATTTTTTATTAAATCCAAAATATTCTGACTTAGTAGCTACATCAGGGGAGAATTCTCATGAGTCAGTTTCATTTCCGCAACACATTTCAATAAAATTGTAAAACTATCAAAAGCTACGCTTAACACCGCGATTTCATAAGTAATTTAAAACACATGAATATAATATAAAAACTTTTTTTTTTATAAAAGAGATATTATTTAATTATTAATAATATAAATTCGAAGAGTCAATTGAAGGAGACTAAAGCTACAAAGAGAACGACAAAAAAGAAAAAGAGAAAATGGAGGAACAATTATTTTTGCAGTTGCCAAACCTGAAAAGTCAATAAACTGAAATTAAGAAAATAAGACTTGAGAAAAATAGAATCTGTCCCATTATTTCAGGAGAGTTTAACACTAGGAGAGTAGATAAGGAATGCCCATCAATAATTTTCAGGAGGATGTTACAGATTCTCAGTTTTTCTTTATCGATCAGAATTGTCATTCTCATTGAAACAGAAATATATTTTAATATCATGGATTTACCATGGAGTCAGGATGTAAGAAATAATTTTGTTATGGAATTTGAAATTTCAACGAATAATTAAATATAAGTCCGTGACCGAGTGGTTAGCACGCTTGGCTATTGATCTAAGGGACCTGGGTTCGAGCCCCGGGTAAGGCATGGATGTATGTGTCGTTTTTCTGCTGAGGTCCTGCCATCCTCTCAGACCTTCTACCTGTTATATAAACTGACAGGCTCCTGTCAGATTTCTGTGGCAAGCAGCTGCTTGAGGGGGTATTTTTATTTTATGGCGAGACTACAGATTATGAAAGCCAAGGAGTTCTTCTCAGCCAGAATTTCAAGTGGAATTAGGATTCAAAATCCGGGAAATTGTGAGATCCATGAAACCTTCATTTTTGTTTTCAGGTAGGAAGATTATTTGCCAGATAAAAACCACCTAACCTCTTTTAAGTGTTAAAAATAGTTTTGAGAGAAAAATTTATTTGTTTTGCAGAAATTGGGTTCAGATCAACTTAAAAATCTTCCACTTATACATATTTGATTCCATTGTATCTGCTATTAATAAAGCTCCACTTTGCTTTTAGTGAATTTATGAATTTTAAATTAATAGAAATGTCCTTATTCTGTGGCGATATAACAAAATTTCTAGTAATGCAATTTGGAAATGGTGGTTTGATGTTGATTTAGGTCCAAGTGACGACCCAATGGCCACACCCGGCCAGCGTGATATTTTACTTTTCTCAACAGAAGCACAATTCTATTTCATATTTAGCATCTAAATATAATAAAATATCTTTGGTCTTTATATTGCTTTACCTATGAAGGACTTATAGAAAGGCCAAATCACGGAGAGAAAGCATTTGGAAAGAATGCTGGAGGGAACCCATGCATTTTTTTTAAAAATTATCCTTCATAAAAATGATTTTATACCTGTTAGTAATAATAGAAGTAGTATTGAAAAACTGGTTATTAATTTTTTAAAGTAGTATGCCAAAATGAATATTTCTTAAGAGAAAATATTAAACGTAGTTCTAAAACTCTAGTTTTCCGCTCATCCCACTCTCGTGTTCATTTTGAAAGCTGTTTCAAAAGGAATTGGATGAAGTCGGTGCAAAGCATCCCTGTGGTTTCAGACGTAGGCATTTAATCTCATTAAAGTAATTAGAAAAAATTCGTCGAGGTCAAATGATTTTTTTTAAGAGATCGGTAGACACAAGAGATAACAAAAGGAGGCGAAAAATCAGTTTCAGAGATTTCTTTTTATATTTCGAAACATTGTGATTAAGAAAACAATATTTACTTTTAATTCTTCGTCGATATTCAGTTTCCAAGGAAATGTGTTTTTTGACCTGCATTCGTAAAGTGATGCTGCCGAGTAAAATCAAAGGTTTCGAAATTCAAAACCACTAAATTCAAATTTGAAAACAACAGAAATTGCAGATGTGACATTTCATCTATACATATTAAAACAGAACGTTTAAATTCCTAAAAATCGAGTGAAATATTAATTTTGAAAACAGTTTGTCAAAATTCTTGGTTTGTACAAGTAATGTATTTAAGGATTAGAAGACTAGAGTATGATAATTTGATACGGAAAAACACTTTCTATACGGGCTATATCCATAGCCCGTATAGAAAGAAACAGAACATGTTAGCACATTCCACAACTAAAAGGATTAAAATTCGCCAAATGATACATTCTCTCTGGAGGTGTATCGTATTAATCCTGCTCTTGTTTTCTGTTCTAAGGCATAAAATAGTTTCTTCAATGGATTATTTAACCCGTTTATTTGTTGCACAATGGATAAAAAGATCAGAGGAAAAAGTCAGGAAAAGTTGAGGAAAGAGATCTACCAGAGAGAAATAAAAAATTCCCGTCAAGCTATTCAGCTTCTCTTTTAACCTGACATGTGATGGCTTTCCTGTCCATGGAGCCACGGCTTAATGTTCCATCAGATAAACCAGAGCCTTTCCTAACTCTAAAAGAGTTCGGTTTCCTATAAGTGAAGGGCATAAGGATAGAGGAGAAAAAATCCCAAGGTTTGCACTATTGAAACCCGAACCTGGGAACTTCTAGTTATGAGTCTTGCTTGGTACTGATCTCACTGAGTCACATTTTTTTTATCCATCGTGTCATTTTCTGTTTGTACCGATTAAACAGTAATGAACGTCTTTTCAAAAGGAAAAATTCTCTGCAGTTGCTTGGAGGAAGATTGTAAACGAAGTCAACTGCTTCTGAAATTCGTAAAAAAACATTTCTTTAAATATACTTCGAGCAATGTTTGATTTGGGATTCGTATTTTGCTTCAATTAATAAAGAATAATTATTCATTCATAAGTTAATTCATAAAGAATTTATAAATTCTCGGTAATGTTAAGTCCATCAATGGTCTTAAACAACAAACTGACCATAAATATATGATTTAATATTCAGCAGCAATAATCACTTTCTTTTTAACTATAGAGATTTATTGAAAGATTAAAAATTAACGCAGTTCATAACTGAAAATATGTCCAGCTTCTTTATAAGATGGAATAAAAGCAGAGAACAGAATTTTGAATGGTATTTAAGCATCTAGAATCGTAGCAAATTTCGTGAACCTGAAAATTTTCATTAAAAAGCAACAGACATAAGTAAAAGAAAATATAAAAAAAAGTAAAAAAAAAACACATCAAAAGAGTACAAATGCGCGAAAATAAGAAATACTTGTTTTAACATCAGTACACTCTTCTGGAGTTTGGCGATTGAGTGCACAAAGAAAGAGTTGGGTTGTTTTACCTCTGAGCGGCGCTTTTTTGCACACCATGGGCTAAATGGCCAGGTCATGGACCCCGAAGGCTCAGAGAAGGTTGGGGGAGGGGACCCACTGGAACAGCTGTTGGGAGACAGATGGTAGGATCCCGTCAAGGCCATCTAGCGTGTTCTTTAACGTGCACAGGGTATGGCTCTCCCGCACACGGGCCACGGCTTAACGTCCCATCCGACGGACGGCGGCCTTTCCAAGCCCATCGGTGTCCCCTACTGACCGTGGGCAGGGCGGGGAATTTTTGTGGAGATAAATCTCAACGCTGACCCAGCTGGGACTCGAACCTGGGAACTACAGATTACGAGCCTGGCGCGCTACCGACTGAGCCACCCCCGCCCCACAAAGAAAGAGTTGGAGTAGTCGAGATGAATACAAATCCGGTTTCAAATAAAATGATTCTTATCGTAATATCTAGTTTTGCTTAGGTAAGACTTAATTCACCATTCTTGATATCGGAAACGGAAATACTAGATGGGGAAAATTTTACATCACTTTTTGAAATGTACCATATAAAACACCTGTTGAAACTGCGAGTCTTGCTACATCATAATGCAATCAGGAAGGCTATCAAGAAAATATTTCCATTCTAAGTAAAAAGTGGAAAAAAAATCCTTATTTTTCTAATTTCGAATATGATGAAATTGTTGAACGGGGTAAATTAACGTTTAATACTACACTGGCAGGGTCAGTTGGAGTTTGGCTACATTCGCAAAAAAGGTACAGAACGGAAAAAAACTTGAAATCACGTTATCCAAGCTTACTGTATCTTTTTCTTCACCACACAGTAGATATTAGTAGATCCAGGAAATGGCACGCACTGAATTTCTCGTATGTTTTTTATCCAGTTGTTTTAGATCCCATTGTATGAGGGCAAAGCAGAGATTATTCCAAATAGATTTGGTAGCACAGGAGACGAATGCTTTAGTTCATTATCATTCAGAACAAGATAGTGAAAGATCAGAGGAAGTAGTGAAGATATATTCTAACCCTTGAGATGGCCAGAAAAAAATGTTTGATACACAGAGCCATAAGTGAATCAACTGTACACATTCAGAATTTTAAGATGATGGACTTGAGTGTTGGTGATCCATGTAAGTAGAAAGGTTTCTTCCTTATTCAATACACCTTGATAAGCACAGTTAGGGCACACCAAATTGAAAGTTTGAAGAGTTCTTCATCCTTCTACATGCTACTCACAACAATACGAATACTGAAGTGTAAAACTCTTTGGGTAGCATTGTGATGAGGATTTTAACGAGAATGACACAGCCTCTTACAACACAACTAACTGAGCACACACACACACAGAGAGAGAGAAGCAGAAGTGAGCTCCATCCTCCGAGATGCGATCTAGAGAAGTCTGGGATGCTGGGATGCAGAGAGGCAGGTTTTAAATACCCAGAGCTGCCGACGACAGGAGGCTAGAAGACGGAAGTTCCCGCTCTGGCAAGAGCCTTTAGCTCGGGCTGCCCCGCCTCGAGCTTGCAGGGAGTCTCGGGCTTAGTCGGTTAGGCCTAGTGTCGGGGCCGCGCCAGCAGGTGACGGATGAGCGGTCGTCAGCTCGGGATTTCGGCGCTGTCGGAGCCCGCAGAGTCGCCGGGGGTCCACCGGTCTGCCGTCGACCATTTTTCACGGCTTCGCAGCACGTCGCTGCGAAGAAAGAGGCAGTCGGATTTGCGGAATTGCGACGCGCACCCCCAGGACGTCTCGAGTGGCTTAGCAATCTGTAGCAAATACAAAGACGGAATAAACAAGCGAGGCATTATCTTAAAGCTTCGCAAGGTTGACGTCCATTTTTCTCGGTCATCCCTTGATGCGGAGAGACAGTTGGAAGAGACAGCAGGGGGGTGCCAGCTCGACAAGATCGAAACACCGTCGTTAGTTCTTTGGGCTGCGCTTGGCCATGTAATCCACTTTCACTGGCAAAATCGCTTCCTTGTCAATGTACCTTGGTACACGAAACGAAATGGTTGCCGTCACATCGATGTAATGGCTGATTCCGTAGCCTCCCCCCCCCCTCTCCACACTAGATTGAACATCCCTTATGATGCAGAGGAACGAAATTAATTTGGATCGGAGTGAAATTTAGATAATAGGTTAGTGTCGATAGATGAATTTCACGTTAAGTATTTTGTGGGAGGTGAGTTTTTACTTTAACAAATTTAGGAAGTAAGGAGGATATACTTTAGATTCTGAATGTAAATGGATATAGTTAGATATTTTAAAGAACCTTTGGAGAAGCAGGGAAATGAAAATTAAGTAAAATCGAAAAATAGGATGCTATAACGTAAATACATGACTCGCGATTCTGCGGTGTTGGAATCTGATAAGAATCTCCAGTTGTGTCATATGTTGGGTTGTTTTCCCCCTGAGCGGCACTTTTGTGCACACAATGGGCTAAATGGCCAGATCACCAGGTCCCCAAAGGCTCAGATAAGAACATGATAGCTTTCCTTCAAGGCCATCCAGAGTGTTCTTTAACATACACAGCGAATGGCTCTCCCATACACGGAACCACGGTTTAACGTCCATATCCGATAGACGGCGTCCTTCCAGGCACATCGGTATCCTCTACTGACCGAGGCCAGGGTGGTGGTTTAGCCGAGATAAAGCTCAACTCTGACCCAGGTAGGACTAAAACCTGGGAACTGCAGATTAGGAGCCGGGCGCTCTACCGACTGAGCCATCCCCGCCCTATGTCGTTTGTTAGGATTGATATTCGTATCACTTCGATCTGGAAATAGAACAAAAAGTAGTTTCAGTTTGGTAATGCAAAAGTAATAATGATATAAATAAATAAATACACCCTCAAGCAGCTGCTTGCCACAGAGGTCTGACAGGAGCCTGTCAGTTTATATGCCATAGTAGAAGGTCTGAGAGGATGGCAGGACCTCAGCAGAAAAACGACACACAGACAGCCATGCCTTACCCAGGGCTCGAACCGAGGTCCCTTAGATCAGTAGCTCAGCGCGCTAACCACTCGGCCACGGTTATTTTCCTAAAAATGGCACAAGAGTTCTTCCATCTAGCAAAGGGAGAATGATTTCCTTTGTAAGTCAGTGTAATGTAAGATCACATTTCTCTCTAATGAATAAAATAAAAATAATACCTATTATAAAATGCGTGAAGAATTCCTATCTATCTTTCGCTCTATGTATTGGAGCCAACAAAACCACAACTTTAGAAAATCTCCGTAATATTGCGAACACATCGATTCCTTTATTCCCACCAATGAATTAATAAGTGAAAAATCAATTTACTTCCCACCTCCAGGAAATGTTTTTGCCATCTTATCTG
This sequence comes from Ryuthela nishihirai, assembly GCA_038380435.1. Classification (NCBI taxonomy): domain Eukaryota; kingdom Metazoa; phylum Arthropoda; class Arachnida; order Araneae; family Heptathelidae; genus Ryuthela; species Ryuthela nishihirai. Next base: position 11,238,068 of record JAWZYU010000009.1, read on the forward strand.
ACTGTCGTTGTGTGGAAAGAATTAATCTCTATCTGCATTGAGGGGAAGACATCTGTGATCTTCGTTTCATCAACAGAGATCTTGGATTTTTCAGCATTAGGACACTGCTAAATGATTCTTATTTAGTAACAGAACCCACATTATATTTTATAAAATGGTTTCTATGAGAAAAAGAATAAAGAAAATTAAGCTTTAGAACGTTCAACAGCAGGAGAAGCGAATTAAAGTCTTGGCACTGAAGTCTCGTAATATTGCAGGGAAGTCCACTAGCAGCAAAACATCAAACATGTTTAACTTTTGCAGTTCGTATTTTCATTTCAAACTCTCTTGCTAAGCAAAGAGTTTGAAATGTTTTTAAATTCTTTACTTCATTATATTCTAAGATAGCAATCGTAGTTTTTGAGAAATTAAGGGTTAACATATTAATGGAGTTTCTAACTTCTTCGTTGTCATTTTTTAAGACTGAATGGAGAGAAAATTTTGAACGTTTGTCGTTTGTTTGAAATTTTCATAACATTTCTTTCTCGCACATAGTTGAGTGTGGAAATGGCTATTTTTCTGACATTATCACACTCATTTGGCAGATTATCAGCTATTTCCTGTGATATCAGGGTTCGGTTGTTTTACCTCTGAGCGGCACTTTTTTGCACACCATGGGCTAAATGGCCAGGTCACATTGACCCCGAAGGCTCAGAGAAGGTTGGGGGAGGAGACCCACTGGAACAGCTGTTGGGAGACTGATGGTAGCCTCCCGTCAAGGCCATCTAGCGTGTTCTTTAACGTGCACAGGGTATGGCTCTCCCGCACACAGGGCCACAGCTTAACGTCCCATCCGACGGACGGCGGCCTTTACCAAGCCCATCGGTGTCCCCTACTGACCGTGGGCAGGGCGGGGAATTTTTGCGGAGATAAATCTTAACGCTGACCCACCTGGGACTCGAACCTGGGAACTACAGATTACGAGCCTGGCGCGCTGCCGACTGAGCCACCCCCGCCCCCTGTGATATCAGAAAGACTAGAGAATCATTGCAGCACTGTTTTACTTTCTGCATTGGAAATATTTCTCTTGAACTTCATTCAGAAGTACTGACTGCTTTGGATCGTTGCTGATAGATGTTAAGGAGTCGGAGAGCATTACGTTTTTTCCTTTCTTTTTTGAGAAGCCGGAAGAGATTAATGACTCATTAATTGCTATCATGAGGGAGGTTAATGATTCACGATTCTGTAAACATGTCAGTTAATTTAACGAAATCTGTGAAAAATAAAGAAAAAAATGTGTTGTAAAAATAGCAAATTAATTATGCCTATTAATCCACATGGAGCCGTCCCATGGCCGAGTGGTTAGCGCGCTTGGCTACTGATCTAAGGAACCTGGGTTCGAGCCCCGGGTAAGGCATAGCTGTTTGTGTCGTTTTTCTGCTGAGGTCCTGCAATCCTCTCAGACCTTCTACTGTGGCATATAAACTGACATGCTCCTGTCAGACCTCTGTGGCAAGCAGCTGCTTGAGGGGGTATTTATTTTATTATTAGTCCACATGAAACTAGAGAAATAATTTTAAAAATAACTAGATAGAAATAATTTTAATATCATGACATCACGAATAAGTAAGTATCTGTAGATCTCAGAACGATCATAAGTCTGTAGAAAAAAGCTTAGTTTGCGGCTAAGTGGTATAGGAACGAACAGGCCTGAGGCGGGGGTGGCTCAGTCGGTAGCGCGCCAGGCTCGTAATCTGTAGTTCCCAGGTTCGAGTCCCAGCTGGTCAGCGTTGAGATTTATCTCCGCAAAATTCACCGCCCTGCCACGGTCAGTAGGGGACACCGATGGGCTTGGAAAGGCCGCCGTCCGTCGGTGGGACGTTAAGCCGTGGCCCCGTGTGCGGGAGAGCCATACCCTGTGCACCGTTAAAGAACACGCTGGATGGCCTTGACGGGAGGCTACCACCTGTCTACCAACAGCTGTTCCAGTGGGTCCCCTCCCCCAACCTTCTCTGAGCCTTCGGGGTCCATGTGACCTGGCCATTTAGCCCATGGTGTGCAAAAAAAGTGCCGCTCAGAGGTACACAACCCAACCCAACGAACTGGCCAGACAAAAGCCTATGGGTTCGTATTTCACTTGGTTCGACTTTTCAATCATTTCAGAAAAACGAGCTAACATTTCCACTTTGGTTTCTATATACATTCAATTTTTTTATTTTTAGTTCTCTTTGGGTTTGAGAGGCATTCATGAAATATTGCGATTCCCATTTTTCGGAATCTCCTAATAGCTCATTCTAACTGTCGAAACAGTTAGAAATTTTAAAATTTTAAATAAATACTATCAGCGATCTTTACGGTAGAAATTTTGTTCCTGCAGTGTAATATAATCAAGAGGGTTACAATGTCCGCAATGATTTTATCCCCTTACCACCAGGGGGCATTGGAAAACCCAACTAACTATTTTGCTTCAAGAGATAAATAAATAATTATTTTTTGGTGTTTTATAGGTACTACTAAAATATTACTATTTGCGTTTTCTCGATCTTCCATTAGTTCGAATTGCCAATGTTAGAGGGCATTAAAGGCGGAAATATGAACTTTCTTCTCTTTGAAAACGAACTCCTCGTATTCGCCAGAGGCGAGATATTGTACTTCTAGATTTCATTTATGCTTGGGACCACAGAATTAATAGAAAAATATAAAACAATAATTTTCCTCTTAACCTGACTTGTGAGAACCTGAACGAGTGAGAAGTTCAAAATTTGAGTCATGATCAAAACTACAAAACCTCTTGTTAATAGCATATAATAATAATAATAATAATAATAATAATAATTCTTCTTCCTTTCCTTCAAGCAGCTGCTTGCAGAGCCTAACAGGAGCCTTTTGGTATAATGAGCCCATAGACAAGGCCTGTGAGGTAGGTAACACTTCAGCAGAAATACGACACAGAAAGAAACATCCCTTACCTTATCCGGAACTCAAGCCAGGAACCTCTGGTCAAGGGGCGAGAGAGTGGCTCAGTTGGTAGCGCGTCAGGCTCACAATCTGCAGTTCCTAGGTTCGAGTCCCAGTTGGGTCAGCGTTAAGATTTATCTCAGGAAAACTCCCCGCCCTGCCCACGGTCAGTAGGGGACACCGATTGTCTTGGAAAGGCCGCCGTCCGTCGGATGGACGTTAAGCCTTGGCCCCGTGTGCGATAGAGCCATACCCTGTGCACGTTAAAGAGCATCCTGGATGGCCTTGACGCGAGGCTACAATTTGTCTCCTAACAGTCGTTCAGTGGGTTCCCTCTCCACAACCTTCTGGGACCCTTAGCCCATTGTGTGCAAAAAAGTACCGCTCAGAGGTAAACATCCAACTCTCTGATCAGTAGCCTAGCACATAAAACTTAACCTATGTCTCGATAAGAATATTAAATGATAAAATTTAGCATTTGGCATAGTCTCTGTTCAAAATTAATTACATCATTTTAACTGTTTCTGTTTTCTAGAACTGCGAATTAGAAGCAAAAATGTTAATGAATTTCACGACAAACATCATTTATCAGACAAACATTAAAAAGAAACGAAACCATCTAAAGCATTGGGCCCAGCTGATAAAAAATATCAGAAACATTAAAAGATTCACGGTTACCAACTGCTTTAAGTAAATCAACAAATGTATTTTCTGAATGTTCATCACAATTATCCTCATGCATAAGGAGGATATATTCGGCTAAAGTTATAACACACATAAAAGAATCTTTCAAATATATCTCAAATCAGGATGCTTTGAATAATGGAGAAGGAACCGTAATGCGTTTCCCAAGCTTTCGTGTCTCCCAACTTGGTATTAGTATTTATTGGCCTCCGTTTATTATCCCTATCGGCTGCACTCTCTATCTGTTTCAGCATCCCGCCAAACAACAATCCAATTGTCTCGCTATAGATCCCTGCTAAGTCTGGAGCAGTCGTTCAGTAACGACGCACAGAGGCCAACGGAAGGCCAACCCCTCCTCACCCCTTCTGACACATATTGCCCGTCCGTTTATGGATGGGTCGTCATCTCTGCTGTCATCTGCAGCAGGCCCGTCAGCGTTGTTCCGGCCTCGGCGGCCACTCTATCAACGCTGCGGGGTTCCTTCGCTGCAGAGCACGGAAGAGCTGACTGTTCTGGACACCAGTGGCCCCAACTCACATAAACGCACAACTGTAGGCCTGCTGGTGACGGATTGGTTGACTTGTTTGTGGGTTCGCCGTTCTGTGTTCCCCTTAGCTTCACTCAGTGGTTATGTAAGCATGGCTACACGGCAATCTCGACAACATGCGATGGGTAAGGATAGCACCCACAAAAGCTCGGAGTTTCAAACATAAAAGGAAGACTTCTATAGCTTAAGATTTTCCTCTTGAAGAAATCTGATTTAAGAATAAGTGAGCTTTAGTAACTTCAACCATGTGGTACAGAAGTCTATAATAATAACGGTCTTCTGCCTTACTCTATAAACAATAAGTAAAGCATTAGCCTGCGAATGGGAATATAATGCCGCTTTGAAAAAAAAAAAAAATAAATACCCCCTCAAGCAGCTGCTTGCCACAGAGGTCTGACAGGAGCCTGTCAGTTTATATGCCACAGTAGGAGATCCGAGAGGATGGCAGGACCTCAGCAGAAACAACACGAACATCCATGCCTTACCCGGGGCTCGAACCCAGGTGTAGATCAGTAGCCAAGCGCGCCAACCACTCGGCCACGGGACGGCTCAAAAATTACTTTCAAAAGAGAGACTTTTTAAACGAGTCAAGAGATAAATTAAAAAAAAAAAACTAGTGGGAGTGCGTCGGGTTGTAAAATTGGCAGCTTGAGAGATAAGGTATGCATATGTATATTACTCTTTTTTTGTTACAGGAATTTTTTCTGAAAAAACAAAATGATACTTTTTAAGCTCCATAAAAATAAAAACTGGAGGTTTTTTGTTAAATGTTTCAGGTGCTTTTCATAATAATATTATGGCTTTGATAACGGCTTAATGTTTCCAGTTATAAAATTGTAATCGGCCGGGGTGTTTAACTTCGGAGCTGCATTTTATGCACGCAAATGGCCAGGAACGAATCTAGGGGGGGGAGAGGGGAGAGCAAGGGGGCCGTGACCCTCATGCCATCCTCCCCTTTGCGAATACTACTAAGGGTAATGGAGACAACAAATTATAAAAGTTGTGGATTATTTCTCACATTTTTATAGAAATTTTCAAAAAACTCTAAAACTAAGGTGGAAAATGTTATACTAAGATGAAAATCTAGTCTCGGCTCTCCTTAACTTTTTCCTAAATCCGGGCCTGTAAAGGGCTAAATTAGCCGGACTACTTTAGCTTTTTGCAGCCCTGGATTTAGGAAAAGGTTAAGGGGGGGGGGGGCAAGTGACCCAATTGCTAGTACTTAGGAAACAAAGTCTCCCAAAGGTTAGGTAGGATAATTCATTAGCTACCTATTAGGATACCGATGATATCTATCAAGGCCATTCATGTGTTTTTAAGATGAAAAAAGCATGGCTTAACGATTCATGCGACGGATATTGTCATTTCCAAGTTAATCAATGTCTCCTTTCTCGTCCAGGACAGAGTGGTAAAAATCTCGACTGAAGAATCTTATCCGGACTTGGATTGGGTTGTTTTACCTCTGAGCGGCACTTTTTTTGACACCCAAAGGGCTAAATGGCCAGGTCACAAGGACCCCGAAGGCTCAGAGAAGGTTGGGGAAAGAACTGGAACAGCTGTTGGGAGACAATCAATTGTTGGTTTTCAAGCCCATCAGTGTCGCCTACTGACCGTGGGCAGGGCGGGGAGCTTTGAGGAGAGATAAATCTTAGGAGACAGATAGAAGCCACGCATAAAACGTCATCCAGCGTGTTCTTTAATATTCACAGGAATTGCTCAACTGTACACAGAGTCACGTCTTAACATTCCATCCGATAGACGGCGATTTTTTCAACCTCATTGGTCAAAACTGTCTTGGAACTTTCCAACTGATATCACTGTCAAAACTGTCTTGCAACTTTCCAACTGATATCACTGTCAAAACTATCTTGCAACTGAAGCTTAAGAAATCTTGTGCTAAGGTTAAAAGGGACACTTTTAATGCTGAAACTCAGAAAAACCCAGTTATAGACAAAGTTTACTATGATTAGTTGCTTAATTATTATGCGAAAAACAAGTGTTAGTCAAAAGTAGGGTCGAATCTAGGGGCTAGGCAAAGACATATCCCCTACTTTGAGAATTCTACGAAGCGTTAGAGATAAAAAAAATTACGAAACTCGTGAATATTTCATGCATTTTTCAAGAATTTTTTTAAAAAAGACTCCCCCCCCCCCCCCTCCATTTTGTAGATACGATCCTGGTCAGCAGTAATGCTTGGAAACGCAACCAATTCAAGTAGGGCTAGGTTTTATTATCTCTGAGCGGCACTTATTTGGGGTGGTACAATGGCTAAATGACCAGATCACAAGGACCATAAGGTTGTTGTTGGGTTGTTTTACCTCTGAGCGGCACTTTTTTGCACACCATGGGCTAAATGGCCAGGTCACAACGACCCCGAAGGCTCAGAGAAGGTTGGGGGAGGGGACCCACTGGAACAGCTGTTAGGAGACAGATGGTAGCCTCCCGTCAAGACCATCCAGCGTGTTCTTTAACGTGCACAGGGTATGGCTCTCCCGCACACGGGGCCACGGCTTAACGTCCCTCCGACGGACAGCGGCCTTTCCAAGCCCATCGTTGTCCCCTACTGACCGTTGTCCCCTACTGACCGGATCTCCTGTAAAAGACATCCAGCATATTTTTTGAAGTGCACAGGATATGGCTCTCTCTCCTGCACACGGAACCACAGCTTATCCGGGGGGGGGGGGGGGGAGGCTCAGTCGGTGGTGCGGCAGGCTCGTAATCTGTAGTTCCCAGGTTTGAGTCCCAGCTGGGTCAGCGTTGATATTTATCTCCGAAAAATTCCCCCGCCCTGCTCACGGTCAATAGAGGACACCGATGGGCTTGGAAAGGCCGCCGTCCGTCGGATGGGACGTTAAGCCGTGGCCCCCGTGTGTGGGAGAGCCATAACCTGTGCACGTTAAAGAACACGCTGGATTGCCTTGACGGGAGGCTACCATCTGTCTCCCAACAGCTGTTCCAGTGGGTTCCCTCATCCAACCTTCTCTGACCATTCGTGGTCTATGTGACCTGGCCATTTAGCACATGGTGTGGAAAACAGTGCCGCTCAGAGGTAAAACAACCCAACCCAACGGCTTATCCGCCCATCATATGGACGGCGGCCTTTCCAAGTCAGTCGGTGTTATTTCTGAGCTAAGGCAGGGTTTCGGATTAGCGGAAAATCTGAGCTTTGGCCCAGGTGGGGCAAATTGGGAACTACTGATTACGAGCATGGTGCGCTACCGTCTGAGAAAATAACCTCCGCCCCCACAAAATCTGACCAAGGGGTCGAGCTGGTACACATTCCAATACAGGGGATTCGTTTTGTAAGAGGAGGAGTGCAGGGGCGACGTATTCTCTTCCTAATTACGTAACATACTCGACGTATTTGCAACTTTTTTAAGAAAGCAGATATTATCAATCAGTGGTAAAATCTTTTGTTTGCAATTACCATTTTTTGTTCTCTGCCATAATTATTATCGTGTGATCCAGTTTTGTAAGAGCCTTCAACGTCAATTGCGGTTTGTCGAATGAATGAAGCCCGCTTGTGTCGCGAAGTACATTTCAGTATCTTGTGCTCGACACGGCATATGACATAGCGTGGAATCACGATACAGATAGAGAGCACGATATTCCCTCATCACGAAATGTTTCGTGATACTCGTGGGCTAAAACGTGAAGTTGCGTCAATGGAGACTTCTACAAAGTCGGATCCTTCGATTGGGGCATGATTCGAGCGGTGTGCAAGGTTAGGAGATTAATTTGGGCTTTGCTTCAAAGATTTGCTTTATCGTGGTTCGATTAAACTGCAAGCAAGGTAAAGAACTTGGCCAGGGATGTGATCAAATGGTAATCTAGGTAAAGAGCATCAGGAAGTTTAGGTTCAAACGATAAGGCCGTAGAGCTCGGCTCAAACGTTTAGCAAGGCAAAGAATTTTATGAAAGTTTTCGTGTTGTTTTCTGCTGAGGTCCATCCTCTCAGATCTTCTACTGTGGCATATAAACTGACAGGCTCCTGTCAGACCTCTGTGGAAAGCAGCTACTTGAGGGGGTATTTATTTTATTTTTTTATTTATTTGCAAGATAAAGAGCATTTATAAGTCTCGGTTCAAACGGTTAGCAATGTAAATAGCTTCATCAAGGCACGATTAAACGGTAAGCAAACTAAAAATCATCAGGAAGTCTCGGTTCAACTGATAATGGTTAGGTTGGATTGTTTAAACTCTGAGCGGCGCTTTTTTTTGCACGCATTGTGTTGCTTTGGGTTGTTTATCTCTGAGCGTCACTTTTTTTGCACACCGTGGACTAAATGGCCAGGTCACATAGCCCCCAAGGGCTCAGAGAAGGTTGGGGGAAGGGACCCACTGGAACAGCTGTTGGGAGACAGATGGTAGTCTCCCGTCAAGACAATCCAGTGTGTTCTTTAACGTGCACAGGGTATGGCTCTCCCATACACGGAACCACGGATTAACGCTCCATTCAAAAGACGGCGGTCTTTCCAAGCCCATCGGTGTTCTCTACAGAGTGTGGGCAGGGTGGGGAATTTTTCGGAGATAAATCTCAACGCTGATCCAGCTGGAACTCGAACCTGGGAATTACAGATTATGTGCCTGGCGCACTACCGACTGAGCCACCCCCGCCCCGCACACATTGCGCTAAATGGCCAGGCTCAAGGACCCGAAGGCTCAGAGAAGGTTGGAGGAAAGGGACCCACTGGATAGTTAGAAGACGTATAATAGTCAAGGCCATCCAGCGTGTTCTTTAACGTGCGTAGGGTATGGTTATCCTAACCAGGGCTTTATGCCCCATCTGAGAGACGACGGCCTTCCTTTTCTCACCAAAGTCAGGGTGGAAGTTTAGCAGAAATAAATTTCAAAACTGGCACAGCTAGGACTCGAACTTGGGAACTGGCTGAGCAAGCCCACACCCTCGACTGATAAGACCAGGAGATTCACCGGTCTCAATGCAAACTATTAGCAAGGTAAAGATCTTCATCAAGGCTAGATTAAAGGGCAAACAAGATAAAGAGCTTTGCTAAATCTAGAATCAAACAGTAATCATGGTAAAGAACTTCATCAGTGCTCGATTAAAGCAAGGTAAAGATCTTCAATAAAGCTAGGATTAAAGAATAAACAAGGAAAAGAGAATCAGCAGGTCTTGGTTGAAGCGGTAAGACCAGAAGAATCATCAAGGCTAGATTCAAACGGCAACAAAGTAAAGAGCATCATCAGTTCTCAGTTCAGTTTTTTCGAGGTAAAGAGCATCATCAGTTCTCAGTTTAGTTTTTTCGAGGTAAAGAGCATTCATCAGTTCTCAGTTTAGTTTTTTCGAGGTAAAGAGCATCATCAGTTCAGTTTTCCCGAGGTAAAGAGCATCATCAGTTCTCAGTTTAGTTTTTTCGAGGTAAAGAGCATCATCAGTTCTCAGTTCAGTTTTTTCGAGGTAAAGAGCATCATCAGTTCTCAGTTCAGTTTTTCAAGGTAAAGAGCATCATCAGTTCTCAGTTTAGTTTTTTCGAGGTAAAGAGCATTCATCAGTTCTCAGTTTAGTTTTTTCGAGATAAAGAGCATCATCAGTTCAGTTTTCCCGAGGTAAAGAGCATCATCAGTTCTCAGTTTAGTTTTTTTTCGAGGTAAAGAGCATTCATCAGTTCTCAGTTTAGTTTTTTTCGAGATAAAGAGCATCATCAGTTCTCAGTTTAGTTTTTTCGAGGTAAAGAGCATCATCAGTTCTCAGTTCAGTTTTTTCAAGATAAACTTTTTTCAAGATAACTCTCGGTTAAAATAGTTAGTAAAACAAAGATCTTCATCAAGACTCGATACAGGGAAGATAAAGAACCCCGGAAGTCTCTATTAAAACGGTTAGCAAGTTAAACAGCATCAGGAAAGCTAGATTAAACTGTAAACAGAGTAAAGAGAGATTAACCAGGGATGGGCAAGTTGGAACAATGATTGAATAGCAAGTTGAACGAGATTGTCAACAAGTTTAGAACTTCATTAAGGATCGATTTAACTGGAAGTAAGATCAAGAACTTCATCGAGGCTCGATTAAAATTAAGGAAGGTAAGGAGCTTTATAAGAGTTCGTTTTAAGAGGTAAGTGAGGTAAATGCTTCACTTCGAAATGTAAGCAAGAAAGAGTTCATTAAGGTTTGAATTAGAAAATAAAACTGATTTGGAATCTAAATTTTATAATTAGTTTATATTAATTTATATTAGTATTAAAATTTGTTAATATTATATAGATATTGATATTAATTTTACTTTGTTATCAAAATATAATTCTTGTCAATGCTGTTGTCCATGTATTAAATATTGGACAACCTGGATGAGCTTATACTTGTCCTTTATGGGCGAGGGTGGCTCAGTCGGTAGTGCGCCAACTTGTAATCTACAGTTTCCTGGTTCGAGTCCCAGCTTGGGCCAGAATTGAGATTTATCTCTGCAAAACTCTCTACCCTGCCTACCTCAGTAAGGGACACCAATGGATTTAGAATGGCTGCTGTCCGTCAGACAGGCGTTAAGCCGTGGTCCCTTGTGTGGAAGAGCCATACTTGTGCATGTTGAGAACACGCTGGATGGCCTTGATGGGAGGCTACCGCCTGTCTACCAACAGCTGTCCAGTGGGTTTCCTCACCCAACCTTCTCTGAGCCTTAGGAGTCCTTATGACTTGGACGTTTAGCCCATTGTGTGCAAAAAAAGTGCCGCTCAGAGGGAAAACAACCAATACTAGGCTTTTACTAGGCTGAATTATTAGGTTGTTCATATTTGAAATGAGGACGAAATTTGCTCATTCGGTAGTGTTCCAGCAGGGGCATAGCGAAGGTTGGGTTGGGTTGTTTTACCTCTGAGCGGCAATTTTTTGCACACCATGGGCTAAATGGCCAGGTCACATGGACCCCGAAGGCTCAGAGAAGGTTGGGGGAGGGGACCCACTGGAACAGCTGTTGGGAGACAGATGGTAGCCTCCCGTCAAGGCCATCCACCGTGTTCTTTGACGTGCACAGGGTATGGCTCTCCCGCACACGGGGCCACGGCTTAACATCCCATCCGACGGACGGCGGCCTTTCCAAGCCCATCGGTGTCCCATACTGACCGTGGGCAGGGCGGGGAATTTTGCGGAGATAAATCTCAACGCTGACCCAGCTGGGACTCGAACCTGGGAACTACAGATCGAACCTGGAAACTACAGAACTACATTACGAGCCTGGCGCGCTACCGACTAAGCCACCCCCTCCCCACATAGCGAAGGACTATAGTTGGTGGGGGAGGGGGAAAAACGGAAAATTTTCCATTTCGAAAATTAAAAAATTAAATTTTGCCAACTGAGAAAATAATGTATTTTTCAGGTTCGTACCTAGATTTTCTCTCCGTGTGGTAGGGTTGAGGCAATTTCCACAACTCTCCTGCATTTTGCCAACTAGCCAAAATTTTACAGAAATAATCCCAATATTTACATCTCGCCTGATTTGTAGCAAGTCAGTATGAATTTTCACAACTCCCCTTGATTTGACCAACCTTCCTTAATTTCAACAAAACCAATCTCAATCTTTACCTCTCTCTTAAATATGCCAGGTTTTCTCGATTTGGCCAATTCTCTTTAATTTCATAAAACTAATCCCAATTTTCTCAACTCGCCTGTATTTTGCCAAGTGGTTTCCAATTTTACCAACTCCCCTAGATTTTTCCAAGTTGCCTTGATTTTGCCACCTCTCCTTAATTTCGCAAAAATAATCTTAATTTTTACATCTCCTGAATTTTGCTAACTCCCCACGATTTTGCCAAGTTTCCGAATTTTGTGAAATCCCCAAGATTTTACAAAGTCACTCCGAAATTTGTCAACTCCCCAAGATTTTGCCAAGTTGTCCCGATTTTGCCAACTCACTTGTATTTTACTAAGTAGCATCGAATTTTGCCGTCTCCATCTTCCCAACTGCCCTAGATTTTGCCAAGTTGTCTAGATTTTTCCAACTTCCTTTAATTTTACAAAAAAAAATTACAAATTTTCCCAACTCACCTAGATTTTATGAAGTCGCTTCAAATTTTGCCAACTCCGAGTTACTTTTGGGGGGAGCTCCCCCCCAATCTCCATATAGCTACACCCCTGCTTGACAGGTGTGTAACCTCATAGTTTTACTTCGCGTCCCCACTGTACCTACGATGAGATTTTGTTCTCTAATCCTTGGTGGAAAAAAGAGGACACCGTTGGGCTTGGAGTGGCCACCGTCCTTCAGGTGGGACGATGAACTGTAGTTCTGTGTGCAAGAAGGCCAAATTCTGTGCACGTTAAAGAACAAGCCGGGTGGTGTTGAGAGAAGGATTCCATTCGCATTATAGTTGTCCGGTGGGTTCTCTTTCCCTAGTAGGAGCGGGGTGGCTCAGTTGGTAGCGCGCCAGGCTCGTAATCTGTAGTTTCCAGGTTCGAGTCCCAGCTGGGACAGCGTTGAAATTTATCTCCGCAAAATTCCCTGCCCACGGTCAGTAGGGGACACCGATGGGCTTGGAAAGGCCGCCGTCCGTCGGATGGGACGTTAAGCCGTGGCCCATGTGTAGGAGAGCCATACCCTGTGCACGTTAAAGAGCACGCTGGATGGCCTTGACGGGAGTCTACCATCTGTCTCCCAACAGCTGTTCCAGTGGGTCCCCTCCCCCAATCTTCTCTGAGCCTTCGGGGTCCATGTGACCTGGCCATTTAGCCCATGGTGTGCAAAAAAGTGCCGCTCAGAGGTAAAACAACCCAATCCCTTTCGCTACGCACTCTGTTCCCTTGGGATCCTTGTGACTTGTCCTTTTAGCTTTTGTGTCATGACTGACGAGAGTTTCCATCTGCCTATAATGCTGTGGATTCTACTCTTTCAGAGTAAGGTGTGCAAATGCAGCTCAGAACTCAGAAAGAACACAACAGTTGGATTAAGTTAAATTCCTATAAGAACACAGGTAGATAAAATATAATTGTAATTCTATGGGAGCGCCTTAAAGACTGGTTAGATCTCTCACTTCGATCAACTTGCTTGAACGCAACTTCTGCTATTGTGACACCCACGCCGTTTTAGACGACAACGGCATCGTTTTCACCAGTAGGAATATCAAGTGCGATAACATCACTATACAACGCTTTCCACTCAGTTGCGGCTCCTCGGCGACTTCTGCAGAGAGGTACAAATCTGAAGCAATTACGTTTAACGTTAGGAAAGCAGAGAAGAAGAAGAGGACTCCAAACAGTGACTGGGAGGTAAGTCCTCATCAGTTCTCCATGGCAGCCTGAGGCGGATTGCAAAGCCCGCGTCGGCGCTCGTAGCATTGTCGCTTCGGTTATGTCCCGCTGCGTGCGTTCTGTGCACTTCCGGCGGCGTTGTGTTATCGCCAGAGCAACCCAGAACCATTCATATTTTCCGAAGCTCTTTGGAGACGATGGGAACATGTTGTATGTCAGTTAGGAAGGGAGCGGGGGGAGGAAGAAAAGATAGCACGTGTACAGCTGCGAAGCGTGGGAGAAAAGGTGAAGGAATTTCCCAAAAAATTTGCAAATGAAAAGGGAAAATTTCTCCCCATCTTCGTGAAATTGGCTGATGGATATCAAAGTATACGTTTTGATTTCGTACTCTTAAAACAAAGATTAGGTTGGGTTGTTTGACCTCTGGGCGCACTTTTTTGCACACAATGAGCTAAATGGCCAGGTCACAAGGACCCCGAGGGCTCAGAGAAAGTTGGGGAGGGGTTGGGTTGTTTTACCTCTGAGCGCACTTTTTTGCACACCATGGGCTAAATGACCAGGTCAAAAGTACCCAATAGACTAAGAAAAGGTTGGGGGAGGGGACCTACTGGAACACCTGTTGGGAGACATGGAGCCTCCCATCAAGGTCATCCAGTGTGTTCTTTAATGTGCACAAGGTTTGACTCTCCCGCACACGAGACTACGGCTTAACGTCCCATCCGACGGACGGCGGTCTTTCCAAGCCCATCGGTATCCCCTGCTGACCGTGGACAGAGTGGGAAGTTTTGCAGAGATAAATCTCAACGCTGACTCAACTGAAACTCGAACATGGGGACTTCAGATTACGAATCTGATGCGCTACCGACTGAGCCACCTCCGCCTCAAAAATATTAGACTTTTCATACGAAGCCCTAGATAATTTCGCTTCAGATGAAAGAAAAGTTCCTAAGACAACTGAATTTTGAAAAATAAGCAAGGAGTTAAATTACTTTTCAAGCAATCCCCTTACCACGAGGTCTGACAAGAGCTTTTCAGTGTAATAAGCGTTAGAGAAAATCTGTGAGGAATTCGAGACTTCATAAGAAAGAAAATATCCATGCCTTGTCTGGGATCCGAACCCAGGACCTTTTACTCAGCACCAAGCACACTAACGCTCGACCACTGAATCCTCCTTGATATGATTTCACCCTCATTCACGATCATCTTCCTTTTTTTTTTTAATATTTCTTTTGGAACAATAATCACCTGCTGATATTTCACGATCATCTCCTTTAATGGCATTTGTTTGAAATTTGCATATATAGTTTAAACGGTTAAAATAAATTCTATAAATGTAGGGTATATAATAAATCAGGAGGTATAATGATATTTATTAAAAATAATTTAAACTTTATAATAAACGAAGACATTGGATTAATTACAGCAGAATCACTTTGTCTGACTTGGGAAAATCATATTTGTTTTTTTTCTGCATTATACATGTGACATTACTCCACACAATTTATTGCAGAACTAAGCAATAACTTAAATTTAATAAAAAAACAGAAATGTTATCCTTACAGAAGATTTTAACACGTACAGTCGCTCAAAAAAGTATCCGAACACTATGGTTGACTACAGAATTCAGAAAAAATATCTGGCAACGATTTTTTTTTAGAAATTAGTGATCTGGCAACCTTCGTGTCACGTGACACGAAGGTTGCCAGATCACTAATTTCTAAAAAAAATTCGTTGCCAGATATTTTTTCTGAATTCTGCGATCAATCATATTGTTCGGACACTTTTTTGAGCGACTGTCGGTGGTCATATTAATTTGATACTAGATCGTGTGGGTTCACTCACGGAAATAATGAGCGTGTGCAGTTACCGTTCACAGCAAACTGGAGCGTGTGCAGTAACTGCAAACGCTCCAGTTTTGCTGTGAACTGTAACTGGAGCGTGTACAGTTGCTGTACACGCTCCAGATATTTTTCCTGAATTCTGTAATCACGTGACACGAAGGTTGCCAGATCACTAATTACTAAAAAAAATCGTTGCCAGATATTTTTTCTGAATTCTGTAGTCAACCATAGTGTTCGGATACTTTTTTGAGCAACTGTACCCCTTGAGTTACTACGAATATGTAGGAGAGTATTTAGACATTCTTCCATCACATGGCCTACAATCGTATATAGAGACAGCAACCTCGATGATGAATTTATAAGGAAGGCTGCTACTGCCGGGGTTTAGGCAGCAGTAATTTACATTTATCTTTCGGATCATTTTCCTATTGGTGTAAAATTTATCGTACCACAATAGAAAATATCGATAAAGAGATGATTATTAATCCAGATATTTTTACAGAATTAACCACAAACTACTGAACGATAATTTTAAGAATTGCAGCTGGAAAGAACTTGAAAATCATAACAATGTTAATTTACGTTACAAAATGTTTATAAAAAAAGTTTTCCATTTTAATAGAAGAATCTAAACAGTATTCCATAAAAAGGGGGAATCATGCACTTAAAAATAATCAGATAGATTACTGAAGAAATAAAGCAACTTATTAAACTAAAAAATAAATTGTATAGAAAATATAAGAAATATTCTTATGTGTTTCATGAGGAAATTATAAAAAGATTAGGAATGAACTCCAAAATACAATAATGTCTGCTAAGAACAATTTCTACAGAACACAGTTTATTAATTAGAATGGAGATAGTAAGAAACAATGGAGGTTTATTAATAACTTATTTGATAATAAAAAAAATCTATTTTAGTTCTACCTAACAAGTCTGCTCGATTTAATCAAACTTTAGAGATATTTGGATCGACTCTGCTAATGATTTTAATGTCTTCTTTGTTAATGTAGTAGATGAAATTGTTGGCAACCAAATTATAGAGGAACTCAGGATCAAATCAATTGGAAAAGAAAGTCAATGTTTTGACTTCTGACCAACTGATGTGGAGACTAGAGAAACTATTCTTAGCCTTAAGGAAAATGAAAGTCCTGGACCAGACGGAATTACTGTAAAAATAATAAAAAAATGTGTTAATCATATTGCATGTCCACTCAGTTTTTAATTTATCATTTGAAACCGGTACTTTTCCAGATGAATTTAAGAAAGAGGTTATAACACCTATTTATAAGAAGGGCAATTGAAATTCTCTATCTAACTATAGAACAATCTCTGTTATTTCCATTTTTTTGTAACATATTTGAAAAACTGGTTAAAAAGCGATTGCACAACTCTCTTCTACAAAATTCCTTATATTCCGATAATTAGTTTGGGTGCCCCGGATAAGGTATGGTTGTATATGTTGTTGACAGGCTCCTGTCAGACCTCTGTGGCAAGCAGCTGCTTGAGGGGGTATTTATTATTCTACGTGGGTGCCGTCCCATGGCCGAGTGGTTAGCGCGCTTGCCTACTGATCTAAAGGACCTGGGTTCGAGCCCCATATAAGGCATGGTTGTGATGTGTTGTTTTCTGCTGAGGTCCTGCCATCCTCTCAGATCTTCTACTTTGGCACATAAACTGACAGACTCCTGTCAGACCTCTATGGCAAGCAGCTGCTTGAGGGGGTATTTATTTATTTTTTCAAGAAGATAAAAATGCAAAGAAAGCAATCATAAATTTAACTAAATATATATATATGAATCTACAGAGGAAAATGATTTAACTCTCTCTTTTTAAATATCAGAAAAGCGTTTTGACACTGTTTCTTATGATATTTTGTTGTATAAATTAGAATACTTTGGAGGCAGGGGCATAGTGTTGAACTGGTTTAAGAGCTATCTATCAAACCGAAAACAGATTGTAAAAATTAATAGTTTTCTAAGCAATGAGTTGGCTTTAAAACAAGGTGTCCCACAAGGAACAGTTTTAGGACCAATTCTTTTCTTGGTATTTTTACATGATTTTAGTTCTTTAAAAATCGGTGGACAGATCAATTGCTTTGCTGATGATACTGCCATTACGTTTCGAGCGAAATATTATTATAATTTGCTATATGGCATAACAAATGATTTAATTAAGGTTAATAAATGGTTTAAAAGAAATGATCTATTTCTAAATATAGATAAAATGAAATATATTGTGAATGATTTAAAAAAGAGTTCTGTTCTAAAAAAAATATAAAAAATGCTTAAATCAGACTGTAATATAGTGGATAATTGTGATTCTTTTTCTATTGAAAGAGTTCTCGAAATTATGTATTTAGGGATAACAATAGATCAAATATTGAATTGGAAACCCCTCTTAATAATCTGACCAAAAAATTCATGGATACAGTCTGCTCTTCATTATGGGCTACTTAGCTACGGAGGTACGTTTTCTTTCATCCTTAGAACCGTCATAAATCTACAAAATAAAAAAATAAAAATAATCAATTGACAATAATGGGTTTGGAGATAGTCTGCATAATAGTTATATTAAACTGAACGTACTACCCTTCAGAAATTTGTATGCCTATAAATTAATGATAATTTCTATAATCTGAAAATAGATAATTATTGTCTGCAATCAAATGGAAAGAAGTATAAAATTGCCCTTGTTAAAAAGGAACTAATGCACAAATACGTAACTTATTTAGCTCCTAATTTATTACCAATTATTTACCTTTACCCAAGAGATTTAAATTTACAGCTGCCGTTTTGAATTTTTTTTTCTGTTCTTTGTCAGAAACTTTGCAATAGAAGGAACAAGGTAGCAAAGCAAAAGATTGTTCAATACAAAAATAAATAAATAAATAAATAATATAAATAATATAAATACTAATCTATTGCAAAATTTTAAAAATTATCGCTCAGCTTTGACGTTGAAATCAAAATCTTACTTGAATAAAATTAACTCACTCGTTAAGGGGATATTATAAGGCAAAAACTATTTTCAGTGG
The DNA here is from genome assembly GCA_038380435.1 of Ryuthela nishihirai. Lineage (NCBI taxonomy): Eukaryota > Metazoa > Arthropoda > Arachnida > Araneae > Heptathelidae > Ryuthela > Ryuthela nishihirai. The sequence continues at coordinate 11,256,303 of JAWZYU010000009.1, forward strand.
AGAAGAGAAACTGTCTTTAGCTAAGTGGGATACGACAGCACATCTTAGGTATCTCTGTCGCTAAACTATTTCTGCTGCAGAGCAAGATTTCTTCTGTTAACATCTATTAGTCTACCACCATGTTGTTAATCAATAAAAATACTTTGGAATTGAAAATGTGAATTGACAGAAATTCCCTTGTCCATGAATATATCAGACAGACACGTATTTAATATCTCTAGAAATGGTACTTGAACTTATTCAATCTTTGACTGACTATCGAAACAATCGGACTTTTTCTATCAAAAAAAATCGGACATTGGCTGAATATTGATCAAATCGGGCTTGCCTCTTTTGAGGCCTCATTACTGTCGAGCCTGGGGACAGGGGTGGCTCAGTCGGTAGCGCGCCAGGCTCGTAATCTGTAGTTCCCAGGTTCGAGTCCCAGCTGGGTCAGCGTTGAGATTTATCTCCGCAAAATTCCCCGCCCTGCCCACGGTCAGTAGGGGACACCGATGGGCTTGGAAAGGCCGCCGTCCGTCGGATGGGACGTTAAGCCGTGGCCCCGTGTGCGGGAGAGCCATACCCTGTGCACGTTAAAGAACATGCTGGATGGTCTTGACGGGAGGCTACCATCTGTCTCCCAATAGCTGTTCCAGTGGGTCCCCTCCCCCAACCTTCTCTGAGCCTTCGGGGTCCATGTGACCTGGCCATTTAGCCCATGGTGTGCAAAAAATTGCCGCTCAGAGGTAAAACAACCCAACTGTCGAGGCTAAAGGCGGAGCTTCATGCGCCTAATGTTAAAATTATTCCACTTGAAGAGACACTCTTCAACGGCGATAGACACCAAGCGATCATTTAATTATGACCCCCCCCTCCCCCATTTTATGTGAATGGGGCTATAACTTCAAAGCTTTTAAAATTTTGAAATAAGCGTTTTATGGGAAAAAGTGATTGAAGATAAATTAAAGATCTTAATTATTTCTATCTAAATATTGATTTTTAACAATCTTCCTTCATTATTTAAAGAATTTTGAGAGTATGAACGTTTAACAACGGCAATGCTCCTGAAAAGAATTTACTTTTGAAATTGATTGAAACTGGAATAAGAAGAGTTATTTCAAACCATTTCATAACTAACTATACGTTTTAAAAGTGTTGTGTGTAAATAATTCCTTCAATACTTCATTTAATTTTTTGATAAATTTAAAACACATTGCTGCTCTGAAATGTTAAGTCTTCGTATTTGTTTAAATGCTGAAAAAATATTGAAAAAATATTGTTGAAAATCGAGATTTAGATAATTTGATTGAGCTCTTTAAATTATCCTCAGCCACGTTTTATCGCAAAAAGCTTATCTCAGAAGTTGATAGATCTTCGGAATTAACTTCTCATTGCGAAACATAGGGTTGGGTGCCATACCCAACTACCCAGTGCATAACATCAATGCAATGTAGCCGTTCAGGTTCACAGCAGTCGGACGCGTTGCACTTTTCTTTCTTCATTGTGAATGAATTGAAAATGAAGAAAGAGATTTTTTTTTTCTCCAGAGGCAGCAGCTAAGCCTATTTAGGAGCGTACACTATTATGACTGCCATTTGGAGACTGTCTCTGACCTTCTGTCAAATACTTTACAGCAGGCAATGTACGAGCTAGCTGACCGTCCACTGCAGAGCCATTGTCCCCACGCTGTGATTTGCTACTCGTGTCTGTCACGAGGGGTTGGGAGCAATGAGAGTACTGTCACGTGACACGTTCCATTAATGAAGAGCCAGCGTAAATCTGTCCGAAATCTCCGTTAAAGCGAAGGGAGTCTCGGTCGTTAGTTACAGTGCCGGCAGGTCATCCATATGTATGGATCTGTCTGTCTCTTCTATTCCGCATAGTTCAGCCATTCTCTTCCAGTTACTGCTTCAAGTGTAGGAGACCAACAAGAAGATTAACAGGCTTTTTTTTACCTTCTTTCTCTTGGTTACAGTGTGTGGTATTCGGGTGTCTAGGTAATAGCGAAGTGTTAAAGATTCACGACTTTTACTTAGTTTTTCGCCTGTGGTTTAACGCTGAGGGACCAACTGTGGAAGAAGGAACTTTAATTTGTGTCTTTTTAGCTCCAAGATTCGTATTTTAGCCATGTCGATCGTGAAACCTTGTAAAGCAGTTAGATTTGAAAGGTGTTTTGCTTTCTATTTCGGATTTGTGAAGGTAATAAGAGATTTTCATTCTGTGATTAGTTTATGGTGGATGGGTTGTTTTATCTCTGAACGGCACTTTTGTTGCGCACAATGGGCTAAATGGCCAGGTCACAAGGACCTCGAAGGCTGAGAGAAGATTGGGGGAGGGGACCCACTGGAACATCTGTTGGGAGACAGATGGTAGCCTCCCGTCAAGGCCATCCAGCGTGTTTTAACGCGCACAGGGTATGGCTCTCTCCCACACACGGAGCCACGGTTTAACGTCACATCCAACGGACGGCGGCCTTTCCAAGACCATCGGTGTCCCCTACTGACCGTAGGCAGGGCGGGGAGTTTTGCGGAGTTAAATCTCAACGCTGACCCAGCTGGGACTCGAACCTGGGAACTACAGATTACGAGCCTGGCGCGCTACCGACTAAGCCACCCCCTCCTCTTATAGTGGATGACTGACTGTATTAAGAAACTGGGAATGAATCTGAGTGAAGTTTAGAAACGATTTGATTGGGGAAGTAGAGTAATGAGCATTATGAAATATTGCTTTTCAGAGTAATTATTATGTAATTGAAAAACAAATAAAGACACATGGTTTTAAAATGTTGAGATTTAAGACAGATTAGGAATATTCTCATGTGGCAATTTTTTTTCTTCAATAGAAGTAATATCAAGGAAATCTTTAGTGTATGTTACACTCAGTGATCATTGAATTATGGACACATCACCACATGATTGGGGAAGTTCATCTCAAAAAATCTATAATTTCTAAAATAAGCATCTTATGAGAAAATGTGGCTGAGGATAATTCAAACATTGCGATTTTCAATACGATAGTTATTTTTCAGAGATGGAGGTGAAAACATTTAAGTACAAGGATGTGCTTTAAAAATTTTATCAAAAAATTAAACAAATATTGAAGGAATTATTTACGAACACTTTTTTACGAACACTTTTAGAATATGTAGTTATTTACAAAATGGTTTGAAATAATGTAGTTCTTTAAAAAGTAAAGGAATACTGCTTAAAATCGTTGTTTAGATGGAAGATTGAGAGCTTTGATTGACCGTTAATCACATTTTACCATAAATCAGACAGGAAAAAAATGTTAAAAGTCAAAACTTTTAATGAATATTACAAACGATCAATTTATGCTAGAAACTCGAAATTTGTCTAGCGGAGTTTGTTGTTTCGCCTCAGAGGACAATTTCGTTTGCACACAATGATCTAAACGATCAGGTCACAAGGACCCCTATGGGCTCAGAAAAGGTTGAGGGAAGAGAAACCACTGGACAGCTGTTAGGAGACAGATGGTCTGTCTCCTAACCATCCACTCCTGGTCAAGACCATCCAGTGAATTCTTCAACGTGTATATGGTATGGCTTTGCAGGGTGCAGTTTAACTTTGAGCGAAGACTGCAATGGACAAGAAGTTTATATTGGTTACAATTATTTGCCTCCTTATCCCCAGCGAGTGAGAAATAACTGCTTTTAAGTGAAAAAAAAAATCTTTTTGTGTTTTATAAATAAACAAATAATCCCTCAAACGAATATGGAAGGTCGTTTAAAAAAATTATTTTCGTTATTTTACAACTTTAATAACCTTTAACAATGGAAATTCGGACTAATGAATATTTTGGAAAATAAAATTAATATTTTTTAGTACGTATTGAATGCAAAAAACAAAAAAACTTATCTATCCATCATATTCAGCCATCAAAATTTCAAAGCTGCAACTTGAATAGAAGATCGTTCGCAATGTTCGTTTACAGTTTTGCTTTTTCGAACTTTAAGATTCTCTAACGATAGGAATTAAAATTATTAGAAGATTCGGAAAATGCGAATCGTAATGGCCGTCCCATGGCCGAGTGGTTATCGCGCTTGGCTACTGATCTAAGGGACCTGGTTTCGAGCCCCGGGTTAAGGCATGGCTGTGTGTGTCGTTTTTCTGCTGAGGGCCTGCCATCCTCTCAGACCCTCTATTATGACATATAAACTGACAGGATCCTGTCAGACCTCTGTAGCAAGCAGCTGCTTGAGGGGGTATTTTTTTTTTTATATAATGTTTCATTAGTACCTCTCCATTCAAAAAGGGGATCTGGGATTGGCTCAATCGGTAGCACGCCAAGCTCGTAATCTGCAGTTCCCAGGTTCGAGTCTCACCTGTACCAAAAATTGTTTTCCTTCCCTGAACTCCCAGTGGACCCAGATGGGCTTACAAAAGTCGCTGTCCGTCGGATGGCATGTTAAGCCGTGACTCAGTCTGCAGGAAACCATATCCCCATCTACATTAAGGGACACGCTGAATGGCATTGATGGGATGCTCCTATCTCCTAGCAACTGTCCAGTGGGTCCCCTTCCTCCCAAATTTCCCTAAGCCCTTGGAGTCCTTGTGACCTGACCGTTGTGTGCAAAAAGTTCCGCTCAGAGATAAATCAACCGAACTCAAAAATAATTTATCTCTAAAAACAAAGAAGTTGAATGACCAAAGACGACAACGCGAAATCAACAGTTAATTGTTGTTGTTGTTTTTAAATAAAAAAATATAACTTTTGGTAAGAAATTTTTTTTCACAGTTAAGGGCAGATCGTCATAATGGTCACTTACAAACGTATGTTTAATAAAATTTTTTTTTTTTTCTATCTAAGTGGTAATCTGGTCAGTTCCAGTCCACTTCAATTCTGAAGGTCTTATCTAAGTATTAATTTCCACTAGGCGATATCCTGCTAAAATGCTCATGGTCTTTCCTCTACACCTCGAAAAGCTGCGGGAAGCCTTTGTGCTCAAGGGAAGGCTTGGTGACGGAAATTCCCAAATGACGATTATGATTCAAATGGGCAAAACGAGCTTTTATGATGTGCCCAGATGGCAAGCAGCTGGACAATGGCGCAATGACCGATGGCAAATGCCACTTTTAATGATTCAGAGAAGTGAGAGAGGGATGGTGGGAGGGAGATGCATGTCCACCTCTCTCGCTTTTACTCAAGCTACTTATCTTGTTTACATCAGCAACAGACTCCATTCTCCAGTCGTACTCGTCCCAGATTATCGCTGCCCCTGCTCCTTGGACTCGCTGTGGGAGGCTGACGAAACACGTGTCGCTGTTGTTGTCCCGCACCCAAACAATCCACTCGAGACTTGGAGCATCGCACTCTACCGACTTCACCCCTGCTGCATCTTTAAAGGCATACACGTGGATGTTCCTCTTCATGCTGATTCTCATAGGTGATGCTACGGACAGTAAGCCTGCTCGCTACTCTTCAGGAATAAGAGAATAAAAGGAGGCAAGGTCATATGGATATAAATGGGATGCGGACAGATGGAAAATATATAAACACTAGAGAAAGTTGGGGTGATGTGGCGCTTTAAATGGGAACAAATTAACAAAGAAATATGAGTCTTATTTTTTGTATAATAGATGTTGAATATATACATGATTAAATTAAGGACATCATTTCAAAGCCGTTCGATGGCAGAGTGGTCAGCGCGCTTGGCTACTGAACTAAGGGATCTGAGTTCGAGCCCCGGGTTAAGGCATGGATGTATGTATCGCTTTTCTGCCGAGGTCCTGCCATCCTCTCAGATCTTCTACTATGGCATATAAACTGACAGGCTCCTGTCAGACCTCTGTGGCAAGCAGCTGCTTGAGGGGGGCATTATATTTTATTTTTTATCCTATATTCTTAGAGAGTTGGTGTCAGGCTAGAGGCCTTTTTAGATATTTTTTTTGTTCAGGCTTTGTATATTTATTTTGGATTTCACCAACAAGGCATATGCTACGTAGGAGGCCCTCTGTCCCGGCATCTGGAAAGTTAATTGAAGTAACAGTGCCCAGAGGGGACGGAGGTCACCCCACTGCTCGCGGACGCCCCAGATGGTCAGGCGGAGATAGAAAGAGAAAGGGTTGGCAACCACGAGAAAGACAGAGCCGGTCGAGTTTCGAAAGCGTGCAGACGAGAAATTGTAAAGCTGGGAAATGCCGACTGGTAATAGCGGCATTGGGCTCTGTAAATACAGCTGAACAGGCATAGTAAGCTGGTGTTGTTGTAATCTATGTAATTGAGCATATGTCCTCGTCCATCAAGCATGTTTGGAAGGTTAAATAAATATTTGTTATTTTAAAATAAAGGCTGAAGTTTGAACCAATTTATTGGGGAGGAGCCTCAGTATCGAGTCCCTGCAATTGTGATAAAATCTTTGATTTTTGTTCCGAAAGACTCTTTCACCCGTCGCGTATTGCGATCGAACCGAGGGGACGTTCCTAAGTGGTCCCAATAGACAAACAAACGAAGAAGCAACATCACAGTTGGGTTCTTAAATTCCTATTCAACCAGAAAAGAATTTTTCATTTGCTTCGAGTCCCGGGTAAGGCATGGATGTTCGTGTTGTTTTCTGCTGAGGTCCTGCCATCATCTCGGATCTTCTACTGTGGCATATAAGCTGACAGGCTCCTGTCAGACCTCTGTGGCAAGCAGCTGCTTCAGGGGGTATTTATTTTTTATTTATTAATGCAAAAAAAAATGTATTTTCCACTCTTGTAGGAGCAAATTTCTGCGTTCACTGTCAGCACCTGGACCGTCACATTCTACCACCAATAGTTCAAATATTTGGTATGAATGCTTAGATCGTTTGCAATAATCTTTTGAAATTTTGCATTCTCCAAATTTAAATCTCTGTAAACGCTGGATATTAAAAATTATTGAAGATTAAAAAAAATACGGAATCTAGTGTTTCGTTAGTGCTTATGCAACTCAAAAAAGAATTTTGCATTTCATCTTTTAAAACGAAAAAGTTGAATGCTACATATTGACAGACCACCAAATGCAAACAATTACTCGTGGTTTGAAAACGAGATCCTAAGCTTTATGCATTAGAGAAAAAATAATTTGTATGAAATCAGTAAGAATTTATTAAGTAGTGTAAGTTGTTTTGTGTTGTTTTACCTCTGAGCGGCACTTTTTTGCACACCATGTGCTAAATGTCCAGGTCACATGGATCCCGAAGGCTCAGAGAAGGAAGGGACCTGGGAACCCACTGGAACAGCTGTTGGGAGACAGATGGTAGATTCCCGTCAAGGCCATCCAGCGTGTTCTTTAACGTGCACAGGGTATGGCTCTGCCGCACACGGGGCCACGGCTTAACGTCCCATCCGACGGACGGCGGCCTGTACCAAGCCCATCGGTGTCCCCTACTGACCGTGGGCAGGGCGGGAATTTTGCGGAGATAAGTCTCAACGCTGACCCAGCTGGGACTCGAACCTGCAGATTACGAGCCTGGCGCGCTACCGACTGAACCACCCCCGCCTCCTGTAGTGTAAGTAAATGCGTGCACATCTTAGTATACTGAGGGGGGGGTTGGGTTGTTTTACCTCTGAGCGGCACTCTTTTGCACACCATGGGCTAAATGGCCAGGTCACATGGACCCCGAAGGCTCAGAGAATGTTGGGTGAGGGGACCCACTGGAACAGCTGTTGGGAGACAAATGGTAGCCTCCCGTCAAGGCCATCCAGTGTGTTCTTTAACGTGCACAGGTATGGCTCTCCCGCACACGGGGACACGGCTTAACGCCCCATCCTTTACCAAGCCCATCGGTGTCCCCTACTGACCGTGGGCAGGGCGGGAATTTTGCGGAGATAAAACTCAACGCTAACCCAGCTGGGACTCGAACCTGGGAACTGCAGATTAGGAGCCTTGCGCGCTACCGACTGAGCCACTCCCCTGTCTTGACGGGAGACTACCATCTGTCTCCTAACAGTGTCCACTGGGACCCTTCCCCCAACCTCCTCTAAGCCCTCTATGTCCTTTTGATCTGGTCATTTAGCCCATTTTGTGCAAAAGAGTGCCGCTCAGAGGTAAAACAACCCAAGCCCCCACTCAATATACTGAGAAGTGCACGCATTTACTTACACTACAGAGAACGGGGGTGGCTCAGTTGGTAGCGCTCCAGGCTCGTAATCTGCAGTTCCCAGGTTCGAACAATAGAAATCAAAGCTACCCAATCAAATGGTTGAAATTCAAACCAATATAAACCTCTTGAAACGAGTGGAACATAAGTATGTGTGTTTGGAAATGTTTTCTTTTAGATTTTACCAATATGTCTCCGTCGTAAATCATGACAGGATCAGATTGTTCCGTCACTAACCATTGTAATAAAGTTAAACTTAAACTCGACCTGCACGACACGAAATTCAAAAATTCGTGTTCACATAATCACTAAGATCATGTTAGAGTAAAGCACTACAGACTCTCATGAACTACGGACCCTCCACCCAAAACTCTCAATTTCCGGACCCAATACTAACTCAATCTACATAAAGCTCGCCCCTTCACGTCATTCAGAATCGGGAACAAACAGCTCAGGAAAACCCATTTCTGGATTCTTTTCGCTTCTCGGCCATTGAACAAAGTATTCTCCAGCACGAACAGTAAAAGGCTCCACATGCAAATACACGATTTGTGCACTGGGAGCTCAAAATGTTCAACCTGGTCATTTGCGACGAACACGGGACTCGAGACCAGCGGTCCGTGCCGCCGGATATTTACTTCTCACCGCGGAGGTGCTAGTCCAGTGGGGAGGAAATAAACTCGCGGTGAGCAGGAAGTCGGTCTCCGGCAGGGCGCCGTTCATCGCCGCTGCAGCTTCCACAGCAGCACGCACCCTGCTCTTTGGGCTTTGCCGCATGACAGAGGCACCGCGCAGGTAAGCCACCCTGCGTGATGTGCGCCGCCAGCAGAGAGATCACGCTTTGCTGTTTCCTTTCGACACGGCGTCCCGGTTAGCGGTTCCGGAGCACTGTGGCGTGAAGGTAGGTTTTTTTCAAAGCTACCATACTCTGAAGGTGCCGCTAATGACAATGATAACTGAAGTGGTTTGAGAGCTGGAAAGTGATATAAATAGAGTTTTCTGTTGTGTTGTGAGAAATGTTCTGCATACGAAAATCTATTTCTATTCAGTGGTCTTCGATGAGAGGAATACAAAATGATCGTTTCAGATGCTGTCACAACTTGGGCAGTGGTCTCTTCACCACACAGTGCGCAGGCCTTTTGTGTGAAGGAGGTGAGAGACGTGGAGAGCCTGCAGAATTCGTTTGCGTTGAAAAGGGGTGGTTCCTTTTCATTAAAATGCTTCAGTACCCGCGTCAAACATTTCATCACGAGTATAACGATAGAAATGCTAAATTGTATCATTTTGTTTTCAACATCAATGGTAGGAAGCAACGGAACGTTAAAGACGAAATCATTAAAATATAGGCAATATAAACGAATTTTAAACGAATTTTCGATCAAAATACGACATTTTATTACGGGAGCAGAGGTTGACTCGATCGATAGGCCGCCAGCCTCGTAATTTGATGTTTCCAGGTTCGACTCTCAATCGTTCCAGCGTTGAGATTTATCTCCGCTAACCTCTACCATGACCTTGGTGAGAAAGAGGACACCGATGGTCCTGGGAACGCAGACGTTCGTCGGATGTGACGTTAAGCCGTGGTCCCATGCACTGGAAAGCCATACTATGTGCACGTTAAAGAACATGCTGTATGTGCTTGACTGGAGGCTTCCATCTGTCTCCTAACAGCTGTCCAGTGGGTCTCCTCCCCCTTCTCCGAGACCTTGGGAACTTTGTGACCTAGCCATTTTGGGGTGTCACACTGTGCACTTTAAAGAATTCCTTGACGGGAGGCTCCCATTTGTCTCCCAACAGCCTTACCAGGGGATCCCCTCCCCCAATCTTCTCTGAGACTTCGGGGTACTTATGACCTGGCCATTTAGCCATTGTGGGCAAAAAAGTGCCGCTCAGAGATAACAACCAACCTAACCATTTAGTCCATTGTGGATATTGAGGTGCAGCTCATGAGATAAAACAATCTATCGATATTTTAGTGATGTAAATGCAACAGATTTTACAGTTAAGTCACGTGCACTATACCATTCGGGTATCAGAGTACCAGATGTGACTATTTGGAAAGTTAAAATAAAGGCTGAATTTAAAATTAAACAAAATATATATCAGAATGATTTAAATTGCCCTAAATTACTATCTGCATATTACATTTGAGGATTAGGTTCGTCCTGAAGTACGAATCGTAATATTTCATTAAACAATATTTCATTAAACAACACAAAAACAATTTTTAATTTATCGCTAAAAATAAAAAAGTTCGATATCTACAGACGGACAGACGACAAAGTAAAAACATTAACTCAATTTTTTTTTCTGAAAAGGAGCTAAAAAAAACAACAAAATCGCAGATTATTTTATTAACAAAAATTAATCCATAAGATTTATCATCCTGAAATACGCGTATTGAAGTGTATCCAATAAGAACTATTGAAAGAATTGTTAAAAAATCTGCCATTCATCAGTGTGGCTTTTGAGTTGACGTCTTCTCGGCCACTTGTTTAAATTTGCAGCGCGTTTTGAGCATTTGAATTGCATCAGAGCTTTTAGCCTATTGTCTGCCAATCTACTCTGGACTTGCTTTTAATGAAAATCATTTTCCTCCTCCTCCTCCTCAAGCAGCCATGGGCTACGGAGGTCCAACCAGACAGTACAATTTAGTTTTCCAAGCATATCTGAGGATATATCCTCTGAGCATATCTGAGGGATTTTAAACGGACTCATCCAGCCAATGCTATTCCTTCCTCTCCACTAACACTTACTTGCAGCTGGTGCCGTTTTGGGCCGGTAGGGTAGTGAATTAATATCCCAAATGTCAATCATACTACTTCACTCTTTGATGCCAATCATTCGGACATTGCTCTTCGTATGAAAGGGATATACGGCAACGGATTTCATTGAGAATTCTTGGGTTAGATTCTTGGGCCAAAAAAAAAGACGAATTTTATGTGGTATTTCGCTAACTTAACAATTTTAATCACCTATGCCGTATAGTTCCTGCATTTGTAGGAATCTGGAACTTTGATACCAAAGTTCGAATCTTGATTTCCAGTATTTTTTCACCGATGGGCTTGGAAAGAACGCCGTCCGTCGGATGGGACGTTAAACCGTGGTTCCTTTTGTGCGAGAGAGCCATACCTTGTGCACGTTAAAGAACACACTGGATGACTTTGACGGGAGGCTACCATCTGTCTCCTAACAGTTGTTCCAGTGGGTCCCCTCCCCCAACCTTCTCTGAGCTTTCGGGGTCTTTGTGACCTGGCCATTTAGCCCATGGTGTGCACAAAATTGCCGCTCAGAAGTGAAACAACCCAACCCAGTATTTGTTGAAGTGATAAAAATTTATATTACTTTAAATAATCACAGAAATATGATAATGTAAGGTAGAGAAAATGTAAAATACGAATTTCAGTAAAATGAAAATAATATTATAAAATAATTCTTTATACTATTCAAAGATGCGTTTAGAAACGTGCTCGAGTTTGCCTGGTTTTCCCTTTTACGTTGGCGGCACATAGAAAACATAAGATCCACATATTGCTAATTTCCGTGTTTCACTGTCTGTTGCACTCCCTGTATATCTCAGTAACGGAACCGTGTCACGTGACACGAAGGTTGCCAGATCACTAATTTCTAAAAAAAATCGTTGCCAGATATTTTTCTGAATTCTGTAATCAACCATAGTGTTCGGATATTTTTTGAGCGACTGTAGGTGGTCATATTATTTTGATACTAGATCGTGTGGGCTCACTCACGGAAATATTGAGCGTGTGCAGTTACCGTTCACAGCAAACTGGAGCGTGTACAGTTGCTGTACACGCTCCAGATATTTTTCCTGAATTCTGTAATCACGTGACACGAAGGTTGCCAGATCACTAATTTAAAAAAAATTGTTGCCAGATATTTTTCTGAATTCTGTACTCACAGAACCAGGATTTAATGTCCTATGTGAGAGATGACAATTTTTTTCAGAAAGGCAGGGCAGGGTAGCCGGAGATAAATCCCAACTCTGGCACGGTTGGGACGAAACTGAGAACTGAAGATCACAAGTCTGGCGCGCTACCGACCGAACCAAACCCCGCTCCTAAAATTAATGATCCAACTCGTTTTGCAAATGAGAATGCTTCTTTTAAAAAAGGAAAACGCCTGTTAAGCAGATGTTCCGAATTTTTCCCAAACTTTAACTTTTTAAAGGTAACTTTTCTGAGACCACACAAAATACACGAAAAGTATTACATTAAGAATAATGTAACTAATGATTCAGAAGCATTCCTTTTAAATTTGAATTAACATCATTTTAAAATTTTGCATTTGTTTTCAGGGTTTCGTACACGGCATTTCCTTCTCAGGCCCCGAGGGAAATACAGAGAATATAATTCTGATTATGAACCACACTCAATTGCCACATGGGACACGCATGGCTCTAGATCTGCGCTTTGAAGAACCCTTGAATTGAAAGGAAAAGAAATTTATTTAAAAAATGTAAATCAGGAAAGAAATCCTCTTTTAGGTCTATGGAGTTTTTGAAACTTGACTTTTAATCATTGGGACAACTTGTTGAAGTAGTAGCTTCATCCCAATCAGCAGATAAAGAGACAAACTTTGGGTTCTCACGGGTCTTAGGGACTATTGCGCGTTAAACGACTCCGTTTCAATAGCCTAATTGCGGTCCGAGAGGTCTTTTCACAAAGATGAAGTCATCGTTCCGTTTCGACAAACCATGCAGCTGGCGGTTTCTCAAAGACCCCAGGAGAGCGTTTTAATGGCATTGAATAGCTCGTTAGATCTCGCTGATGACGAATTATACTTTTTTCCCTTGCATCTTCGTATCGTTTTCTTTTTTGGACTATCTCTCATCCGAAGAGGAAATCAGTAGGTTCATCCCTGTTCCAATAATTATCCTTTACCCTGACATGAAAGACGAACAAGAAAGTTTGCTGCCCTCAATGATTTCGACGAAGATATCTGAGACATTGATCTCAGTAAATATCTAAAAGGAATAATTTCCAGGTAACCTTTTGGTAAATGGCAATAAATGAAAAACTCTGGTTAATTGTGTTTATCTTTTTTTGGCAGTGAATGTCATCTTTTAAGGAAAGACATTCTCCAAACACTTCGCTTTAAACCAGGACCACCCAAACCAACCTTAGCGAAGAGTAATTGTGATAGATATATCCTATAACAGGGACGTGCGGTAAATTTTCTCATTATGATGCAAGTCTTCGAAATGCCGCCCCTTAAATGTTTTTTCTTTAAAATAACCTTCGATTGTGATTTTAAAAAAAACTGCGCAAAATGTACGAATACTGTTTTTAATTTGAAAATATAAACTACTTTAAAATAATGATATAAACTACAACAATCTACTACAGTTTTACCCTTCTAACTTTAACTTTAGCAAATTCGTTAATTAGGGATGTGTAGTCTAGAGTGGCAGCCAATGTAGATTCAATAGAAATTAATGACAGATTTCTAAGCTTTGTTTGGCTTATTGAACTTTTTAAGTAGTGTTTTATTAATTTTAATTCGGAAAAACTTCTTTCCCCACTAGCTACAGAGACAGTGAGTATTAATAAAATTCTCAGAGCTACAACAGTATTCGGATACAAAGTAATTAAGTTATTTTGGCACAAATAATTTAAAACATCCAAAGGTTTCATAGAATATGGTAGCATTCGGGATACATCACGTAATTCTTCTTGAAGAACATTTTCATTTATATCTGATTCATTTTCGACCGAAAGTATTGACTGGAGACTGGTACAATAATTTTCTAGGGTTTTGTCATCTATATCCTTCAGTTTTAAAATGTCATATAAAAACTGAATTTTTTTGCTATGGGTTTCCAGAAGCGTGAATCGTTCATTCAGAGAATTAAGGGTAATGTCCAGAATATAATTGAAAAAGTTTATTTTAAATTTATTCTCCTCTGTTAAGGGTTGATCGACAGCTTCTTCATAGTCAAATTGACGCTTTTTCCTTCTGGCTCTAACTTCAGTTTCGGCAGGAAATTCTGCACTGCATTCAAGATTCTCTGCAATCTCATTAGCAGCAATTTTCATCTGATCATATCCAGATTGTCTATAACTTTTCACTTTTTGTATGGTTTCTGATAACATCCTTACACAATCTGACAAATTTTTAATTACAAATCGCAATAGCTTCGAGACTGAATTTATTTCAAATAAAATATCATACCAAAGAATTATACCGCATATAAACTTGTAATTTTTAATATTTTTTGCTAACCCTCTTGCCTTAACTTTAGTTTCTGCATCTCTGTTCATGTCTTCTATTATTTGGAATAATGCATCATAGATTTCGCAAAGTTGAAATCGTAAAGGTTTTAACGCATCTACTGTGCTTGACCACCTAGTAGCATTCAATGGTTTTAGAGTTAATTGTGAAACATATTTTTTTAGCACTTCCCAACGCTTTGTAGAACCAGAAAAAAAAGTGTAAAGTTCTTGTACAATAGAAAAAAAAGTTGTTGTTTCTGTAGAAGAAGACGCTGCATCATTCACAACTAGGTTTAAAGAATGACATGCGCAGGGCACATAAAACGCCCTTGGATATTTTTCAAGTATTCTATTTTGTACACCCTTTCTTACTCCTTTCATATTATCTCCGTTGTCATAGCCTCGTCCTCTAAGCCACTTTAACTCAAAACCTAACTTTTCCAAATGTGTCAGAATACGTTCTGCCAAACCCTCTCCGGTTGAATCACTAGCTTCAAAAAAATCAATAAAGAATTCTTCAATTTCATATTTATTTTGAATGGAGTTTAAAGCGACAACTCTTATTGTTAATGAGAGCTGTTCAATATGACTTACGTCTGGGGTACAATCGGCGATTATCGAAAAATGTTTAGCAATTTTTGTTATTTCGACAATTTTGCATAAAATTACATTTCCCATCAAATTCATCAATTCATCTTGTATATTATTGCTTAGATAAGTCACAGACCATTTATCAGACTCGCGTTGAACTCTCCCGATATGTTCTTCCATAACTGGATCAAACTCGGAAAGCAATTCTACCAACTTTAGGAAATTTCCGTTATTAGGCTGAAACAAAAGTTCAGTTGTTCCACGAAAAGCTAAGCGTGAGGCCAAGAGTCTAATTATTGACAATTCTTTTTAGAACTCCTCTCCAATGCTGAATTTCCATATCCATAATTCGTTGATATTCAGCGTCAATAGTTTTTTCCTGCTTTAATCGAATGTCCAATTCTTTCCATGCTCTAAAAGCATTTCTGTGATTTACAGACTTTTCGTGCATTGTGAGGGCTCTTATAAGATTTCCCCGGTCAGAATAACCTTTTTTGGGCCAGTCATTAATAGACGAATTATCAAATAATATACAACAAAAGCAAAAAACGGCATCATTTGTAACAGAGTAAATCAACCAACTTCTCTCAACGACTTCACTATTGCTCAACACTTTCAAATAATGCGAGGGCGAAAATCTACGCCTTCCTTTATTAATAGGAAACTCGAATTCTTTAATTTGATGACCCCTCTCAACCAGTATTTGAGGAGTTTCAGATGACATGCAGAAAGCATTCCATAATGCAGGATCAGAAGGAATTTCGTTTAATATCTACTGGCTGCTACTGCTACCCGGCTCTTGATGAACTTCTGAGGGTGTTATTTTTTTGCTCTCTTTAACAACTTCTTCTGGAAGTGATGGGGCGGCACTGGGTTTTTATTTGCCAAATCCAAAGCAGTCGCTGTGGATGTGGACGGCTCAATTAAACAGGACTTTTGTACTAAGAATTCCTTCATAACGTAGCTTAGCTTTCTTCCTTGTTCCTCTTTCTTTAAGCGTTTCTTTTTATATTGACTTCCACACAATTTTTTCTTTTCTGTTCCATATTGTAATAAAAATATTAAAAATTCACAGTCCTTCGCAAAGATGCAACGGGAGGGGGGGGGTCATTGAAAATGATTAAATATAATGATGCTTATGCTATTAAAATAGGGTAGATAAAATAACGATAGAAATGAGTTGCAAAGCTAGTAAGATTTGTAGGTAACAGAACATAATAAACAGATAACGAATATCTGTCAAATTGACAGCTAGCAGCCGTTTTGACATATCTTTCTTTAACTTTTTCTTGTATTGTCTCCACTTCAACGCATATGAATATAATATATATAAGATATGTATATAAGTTCTCTTACCTGATCTACTTTTTAAACAAAAAAACTGAATTAGTATAAATGCACAAATATTATACTGATACAGATATATCATATATCTGATTTACTGATTTAAATACAGCACAGCCACTTGCCACTTCTCATGACAAACTAACATTAAAATCAAATATTGTCAATAATTGTAAGCTCAAAGCAGAACTATCAACACGTAACACGTGCAATTGTCTTTTGTGATAATTGCCGCCTCAGCTTTTAGGAGCGGCGGCGCGGTATATTACAAAAAATAATAGCTTCGCGCTGTCAGATCAAAAGTCTTTCGGCGAGCGCTCGCCAACGATGCACCTGCACCAGAAACCGAGATCAAAGGGTACCGAAAGCGCTTAGGCAGAGGCATACGATAAATCATAAATCGTATACATTAATATCGGAATAACAGACCAATATAGAAAAGCGTTGTGTAAAGATTTTTTTTACTGAATGGTTCAAATTGGTATTTTGATTTCGCTGCTTATGCCGCCCCCCTTACGGTGCCGCCTGATGCGGCCGCCTCTCTGTATCATAGCACGGCACGGCCCTGTCCTATAATCATATTCGATGTACAGTCGCTCAAAAAAGTATCCGAACACTATGGTTGATTACAGAATTCAGAAAAAATATCTGGCAACGCTTTTTTTTTAGAAAAAATTTCTGGCAACCTTCGTGTCACGTGTCACGTGACACGAAGGTTGCCAGAAGGTTGCCAGAAATTTTTTCTAAAAAAAAAGCGTTGCCAGGTATTTTTTCTGAATTCTGTAATAAACCATAGTGTTCGGATACTTTTTTGAGCGACTGTACCGGGTAATAATTTTACCCCTAACCATTTCCATCATGAAAATATGCCTCTTTGGCATGAGTAAGAAAAAATATATAAGTAAACCACCCTTAGGTGGGCCCCCAAGGGCAAACATAAGAAAAGCTAAAAATAGCAATAAAATTGTATAAGAAACCTAAAACGGGTAGGTCTCTTCAGAGAACGCTACCGTTTTAGGCTTCTTGTACTTGTTCAAAACAGTATGATCGTAAAGAATCAGAGAAGAAATAATCTCTCATTGGGATTATTGCTTACAACTCAAAAAATCTTTTTGAGATGCGTTTTATACGTGTATATGTATGGTCGATGTTCAGGTCTTTATGGAGTTGTCTGTTAGTGACAAACCAGGGGGCATCGACCGCAGTTCTCAAAATCTTGTTCTGTAAGACCTGAATCTCACGAATATTGGTGGATGTAGTATTTGCCCATATGAGTGAAGCATAGAGAATCGCCGGTCTGATGATCATATCATAGAGTAAAAGCTTATGATCAATCATTAAAATGGAATTTCTCCTAAGGAGTGGGCCTAGCTGGCCCCTGAATGAATTGACTTTGGAGATTATATTATTTATGTGATAGTCCCACTTTAACCTCTTATGTATAACAACCCCAAGATATTTGACTGAATCACTCCAATCAATGAGAATATCTTGCAAATGGAGGCAAGTGGATTCGTAATACGCTTTCCAGTAAAACAGATGGCACAACTCTTATCAGAGTTAATCTTTATCTTCCATTTTTCGTACCATGTGCCCAACTCGGTCAAGCTATGCTGCAGCCTCTTCACAGCGATAGCAGGACCGAGGGAGGGAGATAGTAAGGCAAGGTCATCTGCGTAAAGTGCAAGATGAATACGATCAAAGGAAGGTAAATCGTATAAGTATAAAGAGAAGAGTGTAGGACTCAAAGGGCAGCCCTGAGGCACACCCACAGAGATGACTCTTCTTGTAGACATGACAGATTTAATTTGGAGTCTAACATCCTTCTTTAAAAACTGGATCATTTTGTAAAAGGGACCTTGGCCCCTTTATCATCTGGTCCACAAGAAAAAGTTTTTTTTTGTATGCGTCAAAAAGTAGGGACCAGTACAATGAAGTGCTAGCGACCCTACATGTTGGCGATAGGCTTTAGCCGCAGGCCGCCTAATAATGAGGAGGTGGTTGAAGTTTGATGCCAAGGAAGTGCTGCGTCGTAGTTTTGTGGCAAGGGGGTAGAGAGGGGAGAGATTTGGAGTAAAATTCTTCTGGGAGTGAAAATTGTAGCGTGTGTGATCACTGTGTGGCCCATGTTGGCCGGGAGTTGATAAGAAGGGTACAAGGAAAATATTCAAAATCGCCCCGAATCTCTTGCAATTAAGGCTGGCCTAAAATGGTCTGCAGATCTTAAAAGTTCTGATTTAGAATATGCTGATGATTTAGCTCTTTTGGCAAATGATGTTCATGAGATGAACTCTTTCATTCGAGCTGTTGATGAAACTGGTAGTATAGTAGGTTTGGTTATAAACAGAGAGAAAACTAAAGTGATGAAAATTGGTCAGGCAGATGGTTTGCCACCACTAGTAATTATTTTTGAAAAAGGGTACTTTGGGAGTTCTAGTCTATTGTTACAGAGTATAATTATATATATATATATATTTGAAAACATCAATACAATTGCACTAGGGAAATAAGGTGGTGCAATAATGTGTCCAAGATTCTTCTTTTTTGTCCCTGTACTGGATCTTTTTTGTCCCTTTGGATCTTTTTGGCATCTGGATCTTTTGGTGTCCAATGGATCTTTTGAGTAGGAGGTGTCTGCAGGGAGGAGAGTCGTATTTCACATATTGAGATGGAGAGTCTGCAGGAAGTTGGAGGGTTAAAGGATTTTGCGTACTTTGTATGAAATGGGCCAGGGCCCTGAAATGTGATTTTGCCTTTGTATGGGTGGGGTTTAGGATGGTCTGTAAGGTGAATGTGGTGACTCCAAGTGTAGCAAGTTTGTGATAGAGGGTGTATCTTTGTGTGTTGTATATTTGACAGTGTAGTAGGTAGTGGGGGATATCTTCTATCACTTGGCAGTTTGGGCAGAGTGCAGAATGTATTTTTCTAATCATAAATAAGTCTTTGTTGATGTTCGCTCTGCCAGTTCGGAGTCTGTGTATTGCTGTTTGGGCCCTTCTGGATAGGTAGTTAAGATGTAGTGTGTTTGGAGAGGGTGCAATTGATTTAATTTGGACTTGAAATATCCTATTGGAGAGATATGATTGGATCAACAGATGAGTCCAGATGGCACTTCGGCTTGTATAAGCTTGTGTAAAAGACCGTCCAATCAGACGCGGTCAAAGGCTTTGGCCACGTCCAGGAAGACAGCTGCAACGAACTCCTTTTCGTTAAAGGATTCGGCGACTTTCTCCACCAACCTAAGGATCTGGTGTTCGGTAGATCGATTCCGCCTGAAACCAAACTGGATCTCAGGCAGAATAGGGTGGCAGCCAAGAAAGTCGTCAATACGACTGAGCAAAATCTTTTCATGAAGCTTACTAATTGTAGACAGCAAGCTGATAGGACGAGTTATTGTGAAAAAAAACTATTCTGGAAGATAAATAATTTTGTGAAAAAAAAATGAGTTATGCTCATCCATGGGACACGAACCCATGTCTCTCTAGCGGATCAACAAAACTGATTTTTTCAAAAAATGATTTATTTATTTATTTAATGGCTTCTGTGTCAACGGGTAATTCTATGTATTTACTACTGATTGATTATATTTTTTGTTATTAAGAGCCGCAAGAAAATTCTCTAAGTAAAAACGAAACAAACGCTTGATAAAAAAAAATATGCAGATTTAATGAGTACTAGGAATTGGCAAAAGGATTAGCAGAAACAAGCCACATTCATTCAACATATTGATCATTTGTTTTGTGAGACACAAGTTCTTTCGCGTCTTTTCCCGTCTCTTGCACTCCTTCTTCATCTCAGCCGTGGCCCCGTGTGCGGGAGAGCCATACCCTGTGCACGTTAAAGAACACGCTGGATGGCCTTGACGGGAGGCTACCATCTGTCTCCCAACAGCTGTTCCAGTGGGTCCCCTCCCCCAACCTACTCTGAGCCTTCGGGGTCCATGTGACCTGGCCATTTAGCCCATGGTGTGCAAAAAAGTGCCGCTCAGAGGTAAAACAACCCAACCCTTCTTCATCTCAGGTAACGAACCATTCTCTCTCCCACTTAATTCGACTCAATCAACCACGTGGGTTCGGTTGTTTTACCTCTGAGCGGCACTCTTTTTGCACACAATGGGCTAAACGGTCAGGTCACAAGGACCCCAAAAACTCAGAAAAGTTGGGGATTCCCTAGAACAGCTACTGGGAGACAGATGGTAGCCTCCCGTCAAGTCCATCCAGCGTGTTCTTTAACGTGCACAGGGTATGGCTCTCCCGCATACGGGCCGCGGTTTAACATCTTATCCAACGGGCGGCAGCCTTTCCAAGTCCATCGGTTTCCCCTACTGACCGTGAGCAGGGAATTTTGTGGAGATAAATCTGAACGCTGGGACTCGAACCTGGGAACTGCGTATTACGAGCCTGGGCGCAACCGACTGAGCCACCCCATTAACCACGTGACAATCTGCGTGACTGAAATCGTTTAGGAGCTTAGGTTGACTAGGCCTACTTTAAATTGAAGGAACGATGTGAATCCTAATAGCACTTCTGATATCTCAGTTGGCAACCAATTGTATGAATCGTTTTCCACTAAAATCCTTTTAATGGAAAATGTCAGCAATTGTCAGAGAACTTTCGGTTTCCAATTCTGATATTAAATGACGATTTGTCTTAATTGAACGGGGGATACATATATTTTCAGATTGGAGAAAAAAAACCAACAAAAAAAAGAGATTCAAAATCAAATGAAAAATAAAAATTGTAAACTAAAACCATTTCGCAGGGTGGACCTTAGATTTCCATGGGCATGTGGAGCATCTACCCCAGAGCTTCCGTACTCCTGTGGGTTGGGTTGTTTTACCTCTGAGCGCGGCACTTTTTTGCACACCTTGGGCTAAATGGCCAGGTCACAAGGATCCCGAAGGTTCAGAGTAGGTTGGGGGAGGGGACCCACTGGAACAGCTGTTGGGAGACAGATGGTAGCCTCCCGTCAAGGCCGTCCAGCGTGTTCTTTAACGTGCACAGGGTATGGCTCTCCCGCACACGGAGCCACGGCTTAACTTCCCATCCGACGGACGGTGGCCTTTCCAAGCCCATCGGTGTCCCCTACTGACCGTGGGCAGGGCGGGGAATTTTGCGGAGCCGTACTCCTATAACGTATAGGAATAATATAATTTACTTCTTTATTAATCACCAACTTGTGATAATACCCTGATAACTTCTAATAATACAAAGCATAATACTAACAATACCCGTGTGGCAAGCAGCTGCTTAAGTGGGGGGTATTTATTATTTTTATTTATTTATAACCAATGTTTTTTTTATTTTCTTGTTTATTCGATTTATAATATTGCTTGATAATACGAATGCATTTTGGGAACTGTAGTAATTTCCATAAATTAAATGAAGATTTCTTAACCGAAATGGACATAAATCTTTTTCAGGTTTTAAAATATGAAAAGATGGATTTAGAGTAATAATGCCACTGTGAATAAAGAAATTATTTTATTTAACACTTATTTATTTTAATTTATTTATCCGCTTCGGTGGCTGATAAATAAAAAAACCGATGCCGCCTCGGTGACGCAATGATTCTCATTGGCTCGCAACGACACTGCAACTGCCGATGTTTGGGATCGAGTCCTGAGGTGGATGGCTTTCAGTTGGTGCCTGTACAAGTATGTCGTATGAATTGTTTTACCTCTGAGCGGCACTTTTTTGCACACCATGGGCTAAATGGCCAGGTCACATGGACCCCGAAGGCTCAGAGAAGGTTGGGGGACCCACTGGAACAGCTGTTGGGAGACAGATGTTAGTCTCCCGTCAAGGCCATCCAGCGTGTTCTTTAACGTGCACAGGGTATGGCTCTCCCGCACACGGAGCCACGGCTTAACGTCCCATCCGACGGACGGCGGCCTTTCCAAGCCCATCGGTGTCCCCTACTGACCGTGGGCAAGGCGGGGAGTTTTGCGGAGATAAATCTCAACGCTGACCCAGCTGGGACTCGAACCTGGGAACTACAGATTACGAGCCTGGCGCGCTACCGACTGAGCCACCCCCGCCCCACTTTCAGTTGGTGCCTGTACAAGTATGTCGTATGAGAATCCAGGACAAATCTAACGAACTTCTGCGTTACTTCGTCCTTCCCAGAGGACTCAGAAAATGTTTGTGTGGAAAGTTTTAGAAAATAAAAAGTGTGAAATTGTGGGAATATTTTTCATAAAATGAACCTATTTATGACTTCCCCAGGATTGAGTCTCGAGGGAGTGTCTGTGGGGAGATCTGAAAATAAGACTTGAGTAGGGTTTGCGCTATTACTAAAATATTCCTTGGACAGAAAAGCTAAAAATGATATTACATGTGGAATAAAATTTAAGAGTTGTTTTTCAAATCTATTTTTAGTGTCTGACATATATTTTGGGGCTAAAATAGAATTATACAAACACAACTGTTTTGGATTTCAAAACAGGTAGACAAGTTTGAGATTTCCTATAAGACGACCGGTTTTTCGGGGGAGGAGTGGGGACCAGGACGTTCGAAACCCCCTGGTCCCCCACTCTGGGTACGTTCCTGATCCTTCTCTCCGTAACCTGCAATCCGAGAAATTCTTAAGGTAGCCTAATATAAATATGTCTTTATTTTTAGAGACGTGGATTTTTAAAATAAGACTTTGGACTTAGACTTTTTAAATAGGCTTTGGAACCTACGGTACTTTCTACAAAAAAAAATACCCCCTCAAGCAGCTGCTTGCCACAGAGGTCTGACAGGAGCCTGTCAGTTTATATGCCAAAGTAGAAGATCTGAGAGGATGGCAGGACCTCAGCAGAAAAACAACACATACATCCATGCCTTACCCGGGGCTCGAACCCAGGTCCCGTAGATAAGCGTGCTAACCACTCGGCCTCGGCCACGGACAAGAGCATTACGCTTTTAAAAATATTCACTTATTTTTGGACACCATAGTACTCTTTATGTTACGAATGATGTGTATAAAGTACTCCCAATTCTGTTTTTGCACGCTGGGTAGGTTCCCGAAAAAACTGTGAAAAAAAAAAACGTGTAAAAAAAGTACAGTGCTTACGAAAAAATAGAAGATTGGTTCCAGATGTGAAAACCCAGTACAAATGCTGGCAAAACCCAGTACAATACCATATTCATCTATGGATGTTGAACCTTCTCCAGTTGCAAGACGATCTAAAATTTGGATCTTAATATCCAAAGAGATAGCTTTCCTTTTCTGCTTTTGTATAGTTGAATTATCCGACATCGTGGTAAGGCTTACGAAAAATATTTGAATTGTAGTTAATAAATCAGATGATGAAAAATTGTAAATTACCTATCAGCAAAATTTAATAAATTTATATTACGTACACAAAACTTCAAAAAACAAAACAAAATTTTTTTCGTTTTTTTTTCTGTTAAACATCTAAACACTTTTAACTTTAAACACGAAATGAGAGACCAAGACTAACGTATGCATTGAAGATAAAATTGAGGGGAATTTCTGGAACTAGATGTTGCCACTTTATTCCGAATGAAGTAGGTTTTGTACAATTTTTCCATAAAATAGAGAATGAAATAGAGAAAACTTGTTGTGTAATTATGTTAGTGTAGTTTTTATTTTGGGGATTTTAGTGCACAAAATGTGTATCTATAATACATTTTAAAAGTTAAAACTACTTCGGAAAATGTGACCATAAAAGCGGCATCTTTGCTATAAATGTAAATTCTAGGAATTGTTTCTTGAATAGGAATATTTTTTCAGAATTAAATTCAAATGAAGATTTTTAAAAAGGCCCCGTTTGAACCGTGTTAGATCAAAATAAATCGTGTAAAAAGAGAACTGGAATTTTTTCTAAACCGTGTTAAATCAAAATCGTGTAAAAACAGAATTGGGTGTATATTATTTTTGCAATTGATAGTCCCTCGCATGTTTTTATGTTTGATTTGCAATAACCGTCTGTCCCCCCATCCTTTTCCCTTGTTATTATTGCACAACAAACCTTTTCTTCATTATAATTAGTAACGCTACTCTAAGTGTCATATTAACTAATTTTTTTTGCTTTCCCTTTCCCTTTAGAGTGTTCTTGTCAGAAAAAAAAAACGATTTGACAGAATAACTTTAATGAAACTCTCCCTTAAAGACAAAAATTAAAAACCAAACGTCTGAGATCTGTCTATTACAAACGTAATTTAAGTCGTTCTCATTCAGCAGGGGCGGGGGTGGCTCAGTCGGTAGCGCTCCAGGCTCGTAATCTGTAGTTACCAGGTTCGAGTCCCAGCTGGGTCAGCGTTGAGATTTATCTCCGCAAAAATTCCCCGCCCTGCCCACGGTCAGTAGGGGACACCGATGAGCTTGGAAAGGCCGCCGTCCGTCGGATGGGACGTTAAGCCGTGGCCCCGTGTGCGGGAGAACCATACCCTATGCACGCTAAAGAACACGCTGGATGGCCTTGACGGGAGGCTACCATCTGTCTCCCAACAGTTATTCCAGTGGGTCCCCTCCCCCAACCTTCTCTGAGCCTTCGGGGTCCATGTGACCTGGCCATTTAGCCCATGGTGTGCAAAAAAGTGCCGCTCAGAGGTAAAACAACACAACCCAACCTCTTGGATTTATCACATAATTTTTCCCTTAATGTCCCTCCTTCCTCCCCCCTCCTCTATTCTCCTCATGAATCCTCATCACTCACAGCCTCTTTAACCTCGCTTTCCAACTCCCTCTCTCTGATCTCTCTTGTCCAGCTGAGCACCATTACCAAACGCTCTTCTGACACGCCACTTTGCTTAAAGACCACTTTCGATGCTCGCTGGATTCGCGACAGAATGCCGCTTCTGCGCCGCTTCGATTCGGTGGCTTTTGAACCAGGCAGAGCACCGCTCATTGTCTTGGCAACGGAGCGAAAAGAGAACTGGAAGCTGGGAGGAAAAGAATAAGTACATCACCGCACTCATTCCGCACGCGCATATTCGGCCACCGTCCAACAGTTGGAAAGCATCGTACGGAACACAACAAACCTACTCATGGAGCGAAAATCGGGATTTAACGCGTGAAGTTCATTGTGTCGGAGGTCGGTCTTGCACGTGCCCTTGTGTCGTGACCCCTGGCAGTGGCTTTGTTACGGGCTCTTGAACAACGAGTCCATGATCCTCTTGTAGCGGCTCCCTCTCCCTTATGGGAGATGAGCCCGCGCAGAAGCCAGCGCCGACGTTGGAGGATGCTGAGCCCTTGCCTACAATGGCAGCATTCACTCACCTATATTCGACTTCGATCTGGATGCGTGGGAAAAGATGGACGCTCAGAGGAGAGTTTTTGTTTTCTGTGGGAGGTTAATCCTTTCTAATCGCTTGAGATGAGAGATCTCTGCCATGATTGTAGCATCATAATTCTTAATGCTAATTTGATACCGTTTAACGGAGCTGCAAGGTATTGAGGATGATTCGGAAGCGTTTTGAAAGCACTGCAGGAACATCAATGCTCCCTGGTGTAGAATCCGACTGACATAAATTACAGTTGTCTGAATAAATGTTTTTATCGAAATAGAATATCTTTGTGCAGCAAACTGATGTTTAAAATATCGATATAAACGAAAATAGAGGTACAACGATTTGAAACTGTAATGGGTTAAATTTTGAATCTAGTCCATGAACTCTAAAATAAATTGGTACAGCTGTGCTGTTTCCTTATTGGGAAAAAATATTAATTAATTTAATCGCAAGCAGCCCATTTACTACGAAGATATGATAGGAGCTTGTCTTAATAATACAGTCATCTAGTGACCAAGCTACCGTCGTGCTTGACTACACAAGGAATTTTTAAACATATTTCCTTTATTCAAAATAACATGAATAAAATGTAAATGCATAATCCAATATACTTTGAACCCAAAAAGCTCGATATCTATCGCTAGATATCTGCCAATCTTTGACAGATGAACAAGTAAGAATTATTAGTAAAAATTTCAGTAAAATACTTTGATGATTTTAAAATCGCAGTTGCGAATGACAGGAGAAGATTTTGGAATTCTTTCGACAAGGAATCAGAAAGCATATGCTGGATATTTACAATCATAGTACCGGAGACACAATGTTTTTATTATTGCATACGATATGAAATCTTAATAGTAAAAACGAAGGAATAATAAACAAAAAATACACACAATGAAAAGAACCACTTCCGAGGTTAATAGCTTTGAAAACAAGCTTTTATGGAAAACATATCACTGGAGAAAACTTCAGTAAATCTATCTCTAAATTTTGATTTTTCAGAATTATTCGCTCATTATTTAAGGAATTATAGAAGATGGAACATGTAACACGACTGTTGGCATTCCCAAAAATTTTATTCAAAGGTGTTTTCTTTAACAACAAGCAAAAGGGAAGAACAGAAAGGCTGAGCAATATTTAGTATAAGGGAAAAATTATCTGAACAGGGTTAAATACGAACCCACAACTTCCTGATAACATGTGAAGTGCTCTGACCTTTGAGCTACTGGGTTGGGTTGTTTTACCTCTGACACATCTCTTTCTGCACATCATGGGCTCAATGGCCAGGTCACATGGGCCCGGAAGGCTCAGAAAAGGTTGGGGGAGGGGACCTACTGGCACAGCTGTTGGGAAACAGATGGTAGCCTCCCGTCAAGGCCACCCATCGTGTTCTTTAACGTGCGCAGGGTATGGCTCTCCCGCACACGGCGCCACGGCTTAGCGTCCCATTCGACGGACGGCGGCCTTTCCAAGCCCATCAGTGTCCCCTACTGACCGTGGGCAGGGCGGGGAATTTTGAGAAGATAAATCTCAACGCTGACCCAGGTGAGACCTGGGAACTACAGATTACGAACCTGGTGCGCTACCGACTGAGCCAACCTCGCACCCTTTGAGCTACTGGCAACCGATAAAGATCTCCTCTATTGATGCTTATAAACTTTTATGCTATGGGGGACTGTGCTATGGGGGACTTTGTGTTGTTTTATGCTATGGGGGACTTTGCGAGTTCATATCCCGTTTTGTCCAATACAGTTTTTCCTGCAGGAATGAACACGCTAAAAGAACACGCTGGATGACAAGTTTAGTATAAGCTTTATACTAAAGATAACTGAAAACTACTTCAAACATCAATAATAACTGTCATATCACACCAATTACTGCAATATGTGAGCGTTAGATTTTTTTAAGTCACTGTTTTTTAATATTTTTGTCCACTTTTAGAAAAAAAAAAGTAGGAGTACTGCCTTACAGCTGCCGTAATTGATTAACTACTAAATGAATATTATTGAAAAATCAGATTAAGGAAGATTTTATTGTGGTTTATAACTTATCCCAGTAAGAGTTTTCCAAAAAAAGCTTGTTTTAAAAGTAGCCAAAATTTGAATGTAGATTTCCATTAGGATAACAAGGGGATGTATAACTTCTTTCAGTGAGGAAGCGGAGGTGCTCAGTCGGTAGCGCGCCAGGCTTGTACTCTGTAGTTCCCAGGTCCGAGTCCTCACAGTATTATTTTCAGGTAAGTTACAAGTTCTGCAATTTGGAGTATCAGAAAATTTCAATTTTTTTTAATTGGGTTGTTTTACCTCTGAGCGGCACTTTTTTGCACACCATGGGCTAAATGGCCAAGTCACATGGACCCCGAAGGCTCAGAGTAGGTTGGGGGAGGGGACCCACTGGAACAGCTGTTGGGAGACAGATGGTAGCCTCCCGTCAAGGCCATCCAGCGTGTTCTTTAACGTGCACAGGGTATGGCTCTCCCGCACACGGGGCCACGGCTTAACGTCCCATCCGACGGACGGCGGCCTTTCCAAGCCCATCGGTGTCCCCTACTGACCGTGGGCAGGGCGGGGAATTTTGCGGAGATAAATCTCAACGCTGACCAAGCTGGGACTCGAACCTGGGAAGTACAGATTACGAGCCTGGCGCGCTACCGACTGAGCCACCCCCACCCCCACCCCTGATTTATTTAGCATTATGATGTCCGTTCGTAATCTTAATAAGATTCTATTTTCATGTCTAGAAAAAGGTAAATCTAAAAATTTTTTAATGCTTTTAGATAAATTTGATCTAAAATTTGATCAAAAATCTAAAAGATCGATATTGATAGTTTTTCTCTGTAAGAGAGAATTCTAACTGATTAATCTCATTTTTTATTAAAGAAAAAAATTTATAAGTTGGAGTAATAGTAGTTAATTCAGGAGCATTTTTGGCTATATTGTCTACATAGTCGTTTTCTCTAATTCCGCAGTGTCCCGGTATCCAGTTAATTATGATACTGTTGTTATGTTTTTTATTCTCTGTGTTTAACTCTAAATCAGTTTTGAGTTGGGTTGGGTTGTTTTATCTCTGAGCGGCACTTTTTTGCACACCATGGGCTAAATGGCCAGGTCACATGGACCCCGAAGGCTCAGAGAAGGTTGGGGGAGGGGACCCACTGGAACAGCTGTTGGGAGACAGATGGTAGCCTCCCGTCAAGGCCATCCAGCGTGTTCTTTAACGTGCACAGGGTATGGCTCTCCCGCACACGGGGCCACGGCTTAACGCCCCATCCGACGGACGGTGACCTTTCCAAGCCCATCGGTGTCCCCTACTGACCGTGAGCAGGGCGGGGAATTAAATCAGTTTTGATATAATAATTATATGGTGAATAATTAATATTATTCACCATATAATTCACCATATTATTCCTGCATCTAGGTCTGAATAGCTCCTTTGGAGTCAGCAAATATTACAATACTTCTATTTTTGATATTCTCTAAAGTCCAGTTAAAAACAGCGATAATTGCAAAACTTTCTGCGTGTAGAATAGCAGTATGATCTGGAAGTTTGAAAGATAAAGAAATATTTAGAGATGGAATAAATAAAGCTGCCGTAGCAGATCCAGATTCTGTGATAACAGAACTATTCGTATAAATATCTAAATAATTTTGGTAATTTTCATTTTAAAAATTATAAGAAAGTTGTAAAATGGCTTCATTAGTAATATTCTTTTTAGAATAAATACAAGGTATTTCAATGATAGGACTAATAGGTTGGTAGCACCAATCTGCTATGAGATCTGGAATATCGCCTCTCAGATCAACTTTAAAAAATTTGTTAAAAAAGTTAAGATTAAAAGGATTGTCTTTAATTAATTGGTAAAATGGGGTTCTTTTAAACTTAAGTTAGAATGGATGGATCGGTAGTTTGAGGTGCAATTTTAAATAATATTTAAGAATAAAATTTTGTGTCTAATATCAAAAGTAGGGAATACAGTTTCTGCACATAGAGCTAAAGTAGGACAGAAATTAGGTAAACCTAAAACGATTTTTAAGCATTTATTTTGTATAGTATCTAGTTTCTTCAATTTTGCAACACAAGGTTTGTCAATAAATTCTAGTCCGTACTCCATTTTGGCTCAAATTAAATTTTGATAGAGGGTAATCAGACATTTTTGTTGGGTTCCTTCTTTATTGAAAGTAAAAACTTTTAAAATATTTAGTAGCTTTGAGCCTGATATAAATGCTTGTTCTAAATGTGCATTCCAAGTTAATCTAGAATCTAGATAGAAGCCTAAAAATTTACATTGTAATACTTGTGAAATGTTAATTGGGTTGTTGTAGGGTTGTTTTACCTCTGAGCGGCACTTTTTTGCACACCATGGCCAGGTCACATGGACCCCGAAGGTTCAGAGAAGGTTGGGGGACCCACTGGAACAGCTGTTGGGAGACAGATGATAGCCTCCCGTCAAGGTTTCCCAGCGTGTTCTTTAATGTGCACAGGGTATGGCTCTTCCGCACACGGGGCCACGGCTTAACGTCCCATGCGATGGACGGCGGCCTTTCTAAGCCCATCGGTGTCCCCTACTGACCGTGGGCAGGGCGGGGAATTTTGCGGAGATAAATCTCAACGCTGACCCAGCTGGGACTCGAACCTGGGAACTACAGATTAGGAGCCTGGCGCGCTACCGACTGAGCCACCCCCGCCCCAAAATGTTAATTAAATTAATTTTTAAAACAAATTTAGGGGAGTAATTTTTGGGTTTATAAAAAGGGATACAAAAGGTTTTATTAATGTTGATATGTAGATTCCATTTAACACAATACTCATAAAGTTTGTTTAATTGATTTTTGTATCTTATTTTGTAAATTATATTCATTTTTGTCAGAGGCCCAGAACGTAATATCATCTGCGTAGCCCATATAAGTAATTTCTCTATTAAATATTGATTTAATATCGTGTAAATAGAAATTGAATAAGATCGGTGACAAAGTGGATCCTTGAGCAATGCCCTGAGTAATATTATAAGTGAGATAAACATGAATTAATTTTTACTCGCAATATTCTATTTTTAAAATAGTGATATAAAAACATAATAATATTATAATCAATTTTTGCCTTAATTAATTTTAAAATTAATCCATCTATAGAAACAGTATCAAAAGCTTGAGTTAAGTCCAGGGACACAGCAAGTAAAACTTTTTTTTCTCTTGTTAGCTGTATAAATATCAGAAAGCAGAAGTGAAATGCATTCCTTCAAGGAACGATTTCTTCTAAAACCAAAAACATTTTGTGGTAAAAGCTTTTTTGATTCCAATTGCCAGTTAAATCTTTTAAATAAGATTTTTTCGAACAGTTTTAATGAATTGGATAAAAGAGAAATTGCTCGATAAGAATCGATCTCCGAAGCAATTTTTCCTGACTTTAGAATAAATATTACCAAAGTTTCTTTCCAGGATGGGGGAATCTGTTGTGTATTCCAAATTTGATTAAAAATTTGTGCAATTTTATTTTACAGCAATATGGTAAATTTTTAAATAATTTATTTAAAATATTATCTGCCGCTGGGGCAGATTTGAAATTAAGTCTATTTATTGTAGAATTAAGTTCAGAGTATGTAAAAGGTAAATTTATCAAAGAATATTTTTTAGTGATTTTTTAAATTTCATATAAAACCTTTTTCTTAAGTTTTAAATCCGGATTTAAAACAGGTTGGGTAATCTTTAAATTTTTTGCAAAATTATCCGCTGTTTGTGCTATGGTATGGTAATTTTATTTTGAATAGCATATTGTGCAATTGGTAAATTTTGTTTTTTCCCCAAAACAATATTTTTCTAAATTTTCCATAAATTTTTACCAGGTGTAATGGTACACCATGGGCTAAATGTAAAATCCTTCCAATTGTCTCTATAAGTAGTTTTAAGTTTTTTCCGAACCTCAGCTTTTATTTTTTTGTAGTTATTAATATCCTGAAAGTTTCTTGTTCTTTTTGATTTATTTTTATGCTTTCTTTCGAATAGCTAACAACCTATTCATATACCAAAAGTTCCGCTGCAATTTTGGGAGTTTATTTGTAATGGTTTTAAATGCAACTTGAGTATGTTCTGTAATACAGGTAAAAAATTCATCATAATCTAAATTATTATTAGAAGGTTGTACGTTTTCCAATATATTTTTAAATAAGTTCCAATCATTTAAATGGATCAATTGTTTACGGTTTAAATTAAATTTGGAAGATAAAAATATAGGATGGTGGTCACTGCCCCTTGTATCTGGTAGCAGTGACCAAGTAAATTTGTCATAAATTTCAGGAGAAATTAAAGTAAGATCAATGATCGATCTGTTATTTGCCAAATTTTCATGAGTGGTTTCTTTGTTGTTGAGTAAAATAAAATTAGAAGGATGCCACCCAGCGTGTTATTTAACGTGCACATGTTATGGCTCGCCCGCACATGGTTCACGGCTTAACGTCCCATCCGACGGATGGCGGCCTTTACCAGCTCATCGATGTCCCCTACTAATCGAGGGCAGGGCGGTGAGTTTTGCGGAGATCAATCTCTACGACTCGCCCAGGGTGAAGTTGAACGTGGAACTGCAGATTACGAGCCTGGAGCGCTACCGACTGAGCCACTCCTACTTATTATTATCATTATTGCCTTTCGTAGGGAGGGGGGGGGGGGGGCATGACGGACATTTGACCTAAGCCTCAAGCTCAAAGGCAGGCCACAAATTTAGACAACTGTAAATTTTTCGTTATTAGATACAATAGTGAAAAGTATAACTTAAGGATATAATTTTTTTACCCATAAACCTCGGGTAAGACGTGGATGTTTCTTTTCTACTGTTGTCTTTCTGCTGAGATCTCGCTTTATTCAACAGACCTTTTTCTATGTCGTATTAATTATACTAACCAGCTTCTGTCGGTTGGGTTGGGTTGTTTTATCTCTGAGCGGCAGTTTTTTGCACACCATGGGCTAAATGGCCAGGTCGCATGGACCCCGAAGGCTCAGAGAAGGTTGGGGGAGGGGACCCACTGGAACAGCTGTTGGGAGACAGCTTCTGTCGGACCTCTGTGGTAAGCTTGAGAGGTAAATTTATTACACAGAATTTTTCGAATTAGAATAAAAAAATTTCGTAAATAAAAATGACAATTGTTATTTTGGCTAGGGGTCTCAAAACTTGAAAGTGGCCCGGGCATCTCTGGTCTGGTTAGACCTCTCTGGTCTAAGTCTCCTCTCAATGTCATCATTGTAACTGATCCATATAAATTTTAGAAGACAACAATAAATGGATGTTAAAATATTTAAAAAAAGAACAAGTTGCCAGGGAGAGCTCACAGACGCCCCTGGCGAACTGAAGTTCCTATTTCTCCTTTGCTAGTATTGCACAGACTCAAACATCCTATCCATTAATTGACAGCTTTCGTAACTTTCTCAGCGTTCTGCTTTTTGACCGAAAGCTTGCTGTAAAGATATCAAATGTAATTGCCAATCTCAAATGAATTCAGCAATCTCTATTCACAGCCATGGCCCGCATAGAGCAAAGCCATAATCTAACCCTCTAAATTCGTGATATCAAAGGAGTTTCCTCATTGCAACTGTTCTTTCAAAGTATTCCATTCATCCTGCACCTCATTCGCTGTTCAACATTTCTGAATGGCATAAGGACGAAATTCTTTTACTCCAGACTATACGACAGATTTCGCGTAAAGAAAATGAGATACAGTGCTGATGATGTGTACCGATCCTGATGATGTGTACCGATCCTCATTAACCTAATTACGTTTCAGTCGTGCTAGAAACACGCTGCATTGATATCAAAAACATAATTTAGTTTAACTTTTGTCAACACGTTCTTGAACTATTTCCGACATTGTTTTCTGATAGAAGCAAGTGCCATCGATCAAGTCCCCGTTAATTCTGTTTGTGTTCCTTGTCATCACACTTTAAAAACTGAAGCCTGATGGATGACAACTTTCTTTCCCTTCAGTCTACAGATCGGACTCCTAACAGCTTCAATTGCAGGTGGACCAGACCCCGCTTTTTCTTCCTCACACCCTTCTCTCAATGCGTTGCACTGTACGAATGTATACATACATAAATCGCACTTTGACTGCAACATAAAAGCACCTTGTCACCAACTTCATTCTGCTGACGAGATTACTAGTAACCTCATTTGTTATGCCCTCACTCCCTTTGCCCTCCTTTCCCCCCTGCCTCTTCCCCCTATCTCATTCACTTGCCCTTCCACGGGCCACGTGTTAGTGCAGTTTGGATTCCAGATTAGATGGCGTGTAACGTGTCAATGGTCGACAATGTCACCCACCCAGCAGCGAGCTTTTAATCAGCCAGCCGGGCTTGCTCGACCTCTAATAGCTCCCTGATCCCCAGGATGCTTAATCCCACTCCTCCCTCGCCTTCACCCAGCCCCTCCCCCTCCACTCCCCCATCATCCACCCTCTATCTAACTTCAGTTGTCGCACCCAGGAACAAATGGATGCAGTATTTTTTTTCTCCCTGCTCCCTCACCTCTGACATCAGTACCGTTTTGGGTCATCTACTTGCCTTATGAAGTCTACGAGAGAAGCAGACAGAAGAGCTCGCTGGCTCGGGCCCTTCTCTTCGTCCTTTCACTGCATGCCCGTTATTGAAGACAGGTTATTTGCATGAGAAACGCACACGTGGAGACTTCCCTTCGTGTTTCCCCCCTCGCTTCGTGAACGGGCCCGAACTAATTGTGTATAAATTACAGCTCCCCATTTTGACAACGCCACGTCCTATGTTGCAACATTGACTTTTCTTTCCATTGCAGTTCAACTAATGATTCCGTGCATCGCGGATCTTTGCAAGTGTTCCTTTTCCAAGTTAGCCATCACCATCTTCTTTCTACCTGTAGCGTGTTGTTAATTACTTCCATTTGATTTATTTCAGGTTTCCATTTGCTGCTGTATAAGAATTGAATGCACCCGAAAGCACAAAGACACAAAATCCGTCTCTTAGCAGAGCAGGCAGAATTAATCGTGCCAGGATTCGGCGACAAGTAATGACGTTTTCTCGTTTCATAAGTCTTTACCATTCTCTGCAGTTTGTATGTATGAATTCATTCAAGTGATTATCGTGATAGGGAGTCTGATTACGAAATAAGCCTTTGCTAATTAACAGCAGCAAAGTAGTGATCAACTTCGGGGAGATCAGCATCTGGAAAGGTGTAAAACCGCAAGCCTTGCTTTTAGCGACTCTACTGTATCGAAAATACATAAGAGTTAACCAAACCCCGAAGTATCGCAGAAATTTTATGCAACCTTTTCGTTTTCAAAATCTCAATTTTTTTTCTACTGAAAAGCAGAAACAACAAAACCAACATTTTCAGCTTACGTGAAAGTATAAAAGGAAATAATTTTTAACGTAGACTATAAAAGTAACTCTGAAAGAATAAAATACAACATTTAAAGAATAATAACTGGACATGATCACATTTAAATCGGAAAAGAAATGAAAATTTAGATAAACAATAAAAATAATGAATATAAAATTAACTACACAAAAATTTAGAGATTGAAGAAAAATTAAAGATCTACATTAAATCTATCTAAATCTTGCGGTTGGAAGACAGATGGTAGCCTCCCGTCAAGGCCATCCAGCGTGTTCTTTAACGTGCACAGGGTATGGCTCTCACGCACACGGAGCCACGGCTTAACGTCCCATCCGACGGACGGCGGCCTTTCCAAGCCCATCAGTGTCCTCTACTGACAGTGGACAGGGCGGGAAATTTTGCGGAGATAAATCTGGTGTTGTTTTCTGCTGAGGTCCTGCCAACCTCACAGATCTTCTGCTGTGGCATATAAACTGTCAGGCTCCTGTCAGACCTCTGTGGCAAGCAGCTGCTTGAGGGGGTATTTATTATTTTTTCAAATCTCAACGCTGACCCAGCTGGGACTCGAATCTGGGAACTACAGATTACGAGCCTGACGCGCTACCGACTGAGCCACCCCCCCCCCCCCGCCCCTCAGTCAAATAGAAGCTGGAATATTTAACAATATTAATGTGAGTCCTAAGTAACTTACGTTTGAAAGAATTATGCGCACAAACTCCTGTTTAGTTTAATCAAATAGTTTGAAATTATACTTATTATTTAAGTTGTAATTAAATTCCAAGATAAGTTCTTACAACGCATTTAAAAAAAAATATTAAACCTGAACTCTTGTTATAAATCGTGATTTAGATAAGATTTGACTAAGAACTTCATTTTCAGTTTTATTTTCCAATGAAGAGTTTAGTTTGGAAATTGGGGAGCATCGACTTTGACTTTCTATTGGCATAACATAAACTGAATTGTTTTACCCTTGATCAGCACTTTTTCTTCTTTTTTTTTGTCCACTATGAGCTAAATTGCCAGGCTACAAACACCCAAAGAGCTCATAAAGAGTGGGAATAGATGATCCATTGGACAATTGTCAGGGTTGGGTTCTTTTGCCTCTGAGCGGCACTTTTTTGCACACCATGGGCTAAATGGCCAGGTCACATGGACCCCGTAGGTTTTGGGTTGTTGGGTTGTTTTACCTCTGAGCGGCACTTTTTTGCACACCATGGGCTAAATGGCCAGGTCACATGAACCCCGAAGGCTCAGAGAAGGTTGGGGGAGGGGACCCACTGGAACGGCTGTTGGGAGACAGATGGTAGCCTCCCGTCAAGGCCATCCAGCGGGTTCTTTAACGTGCACAGGGTATGGCTCTCCCGCCCACGGGGCCACGGCTTAACGTCCCATCCGACGGACGGCGGCCTTTCCAAGCTCATCGGTGTCCCCTACTGACCGTGGGCAGGGCGGGGAATTTTGCGAAGATAAATCTCAACGCTGACCCAGCTGGGACTCCAACCTGGGAACTACAGATTACGAGCCTGGCGCGCTACCGACTGAGCCACCCCCGCCCCGACAATTGTGAGGAGAAAGGTGGAAGTCTACCGTTAAGGTCATCCAGTGTGTTTTTTTAACATGCACAGGCTCCGACTGTCTTGTGCAAGGGGGTGCTTTATGTCCCATCCAAATGGGTGGCTTTTTCAAACCCATTGACCCAATTGGGACTCGAACATGGAATCTGCAGCTTAGGAGCCCGGCGCGCTACAGAATGAGCCAACCACCGACCTGATATCAAGGCGCGCATCAGTAAGTGTAGTTGTAGCGTGCCTCACGCGGAGTATTCCGTGAGGTTGAGATCGGTGGAATGCATTCAGATTTGGATCTTTTTAATTCCTCTTGAAAAGAAAAAAAAAGTTATTCCCCCCCCCCCAATAAGATTGTGTTTATTAAATTATCATCCACTTTTCACTCCGATCCAAACTTTTGTGAGAGTTTGCTGTATCTGTACAGTCGCTCAAATAAATATCCGAACACTACGGTCGATTGCAGAATTCAGAAAAAATATCTGGCAACGAATTTTTTTAGAAATTAGTGAACTGGCAACCTTCGTGTCACATGATTACAGAATTCAGGAAAAATATCTGGAGCGTGTACAGCAACTGTACACGCTCCAGTTACCGTTCACAGCACACTGGAGCGTGTGCAGTTACTGCACACGCTCCAGTTTGCTGTGAACGATAACTGCACACGCTCAATATTTCCGTGAGTGAGCCCACACGATCTAGTATCAAATTAATATGACCACCTACAGTCGCTCAAAAAAGTATCGGAACACTATGGTTGATCGCAGAATTCAGAAAAAAATATCTGGCAACGTTTTTTTTTAGAAATTAGTGATCTGGCAACCTTCGTGTCACGTGACACGAAGGTTGCCAGATCACTAATTTCTAAAAAAAAATCGTTGCCAGATATTTTTTTTTTAATTCTGTAATCGATAATGAAATGATTTAATGAAAATGAATACCTAGAGTGAAATCTCGTTTGTTTCGCAAAGGACTCCCATTTAGTGTGCACTGCCGCATTATTTAATTTTTGAAGACTCAAAAAAATTGGGTTAAAAAATTTCAGCATTTAATTTAGATTAGGATATTTATGGGGTTTAATAAACATTCCTTCCTTATTTATCCTTATCTTTTCTCCTGTCCTTATCTTTTCTCATCTTTTCCATTCGCTGTTTAATCTGTTCGTATAATATTTTCCCGCTAATCTTTATTTCCCTTTTTTACTTTAGTGTCTTAACTGCAATCTTCACTTTTGTACACAACATTTTTTTTAAACATTATTTATTGTGACTATCCTTGCTTCTGTAATTTCTTTTTATTGCAATTTTATTTCTTATTTTATTTATAAAGCTTATTTTTGTATCTGATCATGAAGACATAATTAACTTTTTTTTACGTTTTAAAAAAATCTATATGTTAGCTTTATTGAACCACTAATGCACCAAATAAATATATATACATAGACGTCGTCTTGATTCAAAACCCTCTACAATTGATTTCCTAGTTTTGTAAAATACCAAAGAAACTCTAACAGACATTAAATATTCGAAATATGTAGCACTTTGAAAAAAAATTAGTTTTTAATATTGAAAAAAAAAATGTTTTTAATAGATTTTAAAAACAATGTTTCCCATTTTGAGACAGCTTTAGGTACTAAATAAAATAACGTCTATATATTAAATTATCTGAAAATTTGTTTCGTAGAATTTTGAATGTAAACGGCTTTGCAACACTTCCACTCTGAATGGCAAGAATCGCACTTTTTCAATGAAAGAACACGGAGAGAAAATTGCGAATCTTATCACAAATCTTTAATGGCAACTCTTTCTGGCTTCATGCCCAATGGCCTGTAATTCAAAGTTAGCAATATCCACTTGAGCTTTCCGAGTTGCAGGCAGATTAGGCCATCAAAGTAGCATTAAAGAAGTCCCTTCCACCTTTAAACGAATCAACCAACCTCGTTCCTATTTAATCATAAAAAAAAAAAACTTTCCGAAACACAAAAGGCAATAAAAATGTTTGTTCATCATTTATTCTTGACTCAGCATCATTTTTCATTTTGCCTTGTAGCTTCTCTAGAAAAGTTTAAAAAAAAAAGAAATCAAGGAAGAAAAATGAAAAAAAAAAAGAGTGAGAAGCAAAAGGAGGGAGGGGAAACAATGAGTGGAAGATTGTGGCATCCATCTTGCTTGTCATGAGTTTTGGCCAACAATAGAATATTGATGCACCATCCATAAGTGCATTGACAACGCAGCGGGCAGGCCTCGTGACTGAAGCGAGGGCGCATAATGAAGTTAACGACCCGCCGTTGCCGTTTTTGTTACATCTCTATAAGATGTGCAGACCGCACAGAAACATTTACAAAAGAAAAAAGAAACTCTAACTACCGTCAAGCAGTTGGGTTTTCACGCCTCATGCCCTTTTTTTGAAGCCACTTAATTTGAAGTACGTGTCGAAAAGACGATAGCTAGTTTATTAAAAAAAAATACCCCCTCAAGCAGCTGCTTGCCACAGAGGTCTGACAGGAGCCTGTCAGTTTATATGCCACAGTAGAAGGATCTGAGAGGATGGCAGGACCTCAGCAGAAAAACGACACATACATCCATGCCTTACCCGGGGCTCGAACCCAGGTCCCTTAGATCAGTAGCCAAGCGTGCTAAACACTCGGCCATGGGACGGCGTAGTTTATTAAAAGTAATAATAAAGTAAGCGCAGAAGGATAATTGCAATTCAGTTCCTTTTATAGTATTTTATAGTATTTATATAACATAAGTTATATAAGTTGATTTTTTGTGTAATCATTTAAATTCTATAAGATTTTAAATCTGTAGATATTGAATTATTTGGTGAACATTACAGTTTTCATTCCCAAGCATCTGGATGCATACAAATAAGATGCACAGAACAGAGCAAGCATTACACCTAAAGTAGGAACCTCGTCTTCTCATCTTGTTGTTAGTCGCAAGTCGTTATTATCTTTCAATTATTATTCTTATTTTCCAGCTTTCAGTGGGTCACGGACATAATTCATGAGTGGATCCCTATTAAAGGAGAATCTGACTCTGTGTTTTCTAGTTATTTGTGGTTGCTAACCCTAATTAAACAGATAAACAGGATAATATATTTCAGCTGGTGGCTGATCTTGATCAAAGGGCATCTGAGATACCTGAGCCTTTACTCCTAGGAGAACTGCCGACTCTAATTAAACAGGAGTAGCTTAGATCAGCTTTGCTGGTTCTTAAAGGGACCGTTGGCTGTCGGATGTTTTTAGCAGCATGGTGGCTTCAAAACTTAGCATATAGAGAACAGATTTTTGCTCCACTTTTGTGATTGGGAGATTGTTTAGTATTTTTGGACTATCTCACATTAAAGCAAAGTTTTCGTACGCCATAACAAATATTTTCTTCCCACAACTAGAGGAATGCTAGGATTTTCATTCTCTTGTTGATGTCACATAAAAATCTCGAAGAATAACCTGAACGTTCTAATTTTGTAAGAGATTAGATTTCAGTTCATACAGGGGTTTATCAAAATAATGGAAACACGTACTGTTTGTGGAGAACATTTTATTAATAGGCTGTAGACCCACCTCGGGCTTTCAGAACAGACGCAATTCGAAGTGGAATACACTTTTACAAGTCGTGCACATATGGTAATGGAATGTGAGATCATTCTTCCGGTAAAATATGGCCCAAATGTCCCAGTGATGCTGGAAGTGGAAAGTGTGATCTGGCCTTGCGCTCCAGATATTCCCACAAATGTTCAACAATATTTAGGTCTGGAGATTGAGGTGACCAGGGTAGCTGCTCTACCTCATGCTCTGCAAACCATAACTTGACACGTTTCGCACAATGCACGGCTGCATTATTCGCTTGAAACCAGGGACGGTCATTAGGGAACAATGCCTGCAACATTGGGTGCAAGTGGGCCTCGAGAATGGATTCGTAAGTTGCGGATGTGACACGACCCTGCAGAGTAACTAATGGCACTAAGGAATGCCATGATATGACACCCCACAGCATCAGTGATCCACCTCCATGCTTCAAAGTCGGAACCAAACAGTGGAGTGGTACGCTTCTGCAGATTTTCGCCAGATGTACACTCTACCAGTGGTGGGAAACAATGTGTAGCACGATTCATCAGAACAGATGACACGTTGCTAGTCTTTAGCATCCCAGTTTTTACGTGCTTTGCACTACCTTACATGTTTTGCTGTATTGATGTTGGTAATGAGAGGTTTGTAGATTGCAGCACAGCCATAAATACCGGCATGATGAAGTTCCCGATGAACTTTTATGACGGAAACGGGATCATTCCAACTGGTGTTCAAATCTGCTGCCATTTGCAGTGCCGTGGTCTTGTGCTTCCGTTGTACAATACATGCCAACATTCACTTATCCCTATCTGACAACTTTGTATGACGTCCACAATTTGTACGTTTGGAGGCAACGCCCTGTCCTTTTTGATAGGTAGTCATAATCTTCGATACGTTCCTCGTGTTACACCTACTGTTTCCGCCGTTCTGGTTACTGAAGCTCGTGCAAGTCGAGCACCAATGATCATGCCTTTTTGGAGGTAACTAAGATCTGGCATTATCTACAATTACACCATTACAGCTGTTTAACCTGCACCCGTGGCACTGCTACGTGATAGCCGACATCGTACTTCTCTCCTTTATATACCTCACATCGCGGCTGACGTCGTCCTTGTGATATGCATACGGCGCATTGCGTGTACTGCAGTCGCCGTCGATGTTTCCATTATTTTGATAAACCCCTGTAACTTTCTGGATTATTTCATTCACTTATATTAACAGATTTCGGAGAGAAATTTCGCTTTTGTTTTGTCTGTTATTTTCTATCTGGCGATGGCAGATATGTAAAAGATAACACGTAAAATCTTGTCTTACGAAATATTTAAACATGTTTGAAATTACTAATTACTCTGCTTGCTCAATAGGAGAAAGTGCAAGGACATTTTCATAAATGTTTTCAGTAAGAAGTTGCATTTCACTAAACAGTTCCTCATTATCTGATGACGTGGAAGAATGTGCCTCATCATGCCTGTTTCACAAAAATATTATTGGGGCGGGGATGGCTCAGTCGGTAGCGCGCCAGGCTCGTAATCTGTAGTTCCCAGGGTGGGTTGGTTCGAGTCCCAGCTGGGTCAGGGTTGAGATTTATCTCCGAAAAATTCCCCCGCCCAGATCACGGTCAGTAGAGGACACCGATGGGCTTGGAAAGGCCGCCGTCCGTCGGATGGAACGTTAAGCCGTGGCCCCATGTGTGGGAGAGCCATACCCTGTGCACGTTAAAGAACCCGCTGGATGGCCTTGACGGGAGGCTACCATCTGTCTCCCAACAGCCGTTCCAGTGGGTCCCCTCCCCCAACCTTCTCTGAGCCTTCGGGGTCCATGTGACCTGGCCATTTAGCCCATGGTGTGCAAAAAAGTGCCGCTCAGAGGTAAAACAACCCAACCCACAAAAATATTGAGTGTGACCAGTAGATGTGACAGTAAGAGTAATTTATTACCCACTGTCATCCTACATCGAAATTTTGTAATGTTACTCTGTAAGACACTTGGAAGAATGTGCCTCATCACCAATGCCATTGGTTTAAAAAAAAATAAAGCGAAATTAATGGAGAACAGGGGCGGAATTTAAGGTAAGATTATCAAGGTGGTTGGCTTGAATCCTCCAGTTCAAATTGAGATAAATATTTAGGCTGTTAATGGCTACCCGAGTCCAGAGCCTTGGAAAGGTTTATTTGACTCGGACTCCGCATATCCTAGGGCCGACCCTCTGTAGATGTGAGAGAGGGGAGCAAACTCTTTCCCATTGTCCAATTCCATCGAAATTTTGAAATGTTTTCCATGTAAGAAACTAAGAGGACTGTGCCCCATCATCAATGCTACCGTTTCCCTAAAAATATGGGGCGGGGGTGGCTCAGTCGGTAGCGCGCCAGACTCGTAATCTGTAGTTCCCAGGTTCGAGTCCCAGCTGGGTCAGCGTTGAGATTTATCTCCGCAAAATTCCCCGCCCTGCCCACGGTCAGTAGGGGACACCGATGGGTTTGGAAAGGCCGCCGTCCGTCGGATGGGACGTTAAGCTGTGGTCCCGTGTGCGGGAGAGCCATATCCTGTGCACGTTAAAGAACACTCTGGATGGCCTTGACGGGAGATTACCATCTGTCTCCCAACAGATGTTCCCGTGGGTCTCCTCCCCCAAACTTCTCCGAATCTTCGGGGTCCTTGTGACCTGGCTATTTAGCCCATTGTGTACAAAAAAAGTGCCGTTCAGAGGTAAAACAACCCAACCAACCCAACCCTAAAAATATTGACGAGAGTCACTAGATGTGAAAGAGTGGGACAATATCTTTTCCATTGTCTAAATGCTCCGTAAATTTGGGAATGTATCCTACGTAAAAGTATAATGAAAACCGAAGAATTACTGAGACAGCTGTCTGAAATACATCTTTTGGTGTTCTTTTACCTACATTAATCCAGTATTTCTTTTTTCTCAACCATTTATTTGGCTGAAGATCCCCTTTTTTCTCAACCATTTATTTGGCTGAAGCATGTTTCAATGTTTCGAGGAATCCTCTCCTACATATAGTGGAAGT
Organism: Ryuthela nishihirai; assembly: GCA_038380435.1. Classification (NCBI taxonomy): domain Eukaryota; kingdom Metazoa; phylum Arthropoda; class Arachnida; order Araneae; family Heptathelidae; genus Ryuthela; species Ryuthela nishihirai. The sequence goes on from JAWZYU010000009.1 coordinate 11,299,294, forward strand.
ACACTCAGCAGATACATTCTGGGTCTGATTCTTGTGACAGAAATGGACCCTTAATCAACATCCCACTCCCTTCTCAAGCTAAATTTTCACTAATTAGAAAAAAATGCATGCCGCAACCAGGTCCGGAACTTGCATTGGGGAAGTAGAAGAGAACTCCTTCTACGCACGCAGTTTCTAGTTCCTTTTTACCTTGACTTCTTGACTTGAACAGAGCCTTTCAAAGGAACTATATGAAGTCAATGCAGTGCAACCTCATTCAATTTCATGTTGGCTATAATGATCTAAGGGACCTGGTTTCGAGCCCCGGATTAGGCATGGATGTGTGTGTCGTTTTTCTGCTGAGGTCCTGCCATCCTCTCAGATCTCCTACTATGGCATATAAACTGACAGGCTCCTGTCAGACCTCTGTGGCAAGCAGCTGCTTGAGGGGGTATATAATCCCATGGCCGAGTGGTTAGCGCGCTTGGCTACTGATCTAAGAGACCTGGGTTCGAGCCCGGGTAAGGCATGGATGTTCGTGTTTTTTATCTGCTGAGGTCCTGCCATTCTCACAGAACTTCTATTATGGCATATAAACTGACAGGCTCCTATCAGACCTATGTGGCAAGCAGCTGCTTGAGGGGTATTTTTTTTATTTATAATCCCAAAAAGAAAATGTGGAAAAGATCCTTAGAAGAGAGAGAGAAAGCGAAAACAATAACAAATGAACCTCAAGTTGCGAACAATCCTTACTGTCGTTGGTGTAAAGCAGGCATGTCAAACTCGTTAACCACCGAGGGCCATATTAAGTATTATATATTAAATCGCGGGCCGCAAAACAAAAAAAAATCAGATGAAAATTGTTATGTGCCAACTAAACTAGAACGCAGTATTCGTTCACTGACTGCTAACGAATAGCTTCAGACTCTACTAGCATTTCGTGACTCATTGCCATGCGCAAATTACGTACATTTGAATGACCTCGAGACATGTGTATACATGTCGGAGCCCGATCGTAGAATTGCTCATATCATGAAATGCCACTATTTCATGAAATGATCGGGCATTTCATGATATGAGCAATTCTACGATCGGGCTCCGACATATACATTTATGCGCAATAGTTTCCCTTATATATAAATGGAAATGTTTTCTGAAATACGTTTATTTAATTCATGTACCGTGTACGTACTTATAATTTTAATTAAAGAATCCAGTGTTGTCAAAAGTTAAATAAACGTATTGTTATCAATCTTGGCGGGCCGCAGAACAGTTCCCGGCGGGCCGCGTGTTTGACATGCCTGGTGTAAAGTGACCAAGCCCAATCATTTCTAGGATCTTAAATCTTGAATTTATTTTTAAAAAATTCAAAGATCCCAAAACGAAAATTAAGTCAGCTTCGTTTGGAAAATTTTCTTAGAACTCTAAAGTATTCACAGGACACACCACAGCGCTAGTTTGCTGAAAGCAGTAATCTTGAAATTTCAAGATTGCTGCTTCCAGCCCACTCCATTTAAATCATTCTTGGCGCACTTCATTCCGTTTGAAGTCGATTATGGCCTATGTCCACCTTTAAGTTGGGCACTCCTACATGCTAATTAATTGTGACTTCTTATTCAATTAAAGAATACAGTTCCCGCTCTTACCAACGGCCGAACGTATTCGAACTTCAAATGATACGTATTTCCTCTTGCTTGCACTTTTTTACTCATTATAGTATTAATTAGGGGAGATTTTAGTAGATTTAGGGATGATATTTGGCAATGATCAAAGAACACGTGAACGGATTTAACATGATTTCCTTTTTAAAAAAATTAGCTCAATGTAACGAACCTTCAGCTTACAAACACTTTTCAAGGTATTATATTTCATATACTCGCAGAATTCCTACTAAAAAAAATTAATCTGATTGCTACGTGTTAATCGGCATCATAAGGTCCTTTTTCTCACTTTTCATCTTTTGCTTAAAGAAAAAAGTTAAAAAAAAAACTTCAACTACCACAATTTATTATTTATTCCAAAGAGAATGTTTTATTTTCGTAATTCATAATTTTAATAAGAATGTTACCACTTCATCAGGAAGAGTCAGTGTTTTTCTATTCAAATTTTTGAGAGAATAAAACTGGACAAAGCATGTAAGAAACATTCATTGGTGGAGAGAGATTCCTTTTCTTACCAATACTTAGCATAATTTTTAAACAAAATTAGCATATTTTTGAACTTGTACAAAATTTTTAAATTGGTAACAACAATATTGTACTCAAAGAAAGATCGATACTTTAATTTATTCATTCATTTATTCATATTTCGTTTCAGATTAGGATATGGAAAGGAGTGGGGGGGGGATAAAATCTTTAAGTGTCCCGTGCCCCAGAACTGATTAATCCTGCTCTACGTGTGCATACACCTGTTCCTACGGACTCACTCTCTCTGGTATGCAGTTTTGATCTCCCCTCTCTTCGTTCCATAAACTGTTGACCACACACACAGCGGCATCTACAGCCGCAAAACAATTCACAGGTAGACCATCAAAATTCTTTTAACTCCATCTCGATTTCTCAATAAAGCCGAGAGAAAATTTGTTTTCTGCCCTTGTGGTCTCCTCGCCTCGCAGTCTCCATTAACAACTGTCAGAAGCAATCACCAGAGGCAGTCACCGCAGCCACCCACACTCCCTCCCCATTGGTTCCAGCCATTAACGTTCTATCTGCTTCGTCTTTCTTGAGACTCTCACACTCCGTCAGATGGTTCACACTCAGACGTCGACGAGATTTACGGTCGCAGCTCGCATAGCCCGGAACTGTGCCTCGGGCAGGGGCGCCATTGTTCAGATGACCACCGCCATTGTTGGTCGGCAACTCCTGAACTCCCTTGCAAGGATTGATGAAGAGTCTTCTTGGCAGGTCAGGCAGGGCCCGTCTGCTGATGGATGGAGAACCACAATGGGCGTCAAATAAGCACAATTGGCAAGAAATTGGAATAAGACTTGTCAGACACCTAATTATGGAGAATTATACAAAAAAGTTGAAAGGTATGCGTCAGGAGCAGGATACGTTTCTTTCGGGTCTCTTTGGCCATCGCGATTATGTGATAAGGGGGTAAGGAGTGGAGGAGGAGGAGGAGGAGGAAGAAGATTCGATTGTTAAGCCCAAAGCGGTCAAATAGAAAGAATATGCTTGTTCGTATCGTAAAATTTTGTTTTTATAGGTTGGTGGGTCAGGTTTTGCTTTAACCTTGAGCTGTACTTCTTCGCTCTAAAATGGGTTAAATTCGACAAGTCGCAAGGATGGTTGGGATGCATTACACTAGACAACAAATTGAAACTTTTTTTTATAACATTGGTCAAATAGAATGTTTTTATCTAATTTTGGATTGCTGAATTCAAATATGGCTGTGAAAAATCTGCAGCACGTAGAGTTTTTTTTAAACTACGGATTGATGAATTTCAAATTTCAATGAAGACGCTTATCTGAGAAATGAAAATAAATGTGACTATTTTATTAAATTGCAACTTAAAACTCATTAAATAATTACATGACTACAGGGAAAAAATTAGAAACATCCTAGTTATAGATCACTGAATATAAAGTAACAAATAACGTAATATTGAAACGCAAATTAAGAAAACATGGGTAAGGATCTTTTATACTTACAAGAAGTTCATTTTTGTCTTTTATGTGATGAGGTATCTTCCTTCTGCAAGAACCAGCAGTAGTGACCCATCATTGCTGGGTCCCACTTGCCTTGGTATCTCTCCTCCATGGTTCAGATATCTTGGTGAAATCTTTCCCCTTGCTCATCACTGACAGCTCCTAAGTTCTTGGGAAAGAAGTCGAGATGTGAGTGCAATAAATGGATCGTCAAAGACATTCGGCAGCCAAGAATTTCAGAGTTTTTGAGAACATCGTGAATAAGCTGATGGTAGTTTTCCTCTTTGAGATTCCCCAGGAAACAATGGACCACAGATGTGAAGGATTTCCATGCAGCGCGCTCCTTCATATTCAGTTTTCCTTCGAAGACAGGATCATTTAGTAGCTTCCTGATCTGAGGACCACAAAGATACCTTCTTTGAGTTTGGCAGCACTTAGTTTTGGAAATTTTTTCTTTAAATGCAAAAATCCTTTACCAGTTTGGTCCATAGTCTTTACAAAGTTTTTCATAAGCCCAGTTTGATGTGTAGTGGTGAGAGCAGAACATCAGAGGGGTCAACTAGAGGTTTATACCTCACATTACTCTTTCCAGGAATAAAAACATCTCTTTTGGGCCAGTCTTTTATTGTGTTCCTTTCTGGCACTATTGTCCCATAAACAAAGAAAGCAGCAAAATTTTTGAAGCCTCCTTGAAGCCCAAGCAAGAGAGATATGACTTTTAGGCCACCACATATTATCCACTTAAATCGGTCACATGTTACAGCAGTGAGTATTTTTTTCTATGCTTTCATAAGTTTCCTTCATTCCCACAGCGTGTGTCACTGGAATGGAATGTTTTGGTTTCCTTTACGCAAAAGGACAGATTTTAAGCTGAATTTTGATGAATCTATAAATAGACGACATTCTTTAGGGTCGTGAGTTGTTCCAAATTATTCCATTAGCCCTAAAATATCTGTGCAGAAACACAAACCATCTTGCATATCGTAATAAGCAGATAAAGCCAAATTTCTCTTTCTGAACAGAGAAACTCTGGTACCTGACATGCTAAACATTTTTTTAGGCCAGATCTGAAAACAGCACCTGAAAAATTCTTAAAGGCATCTATAATTGTTCATGTTATAAAAACCTTGTAAACCAGTGTTATTTACATCTCAGAGTCGTTTTTTTTTTCACACAATGGGGAAAATGGTTAGATAACAAGAACCCCAGGATTCAGAGCTGGCAAGAGGAAATGAAGAAAAAATGGAAAGATGGAAGAGTGTTCTTTGAATTAACGTAAACAGGGTATTAATCTTCTCCGTAGAAGCCACGATTCAATGTCCAATCCAACGAAGGTCAGTCTTTCTATTCTAATGGATGTCTCATTTCCCACCGAAGGCAGAGTGGAGTTAGAAGAGGTAAATCTCAATGCAGGCACAGTGGGGGGGGGGGGGGGGGGGGGTTAAATCTGGAAATCTTAGCCTGCATGTCTGACCGAACTACAGAACTTGGAAGTAGTCAGAACTCAAAATGGCAAGATAGATTCAGCACCGAGCGCAGGCAGGCAGTTTTGCGGAGAAAAATATCAACGCTGGCCCAGGCCGTAATCGAACCTGGGAACTGCTGATTACGAATCTGTCGCGGTACCGATTGAGCCCCCCCTTCCCATTTCCACTTGCTGCGCTTTTCAAATCATGGGCGCGAAAAAAGCAAACACTATATTAGATTCTTTTCATGTGTTCTTTTGAAATGTATTATTCTAAGTGACACTTTTTTGAATTGTACCATGAACTAAAAGATCAGGTTGCAAAGACCCCAAGGGTAAGAATGTGATGAGGTAAGGAAACACACTAAATGACAGACGAAAGCTTTTTTTTTTTAAATAAAAATTATCATCCATGTCATCCAAGCTTGTTCTTTAAAGTAAATTTCATCCCATCTGCCAAAATCCTGCATATGACAGTCCAGTTAAAGTCACATTTTTTTTTAATGCTTGAGATCAAGATGACTTAATCTGTAGTATCCTAGGTTCGAGTCTCACTTGTGCCAGTATAAACGTTTACTTTTAGTGTAAAGACAACACCGATGTGCCAGAAAAGAATGCTCGCCAAAAATCGATACGGATTTAAGTCTCCAGGCCAATTCTCAAATCTATTGAAAGTTAAACGATTTCACCACTTATTTTAACTGTTTAGTAAAAAATACATTTAATTCCCTAAAAATTTGATTTATAACGACTGAGATAAAAAAAAAAAAATAATATGCTTACCTACATTAAATACAATGAAAAATAACGAAATTCACCATTAATATCAGCTGCTTAGTATCAAGAAATATAGATAAATTCATGTTTTTTTTTAACATTAGATATAAGAAAAAGAACTAGCGAACGTATCAACGTATATTTACCTCTGAGACTTAAATATCACATGTTCTGTGTTTCAACATTACGCATTTTTTTAAACTATTTTTTCTCATTAATTACTAATTAATATAATTTTTTCATTCAACAGTTAAGTATCCCAATTATAAGTAATGTGAGCAATATTTCCTGTTTAAATGCATCTCTCCACAAATCCGCTTTAAAACATTATTTTCTTATAATTTAGGGGAAAATAAAGAATTTTAATTAGATTTCTTTTAACACATATACTTAATATATTGTCATCAACGTATTCTATATACAAAACGAATTAATACAGCCTAGTTACTGGAAATTAAGATAATATTGAAGTGTTTTCTACCTAAAGAATGAAAAAAAACTGAATTCTTTAATTTTAATTACATTTTCAGCCACTAGATGGCGCCACAGGTACTATTAGACCTTGGGGCAGACGGGGAAACCTGGCCGGTGACGTCATAGGAGGGGGAAAGCACTGTGGGGAATCGCTGGAGTGCGACAACACTACTAAAAATTCCGCTAGATGGCGCTCTGAGCAAAAAGGTAAGTTTTTCCCCCGTCTGTCCCAAGGTCTAATAATAACTGTGACGCCATCTAGTGGCTGAAAATGTAATTAAAATTAAAGTATTCAGTTATTTTTTTTTATTCTAGGTAGGTTTTATAGGGTTTTTAGGTTTTATTCTAGGTAGAAAACACTTCAATATTATGTTAATTTCCAGTAACTAGGATGTATTAATTCGTTTCGTATATAGAATACGTTGATGACAATATATTATGTATAGAGTGTTAAAAGAAATCTAATTAAAATTCTTTATTTTCCCCTAAATTATAAGAAAATAATGTTTTAAAGCGGATTTATGGAGAGATGCATTTAAACAGGAAATATTGCTCACATTACTTACAATTGGGATACTTAACTGTTGAATGAAAAAATTATATTAATTATTAATTAATGTGTAAAAATATTTTTAAAAATTTCGTAATGTTGAAACACAGAACATGTGATATTTAAGTCTCAGATGTAAATATACGTTGATACGTTCGCTAGTTCTTTTTCTTACATCTAATGTTTAAAAAAAACAGGAATTTATCTATATTTCTTGATATTAAGCAGCTGATATTAATGGTGAATTTCGTTATTTTTCATTATATTTAATGTAGGTAAGCATATTATTTTTTTATCTCAGTCGTTATAAATCAAATTTTTAGGGAATTAAATGTATTTTTTACTAAACAGTTGAAATAAGTGGTGAAATTGTTTAATTTTCAATACATTTGAGAAAAAACAACAATATTTTGACCTCTGTTATTAAAAAATCTAATTTTTATGGAATTTTCTCTTTTTTTAAATCACTTAAATTTTATGATGAATACTTTTTTTTGCCACGGAAACATTCCATAGTAAAACAATTCGAATAACAGTATGAAAAATCCAATTTTTTACTTATTCATAGGAAAAGTATATAAAATCCATGTATACTCCTCTGTATTATTTAATATAGAGGAAATTATCCTTTTCCTTGTAGGTCATTATTGAAAAGTATTAATATTCAGTAAAATCTGTTCTAAAACACTTGATAAATTCCTTTAGCGCCAAATGGCTGATGTAATAATTTCGATTATTTCTCTTTAAAATCTACGTAAAGTTTCCGTCTCTGCAAACTAAAAATTAGAATTTCATTCCATGTTGATAATTTTCTCATAAACACAGCACTCGGTGCATTTATTGAAGTCCTCCACTTCTGAAAAGTGAGTGTTTCAAGAAAAAAAAAAACGCTAATTTCGAGGGTTCTCGTTCCGGGTAGCGTAATGAGCTAAGCATCCAGGCGATTTATAATAACTTTGAAAGGAAATCTTATATTTTCATCACTTCTTAATACTTGAGAACGTCACTACATCGCGAAATTATAAGTAATGTTTGATAAACCATGAAAATTTAGAGAATTATCAACCTTTTATTATAAGTGTAATCCTAGAAATGTATGCATTCAAGGCTTTTCTCTGAGTGAGCGAGGTGATTCCGCATGCATGTTGCAGTCTGTGAAAAAAATGACTCAGCAGCATGAGCTTTCCGGAGCGTCATGGGGAAGTCACGTGATAACGTTTGTTTACCTCCCCACTTGTTAAAGATAAGACTCAGACAACACATATATTTCGTTTTAATTTTTTTTATTGATATCATAATATTGAGTGATACAATGACAATGTGTGCACATGTAATGATTTCCATTGGTTTACAATTTTATACATTTCACAATGATGCTTCTTTCACATTCATTATAGATATACTTTACAGTCTGCTTACAAAAATGCAGGTTAACAGAGGAAATGGTTTGACATAAGCTGTCTACATATTATAATGACATGCAATGTTTTTACATATATAGGGGTTATATGCATACATTCGGATAAAATTATCGTATTTTTATACATAAATAGCTCAAACATATTAAAGAATCACAGTGAAATATTCGTTTTTTCTGTTATATTTTTTATCGTTTTGTAGTTACCGTATAAAAGGGTGTCATAACCATTTTCTAAAATATATCTTTTATCGTCAAATGGTGACAGATCAAGTTTTACACCTTTCACTGTATGAAGATGGTGGTTGCTACTTTGAATCCTTGTCAAATCTACTCGACAAGGTGATTTGTTTATCAAGCAGTCTCTGCAATCCTTGTGACGAAGGGTTCTTTTTATGATGTATTTGGGACTCCTTTCCCCGTCTTCTTCTCCTCATGTAAACTCAGAAGAGAATACATTTTAGAATGAAGGCCCACAAACTCTTTGATAGGTACTCCTGAAAGTTCATCTTTCATTTTACCTAGTACCTTTTTATTATGTGTACTACGCATAACATGGTCTATGTGATAGTCGGACGTATCAAAATGATCTATATCGGCTTTCATATCAGCATACACGTCCTCGGTTTGAAGCTCGTAGCACAGTGAATCTGTATAATTGAACAATAATTTAGCTTTTTCTCCATATTTTGGACTAATATAGTAATAATGAAAGCTATACATCAATAGTTTACTAATATCTAGAATACTGAATCCAGCATAAATAGGCCTGTTGAGTTTCAATTTAGTTTGCTTTGATTGTACACATGCGAGGTCGTTGTCAAAAACAAGAAAAGCGTGAAAAGCAGGTGATGCTACAAGTTTACGTACTCGTTTCGGGTTCTGCGTCAATTCAATTTTCACTCGATTTCTCAAATTTTCCATCGTTTTTCCAAACACAGCATTATTCATCAGTTTGAAGAAGTCCTTCTCGAAGTCGTTTCTAGCTTTCTTCCGCAGATCTGTATTAAATTCTATATATGGTTTTAGCCAGCAAGACAGATTAAATTCTAAAACGCGATGTATTTTCTTCAGCTGCATACCGAAGGCTAAATATTGTTTGAGATTTCGATAATGAAGGACATATTTTTCCTTAGAATTTAGATTTGGGGCTAATTTCACGACTGATTGGATTGTATTTATTCCAAGGTTTTGGGCAACCTCTTGACAATATGGGGATAGCATGCTGCTGGAAATCTGAAGTTTCTCAGGGGCTAGTGGATAATCATTATGCTTGTCGTGCAGAGAAACTGGATAATCTAAATCAACTTCCAATATGTACCCTTTATACGAATCATCAGCAACTGCTGTAATATCTAGATCTGCTAATTCTTCTTTATTAAGCCATCGAAAATCGCTTTGAGGGAGACATTGTGACATTGCCGATCCATATAGATTGTTGGCATCATAGTACATAATGTATTTAGAGGGTAACTGAGGATCATAGGTGTCCAAATACTTGTTGTTTGCAGTACTAAAACGATTGCATACCACAGAAATTCCCCCTCGTGTGCCTTTTTCCAGGAAAAGGTACATTGTAGGGTCAGTTATCAACTCAAGATTTACATTTGTCATTTTTAAGCATGCTTGCCAGGCTAATCCAGGAGCTGTGTAAACACGACAGGGGTCGATTTCATAGTATCTGATGCATAGTTTTCTGAAACTTTCGAAAACATCAGCTAAGAGGAGGACGTCAGTCTTCAGGTACAAGTCATGACACTGGCCTAAATTTTTTATGTTGAATGCATTCCATACTCTTATTGCATGGATGTAGTCTTCTCCCCTGGGACGGCAGTCCACGAATTGTCCATTCTGGTATTTTCCTTTAGCTATAATAATGTACCTTAAAAAAGTACTTTCCAGATGTAACTATTTTCGAGTCATGGTAGTATAGCAATTAAAACGAACAATATCTTATTAGTTATTTCTTACTATAATATAAGCGGTAGAAGAAAAATAAACAATAATTTCTCAGTTAGCCGATGTTCAATTATCCAGAATTGTCATGCAACTGGAATAAATTTGAATTTGAAATAATAAACTTTCTGAAACTAAAGTTTAGGTTAATTTCATTGCTCACATGTCTTGGATTCCACTGACTTGTGGTAATACTGTTTCTTCAAACTTTTCGCTGTTGTTGATATAATCATAGGGGTAAACTCCTTTTCTTAAAACCATGTGTAGCCATTCAGTTTCAACGTGGTCCTTTAAAATATGGAACTCATCTGGTGATAAATTATTTACTAGCTTCTCAAGAGATGTGCTTAAAAACTGATAGGAGTCTATAAAATGTAATGTCCCCAGGGAGAAGGCTATGTATGTTTCCATGTTATTGGGAATGCAATTAATCTTCTTATTTTTGAATCTGCCGATTCCTTGCATAATAAGGTGGCTGTCATATCCCTTTAGGTTGTGAAAGATAACTGGAATCCTATTGGTTAACTTAAAGTTCAGATTACAGGAATTATGGGCCGCTCCTCGGAATCTACTTGTTATATGATCGTGATCTCTCACACGATCTGCTCCTAGGGCACGCTTACAAATATGACAGTCAGTAGCGTTGTGAAACAGTTTCTCTTCATGATTCGAGAGTTGCATTGGCTTTATCATCGACAGTAAATTTTTGATGTTTTCTTCTTCTTTAAGCAAACGTTCTAAAAATTCTTTTACTACATTAGGACCTCTATAAGCTACTGGAGGTTTATAGCTGCAGCCGTCAGGTCCAACAACAAGATATGCAAATCCACAGGGTTCATGATTTGACGTGATAGTGGTGTGAGATTTTTCAGGGTTAGGCATACATGTGTCCACTTTCACTAGGAATGATTCAAAGTCGGCATAAATCACGTATGGAACGGGCTGCTGAAACTTAAAATTTGTAAATTTCAACCATTTCTCCTCTTCAGTTGGAAATTCTACTCTCTGGGGTCCATGTTCTTGACAATAGGGGATATGATCCTTCAAGAGTGATTCATTGGTGAAACGGTGAAGGCAGTAACCACAGTAGAAAGTCTGACATTTATGTTTAGTGAGAGGACTGAGAAGTCTACTCATATTTTTAATGGAGCAATAATGCTGCTTTTCATCATCCGATAACAGAAGGAGATTTGTATGCGCTTTAAATCTGAATGGTGTGATGTAGAGTGGGAACACCTCTTTCTCATATCCAAAAACATTAACAGAAATATTGTTCATTTTTTCGAATTTAGATATTTGATTTATTTAACAGGGAAAATTAAGCCAGATGTGTTAAATTTTTCTTCTAAATGTATATAGTTGTTAAGGCGTTGTGGATGATCTGTGGCAGGATACAAAGAGGCTAAAACAAACCAGACAAAACATTTTTGGTCAGAATTACATACATTGACAATAGCGTGTTTTAACAGTAATTCTCTTGGAGTAGGGATATAACTAGACCCTGCAAGAGGGATATATTTTCCAATGTTCATTTCAGCGTGGAGACGGCATCCAGTGTCCATCCACTATGTGCTCCTTCAAATTCTTCAAATGAAGTCTTGATCTTCTTGCACGCTGAATCCAGTTCTCTGTTTAGGGATGATGTAGGAAGACTTGGGACACAGTTACTTCGGAAAAACGGGGTACAGTGTTCGAAGGTAGAAGGGGAGACATTTTGGCCGAAGCGCACTTGCACGACAAGGTACCATTTAATGCTACCTTTCGAGGTCAATTCTTCTTTCAGATGAATCAGGAGTGACTCCCGCGAGGATTCAAAGAAAAAGGTGAGGTCAACAGATGTTTCTTCAGTTGCCATCAGTTTATGTGTTGACAGGATCCTTTTCATTTCTTCTGTAAACTGGCAAGGGTCTTCAGGGTTTGTTTTTTGTTTCTTCTGAGGAATTCTTTCATCTTCAGAACGTTTTCGCTTATTAATGTGTGGCTTTCTTTGATGTAAAAAATTGTCTTTTCTTCCACATTCCATGGCACATTCTTCGCATTTATAGGTTTTCCTGGAGGTCTGGATTAACTCAGACGTCATCTCTTCTTGAGAATGTCGATTCGCATTAAGAGCACTTAAACAGGCTATTTCCATTATGATTTCTCTTATGACGAATGAGATGGCTCTGATGAAGGAAAGCCTTCTCACATATATCACATGGATACATTATGAAGCAGTGACTTGTAAAATAACTGATTGTAAAATAACTACACGAGGACGTGGAGAACTATCACTATTGGCTTCTAACAGTTGAAAAAAATCACGGGGACGCAGCTGCAGAGAACCGTCACTGTCAACGTCTGACAACAGAATGAGGAATCTGACTGATGAATGTCGTATTTATACTAGAAGAAGGACTATCCCGCATAAACTGGAATAAAAGACTGTCCCGCAGAAAAAGAAAAAAAATGCTATTGGGTAAAAAAAATTAATTAAAAGGAAAACGGTGAAAAGAAAAAAAATGTCTGATTTAAAAATTAATTATTTGAAATTATGTAAATTATTGAGGGGAAATATGTATTGATGACCTTTATGGGAGACGAAAAAAGACTCCGCCTCCAATAGTTCAATCACTGTTGAAACACAGGGAGGCGGGTCCCATAGGATTAACATTGATCCGCCTCTGTTCCAGAACCCCCCTTATTCCCCTACTGGCAGGAGTTCTCAACGAGGGGTACGTGGTAAAATTTTTTGGGGTACGCCATGAGAGTTCACAGGTCGTTAGATCTAGTAACAAAATAGCTAAGTTGGGATTATTATACTCTAACTACAGTTTTATCTATTTATATAATGGCTACGCCAGTTACATACACATTTCCAGGGGGTACGTGAAGCATAAACGTTTGAGAACCACTGAGATAATGTATAAATTGATGTATGCAGTGGGGCACTAAATACCGTTGTACGAGCCTAATCATTTAGCATAATCTTCTCTGCAATTCCTGTTATGTCTTAGGTCTAGGCTAATAAAGGAGTACCATTGACTTGTGAAGACATTTTAGATACATCGCGTCCTCCCATTCCAGTTAATACGTACAGTACAAAACGGTTAACACAAAAGTCAAGAGACCAATGGAAAAGTTCGTTTTAACAGAATTTTGCTTTTATCGATGCATACATTGAGTTATTGATTGCTAACGCTATTAATAGCCTACGCCGTATTTTGAAAGTTATGATCAAAATAAAGATTAATGAAACCTTTATCGATATAATATCTGGGGTATGAACTTATCTAGCCTTCGTTATGAATGTTATTCCCAACCAAGGATTAACAAGGTCGACAATCTGAACGGCGAACAGGAAATTATCGTCATAAACGGCAAACAATACACAGTGCAGTGGTTCTCAACCATTTATGCTTCACGTACCCCCTGGAAATGTGTATGTAACTGGCGTACCCCTTGTATAGATAAATAAAACTATAGTTATAGTATAACAATGGTTATTTTTACTTTGTTACTAGATCTAGCGACTTTTGAGCTCTCACGGCGCACCCCAAAAATTTTGCCGCGTACCCCACGTTGAGAACCCCTACACTAGTGTGTTACTAGTGTATTACAGTCGCTGTTAAAAAATTAGCAATTAACAAAAAGTTAACCAATTAGCAGAAATCTGAAGCTGTTCTTAATATATGAAGGAGTGATCCAGATTGCATCTGTCAATATTGTATAAATTTTATATTTTCTGAAGAATTTCACGTTAAGCATTTTTTTTTTCGTTCCATTTGGAGTTAACAGAATATTTATCCAAGTAAAAGTATTGTCGTGGGAAGGGATTAAACTTTAGTTTCGCGTCAACAGATATTTCGCATTATCTGTTTTCGAAATAAGTATTTTAGACTCTATATTTTTTCATATGTAAAATGTATTGCTAAGAATATCATTCCAAATATCAATGTAATGCTAGAAACAATTTTAAATGTCATATATAAAATGAACACGCCATTTACAAAAGGTTCCATTCACTGATCTCGGGTTGTTTTAGAGCGGAACTTCTTTAGCACGCAATGGGCTAAATGGCCAGGTCATAAGGACCCCGAGAGCTCAGAGAAGGTTGGAGGGAGGAGATCCACTGAACAGCTGTTAGGAGACAGTTGGTAGCCTCCTGTCAAGACCATGCAGCGTGTTTTTAACATGCATAGGATATGGCTCTCCCGAACGTGGAGCCACGGTTTTATGTCCCATCCGATGGAGTTCGGTGTTCCCTAGTGACCGAGGGCAGGGTGGGGAGTTTTGCGGAGATAAAACTTAACGCTGATCAGGTGAGACTCGAACCTGGGAACTGCAGATTAGGAGCTTGGCGCACTACCGACTTAGCCGTTCCCGCCTCACTGATATCGGCAAAGTTTCTTTTAAGAAGTATGGTCAAGCGATAAATGTGTTTAAATCTGAGGCAAAAGGTTCTGGGTTCGAGTCTCGGATAAGGCATTATAATCTGCTTGGCATTTGTGAAAAGGGGTCTGTTTGAAGGATAATTTATTTATTTCATAACTATACCCAAGAATCAATGAATTTCCTCCAGTTTCTTCAGCTTTCGGCTAGTAAAGTGTTTACTATTAACAGAGGTCACGTTTCACACCTGAAGTTGACAGATAGAGCCTGCCTGTAACTTCTACGTAACGCGTCCCAGTCCCCAGGGTGTGATTGGCGATTGGTTTCTTCAGTCCCTCTTGAGAATGGGTTGGGCTGGTTGGGTCCCTTGCCGGACCACACACGGAGGCGTCGCAGGATTAATTAAGGTGGCAGGAGTCACAAAGGGGCACGACTTCCTGACCTCTGTAATAAATCACCAGATTACTGAAAGCATCGACAGAGAGAGGTTTTTCTGAAGAAGCCCAACGAATGCCAATTCTTCTCATTTTAGAGATAAAAGAAGAACTCCGGGTTCCACTTCGTGTTGGTCTTTAAGTGTCTTTAACAACTGCGGACAGCGTGCGAAATCCGAAATACGCGAACAAAGTGACTGTTGGCGCTAAATCAGGTGAATGATAAATGGAATGTTGCAGCGTTCCTTTTGAATGGAATGAACACCCATGTGTGTACATTGAGAGATCAAATAGCAAGAAATATCTTTGTTGTTACCGCTCTTTCTCTTGCTTATTGCTTGTCATTTGTCGATCGGTTTATGGATTTGTCAAAAGTGTTATTCGTAACTCTTTGATTCTTTCGCTGATTGTAATGAGGTGTATATCAAATAAAAGCTGTTGATAGCTATTTGATTCTCATTTACAGTTACTCGCTTCAAAGAGTTATATATCCCCAAAATGGGGCTCGATTATGAAACGTCATATGTCGAATGAAAGCTTATAAAGTAGAGAATGTTACGGGCTATAAAATATTTTCTCTTTTTCTTCAACTGTGCCAGCGTTCAGATTTATATGTAGTAATCCTCATCTTGCCCACAGTGAGAAAGGGAATACAGATGGGCGTGTAAAGGTCGCTGTACATCGGATGTGACGTCAAGCGGTGGCCTACTGAGCAGGAAAGCCATACTCTATGCACGCAAAACAACACGTTGGATGGCTTTGACGGAGTCTTTCCGTGTGTTTCCCAACAACTGTCTAGTCGATCTTTTTCCGCAACCTTCTCTGAGATCTTGGGGTCTTTGTCACCTGCCCATTTAGCCGGCAAAAATGTGCCTATCAGAGATAAAATAATTCGAGCCAGCGCCTTTCCTTACTTCTCCGAAAAAAAGTAGAGAAAAGTTGTCAACGTTATTCCGTCGAATCTGTCCAACACGGGGATCAACTTCAGGAGTTGTGTTAAAATTAATTTATCGCACGAAAGCAGCGATGTCATGTCTGTCTAGTTTGAATAAAGACCCAGAGACTTGAGGAAGGCATTTTTACGAAGGATTTAGAGGGATTTTACATCTTTTTTGCGATTGAACTATTTGTATTTGCATTCGCGAGAATAACGAAGCAAAAACATTTATAATCACATATACAAGTTGGTTATTTTTAATATTACACAACAAAATTATTACGATAATTTTAACAATATGGAAAATGAAATAAAATACCAACTGAAGTAACATTATTTTAAAACTTTTTTTTAAAAAAAATACCACAGTCAATCACCTAATGGGGAAATCGCGCTATAGCTCGATTTTTCCTAAGAAAAGGCAATATAGTCACAAATCCTATTTCCCTCAGTTGGAATATTTGTAAACCTACTAGTAAGTAAAAAAAAATCCCAAATGGTTATTTTCAATGCGGCAGATAAAGACATTTTGGCACCGGATTCGAATACGATCCTGCCACGAATATTTAAATATTTTATCGTTTGAAATTTTTTCAGTTTTAATGTTTTCATTAATAAATTTCATTTAATAATGCTAATTATGTAATTTTAATTTAATTATTATTAATGTTAATTAATTTTTTGATAATAGAAGAATAGATTTCTGATAAAAAGCAAACAAACTTGTCCCTATTTTTAAAAAAGGTGATCGCAGTTCTTGTGATAACTATAGAAGGATATCAGCCTACTTTTTGATCCAGGTAAAGTTCTTTGCATTATTGTGCTTAAGAATTTCGTTGATGGATAACTGTGTAATGAATAGTGTGGATTCAGAAGTGTTAAGGCAGGAGGCCTCAGCAAACTACGACCCGTACCTCTTTTTGTGAAAAAAGAAAAAGAACATACAAAGAGTTGGGATGTTTTACCTCTGAACGGCTCTTTTTTGCACACCATGGGCTAAATGGCCAGGTCACATGGACCCCGTAGGCTCAGTAAAGGTTGGGGGTGGAGACCCACTGGAACAGCTGTTGGGAGACAGATGGTAGCCTCCCGTCAAGGCCATCCAGCGTGTTCTTTAACGTGCACATGTATGGCTTAACGTCCCATCCGATGGATGGCGGCCTTTCCAAGCCCATCGGTGTCCCCTACTGACCGTGGACAGGGTGGGGAAATTTGATGAGATAAATCTCAACGCTGACCCAGCTGTGACTCGAACCTGGGAACTACAGATTACGAGCCTGCGCGCTACCGACTGAGCCCCCCCCCCCCCCCTTATACAAAGGACAAGAAATTCTTCTTCGGAGAAGCAAATTCTCATTGAAATAGTTAATTTTAATGAAATTATATTGTTAATGTTTAACTTTTTTTTTTGGCCTTGGTTATACATACATTATCGATTACATATTTCTATGAAGGCCCACCCTTCCATTTCAGTTTTCTATTCGGCCTTTTAGCCTCTGCTAGGGTATTTATAGACCAATTTTTTTTCACTTAGGATGATTCTTGGAAAATGTTTAGAGTTTCAAAAACCTGTGCTTAATAGCTTCGTGGATTTCAAAAAGGCTTTTGACGCTGTTAATCGTCATAGTTTATGGTTGATCGTGACATTGTATGGCCTATCAGACAAATTAGTTAGGGTTACTATAGAGAGCTATTGTAATGCTAAGTCGTGTGTGAGGGTTGATAAGGCTTGTACCAATTGATTTACAATTCCTACAGTGAAGTTAGACAAGTGTGTATTTTTTTCTCTTTAGAATTTTTTTTTTTTTTTTTTTTGGGGGGGGGGGGGGGCTGTGTAATGGAGTGAACTTGGACCATCTTAGTCGGTAGCGTTCCAGGCCGCATAATCTGCAGTTCCGAGGTTCGAGTCCAAGCTGGCCAGTGTTGAGATTTATCTGCACAAAATTCCCGCCCTGCCTTCTTTTAATAGGGGACACCGATGGGTTCGGAAAGGACGCCGTCTGCCCGTTGGATGGGTCATTAAGCCGTAGTCTTATGCAGGAGACAAAATGAGACAGGGAGAAAGGAGACAAAATGCACCCTTGTCGAACACCAGAAGAAATGCAAACCAATTGCTACAAGCCTTACCAACTCTCACACACGACTGGTGTTATTATAGAGAGCTTTCATAATGTTAACTAACTTATCTGGTATACCATATGATCTCACAATCAACCACAAATTATGATGATCAACAGAGTTGAAAGCCTTTTTGAAATCAACAAAGCTAGCAGCCAAAGGTTTCTGAAACTAAACATTTCTCAAGAATCTGCCTAAGTGAAAATATCTGATCCACACATCCCCTACCACTTCTGAATCCACATTGCTCATCACGCAATTAACTGTCAACCAGATTCTTAATTCTATTAAGCACAATCATGGAAAGAACTTTACCTGGAACAGAGAGTAGGCTGATACCCCTATAGTTATCACAAGAACTGCGATCACCTTTTTTGAAAATAGGGATAACAATAGCTTTGGTAAAATCCTTAGGAACCATGCCTTTATCATAAAAGATATTCAAAATTTCAGTCATCCAAGTGGTAACCGAAACATTCCCAGCTCTAAGCATTTCAGCAGTAATTTCATCTACCCCTGGGGATTTATGAAGTCTAAGTTTAGAAATAGCCAAAATAACTTCAGACTGTGTTATAGGGCCAACATTAAAGCCACCAATGCATCTATCATCGTTGAAAACAATGGGAATAAAACTAACCACATTGTTTAGAATATCACTGAAATGCTCAGCCCATCTAGCCATGACAGAATCCTCACCTTCTATAACCTTACCTTGTTTATCCTTCAATCCCTGTATACTTGTCCGTTTTCTACCACACAAAACATTAATTATCTGGTACAGCTCTCTGCTGTTGTGCTGCCTAACTGCTTCCTCAGCTTTGTCAGCCAAGCCATCAAGCCAAAGATTCTTATCAGTAGCTAACTGATACTTTACACGTTTATTAAACTCTCTGTAATCCTTTCTATTAGGACTAGTAGGGTATTGATTAAGGACATTCCTGCAGTTCCTTCTTTCTGAAATAAGCTCAAGTGCCTTATCACTTAAATAATTCTGTCTCCTCTGCGCCTTTTTTCCTAAAAGAGTACTGTTAGTTTCAAGAAAATCCTGTTTAAAATGGTCCCATCCATCTCAACTTCAGTAGTAAGCAAACCATGACTGTCCTAATGACTAAGTAACCTATCATGGTAAGCTTTAGCTATAACAGGGTCTTTAAGAGCTTCAGTATTAAAAGTAAATTTTTTAACCCTAGCACAACACTTTTTAAGTTTAAGTTGCAAGACACTTTTAACAAGGTAATGGTCAGATCCTATTTCAGCTCCCCTATATGCCCTGGTATTCCTAACAGAACTAGCTCATTTGCTGTTAATTAATATGTAATCAATTATATTCTTATGCAGCCCATCAGGTGAAACCCATGTGTATTTATGTATGTCGTGGTGTTTGTAATATGTGTCAGTTATTCTGAAACCATTGAGTTTACTTACCTGTAGGAGACGTTGTCCATTGCAGCTACGAATGCCAAAAGGGCCTATCACCCCTCCACAAAGGTTAGAGTCAGTACCAACTTTGGCATTGAAGTCACCTAGAACAAGGGTAATATCTCCTTTCTTGACAGAATTCAAAATATCCTGAAGTTGTCTGTAAAACCTATCCTTCTCATCCTCATCAGCATCCTCAGTGGGGGCATAGCAGCAGATAACATTCAAGACTTTAATGCTTGTCTGAAATTTTGCTGTAAGAAACCTTTCATTAATGCACTCATATCCTAGAAGAAGCATCACTAGCATGTCTGCTGAGCAGCAGACCCAAGCCTTGGTGATGCTTTCCATCCTCCCTCCCTGTAAAGAGAAATTTAAAGTTATTTTTAAGTATCTCACCTTTACCTGTCCATCTGGTCTCTTGCAAGCCTAGAATATCTAGGTTATAGCACTGGAATTCCTGTGTGAGGATATCAAGAGAATAATCTCTATGTAATGTCCTCATATTCCACGTTCCTGCAGAGAGAAAATGATTAGTAGGATTTTGAAAGAAATTAGGTTTATTGAGATTGGTAGGGCCAACAATATCAAACAGCCCCCTGATCGCAGGCATGGGGCAAAGACCTGTTCCTCCCCCGATAAAGGCTGAAGTCACCGATGCTGGTAGGAACTTCACTCACCAGCTTTTTAAGTGGACTTTTTCAAGAGCCATATGGCCTGCCTGAGACACATTACTCCAGTTTAGGCTTGACGATGCCCAACTAGCTAAGTAAGGTTCAGGTACCTGCGATGGCCTCTGATTAGGATTATCCACCAGCTGATATAAGGTATCCCATGCCTCTGTATACTTAGGGCTGGCAACCCAGAAGCAAACAGAAAACACAGCGGCAGATTCTCCCTCAACAGAGGCCCACCAGTGCAGCAAGTCCAGGATCCATAATCAAGCTCAAATCCATAAACAAGTCCAGTCTAGTAGGTATAAATGGTCAGCACCAGGACCCTGTGAAGTTGACCACTCCTCAGCAGGGTTGAAAAAAAAGAAAATAGTGGCCATAGGTGACCAGATCAGCAGGCTATACTGAACTGGCAGCCCTCCCCTTCCGTTCCCTTCCAAAAGAGAATATCTCTTTTGAAAGGTACTAACGGCCTGCACCACGAGAAGGCGGGGTCGGACATTAGTTGCTAGACCTGGCCGGTTCTGTGCATCATCACTAGGGATTGGTACACAGCTCTCCTTCCAGTTTATGCCTAGCTACCATTTACAGGCCAATACTATATAATAAATAATGAACTTTTATTATCTTATCCGGGGGGGGGGGGGTATTTATTCATTTTTCAAGTATTTTTTAAATCTCTAAAACGAAGAGGAAAATATTACATTGCAATGGAAATTTATTCTCTTAGCCCCCCCCCCCCCTCCCTCTTACCTATTCCAGCTCGATCACATCGCTTGTTCTCCTCCCCCCTCCCTCTTAATTTCTTTTACATCCGAGTTTGATCTTGTCCATGAGTGAGTACAGGAATTCATTCCTGTACTCACTCGTCCCTGAGACAGAGCACAAGGGTCGGGCTTCAGTCTTCTGTCCATCGGATGTGGTGATGTTTTTAGATGAGGAACTTGGCCAGTGCCGCCTTTACCATTCGCAGTCCGGGGACAAGAAATATTCTCAGGGCTCCTTTGAACTCGAAACCTCGAGGACAGTGAGTTTTAAGGCAGGTTTCTCTTTTACCTTATGTCTTGCAGTTTTTCTTCATTTTGTGTTTTTCTACCGTTTTTTCTATTTTTGTCGGCTAATTTTTATTTTTAGCTGCAGCTCGGTGGCTTTTTTCGCCCATGCGTAATGGCGAGCCTGATCTTTGCACATTGTGCAGCGAAGAACACACTCGATAGTCCTAACTGAAGGTTCCTAACTGTTTATCGATTTCCAACAAATGCACAGGAGAAATAGTGAAAGTTGATTTTATTAGAAAATCACGCATAGGCTGTTACTGAAGTGAAATCATCTTACAGGGGTAATGAAGTGATATTTATGGGGACGAAAGGACGGTGCCACAGTATTTTCAAATTTTCCCTGTTTTCCGCGAATAGTGAATGATTTAGGGTTTTTAATGCTAAATAAATATCAATATGCCGAAATACTTGCTGTTTCCGTTGTATTCTCCTTATTTGGCCGCCTCGGGGAAAAAAAACTAATAATGAGCAATGAAGTTGTTATCTAGTGTAATGTTTTAAAACTAATTTCAGTTCTAAAAATTAAAAGCAAATTTTTCTTAAAGAAAAATAAAATTTTCACTTATATTTTAATCAGCTGCACATTCTAAACCACAGATGCCAATTACAAGCATTTCTTTTTAGAATAACATCACAACCTGCAGATTTGTCGGTCTAACTCCTGTCTCCATAAATCGCACCGGAATGATGCAAGAAGTAACATACTTACTCCATGAGTAATTCCTTTCTGTTGTTGTTCATGATATATCGTGTTCCTTTCTTCTCGTGTTCCCTTCTTTTATTGTTTTATGATAGGATGCAGGAGAAAAACAGTAATGTTTAATTAATTAAATGTTTTTTTTTTATCCCAAAGTTTGCTCAGCAATCTGCACAGGAAATGTAAACAATATTACTGTATAATATCGACAACTAGCAAGAAACCTCAGGGTGACAATTAGACGCTCTTTTGGTGGAATTGCTTGAAGCATTTTTATGTCCTTTTTTCGGTTTGTCGTTTGCTAAACTCAATAAATGTTTCAAACTTGCCTTATCCATTCTAAAAAACTTTTTAAAGCTGTCATGAAAGAAAGGTAGTCGAAATTCCTATTAGATTAACTACAGTACTGTGCTAATTAGTTGGGACAATATGAAAATGCAGAACAAAGACACAACTAAAATATTTATTTGTTTAATAGTGTAGTTAATAGTGAATGTGACCCCCCTTAGCTTTAATTACTTCTTTCACCCTCTCAACGATTGATGCCACTAGCTTTCCACACATCTCCTTCACTTCAGGGTCGTGGTACCACACTTTCATAACACTTTCTATCATTTTGGTTTTCGTCGTGCAATCCATCTTAGACATGCGCGCTTTAATAATGGCCCACAAATTTTCAATGGGGTTTAGATCGGGTGAATTTCCTGGCCACTCCAATACCTTCAAATGTTGCTGGGTAAAGAATCTCTTAGCAAGCTTAGAATTGTGGCATGGAGCCAGATTCTGTTGAAATACCCCATCGCCGTTAGGAAACAGCTTCTGCAGTGTTGGGACCATTTTCGCCTCCAGAACGCATATGTACTTTTTGCTGTCCATCATTCCTTCAATGGGATGAAGGGTCTGTGGCCCTGAAGCTGTGAAACACCCCCAAAACATGACCTTGGGTGGGTGTTTGGGGGATTGCTGGATGTGACCGGATCGAAGTGGTTCTCCAGGCGAGCGAGGACGAAATTTGACCTGTAGCCATGAACCTCAAAGTGAGTTTCATCGGAAAATATCACTTTTTCCCAATTCTCCACAGTCCAGTCTCGATGTTTCTTTGCCCAGGATAGCCTTTTTTGCTTCATAGCGGGGTCAAAAGCTGCTTTTTGAGGGGCGTCGAGCCCGGCGGCCACACTCCAGAAGGCGACGACGTACGGTGGAAGCATCTATATTAACCCCATGAGACGCAGTCTCCCTTTTGATGTCTCCACTGGTCTTCTTCCGGTCTATGATACTAAATCTTCGAATTAGACTATCATCTCTAGGGGTGGTTTTTCTTTTTCTTCCACAATGTCCTTTACGGGGCGTGTCCACGGACCCTGTCTCCTTATGCAGCTTCATGATCCGTGAAACGCTGGATCTGGCTCTATGCCACAATTCTAAGCTTGCTAAGAGCTTCCTTACCCAGCAACATTTGAAGGTATTGTTGCCAGGAAATTTGTGGCCAGGAAATACACCCGATCTAAACCCCATTGAAAATTTGTTGGCCATTATTAAAGCGCGCATATCTAAGATGGATTGCACGACGAAAACCAAAATGATAGAAAGTGTCATGAAAGTGTGGTACCACGACCCTGAAGTGAAGGAGATGTGTGGAAAGCTAGTGGCATCAATCGTTGAGAGGGTGAAAGAAGTAATTAAAGCTAAGGGGGGTCACATTCACTATTAACTACACTATTAAACAAATAAATATTTTAGTTGTGTCTTTGTTATTGCATTTTCCTATTGTCCCAACTAATTTGCACAGTACTGTATATTTAGTGCTGGAAATACATTTTTTTTTACTAATGACAAATAGAAAAATACAATTAATTTATTTAATGAAGCAGTATAAAGAAGTAAAACACAAGGGAAGTAGTACAAAAGCAGTGCACATAAATGAGACGATATAAATAATGTTAAAGCAGTGAAGAAGTCACCTTAGTTAAACAATAGTTAGTGTAATAAGAAAACAAGGAATTTTTCTTAAAGGGAAGGATCTGCTTTATTTTAACTGAAATGATCAGTTGAAAGAACATTAAAGTGCAAAAGAAATCTTTAACTGCACGGCTACTGAAAAAATGTCTCTTATCGGTACGCAGTACTGACTTACTTTCAGCACTGGGGACGAGACAAAATGCCCTGTTACATATTTCAGTAGGAGGAGGGAGAATAAAATCTTATATTAAATTATTTCTTTCTGGGGTTACTTTACTTTTGAGAACACAGTGATCAAAATATTACTTTTGAGAGCACAGTGATCAAAATAATACTTTTGAAAACACAGTGATCAAAATATTACTTTTGAGAACACAGTGATCAAAATAATACTTTTGATAACACAGTGATCAAAATAATACTTTTGATAACACAGTGATCAAAATATTGCTTTTGAGAACACAGTGATCAAAATAATACTTTTGAGAACACAGTGATCAAAATAATACTTTTGATAACACAGTGATCAAAATATTACTTTTGAAAACACAGTGATCAAAATATTACTTTTGAGAACACAGTGATCAAAATATTACTTTTGAGAACACAGTGATCAAAATAATACTTTTGAGAACACAGTGATCAAAATATTGCTTTTGAGAACAGTGATCAAAATATTGCTTTTGAGAACAGTGATCAAAATATTACTTTTGAGAACACAGTGATCAAAATAATGCTTTGAGAACACAGTGATCAAAATAATACTTTTGAGAACACGGTGATTAAAATTTACTTTTGAGAACACAGTGATCAAAAATATTACTTTTTAGAACAGAGTGATAAAAAAATAATACTTTTGAGAACACAGTGATCAAAATTTACTTTTGAGAACACAGTGATCAAAATAACCAGATCTGCATATGAGAAGACCCACTCGACAACTGTTACTATACAGGTGGAAACCCTTTTAAAGGACGGCGACCTTACCAAGTCCCTCTTTCGCACCGATAGCAGAGCTGCTGTTAACGACATTTCCAAGCGCAATGATGTTCTATTTCTCGCCGAAATCATGGTGGGAGTTAGTGGGGGGGGGGGGGAAACCTCAGCGCAAGCTAGCTGGAACTCGAACATGGAAATAGCAGATTACGAGACTAGGACACTTTCGACTAAGTCAAACCCTTCTCCAAAAGCACAGTAGGGATTCGAAACATCAGGTTACGAATCGGGCGCACTGTATCGATCAACCAATCCCACCACTCCAGGAGAGGGCTGGCTCACTCGTTTTTAATGACTAAAATTCGGCTGTATAATATTTCTGTTTTTTCTACGATTAATTATAGTAGTAAACACTTGGACGCTTTATAAACAAGATAACAGGAAATTTGATACTTTAGATTCTAGGACATTAGGTGGTTCAAATTCGTAAGTAATGATGAGATTAGGAAAAAGAGTTAGCAACCTCCTTTAAGCAGCATATTGTGCAGAGAGAGACTCC
Organism: Ryuthela nishihirai; assembly: GCA_038380435.1. Classification (NCBI taxonomy): domain Eukaryota; kingdom Metazoa; phylum Arthropoda; class Arachnida; order Araneae; family Heptathelidae; genus Ryuthela; species Ryuthela nishihirai. The sequence goes on from JAWZYU010000009.1 coordinate 11,324,724, forward strand.
GTTGGTTTCGCCATGTTGTCCGTCAGGATAATTACAGATTGGTGAATAGGGTTATGAACAGTGTGCCTAAAGGTTTCAGAAAGAAGGGGAGACCTAGGATGCTGTGGGCAGACAATGTCAAACAGAACCTTGTTAGAATTGGTGTGCAGTGGCCGGATGCAGCAGATGTAGCTCAGGACAAACATGCTTAGAGAACTAAATTGCACAATTTGATTGGATCTCCGTAGCCCATGTCTTCTTGATGATGATGAACAAGTTTCCAGAGAAGAATGCGCCCCAACACAATGCCAATTCATGGATAGTTTTTCCCAATTCTAAGCCTTGGGTCTTTGTGACTCGGCCATTTAAAGATATCATAGGAAGAAAAAAGTTCCACTGAAAAGCAACACAATCCAACTCTTACAAAACATAACACAGGTTAAAACACATTTTCAAAAAAAAAGAACTATTTGCCCTTTCAATATATCTATCATTTATTTAAACTCGAGAGAGTCAAAACTCATCAATAAACAAAACGAAATGAAAAGTCAGCGTGGTTGGCTTCCACCCACGGGCACAAATTTTCTTTCATTGCATTAGGGATTTTGACGATCTCACTATCATCCGCATCCAGCATCCTGCGGTGACAAATTTCCATGACTCACAGCCGTGGCTAGCGTCAGTGTCGCCACCTGCGGAGCGCCAAAGGAAGCAATAAAGAGGCTGGGAGAAGAAACGACAATTCCGGCTGCTTGGGGGCGTGGCAATCGAGAGAGAGAAAGAGGGCCCCCAAAAACGTGATAAATAATCGGCGACGAGTATTGATCCGTTTAAGGTAGGATTTCTCGAGACTTTAGAGAGCGAAAGGAAATTGCAACAACCTTTGTTTCCTTTCGTAATCGATGCGGTCTTTCGGCTACGTAATTTGAATATGAGTTAAGATCGCGAAGGGTTTTTATCCGTCTTCTTATAAACAAATATGCCATTAACAATTTATTTCGTTATGATATATTATTAAGTAGAGATCTATAAATATCTGGCAAAGTAAATATTCTTTACTTTTGGGTCTAATTAAATAATCTAGATTAAAAAAAAAAAAGCAAAAAAAGATTTACAAAACGTTTATTCGAATCTATTTTGTTTTCAGCTTAAAAATTGCAGATATAAATTTAATTTTGAAGCAAATTATTTAATATGATTTCTTAATCCTTTTGATATTTATCAGTAACGAATCGTTAAGGTTTTTTTTTATTACTTTCATGAAATGTTGAACATGACTCAAGTTTGGAAAACGCTGAGCTGTAGAAAAGTACTGAAATTCAGTGCTTAACTGCGATTAAAAAAGTTTAAAGTATTCGAACATGTATTGCAGTAATTCATTAGGCACACGGGGCCATGACTTAATATATATATATTTAGGAATTAATGATTTAGGAATTTAGGAATTAAGTCACAGAAAATGAATATCCTCATCATTTTTTTCTCAGAAAATCAATGCAATGTTTCTTAACAAGATCAAAAGTCACATACTGGAAGTCTACATTGCGCCTAAGTATATTTTTAGTTTATTGGAATAAAATAGAAACTTTTGTTTTGACTATGACTTCTGTCTATTTCTTCATCTGTAGACATTAAAATTTCTGTTTTAAGAAGTAAACGGGAAAATTCCATTTGGGTTCGAAAGGTATTAATACCAAAACGGGAAAATGGCAAAAAGTTGAGCAAATATTCTAAATAATCTATTAATGGTAGAAATTTGAAATTTAGATGATGGAGTGTGATTTCCAAAGGCTTACATCGCCAGTGCGATTTCCCCTCTATACTCCGATGGGGTGAGGAAAAACGCAACTTTTTTGTTCTAGGAGATAAGTAAAATATTCTTTTTTGGCTCTCTCTAAAAACTCTCTAAAATATATTACAGATTCAAACATTCAAAGGCAGTTTAAAAACCTTCATACGCCTTTGGTCAGACAACTGCTAACTATTGGGCCACAATGTGAGGTGGAACGGGGTTGGCTCAGCTGATAGAGATTCGAGCCCGAACTATGCCAGGGTTGAAATTTATCTCCGTAAACCCCCACCCTACCTTCGGTGAGAAAGGGGACACCTATGGGTTTGGAAAGGCTGATGTCTATCGGATGGGACGCTAAGTCATGGCCCCATATGCACATGTGTGCAAAAAAAGTGTGCAAAAAAATTGTGTGCAAAAAAGGTACAGCTTAGAGGTAATAGAACGCACCCATTCTGGAGGTTCGTATTCGAAGGGCCCTTGGCCGTATAGAAATATATGTATATATAATATTACAATTGGTTAATTTTAACCGCTCAAGCACTAGAGATCCACACAGACAGAAGAACAACATAACTAAAACTGGATTTCCAGTTTTGGGAATCCCTTAAACGTTCTGCTAATCGAAATTATCAAAACTGATATTTTAAAAGATCAAAATACTTTATCAACATTCGTTTGAAAAAGTAAAAAGCAATAGCAGCTATAAAGAAATTGATAAAGCTAATATGGTGCATTTTGATGGCATCTAATTGATTATCAGAATTTCAAAGGATACCAAAAAAAAATGCATAAAATAATACAATCTGCCTCTCATCGTTCATCAAGGATGACACATTTGTGGACGTATAAGGATAGGAAGAGCATCGTGGTGCAGTGTTTCCTGTAATTTCTCACCATGGTCGAAGAGGGCAGGTCATCTAGAGCTCTCTCGAACCTCGCTTCCTGTTCCGGTCCCGGGCCGCTGCTGAGGGGCGGGGGGGGGGAGGGAGAAGGGAGGAGAGACGGAGAGGCGCTCGGCTCAAGTCGGAAGTCGTTCGGACTCGCCTCACTGTCGCTGTTCCGATTTCCTCACGCCTTTGCAGGAAACATCGTTCATCTCCGTCACGTTTGTCATCATTCGTCAATGGAGCACGAAGAGACTTCATCTGCTCTGATAATGTGTGACGAGAGAGTAGTAGAGGGTGAGGTGGGGGTTGCAAGGAGGGGAGAGGAAAAAATGGTCGAATCTGTTGGAGACTGAATCAGTGAGCCAAGCATCTCTCACTGAAGCAGCCATTGTTTGTGAAGATAGGGGGAAACTGTTGGGGAGAGGCAAATTCAATATCGACATTTTTTTATATGCCTAGAGTGGTGTATCATTTTGGTATTAACTTTTAGTTATATGGGATGGTGTTGGATTTGTCTTTGATGTTCGGTAGAGAGTTGACTTAGAAGCCCCTAATATTTCAAGGGAATTTTCTTACAACTCGAATTCTGTTAAATTACTCCACTGGGTGAGCTGTTGACTCAATTGATAGTGTGCCAGGCTCGTAACTTGATGTTTCCGAGTTCGAATCTCTACCGTGTTGTTGAGATATTTTTTGCGCTAACCTCCTTTCTGTTCTCGGTGAGAAAAGGAATACCAATAGGCTTGTAAAGGTCACCATCTTTCGGATGGGATCTTAAGAGTGGTCCTCCTATTCACATGAGAGCTATACCCTGAAAAACGATAAAGAACGCTCAGGACTGGACTTTTCCACTTATCTCCTAACAGCTACCCAATGGATTCTTCTTCCCTACGCGGTTCTGAGTCTTTGGAATAGCCATGTTATTAGAACCCAAGCTCAGAGCAGGATCAAAGAAGAGAACTCATTTGGTAGCTATTAAAGAAAGAGTGTAGCCATTGGGCAGTTGCTAGGACAATAATGCCAACACCAGGTATCATGGGATCCTCCGCAAATACAAGATCCTCAAATGGAATTTCTATTTTAACCTTATAGTTGATGTTTATATACCATACAATATTTGAAACCAACCAAAGGATATCAGAGCCCCAATAAGCCTTCCAAATTTTGAGCATTAATCATTAAACATTAAATCTAATTATCTTTAAGGCCTTCGGCTACTTAGTTATGATTTTGGGAGAGGAATATTTATTATTTTATTGTATATAGAATTGTGCGTCAAGTCCTTCTTCAAGGTATCCAATCAGTACCAAATGATCCCATTCATATAGGAGTATATATGCATATATCACTCATATATGCATATAGCAAAATGGAGATGCTCTTGATAGCGAATTTGCGGAACGTAAAAACGTTAGCTTCAAAATATATATAGAGAGCTAAAATTTCAACGGCTAAGTTGTAAAGGAGTGTCGTTTACGTTCAAATACCTTGTTGCTACCAGTGAAATCGAATTACTGACGGCTGAGAACCACAACGAAAGGTCATCCAAAGCTAACCATTGCAGATGCTTTGACAGCCTGGTTTGGAGCAAGTGGTATATGCCCATAAGGGAAGGTTTTTTGTGACTAAACTGTACCTAATTAATATAAACTGTTCCTCGGAACCCACCAATGATGTTCTAAGCATTATAGAGTGTTGTAGAGCGTTGTAAAACGTTTCAAGCGTTTGAAGATTTGTAAAGCATTGTAAAGCCAACTATATACATTTAGAAGAAAAATTAAACACATCTGACTTAATTTTCCCTGTTACAATAAATCAAATATCTAAATTCGAAAAAATGAACAATATTTCTGTTAACGTTTTTGGATATGAGAAAGAGGTGTTCCCACTCTACATCACACCATTCAGATTTAAAGCCACATTCAGATTCAGATTTAAAGATTAAATCACCACATTCAGATTTAAAGCGCATACAAATCTCCTTCTGTTATCGGATGATGAAAAGCAGCATTATTGCTCCATTAAAAATATGACTAGACTTCTCAGTCCTCTCACTAAACATAAATGTCAGACTTTCTACTGTGATTACTGCCTTCACCGTTTCGCAAATGAATCACTCTTGAAGGATCATATCCCCTATTGTCAAGAACATGGACCCCAGAGAGTAGAATTTCCAACTGAAGAGGAGAAATGGTTGAAATTCACAAATTTTAAGTTTCAGCAGCCCGTTCCATACGTGATTTATGCCGACTTTGAATCATTCCTAGTGAAAGTGGACACATGTATGCCTAACCCTGAAAAATCTCACACCACTATCACGTCAAATCATGAACCCTGTGGATTTGCATATCTTGTTGTTGGACCTGACGGCTGCAGCTATAAACCTCCAGTACTTTATAGAGGTCCTAATGTGGTAAAAATATTTTTGGAATGTCTGCTTAAAGAAGAAAACGATATAAAAAATCCACTCTCGGAGATCAAACCAATACAACTTTCAAATCACGAAAAGGAATCATTTCACAACGCTATCAATTGTCATATTTGCAAAGATGTTCTGGACCAGATCGCGTGAGAGATCACGATCATTTAACCGGCAAATTCCGAGGAGCCGCTCATAATGCGTGTAATCTCAATTTTAAGCTCACAAATAAGATTCCAGTTATATTTCATAACCTAAAGGGATATGACAGCCATCTTATTATGCAAGGAATCGGTATGATCAAAAATAAGAAGATTAATTGCATTCCCAATAATATGGAAAAATACATAGCATTCTCCCTTGGAAGTTTGAATTTCATAGATTCCTATCAATTTTTAAGTGCATCTCTTGAGAAGCTAGTCAATAACCTATCGACAGAAGAATTCCATATTTTGAAGGAACATGTTGAAACTGAACGGCTACACTTGGTTTTGAGAAAAGGACTTTACCCCTACGATTACATTAACAGCAGCGAAAAGTTTGAAGAAACATTATTACCTCCACGTGAAGCTTTTTACAATCAACTAACAGAAAAAGCGCTAGGGGAAGAAGACTATATCCATGCAATGAAAGTATGGAACTCATTCAACATAAAAATTCTAGGTTAATATCACGACTTTTACCTGAAGACAGGTGTACTCCTCATAGCTGATGTGTTTGAGAATTTCGGAAGACTATGTATCAGATACTATGAAATTGATCCCTGTCATGTATACACAGCTCCTCGACTAGCCTGGCAAGCATGCCTGAAGATAACAAATATTAATCTAGAGTTGATAACAGACCCTACAATGTACCTTTTCCTGGAAAAAGGCATACGAGGAGGAATTTCAGTAATATGCAATCGTTTTAACACTTAAAACAAGTATTTAGATACCTATAATCCTCAGTTACCCTCTAAATACCTTATGTACTACGCTGCCAACCATCTTTATGGATGGGCAATGTCACAATGTTTCCCTCAAAGCAATTTTCGATTGCTTTATAAAGAAGAAACAGAAGATCTAGATATTACAACAGTTGCTGATGATTCGAATAAAGGGTACACATTGGAAGTTGATTTAGATTATAAAGTTTCTCTACACAACAAGCATAATGATTATCCGCTAGCCCCTGAGAAACTTCAGATTACCAGCAGCATGCTATCACCATATTGTCAAGAGGTTGCCCAAAGCCTTGGAATAAATACAAGCCTATCAGTCGTGAAATTAGCCCCAAATCTAAATCTAAGGAAAAATATGTCCTTCATTACCGTAATATGAAACAATATTTAGCCTTCGGTATGCAGCTGAAGAAAATACATCGCGTTTTAGAATTTGATCAGTCTTGCTGTCTAAAACCATATATAGAATTTAATACGAATCAGCGGAGGAAAGCTAGAAACGACTTTGAGAAGGACTTCTTCAAACTGATGAATAATGCTGTGTTTGGAAAAACGATGGAAAATTTGAGAAATCGAGTGAAAATTGAATTGACTCAGAACCCGAAGAGAATATGTAAACTCGTAGCATCACCTGCTTTTCATGCTTTTCTTGTTTTTGACAACGACCTCGCATGTGTACAATCAAAGCAAACTAAATTGAAACTCAACAGGCCTATTTATGCTGGATTCAGTATTCTAGATATTAGTAAAATATTGATGTATTGTTTTCATTATGACTATATTTGTCCAAAATATGGTGAAAAAGCTAAATTATTGTCACTTATACAGATTCACTGTGCTACGAATTTCAAACCGAGGACGTGTATGCCGATATGAAAAATGATATAAATCATTTCTTTACGTCCAACTATAACATAGATCATGTTTTGCATAGTACGTATAATAAAAAGGTACTAGGTAAAATGAAAGATGAACTTTCAGGAGTACCTATCAAAGAATTTGCAATGCTTCGTTCCAAAAAGGTATTCTCTTCTAGGTTTACAAGAGAAGACAGGGAAAGGAGTCCCCAAATACATCGTAAAAAGAACCCTTCGTCACAAGGATTACAGAGACTGCTTGATAAACAAATCACCTTGTCGAGTAGATTTGACAAGGATTCAAAATAGCAACCATCATCTTCATACAGTGAAAGGTGTAAAACTTGGTCTGTCACCATTTGATGACAAAAGAAATATTTTAGAAAATGACACCCTTTCGTACGGTCACTACAAAACAATGAAAAAATAATGTAAATGAAAAGGACTATTTTGTTAAAATTTGTTCACTGTGTTTTTTAATAGGTTTGAGCTATATGTTAATATGTAAAAAAATATGATGATTTTATCCGAATGTATGCATAATTTTTTTGTATAACTCTTGTATATATAAAAATATTGTATGTAATTATTATATGAAGACAGCTGTATGTAAAACCAGTTCCTCTGTTAACCTGCATGTTTTTTTGTAAGTAAGCTGTAAAATATATCTATAATCAATGTAAAAAAAGCATCATTGTGAAATGTATAAATAAAATTGTAAACCAATGAAAATCATTACCTGTGTAAAGTATTATGTGAAACTTACGCATTGTCATTGTATCTCTCAATACTTTGACATCAATAAAAATTTTAAAATGAAATATATGTGTTGTCTGCATTTCTGAGTCGAGTCTTATCTTTAGCAAGTCGGGGAGGTAAACAACGTTATCGTGACTTCTCACATGACTCTCCCGGAGAGCACATGCTCATGACTCATTTCCACAGGTTGCATCGCGTTCGGTGAACCAACTCACACACTCGGAGAAAAGTCTTAAATAGATGCATTTCTGGGATTACATGTATAATAAAAGGTCGGTAATTCTCTTAATTTTCATGGTTTATCAAATATTACTTATAATTTCACAATGTAGTGACGTTCTCAAGTATTAAGAAGTGATGAAAACATATGATTTCTTTTCGAAGTTATTGTAAGTCGCCTGGATGCTAGCTCAGTAGTGTCAACCCAACCCAGGTCACACCCACGCAGTGTGCTTTCCCCCTATGACTTCACCAGCCCCAAGCACGAGGCCACTTTGGACTTTGACCACTATGTCGCAACTGCCCTGACTTTGACCCTATGATGTCACCACCTGCACTTTGACCTCTATGTCGCAATCGCCTGGAAATTGACCTCTATGATGTCACTGCCCTGGACTTTGACCCCTATGTCGCAATCGTCCACGCTATCTTCTCAGATTGAACTTTGACCCCTATGTCGCAACTGACCATGCTCCCTTCTCGAATAGTCTCGATTTCGCCCGATTGACCAACCTATATTTTAACCCCCCTTCTCGTTTTGTCTCAATTTTTCTTGATTTCCCCTGGTTGACCCACCTATATTTTAAACCCCTTCTCGATTTTTCTTGATTTCAGACCATCTGGTTGAATATTTTAAGTATTCAACCAGAAACCCACATATATTTTAAGCTCCCCTTCTCGAATAGTCTCGATTTTTCTTGATTTCGGACCCCTTGGTTGACTTGTATTTTAAACCCTCTCTCTCAAGACCCCCTGGTTGACCTATATTTTAAGCCCCCTCTTTAAGGTTGACCGTCGCATGGTAACTCAGTTTTTGCACATTTAATCGGTGTCATCCAACGTGCGTACTATTTTTAGTGCGTCTCCTGTATTTAAAAAAAATAGCTTACAACTCCGTGATTTGAACCCGCTACCTCGGTGTCAATAGCCAAACGTTATCCCACTCGCCTATGCCTTGTACTTGGTGATGTGGCTTAGATGTGTCTCAAATGGGGTATAACCCATCGCTATAAATTACGTATCTCTTGATTACAGTTTAAGGAGTTATTTCAGATATTTTTATTAACGTAGGATTTTTTTTTACTATCCTACGTTTTTTACAACCATCGTATTTATTTCTTTATAACTAGCTTTTTCTGTGTAACCTTCGTTTATTTTTATAACCTACGTATTTCTTTTAAGTCCGTTACTGTTGGTTGTCGCATTTTTACTAGAAGAAGGACTATCCCACAGTTTTAAAAGACTGTCCCGCAGAAATACCATTGGGTAAAAATTTAATAAAAGGAAAAAAAAAATTGATTTAAAAACTTATTCGTCATTATGAAAAAAGGGTTAATGTGGTCTGGTGATCTGTATGGGTGTTATAAAAGTCCCGCTTTAGAACAAGTGTTCAGCACCGAACCACATTTTATTGACAGAGGATTAAGTCCTGCATTATTAAAAAATATTAAACGGTGAATCACAAAGGGACCACGATTTACTGATGAATTACCTTTGACGATCCTCTTTGATAAACTCGTTAATCATCAAAAACTCCTCCTTTCTTAAAAACCCTACATTAATTAAAACTGTTATCAAAAGTTCCGCCCCCCTCATTAACAGTTCCAACCCCTTTCAAGGACTATCCCGCAGTAACTGTTTTAAAAAACACACAAAATGCCATTGGGTAAAAAAATTTAATAAAAAAAATCTGTTTTAAAAACTTATTCGTCATTATGTGTGATGTGGTCTGGTGACCTTAAATTGTCCTCACCCCGGACCACGTTTTACTGACGGATGGTTAAGTCCTGTGTAATTTAAAAATATTAAACTTCTACCATCATCTGTGATTTTTCCATTAAAACTTTTTTTGAATGGCAACGAGGGTGTTGTAATTCTTTTACCCGTAGTTCGACCTTTCATCGTGCATTTCGCAACAAGCAGGATGTGACGAGGTCACTTTAATTTCCTTCATTAAAAATAGAATTCCGGTGTTTACATCTCACGAGGGTGTTATCAGTTATTGGTGACCTCGATCATGTCGAAAGACGTTTCCAGGTCATTTACGAGATAACATTTGCCTGTATATAAACACAGCACCCTCACTTGCTAAGTCATTCTGTGCAACTGGTTATCATCTGCTGTCAGAAGTTTTGCTCTCTGTTCCCAGTCTACCATTGAGAGAGATGTCAACTATTAGAGAATTTGTGTATGCTACAAAGATGGCTGCTGAGAGGAACGATGTAGCCCATTCGTTTGAAGATCTTGCCTTGGTACGTGTATTGGACGGTGCGTTCAAGCGGCCTTCATCACCTGAGGTTCCTGCATCGAAACGTGTACGCCTCCAACAAGGAGGAAAAGCACTTCGTCGTCGCACTACGAAGCTCTCCTTAACCGCTCGCCATGCTGCATCCGCCGCTGGGCAGGCACGTCCCTACGTTCCTGTGAGCCTGTTAGATGGATCACTTCCGGGTTCTTCTAGTGCTGGTGACGTCACATCTGCATTCTCTGTCATCGCTGGGCAGACTGGTGCATGCTCCTACATTCCTGTGAGCCCATTAGATGGATCACGTGCCGGGCTATCAAGCACTCATGACGTGACATCTGTATTCTCTGTTCCCAGTGTGAATTCTTCAACCATGCCTCACTACACCATCAATAACGTGAGGAGTTTTAATTCGAAGAAGTTTAAGACACAGTTCGTATCCACAAGCATGTGCCTCAGAGGAATGGACAGTGTTGAAGCTCACAATTTTCTTCCGGTGCTACATACCATGCACACGGAAATGCTCGAAGCTGTAGTCCCTGCAGGTGATTACAGCCATGTTCGCCTGTGTTTTCGGTCATCTGACCTGAAGAATCCAGTGAACTTAACACTGATCCGCTGAAATGAACTGACGGCGGAACGGTTCATGACAGCGTTGGAGCATGTGATTCAATCTAATGAATCTCTTGGAAGCCACAGCGAGCTGGAGTTCGATTTCGTCTGTGCCGATCTTGAGCATGTCAGTAGCGGTGGCGATGGAAAACGTACTGCACCTGAGACACGTCATCTCGCCAATGTCCAGTCGTTCATTCATAAGAAGGGCAGTGTTTTAAGAATTGTGAACCGTGATTCCATCTGTTTGGCAAGAGCTCTCGTTGTCGCACGAGAGCTCTGCTTAAAAAACAAAGGCCTACCCAACAAGTATGAGAGTGTGCGACATCCGCGTCTCCTGCAAGCGAAATTAGCACATCAGCTTCACATGGATGCAGGTATCCCCAAGGGTCCCTGTGGTCTGTATGAAGTTCGCCTATTTCAGACGCACATGGTATAATTTCAGATTATTGTTTATTCCGCCGATGATGGATTTCTACCTGTTTTTATCGGCTCCAAAGCCGAGGACAATCTGTACCTGCTGTACAACCAAGGCATTTTGACGTCATAACAAAGCCAGCTGGATTTTTCGCTAGTAAAATGTTCTGCCCAAAGTGTCTAAAATGTCTCAACAATCATGGTCACGTGTGCAAGGGCACATGCAATCGTTGCCTTTCAGATGACGTCATGCACATTAGGAAACCTCTGCTCTGTATGGTGTGCTGCATGTATTTGCGTGGTGCAGATTGCTTCCAAGCACACTTGCTGAAAACTTGCCAGTCGAGACATCGCTGCACCAAATGCTTGGATATTTATGATCCCAAAAAACGTCACGTCTGCAAGAGTGAGAAACCAAAATTTGTGGAACCCTGCAAAATTACCCCTGTCGAGCAAAGTTACTTATACTTTGATGTGGAGACCGTACAACTTGACGACGGCCTTCTGAAACCCATCCTGTGCGTTGTAACGTACATGCTGAATGACGACTGGGTCTACGCCTTGTTCCCGGATGTGGATACCTTCATGGACTGGCTTTTCACCGAAGAACGTCCCGGGGTTCAGTGGTTCAAGGACGCTACCATTTTCGCCCACAATTTAAAAGGTTTTGATGGATCATTTGTGATCAGTTACCTTTACAGAAGATTTCTGAAGCCTGATCTTATTTCTGATGGCTCGAAAATATTAGGTATCTTTTTACCTGGTCTAAAAATTAGGTTTATAGACAGCTTGTCCTTCATCCAAGCTCCTCTTCGCTCCTTCAGTAAAACATTCAACCTGGGGGCAGTGAAAGGTTTTTTCCCCTTCAAATTTGTGAAGGAGAGAAATTTAAATTACGTGGGTGACGTTCCAGACCGTCATTATTTTCAACCTGAGGACATGGAGCCTTCAACCTTGACAGAGTTTAACGAGTGGTATGCGACCGCTAGTCTCGAACCCTGGGACTTTCAACAACAGCTTCTGTTCTACTGTAAGACCGACACAGAGGTGTTATGCCATGGAGCGCAAGCTTTCCGTGAGGAGTTTCTAGACATCACAGGTGTGGATCCCTTCTCACGGGACCTCACAATTGCTGGTGCCTGCCTACGTATTTTCAGGGGGAAGTTCCTACAGAAGAAAACTCTAGGTGTGTGCCCTCCACAAGGATACTCTGCAAGTAACGACAAGCAGTCGTTAAAGGCCCTTGCCTGGCTGGAGTACGAGGCCGCCAAGGACAACATCCAGATACAGACCACATGTTCCCCCGAAGGTGAGTAAAAGGTTGCTCAGTACAAGTTGGATGGTGTGTGTCATACCACACGCACCTATTACGAATTCTTACGATGTTTCCACCATCACTGTTTGAAATGTTTCCACCCAGGTAAAATGGACACTCGATCCGGAAAACCCTTTGATTTAGTGAACACTCAAACCCTGGACCGACTTGAAAAATTAAAAGTTTTGATGGACGGCTACACATGCAAGGTCATGTGGGAGCACGACTTTGACTGTTTACTGCGTACTGAGCAGACCTTGGCCACCATGTATAAAACCATCGAACCTATTAGAAGGATCGGCGCTTGAGATTATCTCTACGGGGGACGTGTGGAGGTATTCTCCATTTTTGCCTCAGTGGATCAGGGATGTAGTCTTAACTATGTCGATTACAACAGTTTATATCCCTACGTGTGCAAGAAGGTTCCTTTCGGGAAAGGACATCCCATACGGATCACAGGTGATTTCAACCCCCGAACTGGACAGTTATTTTGGAATAGCTCACGCCACATTACTCCCACCCGATGATTTGTTTATCCCTGTACTGCCATACCAAAGGAATGGTAAACTCCTCTTCCCCCTCTGCAGGACCTGTGCCAACGGACAACTGGCACCCCCTTGCCAACATAATGTGAACCAGCGCACGCTGACCGGTTCCTGATCAACATTTGAAGTTTACGCGCGAATGCACCCTGGTTACAAGCTTATTAAATTCCATGCCGTGTGGCATTTCAGAGACGTGTTACAATATGATCTTGTAATGAAAAAAGGAGGTGTTTACGCCAGGTATATTGACACTTTTCTCGGCCTGAAACAATGATACTCTGTCTTCCCTCCCGAAGTTCAAACTGAACGAGTTCTGCGAAGCTTTTTTCCAAGCAGAGGGGGTACGGATCCAACCATCGGAGGTAGTTAAAAACAGTCTCAAAAGAACTCTCTCAAAGATATATCGCTTAATTCCTCCTGGGGGAATCATGCCCAGAATATGGACCGTACACAGACATCCATAGTGAACTGTCCAGTGAAATATATGGACCTTTTAAACGATGACTCTATCACTGTAACCGATATTGTGCCCATCAACGATCAGGCTGTGTTAGTGACGCACAAACCTGTAGTGGACACCACACCTGTAAACACACGTGGCAGTTTAATTCTAGCTGCCATGGTGACTAGCCATGCCCGACTCAAACTTTATGAGTTGATTTCTAAACTGGGTCCACGTGCGTTGTATTCTGATACAGACTCGGTTATCTTCAGCACAAGACCCTCCAATAGCTACGTCCCAGCTCAGAATCCCTTTCTCGGTGGACTTGTCGACGAGATAACGACTATATACGGAAGCGATGTACAGATAACAGATTATGTCAGTGCTGGGGCGAAGAGTTATGCCCTCCGTCTCAGCAACGGTGACGAGATTCTGCGCTCCAAGAGGATATCTTTATCTAAGAAAAACCGTGAAAAATATAATTTCCATCTCTTAAAGTCCATGGTTTTGGAACAGTCACCATCCACTGAGACTTTCGATGTTCCTTTCCACCTGATTCGTAGTAAAGTGAATGCTACACTTATTAATAAACCCATGGTGAAACGATTCAAAGCGAACTTAGATAAACGATATCTCCCCCCGGCTCGACTGTATCTGTACCTTACAGTTACAATGATGTGTCACTTGACACCCTTATAAATCTGATGGATATGTAAATATAATACAGTTTCAAGTTATTTTGTAAATATTTTGTAAAAGTTTAACGTATTAGTGAAAAAGTATTTAAAATCTGTTTTTAAAAAAGGTGCAAATCGAGCATATTTAAGAAGTATTTTTAAATGTGGTTATAAAATGTTAAGGGCATATTGCAGAAAAAGGTGCATAATCTAACATATTGCAGAAGTATTTTTAAATGTGTTTTCAAAAAAAAAAGGTTAAAATCGCGCATACTTCAGAAAAAAGTATTTAAAATGTGTCTTTAAAATGTTAATAGCATATTCTGAAAAATATGTTGCTAGCTAGCACGCTGTCAATCTAAGCCCCGCAGCCAGGCATGCGAAGCTGTCAGGATCGCTGCCGCGCGTTGATCGGCTCGCCTTTGCATGCACTAGCGCCCCCCTATTGCGCTTCCGGTTTTTGAGCTGTCAGCACTGCCGTGACCGCACTGCTCTCTCGGTGTCGTCTGCACTAGCGCCCTCTGTCGACAGCTTAGTTTATGCAGCAGATATTGCAGTATAGTCGAATTGTAAATATTGTGAAACATAGTAGTTTGTAAATATCAGTACTGTTTTATTGAAGCTTTTACTCTAATACCCATACTAATATCTGCATTGAAATATACTGTGCCATTTAGCTTAATAAATGTTTTTAAAAAACCAGTCTCTTTATTTTCCAATCTTCAACACTATATTTATGTGAGTAAAAAAATGGGTCAGCAAGATGATGTTTCTATGGATAACATTTATAAAACCTAATGTTTCAGTGTTGTAAAATTCATGGAAAGAATGAACAAGAGGTGTATATCAGTTTTAATTTCTTTTATTGGATATCTTTTAATACATTGTCTTTATCACAAAATGGTTTTTATCACAGAATTTCAATACACAGTTTTTTATCACATATTTTTAACACAAGTCTTGGAAATACATTTTTTTTTACAGAAGTCTTCAAACAGATATCTTCAATATGAAGCCCATTCAAATTTCCTTTTCTTACGTCGGACAGGGACAAAGTCGCTAATGTCTTTTAGAGGGCGATCATAAGTCTCTGCTATGGGTTGTCTGGGAATGTTGACCTTTACTTCGTGGGGGATGTTGACCTTTACTTCGTAGGGGATTTCCAATTGTCGGTTAAATAACAGGTAATTTTTCAATACAGCCAGGTACTTTTCAGTTTTATCATCAACGTCAGATTCAAGTATTTTCTTCATCTCCGTGTCTAAATCACGCACTTTTTTTCGTATGTTTCGCCTCTGAACAGCCTTCACTGAAATCATTTTCGAAATAGGGATCCCAACAATGGTAAGGCCGCTGTAAGAAGAGGGAGTAGAAATCCCGATCCCTTTTGCAGGAGACGTTTCTTGTGATGGAGAGATGCACATTTGGACGCTAGACTTCTTATGACCATCTTGTGACTTCGTAAATTCTTTAATACTCGATGGGAGACAGATATATTCCCTTTTAAGAAATTAGTGCACACTTCACATAGAGCATACATCTGAGGGTCAGAGATGTGTTTCAACAGAGCTGCACGTTGCTTTACCCCAAGTTTTGGTAAACACTGAAGGAATGGGCCTTGAGATCTAACTTTCATTTGGGACGTAGAGTATCTCGGGTTCTTCAGAAGGGAGGATCTTGGCACGGAGCCTTTCAGTATCCAACGTTCTGGGATGGAGGTCCATGCAAAAATAGCCACCGGGAGGTTGTGTAGCTAGTCTATAAGCATCGGTCAGGAGTTTGGATTGATGTGGAAATACTTGTCTTGCCAGATGCATTATTTGTGAAGCATCCCGACAGTTGCAAAATAAAAACATATAGTGAGCATTGAGTGATATAGTCCTCGAATGTCTTCCCTTTAAAAACAAATTTTGCAAGATCAGGACAATCGTGATATTTTTATGATGACCTCCACGAATAAACAATTGAGATATACGTTCGCTGGCCACAGACTGTTCCATCAAGTCGTCCAGCACCAGAAGCATAGGTCTGAGGGGGTCAAATTCCAGATCTACAAGTAGTCCTTCATAAAATTCCACAGTTTTCTTAAAGGGTTCAAAGGCAGGTTGTCACTCCCTGTAGCAGTAAACGACACGTTGGGGCTGGGGTTCGAACACCTGAGCGGCTTCTTTGATGAGTTTCAGAGTGAAAGTCGTCTTTCCACACTGTGAACGAGCAGCAATTATAATATTTGAAGGAGTTCAGAGAGCCATCGTACCACCATACAGTCGTTAAAGTCTACTCAACACGTGTAATCCCGATGCAGTACTGGGGGAAGAGTCGAACCGCTCACTCTTTTAAACAGGAAATACAGACAGTGAGCACCGCAAGTGTCACCCATGGAGTCCTGCAGAGGTATCGAGGGATGCCTAGTCGACTGTAGTATTCTTGCATGGAGACATCGGGACTCGTCCCCAGGGGGTCAAAATGATCCACGTGCATTCCTTTCTTGTAAACTGCTATCCAATGGGTACCAGGCATGGAGGACGGCTCGGTATTGTAGATAAACAAGGCTTCTGACTGGTCGATTCTGCGTGGTAGTCTGTCACGTGGGAACACACCTAGACTTGTAGGTAACATCGAGAGGATGGATTCTAACTGATAGGTATTCATGAGCTGTAGTCAAACAGGATTTTACGATCCAGTGGGATTTCCAGCAGATTCTGGTATTCTTCATACAGGATCACAGTGACTGATGTGGGGAGTGGTCTGGCAAACTTTAATTCGACTCTCACACTACCGCTCTTTATTAAAGAAAACATTGATTACATTCACGTTGCTCAGGGGTCAATTGGAATCCAAACAGTGTAAACCCTCACCATAGGCTTTTCGCGATAAGTTAATACCACTATCGGATTTCCATGCGTAAACAGCTTCCAATAATCCTTGGTAACATCTGAGATAACGTCCATTCGTAAAGTCTGGGGTGTAGGACTGCTGATCACTGTCAATGTAAAGGCTGATGTAGTTTAAGTCGAAATGTTGGAAGTTGAAGGGATTTTTTTCATACTATCCATTCAGACTGGTACTTTCCACCGTACCCAGTACCAGACATACCGGAAGTTGGCCAAGAAATAAATTGTCACGGTTCACACTCGTCAGGCCTGCAGCGATGGAGAACATGCGTAAATCCGTTCTATGCAGGGGGTACTTGGCACTCTCTGAGCCCAGTACGCGAGCGTGTGCAAGGATGACACCAGAAGTGGGTTTGACTTTGAGCACGAAAAATTCAGCTTCGTGAATCTGTACTTTGTAAGAGTAAGAGGGGTCTGCTTCGTCTGTCACGAGACAGAATTCGGGCTTGGATCTTAACAAACGCAGTCTCAGATCGACTTGATTGAGTAGGTAACGTTCTTGATTGAACAGGTCGGCATGGATCCATGAGATGAGTTCGATACCTGTTGGGTTGACGTACCCCTTGCGCTGATGCCATCCCTCGTTCTCCCGACTGGTCAGTTCCATTTTACCTGGGGTGTCGAGGTACCAGAGTGACGTACCGAGCTGACTTCGCGTGGCATCGGTACCGTAATTCAATAGAGTCTCCAGGTACACCCTGTAGGGGTACAGGGTGTGAGAAGCACTCACCAGGTGATCGTTGAGGAAGACATCTACTTGATTGAAGAGGGCATGGAAGAAATGGTTGCAGGGGGCGATCACTTCTGATGGGGGTGTACCGTCGGATTACACAATTTTCAAGACAAGGCACAGGTGACAGTGGGATAGATCAATGTAATCGTCTGTCCCCTTCATGATGAATTCAAGTGGAGCATTACCTTCCAGCGAAGCCACAAGTAAATAATTGACATAGCAGCCTCTTTCCAGTTGAGAGACAGTGGGGGGAACCAGAAACAGGTCCAGTTCGGAATTGGTACAGTCACCAGAATCAGCGTGAATTTTCTGAATGCTCATGATGAAAACACGTCCTTCACAGTAGAGTTTCTTCACTTTATGAACACTAGGATGATGACGGCGATGTTTTATCCCTTTTCCTCCCTGCAGCTTGGAACTGGCGCGTTGCAATAGGTCTACACCGGCTTCATGCAGCCCTGCTTTGGAGGCAGTTTTGAAGTTTTGCCCCTGGGCCATCTCTGAAACGAACCGTAGCCCGCCCTTACGTAGGGTGGACATCGCCGGTCGTACGAGAAGGCTGATGAAACGTCCAATAGTGGCAAAGATGCTACCGAGTCCATCACCTCTCTGATAACGAGGGCCCCTGAACACACCCTGCCCCGTTTGGCTCTTCTAATAGCTGACATAGGTGTCTGCAGAAGGGGGGACGAAATTAACCCTCATGGCAGAAATGTAGCTTGACTAAAACTTTACCCGAAGGGTTCTTTTTACGATGTATTTGGGGACTCCTTTCCCTGTCTTCTCCTCTTGTAAACCTAGAAGAGAATACCTTTTTGGAACGAAGCCCTGCAAATTCTTTTATAGGTACTCCTGAAAGTTCATCTTTCATTTTACCTAGTACCTTTTTATTATGCGTACTATGCCAAACATGATCTACGTGAGAGTCGAATGTATCGAAATGATCTATATCATCTTTCATATCGGCATACACGTCCTCGGTTTGAAGCTCGTAGCACAGTGAATAAATAGCGGATAATCATTATGCTTGTCGTGTAGGGAAACTGGATAATCTAAATCAACTTCCCATATGTACCCTTTATTCGAATCATCAGCAACTGTTGTAATATCTAGATCTCCTTTATAAAGCAATCGAAAACTGTTGTAAGCAATCAGCAACTGTTGTAATATCTAGATCTCTCTTTATAAAGCAATCGAAAATCGCTTTGAGGGAGACATTGTGACATTGCCCATCCATAAAGATTGTTGGCAGCGTAGTACATAATGTATTCAGAGGGTAACTGAGGATTATAGGTATCTAAATACTTGTTTTCAGTGCTAAAACGATTGCATATTACTGAAATTCCTCCTCGTATGCCTTTTTCCAGGAAAAGGTACATTGTAGGGTCTGTTATCAACTCTAGATTAATATTTCTTCAGGCATGCTTGCCAGGCTAGTCCAGGAGCTGTCTAAACATGACAGGGATCAATTTCATAGTATCTGATACATAGTCTTCCGAAATTCTCAAACACATCAGCTATGAGGAGTACACCTGTCTTCAGGTAAAAGTCGTGATATTAACCTAGAATTTTTATGTTGAATGAGTTCCATACTTTCATTGCATGGATATAGTCTTCTTCCCCTAGCGCTTCTTCTGTTAGTTGATTGTAAAAAGCTTCACGTGGAGGTAATAATGTTTCTTCAAACTTTTCGCTGCTGTCAATGTAATCGTAGGGGTAAACTCCTTTTCTCAAAACCAAGTGTAGCCGTTCAGTTTCAACATGTTCCTTCAAAATATGGAATTCTTCTCTCGATAGGTTATTGACTAACTTCTCAAGAGATGCACTTAAAAATTGATAGGAATCTATGAAATTCAAATTTCCAAGGGAGAATGCTATGTATTTTTCCATATTATTGGGAATGCAATTAATCTTATTTTTGATCATACCGATTCCTTGCATAATAAGATGGCTGTCATATCCCTTTAGGTTATGAAATATAACTGGAATCTTATTTGTGAGCTTAAAATTGAGATTACACGCATTATGAGCGGCTCCTCGGAATTTGCCGGTTAAATGATCGTGATCTCTCACGCGATCTGGTCCAGAACATCTTTGCAAATATGACAATTGATAGCGTTGTGAAATGATTCCTCTTCGTGATTTGAAAGTTGTATTGGTTTGATCTCCGAGAGTGGATTTTTTATATCGTTTTCTTCTTTAAGCAGACATTCCAAAAATATTTTTACCACATTAGGACCTCTATAAACTACTGGAGGTTTATAGCTGCAGCCGTTAGGTCCAACAGCAAGATATGCAAATCCACAGGGTTCATGATTTGCCGTGATAGTGGTGTGAGATTTTTCAGGGTTAGGCATACATGTGTCCACTTTCACTAGGAATGATTCAAAGTCGGCATAAATCACGTATGGAAAGGGCTGCTGAAACTTAAAATTTGTGAATTTCAACCATTTCTCCTCTTCAGTTGGAAATTCTACTCTCTGGGGTTCCCATGTTCTTGACAATAGGGGATATGATTCTTCAAGAGTGATTCATTTGCGAAACGGTGAAGGCAGTAATCACAGTAGAAAGTCTGACATTTATGTTTAGTGAGAGGACTGAGAAGCCTACTCATATTTTTAATGGAGCAATAATGCTGCTTTTCATCATCCGATAACAGAAGGAGATTTGTATGCGCTTTAAATCTGAATGGTGTGATGTAGAGTGGGAACACCTCTTTCTCATATCCAAAAACATTAACAGAAATATTGTTCATTTTTTCGAATTTAGATATTTGATTTATTGTAACAGGGAAAATTAAGCCAGATGTGTTTAATTTTTCTTCTAAATGTATATAGTTGTTAAGGCGTTGTGGATGATCTGTGGCAGGATACAAAGAGGCTAAAACAGACCCGACGAAACATTTTTGGTCAGAATTACATACATTGACAATAGCGTGTTTTAACAGTAATTCTCTTGGAGTAGGGATATAACTAGATCCTGAAAGAGGGATATATTTTCCAATGTTCATTTCAGTGTGGAGTACGGCATTCAGTGTCCATCCACTATGTGCTCCTTCAAATTCTTCAAATGAAGTCTTGATCTTCTTACACGCTGAATCCAGTTCTCTGTTTAGGGATGATGTAGGAAGACTTGGGACACAGTTACTTCGGAAAAACGGGGTACAGTGTTCGAAGGTAGAAGGGGAGACTTTTCGCCTGAAGCGCACTTGCACGACAAGGTACCATTTAATGCTACCTTTCGAGGTTAATTCTTCTTTCAGATGAGTTAGGAGTGACTCCCGCGAGGATTCAAGGAAAAAGGTGAGGTCAACAAATGTTTCTTCAGTTGCCAGCAGTTTATGTGTTGACAGGATCCTTTTCATTTCTTCTGTAAACTGGCAGGGGTCTTCAGGGTCTGGTTTTTGTTTCTTCTGGGGAATCATTTCATCTTCAGAACGTTTTCGCTTATTAATGTGTGGCTTTCTTTGATGTAAAAAATTGTCTTTTCTTCCAAACTCCATGGCACATTCTTCGCATTTATAGGTTTTCCTGGAGGTCTGGGTTAACTCAGACGTCATCTCTCCTTGAGAATGTCGATTCGCATTGAGAGCACTTAAACAGGTTATTTCCATTACGATTTCTCTTATGACGAATGAGATGGCTCTGATGAAGGAAAGCCTTCTCACATATATCACATGGATACATTATGAAGCAGCAACAACTGATTTATACTATACGAGGACGTCGAGAACTATCACTATTGGCTTCTAACAGTTGAAAAAATCACGGAGACGTAGCAGCAGAGAACTGTCACTGTCAACGTCTGACAACAGAATGAGGATTCTGACTGATGGATGTCGTGTTTATAATAGAAGGACTATCCCGCAGAAACTGATTTAAAACACTGTCGCGTAGTAAATAAAAAAGAAAAAATGCTATTGGCTAAAATGAAAATAATAATATAATAATTAAAAAAAAAACGGTAAAGAAGAAATTATGTAAATTATTGAGAGGAAATATGTATTGATGACCTGTATGTGTGATAGAAAAGACCCGTCTCCACTTTAGAATACAGGGAGGCGTGTCCTCTAGGATTACGATTGACCCGCTCTGGTCCAGAACCCCCATTATCCCCTTTTGTGAAGTGCACGAGTGATATAACTCGTTGACTTCACAAAGAAAAGAACTTTTCTTAATAGCATTTAGTCTTTGCAATATTCTATTCCAAAAAATTGTCAAAAGCGCTGTTTCGTAATAATCAAAATGCTTCAACCGTCCCTTAGATTCTAAAAGGCATTCTGACTTTTCATTTTGACATGATGCCATTTTAATCAAAACATCTAATGCATTCATAACCTCTTTTCCATGCCAATATAACAACAGCCTTAGCTACCATCTTGTATCACTTATTTTTTTAAATGATAAAGATTCAGGCGGTAGGTACAGGTGTACAGTACACGAAGGTTGCCAGATCACTAATTTATAAAACAATGTTGCCAGATACTTTTCTGAATTCAGTTATCAACCATAGTGTTCGGATATATTTTTGAGCGACTGTACCTATTCCTCAGTGCTAATTAGAACAAGTGTAGCTTGTCGAGTTGCTTCCAGCAGGGGCGTAGCGAAGGACTATGGTTGGGAGGGAGAAATCAAAAATTTTACAACATCGAAGTTCAAAATTTTGCCAGCTGAGTTAACTTCTTAGATTTTCGCTCGGGGGGGGGGGGGGGGGGGGCGTTGAGGCAATTTTCACAACTCTCCTGCATTTTGCCATTTAACTTCCAATTTTGCCAACTAGCCATAATTTCACAGAAATAATTCCAGTATTTACATCTCGTCTGAATTGTAGCAAATCAGTGTGAATTTTCCCTTGATTTGGTCAACTCTCATTAATTTCACGAAACTAATCCCAATCTTTACATCTCTACTAAATTTGCCAAATCACTTCAAACTTTTCAGACTCCCCACGATTTTCCCAAGTTTTCTCAATTTTATTCGACTTTCCTGAATTTTACAAACCCAATCCTAATTATCACATCTCGCCCGTATTTTCCAAGTGGATTCGAATTTTGCCAACTGCCCTACATTCTTTTAAGTTTCTTCAATTTGTCCAACATTCCTTAATTTCACAAAACAAATCTCAATTTTCACAACTCGCCTATATTTCACCAAGTGCATTCGAATTTTGCCAACTACTCTAGATTTTGCCAACTCGCCATAAGTTTACAGAAAAAATCGCAATTTTTACGTCTTACTTGAATTTGCCAAGTCACTTCGAATTTTATCAACTCTCCTTAATTGCACAAGAAAGGCACAATTTTCACAACTCCCCTGTATTTTACCAAGTGGATTCGAATTTTGCCAACTTCTCTAGATTTTGCCAAGTTTTCTCGTTTTTGTCAACTCTCCTTAATTTCACAAAAAAAAATCCCAATTTTCCCAAATCGCCGTATTTTACCAAGTGGATTAGAATTTTGCTAACTGCCCTAGATTTTGGCAAGTTTCCTCGATTTTGCCATCTCGCCACAATTTTACCGAAAAAGTAATCCCAATTTTACATCACACCTGATTTTTGCAAAGTCACTCTGAATTTTGCCAACTTCCTCAAGATTTGCCAACTCTCCTAAATTTTTTGCACTCGATTTTGCCAACACGCCATAATTTTATACAAAAAAGATTGCAATTTTTACATCTCACCTGAATTTTGTGAACTCTCCACGATTTTTCCAAGACACTCCGAATTTTGCCAACTGCCCTTAGATTTTGACAACTCGTCATAATGTTATAGAAAAAAAAATTCCAATTTTTACATCTCACCTGAATTTTGCCAACTCCCCACGATTTTGCTAAGTCACTCCGAATTTTGCCAACTCCCCACGATTTTGCCAAGTCACTACGAATTTCGTCAACTCCCCAAGATTTTGTCAAGTCACTCCGAATTTTGCCAACTCCTCAAGATTCTTTCAAGTCACTCCGAATTTTGCCAACTCCCCAAGATTTTGCCAAGTTGCTCCGATTTTGCCAACTCCCCAAGATTTTACCAAGCCACTCCGAATTTTGCCAACTCCCTAAGATTTTGCCAACGCACCTGTATTTTACTAAGTGGCTTCGAATTTTGCCAACTGCTCTAAATTTTGCCGTCTCTCCATTTTCCAAACTGCCTTAGATTTGCCAAGTTGTCTAGATTTTGCTAACTCCCCTTAATTTTACAAAAAAAAATTACAAATTTTCACAACTCACCTAGATTTTACGAAGTCGCTTCGAATTTTGCCAACTCCGAGTTACTTTTTTTTGGGGGGGAGCCTCCCTCCCAACCCCCCGTGGCTACGCCCCTGGCTTCCAGTTAAATTTTCGGGAGCTACTGCTTTAGCTGCACACGCACGTTTTGTTTCCGTTTCCCTCCTTAAGTCCCTCTAATGAGTTGATCACTGTGAACGGCGGAAAACAGTGGGTGGGGGGTACAGTGATAAACGCTTGAGGTTGATTGAGGTTATAACAGCGACAAAAGAAAAGTACTATATCTATTAATAGTAGCAATTTTTATTTATCTTTAATTATATAAATCCATAATTGTAAATTTAATTTTAGTAATTAAATGCAATAAAGAAAAGTATTATGAATAAGTAAATGATGTCTTGCGAGGTCCGCCTTTCGATGTGGTCCCTAACTATCGCCTAGTGCGTCTTATTATAAATCCAGCTCCTGGGGAAGTCCAAGATATTAAAAAGACTGAATTTCCATTGTAGTAAAGCATTTTCCCCTCCGTGTTAGGTCTTTAAAATATTCATGCGAAATACGTGAAATATGCATATGTTTAATTATTTTTTGCCTCCATTTCCCCTACTAGCATTCTCAAGTTAAGGTCCATTCTCTCCCCCCCCCCCCCCTCCCGATCCGACCTGTCCCACTTCACATTTCACTCATTCCAGAGTGTCGCTTATCTAGTGCACTCTAAGAAGCTTTTGCAGAGCTAATAATGATCAATTATCGAGTTTATAATGCTTAATTTTGAGCAATTGGACCTCAATTTCTTTGCTAGTGGATTTCACATTTTCACGAAATAAATATATGGTATTCCGAGAAACTCAATAGTAGATGGCAGCACTTGTCAATTGTCGACATATTTTTCGTGATAATGTTTTACTGGGACTTGTCTTCATGTTTATCTCCAGTAAAATCCACACAGCACAGGCACTGACCACTTTTAATAACATGCATACTTAAAAAATAAATACTTCATACTTTAAAAAATAGAATTAGCAATTATATTACAGAGCCGAATGTCTAGCGAACCTGGCTACTGATCAAAGAGATCTGAATTCGAGCTCCAATAAAACATATTTCATTTCTGTGATATATCTTTCTGCTAAGATATATTCTTCCCACTTCCTCACATATCTTCTCTGTGACTGGCACATATTTATTTATTTAAATTTTTTTTTTTGGGGGGGGGGAGGGTTTGACAACAACACAACCGAGAATTTAGTTGCGGTGAAGGGGTTCTGTACCGGAATTTAGTTGCGGTGAAGGGGTTCTGTACCGGAATTTAGTATCGGGAGGGTTGGAGAATTTAATTTACTAAAATATCCCATCGGACAAGGAAAGTTAAAATGGTATTCTATATGGAATAAAATTGTATAGTTATTTCTTTTTATACATATTTTTAGTGTAGGGAATAGTAATATTCCTAAACTCCAAATCACGCTTTCAATTATACAGCATTATTATTACCACTTTTAATGTTATATGTACAGGGGCGTAGCCATGGGGGGATGAGGGGAGGCTCCCCCCCCAAAGTAACTTGGAGTTGACAAAATTCGAAGCGACTTCGTAAAATCTAGGTGAGTTGTGAAAATTTGTAATTTTTTTTTTTTGGAAAATTAAGGGGAGTTGTCAAAATCGAGGCAACTTGGCAAATCTAAGGCAGTTTGAAAAATAGAGAGACGGCAAAATTTAGAAAAATAGAGAGTTGGCAAAATTCGGAGTGACTTGGTAAAATCTTGGGAAATTGGCAAAATCGGGACAACTTTGCAAAATCTTGAGAAGTTGGTAAAATTCGGATTGACTGTGCAAAATCTTGGGGAGTTGGCAAAATTCGGAGTGAATTTTGTCAACTCTCCACGTTTTTGCCAAGTCACTCCGAATTTTGCCAACTGCCCCTAGTTTTTGTCAACTCTCCTAGATTTTGCCAACTCGCCATAATTTTACAGAAAAAAAATCCAAATTTTCACATTTCACCTGAATTTTGTCAACTCCCCACGATTTTGCCAAGTAACTTTGAATTTTGCCAAATTTCCCTAGATTTTGCCAACTCCCTAAGTTTTGCCAACTCGAAATAATTTTACAGAAAAAAATCCTAATTTTTACATCTCACCTGAATTTTTGCAAGTCACTCCGAATTTTCCCAACTCTCCAAGATTTTGCCAAGTTGTCCCAATTTTGCCAACTCCCCAAGATTTTGCCAAGTTGTCCCGATTTTGCCAACTCCCCAAAATTTAACCAAGTCACTCCAAATTTTGCCAACTCCCTAAGATTTTGCCAACTCACCTGTTTTTACTAAGTTGCTTCGAATTTTGACAACTGCTCTAAATTTTGCCGTCTCTCCATTTTCCAAACTGACTTAGATTTGCCAAGTTGCCTCGATTTTGACAACTCCCCTTAATTTTCCAAAAAAAAAAAAATGGAGTAGTTTGAAAGTTAGAATGTGCACAGGGTATGTCTCTCCCGCACACGGCCCACGGCCTAACGTCCCATCCGACGGACGGCGGCCTTTCCAAACCCAGCGGTGTCCCCTACTGACCGTGGGCAGGGCGGGGAATTTTGCGGAGAATAAATCTCAACGCTGACCCAGCTGGGACTCGAACCTGGGAACTACAGATTACGAGCCTGGCGCGCTACCGACTGAGCCACCCCCACCCCCAGGTTGCAAGGACCCCAAGGATTCAAAGCTCGGCAAGGAAAGGGGATCTATTTAATAATTGTTACGAGACAGAGGGAATCCTCACATCAAGACCATCCAGAGTACTCTTTAATGAGCACAGATTATGATTCTCCTGTATATATATGGCCGTGGATTAATATTCCATTCCACAGATGGTCGCCTTTCCAAGCCCATTGGTGGCCTTTTCTCCCTTACGGCAGAGTGAACGATCAGAGAAAAATTTTGATGCGGACACTGCTGACTTCAACCTGGGAATAGAGGTTACTATCATGGCTTGCGATGAGAGACACTTTTTTCAGTAATCTAGACAGTCAGTGACTTGTTAATTTGCAGACAATGGGTGGAAGCAGAAAGGGGCTTTGACTTCGCTCTTCTTACCTAAGATTTTGCAATTTCATTGCCAGATCCCTAGCATTCGGAACGAGGATAATCTCATCAAAACTTGGGTGAATCGGTCAAGTATCCGGGATTTACTTGATGCTGAAATCTATCAATAAACATTTCTAAATAATTTGCATTCTTATGTGCACGCACTGACATCAGCACACCGTAGAAAAGAAACACATATATCAGTGGGGCGGGGGTGGCTCAGTCGGTAGCGTGCCAGGCTCGTAATCTGTAGTTCCCAGGTTCGAGTCCCAGCTATGTCAGCGTTGAGATTTATCTCCGCAAAATTCCCCGCCCTGCCCACGGTCAGTAGGGGACACCGATGGGCTTGGAATAGGCC
The DNA here is from genome assembly GCA_038380435.1 of Ryuthela nishihirai. Classification (NCBI taxonomy): domain Eukaryota; kingdom Metazoa; phylum Arthropoda; class Arachnida; order Araneae; family Heptathelidae; genus Ryuthela; species Ryuthela nishihirai. The sequence continues at coordinate 11,352,108 of JAWZYU010000009.1, forward strand.
GCCGTCCGTCGGATGGAACGTTAAGCCGTGGGCCCGTGTGTGGGAGAGCTTAACATACCCGGTGCACGTTAAAGAACACGCTGGATAGCCTTGACAGGAGGCTACCATCTGTCTCTCAACTGCTGTTTTAATGGGTCCCCTCCCCCAACCTTCTCTGAGCCTTCAGGATCCTTGTGACCTGACATTTAGCCCATTGTGTGCAAAAAAAGTGCCGCTCAGAGGAAAAACAACCCAACCCAACATATATCAGTGTCCATATCCCCATTCCAAATACGTCTATCGTTAAATCTCAGCTATATCTTGCCATACGTTTGGCAGGAAATGTCTGTCTTTTGATCCAAAAGTAACAGAAAAAGTAAAAAGGCAATATTTCGAAAAGTATAGACAGTAGCACGATGCGGTTTTCACATAAATGCACAGAAAGACATGGGATTTTTTTTTAATAACGAAAAATTTTATTGCCAGAATAGTTACATTTGCCACCGACAGGTAGCGCTTCAGTTGTGTCAGTAGCTTGTACAGTGGCGCAGCATAGTTCGCAACGCAGCTAGGATTGCAAATGTTCAATGTGATGGCCGTCAGACGTGGACGACACTCTGCACAGCATCGAAGAGGGTTTCAGCTGTAATTCCTGTCACATGATGGCGAACAGCTTCTTTTAACATGGCCAATGATGTCGGCCAACCTCTGTACACCTGTGACTTCAAGTAGCCCCATAACCAAAAGTCACAAGGTGTAAGAGTGAGTCGCAGCAGGTGCTGGACAGGACCTGTGATGTGCGGAGGTGCGCCATCCTGCATGAATGTTACACTATGGAGCGCTTGCCTCTCCTGTAAGGAGGGAATGATGCTGTCTTTTAAAAGCGTTGCATAACGTTCACCTGTGACAGTAACAGTTCGAAATGTACCGCTGTGGAATTCCTCAAAGAAAAAGGGGCCTATAATGAATGATGCAGTGAACCCGCACCACACTGTCACCTTTGGCTGATGCAAAGGGATTTCCACAATCGCGTGTGGGTTCTCTCTCGCCCAGATGTGGCAGTTGTGTGCATTTACACTTCCATTAAGCGAAAAGTGCACCTTGTCAGTCCACAGGACGTTTGACAGCCAGTCCGCATTGTTTTCCATCTGTTGAAAAGCCAATTTGCAAATTGATGACATCTCTCGAAATCGGTTGATTTCAGTTCCTGTACGTGTTGGATTTTGTAAGGATACCTCTTGAGGATGATCCTGAGTGATCGCCACACAGTCCCGTACGAAATGTCAGTTCGTCTTGAAATTTCACGCACACTGCAGTTCCCATCTGCGGAAGCTGCCGATTGTGTGTCGGACTCGTGCACAACTGCAATAGTTTTTTTGGGTCTCCCACTTCTTGCACGTGCTTCCAAACTGCCAGTGTCCTCAAACCTTTTCATCATAGCTATCAGGAGGAACAAGACATTGGTCCCTTTCCACTTCTAATACCCCCGCATCAAACGATAAGTGCGCAAAGCCGCACTTGCACATTCGGAGTTCTGATAACACAGCTTAACTAAAAGTGCTTTATCTCATAACGATAACATGCCTCACCTTGGCAGAACGTTTAACTTTGGTAATAAACGTTAAATGCTGAAAGTTTAACTTCAGTATTCACTACATCTGAAATTTACGTACTTCACGGCAAAGTCAGATTGATCAATGTTCGCAGTCTCGCACCGTTTGAGGAGCGGCTTATCTTATATCTTAATGTGACAGTTTGCAGCGCCGGGTTAAACCCATACCTGCCTTAACGGATTATTTGGGGGGGGGGGGGGAGGGGTGACGAAGTCACGTTAGAGACTACTTCGGTTTTTGGAACCGATGCGAAAGGTTTCTCACGCACAAGTAGTTAAGAGAATGTGAGAGTGTAGAAAGAGGAGGAAAAGAGGGAGCAAAAGAGAAAGTCTGGGGTAGGAGGAGGTTAGAGAGAAAGGACAGATTTACATTTTTTAAATCGTTTATTATGAAGTACTTCATAAACAACAGAGTTTCTGATGAGTTCGTTGGGATGCGATGAAGCTTCCTGGAAGAATTTCGTAGCCATTTTGTTTATGGTGGTTGTAATTGAGTCAATATTTAGATGAGCGATGATGGAGTTTCGTAGAAACCAGGGAGCTGCTATAGCTGATCGGAGGATGGAATTTTGAAAAGTTTGAAGTTTTCGGATGTATGTAGGGGAGCAAGTGGCCCATACTGAGGAGGATAGGGAGGAGGATAGGGCGGAGGATTTGCTTATAGATTAAAATTTTGAATTTCGGTGCCAAAATAGAGTTTTTATTGATAAGGGAGAAAAGTTGAATTTTGATGGCTCTGGCCTTGTTAAGGGTAGAGTCAATATGGGTATTCCAGAGGTGCTTTCTGCTAATTGTGATGCCTAAATATTTAGCAGAATCTTTCCGCACAATTTGTTTGTCAAACAACAGAAAATTGGTAAGATGGGGGTTACGTTTGCGAGAAATGAGTACTGCCATGCATTTATCTGTGTTAATTTGGATACGCCAAGAGGTGCAACATGCCTCATAGGCGTCCAAAATCCTTTGCATTTTTTTGCAAGCGTGTTTGATACTTGGGGATGAAGAGATAAATGCTGTGTCATCGGCATACATAGCGGTATGAACTCTTTCCACACTTGGAGTGTCAGAAACATATATGTATAATAAGGTAGGAGCAATAAGGGACCCCTGGGGAACCCCGGCATGAATATGCCTTCTGCTGGAGACATCTGAGCCTAGTTTAAATTGAAAAGTTCTGCCCGTGAGATAGCTCCGCAGAATACGCACAAGCGCAGGGGGAAAGTGAAATTGAGCCAATTTATAAAGGAGTCCATTTATCCAAACCTTATCGAAAGCTTTGGCTACGTCAATAAAGACAGAAACTGAATGTTCTTTCCTATTTCCGGCCGCAGCTAGGATTTCCACCACACGTAGGATTTGATGAACTGTGGAGTGAAGTTTACGGAAGCCAAATTGTTGGGTGGGGGGGGGGAGAATATTAAGTGTAGTTAGAGAGTCGTTTAATCTGTGTAAAATGATTCGTTCCAATAACTTTCCCATGCAAGGTAAGAGACTGATGTGTTGAGGAGCGGCGGCCGGCGGATCTGTTTAAATAGCGACAGGCAGCAGCTCCGGGACCGCTACAGCGCCACCTGTCGGTGATAAATGTAACTATTCTGGCATTAAAATTTTTCGTTATTAAAAAAATTTCCATGTCTTTCTCTGCATTTCTGTGAAAACCGCATCGTGCTACTGTCTATACTTTTCGAATTATTGCATTTTTACTTTTTCTGTTACTTTTGGTTCACCCTGTAGAGATATTATTTCGACAGATGAACGTGCTGCAGTGAATTTATGAAAAAAGGGACATGAACGCTCGCCTATGCTTCTGCGTAAGATTTATGTAACAAACGAATTGGAACATAGAACCGATCAAAAATTTAAGAAAGATGGAATTGCAACGTTGGAGTTGTGGATATGTAAAAAACGACACAGTCTCAGTATATACGCGATAAGAGTTTGAAAAGAAGAAATGTTTTTATATCGTGAGTGCGCGGGAGGTTGATTAGTTTCATTAGTGTAAAATCAAATGAGTTAACACAGATAAATAGAATGATTTGTGCCTGAAGTGAGGAATAAAGAGGACGCTGACTATAAAAAAATTAAGAGGAAAATGTTGATCAATTGAGTAGACTGAGCTAGTTTTAACTGTTCTGTAGGAAATTATTACTTTATGTACGATAGTATTTAGTTTGTTTATACGCAATTTCCTCCATGCTAATATAATAAATTGCATTGTTTTGTAATTTGTATTGTAAAAATATACTTTTACTTATGCCCACGCTCAGTACTCATCCATTTTAAATTTCCAACAATATTTTTTCAACAATGAAAAATCTATTTGTACTTTTTTAATTAACAATGGTAAAAAAAGCAAATTCCTGTTACTCTCTTTTTAACAACGATGAGAAGAAAAGTAATATTAACTCTAGGGGAAAAAACTCAGGTGCGAAAAAAATTTCAAAAGTGAAAGATGTACGCCAAATTAACCTGTCAGTTCTCTTTAAGTACGGATGCAAAATTTCAGCCTCTAGGTTTTTTTTTTTAAGTTACAGTGTGACACACACATTTTATTTATATGATTATATTAATTTTTTAAAACAATGAAATATCTATTCGTGTGTTTCTTTTTTATTAATGATGAAAAAAGCAAACGTCGCTTATTCTCATTTTTAACAACAATGAAAAGAACGGTATTCTTAACTCTATGGAAAATTCGGGGGGCGGGGGAGTTGTAAATGTAAAAAAGAAATACGCTCGATGTGCACACCCTCAGGTCTCATAAGTTACACACGCCAAGTATCAGCTTTCTAGGCTTTGGAGTTTCTTTCAGTAGAAAGTATAGTCTCTTTTGAAGTAGTTCTACGTTTTGGAGTTACAGCGTTGACACCCACACATATTTTATTTACATTATTTATGAAAGCTATATCATTCAAGCATTTCTATTTTTTTTCGATAGGAGTTGGGTACTTTTCGCTAGTTCCAGAAAAGTCCCAAAAAGAGTAGTTGTTTCGTTAGTCCCAGAAAACGGTCAATGCTCATCAGTAGCCTAATTTAGGTAAGATAGAGGTTGACAACCTGTGGCTTTTGGAATACATAAATGTCTTTTTTTGTATTCTTAATTCTAAGCCATCAATATATTTCTTATCAATACGCGGTTCATTGCAAAAGAACTTGCTGCTCATAAAACAAATTATCGATATACTGAATCTGATTCATTTCTTCCGATTTTTTGAGCAAATATTATTAGGTGCAAAACTGAACGATTTTTCCGATGCTCAGTACACATTAAATATGCATATTTCAGTTTTTTGATCAAAATATTCTCCTGATACCTTAAATATGTAGTTATTCCCATGCTCATTAGAAATAAAAAATTAACCAGAGCAATCAATAGTTTAGATCAAGGGTTCTCAACGTGGGGTACGCGGTAAAATTTTTTGGGGTACGCTGTCAGAGCTCAAAAGTCGGTAGATCTCGTAACAAAGTCGTTAAGTTGGCAACACTGCTGCGCAAAAATGTCATTTTTGTGTTTATCGATATACGTAATTTATGAATGCAAAATTTAATGTGTGCATATATATATATGTTTTATTTTATTCCCATTGTAATACTATAACTATAGTTTTATCTATCTATACAAGGGGTACGCCAGTTACATACACATTTTCAGGGGGTACGTGAAGCATAAAAGATTGAGAACCACTGCCTTAGATTAACCGCTGGTGTATCAGGCTTATCGTTTGCATAAGAATCGCTGCAAACTGTTTCTGAATCAGTTTAAATACTTTCAGGATTAAATACTGTGCTATTTCCTTCATTTAGTGTTGAATCAGCCAATCAAGTGTCAAGGGGCCACTGCAAAATGTGGGTCAACCTGCTGCGTTTCAGCACTATTCTATTTTAGCACATGTGCATTTGTATCATCGCTAAAATAGATAATGCTATTGAGAATATGAAAGCAGCTAACGTAGCCATTATTTGCATAGTAAATGCTGATTATCTACATAACACGGTAAATAATGATTACAAAACGAATATAAAAATGATGGTATGTTGATTCAGATATGAGAAATAAGGAATACTAAATCTGAAAATCTTTTTTTATTTATTTATTTTGGTGGAGCAATGTCCCAGGTAGCCTAATAGACGTTATGAGGCCCTGATGACTGCCCAGACATCATACTACCACCTCCATATTGATACCTCTCCAATTTTACAAGGATGATACCATCTCCTATGTTTTGTCCAATGAATATTTATCCAGAATTAATCTGCAAGCTATATCTACAATCATCCCTAACGAGGACAGTTGCCCACTGTTTCTGGGTAACGAACATTTCGCTAAAACCAGGTACCCCACACGAACCACTTAGTGAAAATGCATATACAAGTAAGAAAGTAAGGATCCCAATTTAATTTCTGAGGACAGAAATTACTCAGAAGACAACATATAAGAAATGTCCCCAAATGCGTGTATCATTTTTCTAAATGTCACCAGAATGTTGACACTTGATGTAAGTCAATTAACTTATCGAAGCTCTGCCAATGGGACACATCCTACTATTGAAGTCACTATGTGACTACCTCTTTGATGGCGCCATCCAACGGAAAGCATCATACTTGGAGATGCTACCCAAACAAGTGGAAATCTGATGACACCAGATGTAGTGAGTAAACAGTTGCCCATCACCAGCTGCAGATATCCTAATCACCTACACTCACGACCATTTTGAATGCAAGACACCATTCCCTCACACATTGCCATCCTGACAGGACGTACAAACCACACACAGCCACGAGCTGTCAATGGGCTTCTACTGGTTGGGTTTTCTGTGCCCAGAAACTGAATCACTGCTTGAATTTCCAGTTTCATATACAGGTGCAACACCCATCATGTTCGATCGGATCCTACATCTCACAGCACCGTAATAGTGACGATTGTAACCAATTAGTAATTCTATTTGATAATGAGTGGTAGCACAGCCCAAGATAATTGTTTCATGGGGAGCAAACGAGAATCATACTTTTTGACTTTCACTAACACAATTGTTTTAGATAGGTGCAAATGTAAACATCAACATAAACGTCAACAGGTAATACGAAACATCAGAGAAGAAAAACAGGACTGTATTTCCAAATTAGAACTTTTAAAAATAAAGGGATTTACCTATTAATCTGAGTTTTTGGGGAAATCTAAAAGGGCATTTTATTTATGAAGGGTTTATGTAATTTTTGCAGCAAAGGAAAATATTGATGTGGTTCAAAATTAGTTAAACCTAAAGAACAATTGAGATTCTAAAACAGTAGGAACTGCCTTTGTCAAAAAAAAAAGGGTCAAAATAGAAACAAAATCAAATAACTGGGGACTACTTCAGATCGGTAGCACTTAGGCATCATATGCAAGGTTGAAATCGTTGAGGCTATGAAGGTCTTATTAGGAAAGCAAGAACGAAATTTTATTTTTCCAGGCATGCCTGATTCAGGGATGAATGACGGCTGTAAGGGCCTAATTTACAAGTTATTGAGAACCCCTTTTACCACTCACACATCTCTATTGTATAAGGATATTTATATATCGTCAAATTAATATATGTAATAGCTATATTTAAGCCGTCCCGTGGCCGAGTGGTTAGCACGCTTGGCTGCTGATCTAAGGGACCTGGGTTCGAGCCCCGGATTAGGCATGGATGTGTGTGTCGTTTTTCTGCTGAGGTCCTGCCATCCTCTCAGACCTTCTACTATGGCATATAAACTGACAGGCTCCTGTCAGACCTCTGTGGCAAGCAGCTGCTTGAGGGGGTATTTATTTTTAATAGCTATATTTTAGATATAAATTTAACCTTTTGAGGCTTAGGTCAAGGGCAGTGTAGATCATTTATATAGGATTCCTACCTTGCTGAGGAGTAGTCAATAACACAGGGTCCGGGTGCTGACTCACTTACTGGACCGGAATAAGGCTCTGAGCTTGTTTATGGATCCTGCATTTGCTGTACTGGTGGGAGTCTGTGGAGGGAAAATCTTCCTCTGTGTCTTCTGTTCGTTTGTGGGTTGACAGCCCCAAACGTAATAGATAATTAAAAATCAAGTAAAAACCTAATAAATATCAAGTAAATAGATTCATATGCTATATTTTATCAGCTGGTGGATAATCCTGAGTTGAGGTCATCGCAAGACTTGAATTCTTGCTTCTATGGACAGGTCAAATTCTACATTGGAGGAAGCCTTTCAGTATAGATGACTCCAACCTTTAGTAGTGGAGAACGGGTCTTTTCCCCATGCCTGCGATTAGGGGGCTGTTCCATATTGTCGGCATTCTCTCTCTCAATAAACATACACCAAAGAGCAAAAACATTATGACCTGCCAAATATGATTCTAATCCTCCAAGTGCCACCAAAACAGCTCTTACCCAGTGAGGCATGGATACTACAAGATTTCTAAAGGTGTCTTGTGGTATCTGGCACGACATGTTACCAGCAGATCCTTTAACTCTTGTAAGTTACGTGGTTGAGCCGCCACAGATCAGATATGCTGTTCCAACACAAACCACAGATGCTCGATTGGATTGATGTCTGGGGAATTTGGAGGCCAGGGCAAGAGCTGGAGTCTTCATGTTCTGGGAACCATTCTCGAACAATCCAGGCAGTGTGACATGGCAGATTATCCTGCTGAAAGAAGGCACTACTAGAGGGGAATACCATTTCCATGAAAGGATGTACAGAGTCTGCAATGATGTTCAGGTAGATGTCATAGTTTACTGCATGTGCATACCTGGACCAAGGGTTTCCCAGCAGAACATTAACCAAAGCATTACACTTCCTCCACCGGCTTGTTTTCGCCCACAGCGCATTCTGGTGCCAACACTTTCCCAGGATAAAGACGCACATGTACCTGGCCGTCCACATTGTGCAACAGGAAACAAGATTCATCAAATCATTCAAGGTCCAGTTTTGATGCTCACATGCCTGTTGTAGGAGCTTTCAATGGTGACCGAGGTTAGCATGGGCACTCAGTGTGGCCTGCAACTTCTCAGCCCCATTTTCAGCAGGGTACAATGTACTGTGTTGTGGCACATTACTCGCATCCCAGCATTCAAATTATAGGCAAGTTGTGCCACAGTATCCCTTCTGTTGGCTCTTACCATATGGGATAGCCTTCGTTCACCTCTAGCATTGATAAGCCGTGGTCGGCCCACACCTTGCCAGCAGTTCGTGGTTTTTTCCCTCCTCAGACTACTTTTTGAAGGTACTAACTACAGCTGACTGTGAGCACCTCACAAGCTTTGACATCTCGGAAATGCTCTGACCCAGTAATCTAGCCATTCCAATTTGGTCTTTGTCAAACTCACTTAAGTCTGCTGCCTTTCCAATCTGAAGAACAAGATTAACACTTATTAACAGAGCTCAGTATCAGGTGTTATTTATATCGTTTCATGACCTTCACACACACACGTCATTTACCTGCAGTTGCTTCGATATGCATAAAGACACGCTGGTTATAATGTTTTGGCTCATCGGTGTAGTTTCTTTAACATCCCACTAACCATTTTCTCTCTCTAGGCAGTTGGACTGTGAGGACTCTGCATAGCTTATGCTCTTGATGTCCTCACACAAGAATTCCACCGTCCTCAGCAGACGCTCTTCTAGGATATGAATGCATTAATGGTTTCTTACAGCAAAATTTCAGATAAGTATAAAGACATGAATGTTATCTGCTGTTATGCCACCACTGAGGATGCTGGAGGATGAAAAGGATAGGTTTTCCGGACAACTTCAGGATATATTGAAATAGTCAAGAAAAGAAATATTAGCCCTTGTTCTAGGTGATTTCAATGCCAAAGTTGATACTGACTCTGACCTTTGAGGAGGGGTGATAGGCCCTTTTGGTATTGGTAGCTGCAATGGGCAACGTCTCCTACAGGTAAGTAAACTCAATGGTTTGAGAATAACTAACACTTATTACAAATACCGTGACATACATAAGTACACAGTTCATGTTTTCACTGATGAGCAGCATAAAAATATGATAGCTTATATATCAATTAACAGGAAATGGGCTAGTTCTGTTAGTAATATCAGGTCATATAGGGGAGCTGAAATCGGATCTGACTATTACCTTATTAAAAGTGTCTTGCAACTTAAACTTAAGAAGTGTTGTGCAAAGGTAAAAAAATTTACCTTTAATTCTGAAAGACCCAGTTATAATTAAAGCTTACCATGATAGGTTACTTAGTCATTATGAGAGTCATGGTTTGCTTACTACTGAAGTTGAGGAAGAATGGGACTGTTTTAAACAGGCTTTATTGGAAACTAACAGTACTCATTTAGGAAAAAAGGAGCAGAGGAGACAGAATTATTTGAGTGATAACGCACTTGAGCTTATTTCAGAAAGAAAGAACTGTAGGAATGTCCTTAATCAGTACCCTACTAGAAAGCATCACAGAGAGCTTAATATACATGTAGAGGATCAGTTAGCTGTTGATAAGAATGTTGAGCTTGATGGCTTGGCTGACAAAGCCAGGGAAGCAGTTAGACACAACAGCAGAGAGCTGTACCAGATGTTTTGTATGGTAGAAAACGGACAGGTATGCAGGGATTGAAGGATAAACAAGGTAAGGTTATAGTAGGTGAGGATTCTGTCATGCTATGTGGGCTCCACATTTCAGGTTCCATTTTTGAATACTTTCAAAAATGACATGAAAGAAAAAAAAACAGTGCGTTTGAATATTTCAAATAGGTCTTGATTCTGTGGATCGTCAGAAGTTGTGGTTGATCGTATGGTATACCAGACAAGTTAATTAATATAATGAAAGCTCTCTATAATAACATTGAGTCGTGTGTGAGAATTGGTAACGCTTGTAGCAATTGGTTTAGCATTACTTTTGGTGTTCGACAAGGGTGCATTTTACCTCCTTTTCTCTTTAGTTTGGATACTGATTATGTTATGCGAAGTTCACTGCAAGGGAAAGATTTTGGTCTTAAATGGTCTGGAGATACGAAAATTTCTGATTTAGATTATGCTGATTTAGCCCTTTTGGCAAATGATGATGAGATGAACTCATTCATTCGAGCTGTTGATGGGACTAGTAGTAGAGTAGGTTTGGTTATAAACATAGAGAAAACTAAGGTGATAAAAATTATCAGGCAGGCTGTGACTCAGTTAATCTGAATGGTTGCAGTCTCGAGGCGTCACAGGGTATCTGATATGTAACAGATACTGGTGATGTGCGGCATGAGATTAACAGACAAACAGGGATTGCTGCCGGGACTTTTAAGAACATATGGAGAGTGTGGAGAAATAGGTGTATACACCTAAAGACTAAAATTAGACTGTATAATAGTTTGGTTCTTTCTAGGGTTAATTATGGTGGTGAAACATGGACGCTTTGTAAACAGGAAACGATGCTTACGCAGTATACTGAGCATTAGGTGGTTCAACTTTGTAAGTAATGATGAGGTTAGGCAAAGGGGTCGGTTTCGCCATACTGCCCGTATGGATAATTATTGATTAGCGAATAGAGTTATGAACAATGTGCCTAAAGACCTCAAAAAGGGGGGGAGACCTTGGATGCGGTGGGCAGATAATATCAAACAGGATTTGTTGGAATTGGTGAAATGCAGATGCTCAGGAGAGATGTTTGGACAACTAAATTGCAACATCTGGTTGGACCTCCATAGCGGTTGAGGATGATGAAGAATTTTTTTCATTTAATTTTTTTATTTGAAATATAACCATAAAGATGTGCATACAGAAATAAATATTTTTACAATAATTACTCAATGCAAAAAATTCAAGAGATGATTTTTGTACATTTTGTGCCCCTTTGTGATTTAAATTCCATAGCACTAATATGACCCCCATAGAAATTCCACAGTTCTAATATAGACCACTTAAGAGAGATTTAGCTGGTTTTATTTCATGTAGTTCTTTATCTGAAATCAGATACATTTAGTCTCGAATCTGGGATGAAACTGAAACACAGCTGGGAACGACTAGCTGTGAACAAGTATCAAGTTGCAAAGGGGAAATTTACGGATTTTAACATTGATTTTCCTCTAAGAAATTTTAAACACTGCTTTATGGAAGATGATGGGAAGTGTAACCTGTACAAAATTCAAGGGTTAGCACACTTTAGCCAGTTAAATTCCAATAATCGAGGTTTTATACTGTCAATAACTTGTACCCCTCCCTAAGGAAATTTTAAGGCCATGCCCCTGGTTGAGACCTATACAGATGAGATCTTGCGTGGGAGTAAAGTGAGAAAAACCACTTTACATTACTCTTGCATAGAATGTTTTGGAAACTCCTTGAAATTCTTCCTTAGGATGAAACAAGTTGGGGAGCTGTGCTTTATGACACCTGCCATCTCAAGACACTGTGTGTGGTACTTGTTTCACACATAACCAATATTCTGCAAATGTCTCTGGAGCCTGTCGACCACCATTTGACACACCAACTTTACGAGTCATCTAAATGATATGCCATTTTTTTAAACAAAAGGGCAATCTAATATTTGCAATTCATGGGCAAACAATAAAGAACTCGGAGCTTTCATGGAGAGTGCCTTTTATACTAATGGCTTATTTGCAGCAGTATAACTCAAAGCAGTTTTATTACAAATCTGTTCATCAAATATCATAGAGGTAATCAATTTTTTATTCCACATATTATTCAAATTATTAAGGAAAACCAATGCTTAGCAGCTTAATTTTTTGCACTTGAATTTCTTATTAGATTTCCATAATTTTTAGATTAGGATATTTTTTTTGGCTTTAAAAATTGTTAGCATCTAAAATTACTTCATTAAAATTAACTGCTTCAATCAACTATTAAAAGTATAATAAACAAGTTATTTTAAACTGTACAAAATTAAATAATTCAGATGCATTAAATGAGATGTTTCTGATTTCATGTGTTAAGTCAATATGGGAGAAAACAGTTTCACATACATATTACAACTTTCAGCATTTCCTAGTTCTTTTTCCTCCTATTTTACAAATAAATTTTTGAGTGTCCCTTAAATCAAGATTAAATGACAGCTGATATCTTTTTCCCCCAGACCTGTTGATGTCAAATGTCAATACGAAAAAAATGAGGGAAGAATAAATTTTTCTGGGAAAAGGCACATTGAATGAAATTAACACTGTATTTGAAGATAAATGCTAATTTTTTCTCTCTCTAGAATATTTTGCAATTTTTCCTTGCTTTGAAAGTAACAAGTTGTGTCAAAAAATTTCCTGTCTTAGTACATATGCCTGATTTAGATTTCACAATTAGGTAGTAAAATGAATACTTGTTCATTTTAATAGCAATGAATATTTCAACATATCCTTTAAGTAGCAAAAGAAACTCACTAGTGGCATTCTTAATGTTCATTGATATATTAGGCAAATTTTAAAATTTATTATACAAAAAAGTACAAACTAGGGATAAGGAAAATAAGCATGTCTGCTTAAAGAATTTGCTTGCTACAGAAAACCATTTCTTAAGATACTGTTATTCACACTGCAGTAGCAAGGATATGTTGCAACAAATATTCATTCACAAATCATGAACACAGAACATGAAAAATGACTACATTTTTAATAAAGTGCATTTAAGTTTTATAATTATTTTTGGTGGGGTGGTGGCACATTTTTTAAACAAATAAAAAAAAAAACCGAGCTTATCATTAAATGTTTTCACATCACTATAAAGCAAATATTCATACATTTAAAATGTCTTAAATGAACATTTTTAAAGAAATGTTATTATCTTTTTTCAGGAACTAGATAATAGTTCAGAATTAAATAGTGCAGCTGGCTTTGCACTATGTCATATTCTAAATTTTCTTGTAACTGAGAAAATTAGGTATAAAAAATTAAATCCTTTACTCTATCTTTACGAATTAAAAATCAGGTACTTTTCATTCCAAATAACATTTAGATTAATTTTATAATCATATAATTATTTTTAAGATTATAATACTCTAATATAAATTAAGAAATAATTTAGCAGAATGCATTTCTATATATAGGTTCCAGGGTGTTAGATAATTTGTTTTCCTCTAACAGGCTGAGGTTTAATAATTTTTTGAATGTTTCAACCCAACCTCAATAATTCTAGACTTGTAAATTTGAGCTCACACTCATCTGTAATTGTAAATAAATATGAAACATCACTTTAATCAACACACAGATTACCTGTTGACACAGAATTAAAGAAATAATTTTTGCAGGTTGAGTTTTGCCAATGAGTGAGACTTAAATTCACGCCTCCCAATTACACACTGGGCATTCTCGTCACTAAACCATCAATGGCTAATTAATTTCTCTGCTATTAGCTGTCGATAGTTTAGTGGCGAAAATACCCAGCATGTAACTGGGAGATGTGGGTTCAAATCCCACTCATCGGCAAAACTCTTTCTACAAAAAAATATAACTTCATTAAATAATAAGCTGAAAAAAATTGGTTTTGCTGCGAGTGGAATTCAAACCATCTAGTTGTCCATTTCCCAACAGATGGTGCCAGGAGTATATCAAATAACAAATGCAGGAAAGTTTCTGTCACACTAGCTGAAGAAAAAGAATGTTAACTGTTGATGGTGTAGTGATTAGCACACCTGGCATATTACTAGAAGTGGGTTCAAATCCCACTCACAGCAAAACCATTTTTTTTTCAGCTTATTATTTCTTGAGTTCCATGTCTACAGGACATCACCTGTGATACTTTACTACTGAATCATAACTTCATTTCAATTTGGCTTTAAGATGCACTCTATCCTTATAACCTTGCGAGCACTTTATTACGTACAATTTCATATTATGTTAACATAACTCATACACAGAATTCAGTAACTTCTTACATAAGCTTTTATACAAAAATGTGAATGAAGATAATTTACAGATCTTCATCAAATCTATTTCAATCTTGGTTTTCAACAATATTTGTTTGGCATGTGGAGTTATGAAAACTGGAATATTAGTTAAAACAAAATTTTGGGTGTTTTACCTCTAAGTGATACTTTTTTTTTGCACACAATATGCTAAATGGCCAGGTCACAGGGACCCAAGGGCTCAGAGGTTGGGTAAAAGGACCTACTGGACAGCTGTTAGGAAACAGATGAAAGACTCCCATAAATGCCATCCAGTGTGTTCTTTATGCATAGGGTATGGTTTTTTTTTTGCAGAGATAAATCTCAATACTGGATTGGATGGGTCTACAGATTGAGTCAATCTTCACCCCTGTTAAAACAAACACAAGAACTGTTTCACTGAACTTGACTAAGACATGCAACAGTATTTATTTTAGCAGTTTGCATAATAATGTTAATTTTTGCCAATTTTGAATGTTCCTTTTTTTTGCAGAACACGCTCATTTGCTTAATGTTGCAGTTTCATAGTTCTTTAAATACTGAATGCATATTGCTGGAAATCAAGATTTAAATGAATTTGATGATCTTTAAATTATCTTGCCACATTTTTTCAGAAAAAAAATTAAGTTACTGAGTTCTGTATCAGAGTTACTATTGATATAACATTGAACAGTAACTAATAAAGTGACCACTTGAGTGTATATAACAAGTATTATTTGTAAGTACTAAAGGAAACAATTTCCTGTTAGAATCAGTGTCTGTGTCCATATGTTTAGAAAAGATATTCTTTAGAAGACATTCTTAAAGGTATGAATTATTTGCTCATCCATGTATAATTATCACCATTATTGTACAGTTCCAGTGATGGTTTCATTTTTACTTGTTCACCAAATGTGGTTGAAATCAAAATTTGAATTAAGATGTCAATTATAATAAATAATTTATTATGAATTGAGAAATATATCGATCAATAACAGATCCTCATTCAACTCAACAAAATCTTTTAATTTTTACTCCCATCCAATTTTGTATACATTTAGCAAGCCCATTGTAAATTGACTGGGAACATACCCTAGGTTGTGTCGTATTATATGGACAAGATTATTTTTTAGATTTTTCCTGTGGTAGATGAACCTTTAGATAGTCAGTGATTTTTATGTTATGATAGCTTAATTCTGATAAAATAGGAACAAGCTTAATTTTTTGGCAGTTGCATCACATTAAATTAATATTGTTAATACTCTACGATATTGTTAAATGTTTTAAAACACTTCAACAAAATTCTATACTTGGTATCAAAAGTAACAAAAGAGATTTTATGCACCATAGAGGTGACACGTTCATTTTATAAAGTCCTTGCTGCCAAGTAATGAGTCACAGCAGGCCTGATGTGGAGGTGACACAGTATGCTGATGAGTTGGTCCCTTGATGAAATTTTCTTCCACTGATCAAAGTTTCATGACTACAGTAGTGTCAATAATAACTAATAATACTTATGGTAGCATAGAGTGCTTATAAACATTAAAATACATGATGCATGTTTCACAGCCTTACTGTGAGTACATCATCAGGTGGCAAATGAGCAGCTTGCACCCGGCGACTGTATCTCACGCCAAGAGTAAGGCTGTGAAATGCATTTCATGGATTTTAACATTTATAAGCACTCTATGTTACCATAAGCATCATCATTATTGACATTACTGCAGTCACAAAACTGCAATCAGCAGAAAATTTCACTTAAGTGACCAACTCATCAGCATACTCCATCACCTTCTCTATTTTGGCCTACCACGACACATTATTCACTGTCTGGTTCAATGAAATGAACTTGTCACTTGCTATTAACTTTCATCTATGAAGTTCCTCTTACTCGTCACCTTTATAGTACATAAAATCTCATTCATTACTTTTGATACTAGGGTGCATAGAATTTTGTTGAAATGCTTTAAAACATTTAACAGTATCAGAATATTAAAAATTTTAACTCTAATTACTGCACTGCGAAGAGCTCTACTGTAATTTTTGATTGCATTGTAGTTCATTTTTCTAAAATGTTTCAATTGCTCATGGTAAATTTAGCTTTACATTTACAATTTACATTTATTAAAAAATTAGTAGATAAACTTAATCTTTTTTTTAATGGCATTACTATTAACATTTTCAAATCATCCATCTTTTATTCACAAAAAATGCTAGTTTCTTTTACATTTTGTATTAGTATTGAATCAACATATTAAATCAGATCATGTAATGTTTTTAATTTTACCATTATGCTTTGATCTTTACAAATAAAATTTATTTTAATGTCTGCTGCATGGTTGCAAAAAATAGAGAGCTTATGTTAAACATTGCTCTGTATATATTTCATGCAGATTCAATTGATAATATTCCACTGGGTGTACATAACATTTGTACCAAAATCAATGTGCTATTTTTAGAAAAGCTAATTTTTCACTTCGTATATAAGAAGTCACTTGAACTCATTGATACCAGTTTTATAGAGGAAAAATTGATATACATTTATTAACATCCTATATTTTAATTAAAACAGTAAAAATTATTTATATTAATTGATATAGAATAATTTCATTGTTAATTTATAATATGGATCAGTGAGCAAGTCAAAACCTCAGCAGAATGCAACATACTTTAGAGAAAAAAAAACTTTATCTAGTCCCTTTAATCAGAAACATGTTAGCTATTTATCCACTAGGAAGGCCTTAAATGGTTATTTCTTTCGAATTTCTTAACTGTAGTCTAATGTATTAAAAATCTTAAAGAAATAGCAAATCATAATATTTTTATAATTTGTTAACCATGTGTCAGGGGTGTTGCCAGAATTTTTCAGTAGTAAGGAGAGGGTAGTATTTTGTTTTTAATGCAAATTGATGACTGTTTTTTCTTCAATAAAACCTTCTCTAGGAGGGATGGGTTCAAACCTCTGGCTACAGCACTGATAGCATTAATACATAATTTACTTTAATACTTTTTACGCATATATATTGCAAAATAATGAAATATATATATATACTTTTTTCACCAATACTAGCACAAAAGTTAAGTGTTCATATGGAACTGTTCTTAAGATAAACTTAATATATAATGAAAGTCAATATCCTTAGAGTATAAGGTGAATTTACTTCATGATGTTACAAAGATTACAGAAGAAAACACCACTTCCTGAACATACAAAAGGTTGGCAAAAACTAAACAGAACAAAATAGTTGATCAATTATCATGATTTCAGATATATTTATATCCATCCATATATTGAAGTTGATATTTAAGAGGCTATTTAAAAAATTATAATTATATATATTATATTTTAACAACTTCTGTACCATCAGTGAAAAAGTATATATTTATATTTGAATATTGGACACTGAGTTAAACTATTTATATCACAAAATAATGTTTTAGTCCAATGAATATTTTAGAAAAAAAGAAGTTATATAGAATAACTTTATTAAAATCAAGACATGAAGTCTTTTTTACACAAATGTCCTGAAGTTAAAATAAAAAATGTGGAACTTTTAAAAACTATCTGAATAAATGACTGTATTAACACATCACAAAGCTTTGAGTGGACCATTATAAATGAAATGGATAGTGGAAAAATGTACAAACAGGAATGCCTGCATTTATGTACATGAGCACAAATGAATGTTATGAATATGGCTTACATGAAATCTATTGTAAACCCGTATTGTCTAATATAAATTAAATATTTCTGATTATATCACAAAATAGTAATAAAGGTTTTTCCTACTTGCTTCCTTTATTAAAAAAATGTAAATATAGAACCCTATCTATTTTGAAATTGTATGAATGCCATGTGTTTTTGTCATGAGTTTTGTAATTTGAACTTTTAGTAAAATATACTACAAGGTTATCTGTTCCCAACATATCCCTATATTTTACAGAAATATGTGCTGGTTTGTGCATGTCATTTAATATTTACAGTGTATTTACAAGTTACTACAGTTTTGTGAAATTACTCCAGATGTTATTTAAAATGACAAACATATGACACATACACAGTTCTTTGGCAAGAGTTAATCATCTAAATCATCACTAGTTGCATCACATGTTTCCTTTGAATGTGTTATTTTATGTACAATTTCTGTTTCACTTTTTGAAAATTGTTTATCTGGGTTATGCCCATCCTTTGTGAGCAGCTTGTTTGGATTTCTGCATCCTCGACATCGGCAATCAACACAGGCCTTACCATCTACATAACAAGGGCATCTCTGCCCACAACAAGTTAGTTTTCCAGGATTAGGAGTTGCCATACCACAGCGGCAGCCTTTTTTCTTTTGTTTCATCCTTTGATTTCTCATTACTGTTGAATTATTTGCCTCACTTGCCCTAAGCCTTTTGGATACAGATTCAGGTACAGTTGGAAGATGAGTATCATTTCCACCTCCTTCTGTAGTAGTTCTTTTGATCATTATTTTAGTTGAATTACTACCAGCAACCATCACACTATAAACAGACCCATTTCCGTTTTTAACAGGTTCCCCATTTATAATTGCTGGATCTGTTGCAAATTCTGGGCTCGAACTACGTGCGCCATCTAGTGGCATTCCAGGTAAAGACCTACTTACATTTAGTAGTCCTAAGCTATTCGTATTACGTTGTGACACTTGAGAATAACAAAACTCATCACGAAATTCTGCTCCTTCTTGAACAATATCTGCAAAGTTAATAGTTGTACCACCGTTCAGAGACCCCCATTTTCTGTGCAAAGCGGAACTGATCATGTATTCACAAAGTTTTTTGTAACATTGCAATATAATCCGAAGTTGAACATTTTCAGAAAACTTATTATAATCTTTGCACCAACTGCAAGATGGCTTTAAACGCATCTTACCTCCAATGCAACATTTACAAACATTATGTTGACAAGGGGATACTGCTGAAGTAGTCGGGATCATCAATAAGTTCCCACAAACGCAGCATGTTAATGCTTGGCGAAGGTACGATAATAGTCGGTAAATGTCGGCCCAAGCACCACTATCGTCTGCACAAGATTGAAACACCATTCGACATGTAGTAACATAGAGACTTAGGGCATTCATAATACTAAAGACCCCTTTAAGGGACGCTCAAATGCTATATCCTATAATGAAAGTAAACTATTTATACACGCTATACATAAACAACAACCACTTTTGAAGGTAGTTCATCTCACCAACAAAGAGCCGCCATTACGGTTGCGTCCATGTGATGTCATCAATAACTGCTGTCTTGTTCTGCCATCTGGTATCACAAATAATAATAAACGCAAATAAATTAGCAAAATTAATCATTTTTCATCAATAGTACAAAAAGTAGCTCCAATAATTTAATTATATTATTTTAAATATTAACTTATTATTGTTCCAGAAATCTGAGGCTAAATGTTTTTTCACAGAAAATATCGGAAGAGGACGCTTCATACCACATACCACAACAGAAAGCGAAAGGAGAGATGGCTGCTTCTAAGGTAGTACGGCTTGGTCCGTATTTGAAAGAGCTCCGTATTCATTTATGCCAAACATCATCAGAAAGTAAAGGTGTAAGGTAATCACGCTTAAGGGTTACAGGGTTTTTAATTCTAGTACCTACAGCAATATATCTTGATATGATTGGATATGTATGCTTTTAATTTATATAGTCAATGTTAAATGCACGTTATTTCAGGTCAATAGTTTTCAGATGAAGACTCACTTTGTGAAAAATACACAAATCTACATAAGTATTTTTAAGAAAGAGAAATATTTTGCAAAATAATTCTGGAGGCGCACACCAATGAGTTGAAACTCAGTTTTAGGAAAGCAGTTCAGAGAGTATTCAAAGAAAATGAAAATCGGTCAAAGCCAAAGAATATTTAAATACTTGCAATTAATATTCATTCTAATAATATTTGCGATGGTTTTAAATTACTGAATTATATTTTGTATATTAAAGGTGGAAATGATTGCCAATATTAAGAGCACATAACCCAAGATTTCCAGATTTCAGCGATTATCTTCTCTCAGCTCTCATTAGGAAAGGTTGGGTTGATTTACCTCTGAGCAGCATTTTTTTTTACACAATGGGCTAAATTGCCAAGTCATAAGGACTCAGAATGTTGGGGACATTGAACTTGCTGGACAGCTGTTAGGAGATGGAAGCCACTCATGAAGGCCAGCCAGTGTGTTCTTCAATGTGCACAGGTATGGCTCTTCTGGTCACTTCTTCACATTCCATCTGACAGATGGCAGCCTTTCACAAGGCCATTGGTGCCCTTTTTTAATTTATGGCAGGGTGGGGGGAGGGGGGCTTATTGGAGATAAAACTCAACACTTGCACAGGTGGGAATTTAACCAGGAAACTGCAAATTATGAACCTGGCACACTAGCACTGAGCCAACCCTGCCCCACTGTGAGTGGAGACAACAATATTCTTGAAAATGCCATTTCTGTTTAACCTTGGACTTAGTGTTTTATCTCCCCCCCCTCAATTTCGTGTCTGCTTTTGCCACCTCCATTTGGACACGTGCTTTTTAAAAGTTCTACTCAAAGAATTGGTCAATATTTTTTTGGTAATTCTGTACTTTATTTTAAAGAATACACAAATATTGTATGCTTTATATTCAGTAAAAACATATAAAAAGGTAAGAAATTAACCCTAAATTAATAAAGTATGGATATGTATATTATATAGTTAATTGTTTTAAAACAATAAATAAAATTCACAGAGTTATCTGTTTACTTTAACATCAATAAATCAATGAATATTTTTGATTTACCAATATGCGGGATTCAAAACCCACGTCTCTCCAGAAAAATGCCAGAGTATTCTAAGACCACTGAACTAATGCAGGCTCTGTCTTTTCTTCACTAATATGACATCACTCTTCCTGTGTTTTGAATATTCATCCACAAAAATATATAAATAGGATGTAATGAAAAAAAAAAAAAACTGGAAAAACAGCTAATGATGTAATGAAAAAGATTGCATGATTTTTCCCACACTACCACAGTGAAATGCATTGCCCATATGGCAAAAATCTTTGTCTGTGTTGCAGGAACATTTCAGTTGATATCTGAAAATGAATATGTGGCCATTAAAAAATATATATGGAGCAGCAAAGGACCATTGAGTGTGTTTTTTAGGATTAATGAGACATGACACCTTATGAAAAATGGAAGACATGATGATTTGACAGGAACAATCATTAGTATTTTACAGCAGTCCATTGAGTCACCAAGTTGAATATAAATCTGATCATTTAGCCAATTGTGCAGTGAAGAATTAAAGAGCTAAGTATAAATTTTCAGTAAGATATTTTTATCTTTACAGACAATAACTAAAAACAGTGCTTTGAAAAATAAAATTTTCAGCATACTTTTAATATATAATAACTTAAAAATCAATTTTTGCTCAGGGCTGAGATTTAAAGTATTATGTATATAGTAGCCAAAATACTAAGATTGCTTGCCCTGTTATTAAGCAATGGTGATGACCTATTTTTGAAATGCACACAAATTCTTCATTAATTGACAGACACACAGTGCATTCATAGAGTGCTGAAGAAACATTCTGCCACAGTTGATAGACTAAAATATCACTACACAATTTTCAATAATTTGACTCGTCTAGAAATGTATCATTGTTTGGAAATTGCAAGACTATTACTGCAAGCATCATTTTTACAGATAAAGTTGATTTTTTTAAAACTTTTTCTGTATCTGATATCCTGTGATATAATTCCACATTTCAATCAGCTGGTTCCTCGATTGTAGATATCCATTATCTGTTTGGGACAAAAATACTCATAGAACTAAATGTTTTAAATCTGATAATATTTTTTGAATATGTTTTTGATCCTTTCCAGTAGACGTTTAAAATTTTTCCATAATACTATATGTCATCTATATAATAAAATTTCAAACCTATTAGGTGCCTGGTTAGTGCCATCCACATAGCAACATAATATTGCCATAGAAACAATAAGGTGCCAGCAGCAATTGTCATTAGTACCTTAGTTTCCTTCTTAATATTTAGCATTTTGTTTGTTTCTTTTGGTCCAGTTTGGTTCAGATTTATGCATTCCATTTAGGCTAGATTTTTGGAATATTGCCCTCATTACAAAATATTAATTAATTGTAAAGATGCATTTCATTTATTAAGTAAATATCAGTAACAGAAAATTGGATGGCAATGCATATAAGAAGAAGAATGGATTCATTTTATATGCATTGCAGTTTTTTCTTTAGGTTAAGACAAGCTAGATTAAAATTTAAAGTGCTTAAAGACACTAGTTCCCAGAGCCAAATGCAGTGTCATATCCATTGGTAACTACAGTTCCCAAAATAATACACTCTAAGTGTTTATTCCCTCCTCCCATGAAAATCGGTCATTTTAAATGTTTTTTTAAATCAATCCTGAAAGGTTACAAACTAAGTGTGATAATTAATATAAACCTAATGCATTTAGATATCCAATAAAGTTACAAAAAAAGATAAAGCATTACACCTCCATGGTTACCATTACCGTGTCTTTTTTTTATATACCAGAGCATTGGAGGCTGTTTTTCCTTCTTTTATAACATTCCGAAACTGAAGTTTTGTGAAAAGGGTTCTTTGAACTTTTTCCATTCAATATTTTCTTACTGCTAGTAACAGTATACAATTTAGTGACTGATGAAACTTTCAGCAGTACTGTACAAGAAAATAGTATGGAGCTATATAATTATCCTGTTCAGGTAAATCTGTTATACACTGGCAGAAATTGAAAAAAAAGAACATCCAGAAGGAATTCCTTTAGGAGCATCATATTATAATATGTTAATAGTTAAGGGCAGCAGAAACCTTGATCCAAGATTGAAAGTCATTGGATGAAATAATGACATCACTGAGGATGACAACATGAAAATGTACGCAGCGTGTAATTAAGGACTAGGGCGTGAAGAAAGAAGTTGATTCATTTTGTATCGTGTTGTTTAGAGCTCTTTGAAGAAGCTACCATGCCTGGATGACGCAGGTGCGCAACATTTGTTCAGTTAGCGGAGTTTGAGCGAGGTCGTATAGTGGGTCTTCGGGAAGCAGGTTTGTCTTTTTGTCAAATTGCACGTGTTGGATGAGAGGTATCGGCAATGGTACGATGGAGGTGTCAATGGTCCGAAGAGCATTCACACACTCACAGATGTGATTACAGACAACAAAGAGTTACGGGCGCATGAGAGGATCAGTGTATCAGGAGGGTGACTGGCAGAGCAGACAGATCATCATCATCATCCTCAAGCAACAATCGGCTACGGAGGTCCAACCAGACTGTGCAATTTAGTTCTCCAAGCAAGTCTGTCCTGAGCTACATCTACTGCATCTGACTACTGCACACCACTTCCAATAAGGTCCTGTTTGACATTGTCTGCCCACTGCATCCTAGGTCTCCCCCTCTTTCTGAGACCTTTAGGCACACTGTTCATAACCCTATTCACCAATCTATAATTAGTCATACGTGCAACATGGCCAAACCAACGGAGTCTCTGCACAATATGCTGCTTAAAGGAGGTTTGTAAACTCCTTTGCCTAACCTCATCATTAGTTACAAAGTTGAACCACCTAATGCCCAAGATACTGCGTAAGCATCTGGAATCAAAAGCATCTAGTTTCTTGCTACCTTGTTTACAAAGTGTCCAAGTTTCACTACCATAACTAACCCTAGAAAGAACCAAACTATTATATAGTCTAATTTTAGTCTTTAGGTGTATATGCCTATTTCTCCACACACTCCATAGATTCTTAAAAGTCCCGGCAGCAATCCCTATTCATCTGTTAATCTCATGCCGCACATCACCATTATCTGTAACATAGCTCCCAAGATAATTAAACTGTGACACCTGCTCAAGACTGCAACCATTCAGATGAACTGAATTACAACCTGCCTGACCAATTTTCATCACTTTAGGTTTCTCTCTGTTTATAACCAAACTTACTCTATTACCAGTCTCATCAACAGCTCGAATGAAAGAGTTCATCTCATCAACATCATTTGCCAAAAGGGCTAAATCATCAGCATAATTAAATCAGAAATTTTCATATCTCCAGTCCATTTAAGGCCAAAATCTTTCCCTTGAAGTGAATTTCGCATAACTTAATCAATAACCAAGCTAAAGAGAAAAGGAGACAAAATGCACCCTTGTCGAACACCAGAAGTAATGCTAAACCAACTGCTACAAGCCTTACCAACTCTCACACACGACTCAGTGTTATTATAGAGAGCTTTCATTATGTTAACTAACTTGTCAGGTATACCATATGATCTCACAATCAACCACAAATTATGACGATCAACAGAGTCGAAAGCCTTTTTGAAATCAACAAATCTAGCAACCAAAGGTTTCTGAAACTCTAAACATTTCTCAAGAATCTGCCTAAGTGCAAATATCTGATCCACACATCCGCTACCACTTCTGAATCCACATTGCTCATCACGCAATTGACTGTCAACCAGATTCTTAATTCTATTAAGCACAATCATGGAAAGAACTTTACCTGGAACAGAGAGTAGGCTGATACCCCTATAGTTATCACAAGAACTGCGATCACCTTTTTTGAAAATAGGGATAACAATAGCTCTGGTAAAATCCTTAGGAACCATGCCTTTATCATAAAAGATATTCAGAATTTCAGTCATCCAAGTGGTAACCGAAACATTTCCAGCTCTAAGCATTTCTGTAGTAATTTCATCTACCCCTGGGGATTTATGAAGTTTAGAAACAGCCAAAATAACTTCAGATTGTGTTATAGGGCCAACATTAAAGCCACCAATGCATCTATCATCATTGCAAACAATGGGAGTAGAACTAACCACATTGTTTAGAACATTACTGAAATGCTCAGCCCACCTAGCCATGACAGAATCCTCACCTTCTATAACGTTACCTTGTTTATCCTTCAATCCCTGTATACCTGTCCATTTTCTACCACACAAAACATTATCTGGTACAGCTCTCTGCTGTTGTGCTGTCTAACTGCTTCCTCGGCTTTGTCAGCCAAGCGATCAAGCCATAGATTCTTATCAGTAGCTAACTAATCCTTTACACATTTATTAAGCTCTCTGTAATCCTTTCTATTAGGACTAGTAGGGTACTGATTAAGGACATTCCTGCAGTTCCTTCTTTCTGAAATAATCTCAAATGCCTTATCACTCAAATAATTCTGCCTCCTCTGCTTCCTAAACAAGTACTGTTAGTTTCCAAAAATGCCTGTTTAAAATGGCCCCATTCTTCCTCAACTTCAGTAGTAAGCAAACCATGACTGTCATAATGGCTAAGTAACCTATCATGGTAAGCTTTAGCTATAACTGGGTCTTTCAGAGCTTCAGTATAAAGGTAAATTTTTTAACTTTAGCACAACACTTTTTAAGTTTAAGTTGCAAGACACTTTTAACAAGGTAATGGTCAGATGCAATTTCAGCTCCCCTGTATGCCCTGGTATTCCTAACAGAACTAGCCCATTTTCTGTTAATTAATATATAATCAATCATATTCTTATGCAGCCCATCAGGTGAAACCCATGTGTACTTATGTATATTGCGGTGTTTGTAATAAGTGTTAGTTATTCTGAATCCATTGAGTTTACTTACCTGTAGGAGATGTTGCCCATTGCAGCTACCAATACCAAAAGGGCCTAACACCTCTTCCCAAAGGTCAGAGTCAGTACCAACTTTGGCATTGAAGTCACCTAGAACAAGGGTAATATCTCCTTTCTTGACAGAATTCAAAATATCTTGAAGTTGTCCATAAAACCTATCCATCTCATCCTCATCGGCATCCTCAGTGGGGGCATGACAGCATATAACATTGAAGTCTTTAACGCTTCTCTGAAATTTTGCTGTAAGAAACCTTTCATTAATGCACTCATATCCTAGAAGAGCATCACTAGCGTGTCTGCTGAGAAGCATACCCCCACGCCGTGGTGATGCTTATTGTCGTCCCTCCCTGAAAAGAGAAATTTAAGATTATTTTTAAGAATCTGACTTTTATATGTCCATCTGATTTCTTGCAAGCTGAGAATATCTAAATTATAACTGTGGAATTCATGTATGAGGACATGAAGAGAAAAAGCTCTGTGCAGAGTCCTCACATTCCAACTACCTATGGAGAGAAAATGGTTAGTGGGATGTTTAAAGAAACTATGTTTATTGAGGGAGGGAAGCCGACAATATCAAACAGCCCCCTAATCGCAGACATGGGGCAAAGACCCATTCCCCCACCACTAAAGGAAGAATCATCTACACTGGAAGACTTCCCCCAATGTAGAATTTGACGATGCCTGTAGTAGCAAAGAGTTCAGGTGGCTACGATGGCCTCTGATTAGGATTATCCACCAGCTGATAAACATATCCTGTGAATCTATTCACTTGGGGCTGTCAACCCACAAACAAACAGAAAACAGCTGAAGATTCTCCATCAACAGAAGCCCACCAGTGCAGCAAAATCAGGATCCATATCAAGCTCAGAGCCATAATTCCGTTCAGGTTGGTATATATGGTCAGCACCAGGACCCTGTGTGGTTGACCACTCCTCAGCAGGGTAGAAAAAAAGAAAAGTAGCCAGAGTTGTCCAGATCAGTAGGCCACACTGATCTGGCAGCCCTCCCCATCCGTTCACTTCCACAAGAGAGTATCTCTTTTGAAAGGTACTAACGGTCTACACCACGAGAAGGCGGGGTCGGATATTAGGTGCTAGGCTTGGCCTGTTCTGTGCATCATCACAGGGGATTGTTGCATGGCTCTCCTTCCAGTGACTACCTAGCTACCACAGCTACGGTGTCATAAATTTAATCCTCTGTCATACCAGGGCTGTCTACAATAACGATATGCAATCATCTTTTTGGAAGCAGGACTGCGGGCACACATGCTGCTGTCATGGTTACCACTGCCACCTTGCCACTGTCGAGCAAGTTTGCAGTGGTATCAAGAATGAGTTCATTGGAGGGAAGAATGGCAGTCTGTCTTGTTGGTGATGAAAGCTTATTCTGCTTAGGAGCAGCTGATGGTCGTTTATGTGTCCGAAGATGAGTGGCTTCTTCCATCATGCATCTGTCAGTGATACACAGGGCCCACACCAGGCATCATGGTGTGGGGAGCAATTAGTTATCACTCTTATACATGTCTGATGTTTGTACAGGGTACACTGAATAGCAATATGTATGTCAGTGACATCGTATTATTGTTCATCATACAGCTGGTCATCCTGCCATATTTGAATGTAATCCCAAATATGATATTCCAGCAGGATAACGCCTGCCCACACTCCATTCTGGCAACTCAACATGTTCTTCAGGCAGTGCACCAACTCCCTTGGTCAGCACACTCTCTGGACTTATCTCCAATTGAGCATGTCTGGGACTGAATCAGACAGACTCTTCTGCAGACCACGGCAAGCAACGACTATTGCTGAATTGCACATCCGAGTTGAAAGCACATGGAATGGTATCCCTCAGCATGATATCCAGCATTTGTATGACCAATTGCATGTCAGATTGGGAGCTTGTATTGCTGCTCGAGGAGGTTCAACACCTTATTAAAATGTGCCTTCTGTAAAATGTAATACTCATTAAAAGATAAAATAAACATTGAATCACTTCACATGTGTGATCACTGTCCTTTCTCAACAAGTTGTTTCTACTAAATAAATCTCATAGATTACATTTCAATTGTTAATGGTGTTCTTTTTTTGATTTCTGTTGGTGTATATCATTATGTAGATTTAAATGCTCTTTCTTTTAGATTTATAAGATTCCATATTCTGCTCATTTGATATTTTAGAATGAGATTCAAATCCAATTAAATTTCTCATTTTTTTACTATATTGTTTTAAATAAGTACTGTTAAAAAGCTTGATGCTTTTGTCAAATGTTTTATTTTCTAAATATTCACAATTAAATGTCTTTATTTTGGTATGAAACATGATTTATTTCTGTTTATTGTTTATTTTTGGTATAAGACTTCAAAGTTGTTTCATTTTTCTGCTGGAAGCATTTCAAAATTAGCCAAGTCATTAGAGTCAAATCTGCTCTACAAACCCAGCATGTTAAAGGTAAAATACCAGTTGCAAGATATTTTTACTATACTAGAATGCTAATAATTTATTTTTGCACTAATATTCAAAAGTAAAGTTTAGTGCAGGACTTTCATTTTTAAATTCTCATTGAAGGTCTTTGAATTGAATCTGATACTGACTGAATATTTTTGTAAAACTATTTTTCTGCTTTTTTTTTTACCTTTGATTTGTGAACATTTCATGAGAATTGCTTGTGAGATGTTATGAGATATTATGCTTAGTTACAAAATATTATTGTATTTTTAGGACTATTCAGAATATCACTATGGAATTGTTGAAGTATTTTAATCTTTTATTACTTTCTGTTACTGATATTTACTTAATAAATGAAATGCACAATTAATATTTTGTAATGGGGGCAATATTTCATGCTATCTTCTCTAGGTTGGGTTGTGCATCCTCACAAACAAAACTGATGAACTGCTATTGCTCACTGCTTGCCCATTTGTTCATTATTGCTGCAAAGAAACAATATTGTATTATTTCTTGAATGAATTTTAATGTGTGATCAGAAAAATGGACCTTATGTGATAATACAAATTGCTTGTGTCAATGATTGCATAGTAATATTATGCTGCAAATATGCCTTATTATAAATTCTATTAAAATAATAACTTAGTGTTTGCTGCCTATGTCTTTCATCATCCACAATGAATTTCTGAAACTTGGCCAATCAATCACTGAAAATTTACTGTTATTAACTTGATGTTTGAATTGAAAATTGTGGCAGAAATGACCCAAAAGCAATAGGACTTGATCTATGAAATTCTACCTCACCCACCTTTCTTACCTAACATCTTGTCTGTGTTACTATTTGTTCTTGCTTGTAATCTGTAGTTCCCAGGTTTCAGTCCCCCTTGTGAGAGCATTGAGATTTATCTCCATTAAACCCCCCACCCTCTGCCTTCAGTGAGAAAGGGAAAACCAGTAAGCTTGGAAAGACCATCTTCTGTCAGATGAAATGTAATCCATGGCTTTGTGTGCAAGAGAGCCACCGTAACTTGTTCACATTAAAGAACATGCTGGATGGCCTTGATGGATGGCTGCCATCTGTTTTCTAACAGCTGTCCAGTGGATCCCCTTCCTCCAAATTCTCTGAGCCCATGGGGTCCTTGTGACCTGGCCATTTAACCCAAAGCATGCAGAAAAGGAAAAGTAAAAAATGCTGCTCAGAGATAAAGCAACCTAACCATTTGTTCTTGCTACTTGATGGTTTCTTGCATAATATTTGCTTAGGAGCTGAGGATATTAGTTAGGACATCCTGTTGTCCAATAGGATGTTGAAAAGGCATATGCCAATTACAATGAGTTCCCTAAACTTTGTTTTCAAATCTGGTATCAAAAAGCTTGCAGAACATTAGGAAAAGATGTTTGAAGTTGCAGTTAATATTTTGATGAACAGAATGAACTTTCTAACAAAATATTGTTTCATTTACAGTTAGAAAGTTGACAGTACTTTTCCTTCAACCTAATTAATGTCCAAATCAATTGGTTTTTAAAGCTGTGTTAAACAAAGATATGTGTAGAGATATGAGCCCACTGTGGCAAATTATTTGATGCCATGGCAATGCTCCATGAAAGCAAAATTAATTTTTCTGTCTGGATTTGGCTGTCATTACAATTTAGCAAATGAATCACATTAGTCCTGTATGTCATATCTTGATATGCCTGCTTCCTAAGCATATTTTTTTGTAAGTTTTTTAATTTCAGCACTTCATTAGGTATATATTGTTTTCCCTCACCAACCCAGTTTCAAGCATCTGTAATTAATAAGTGGTACACTATTTCACTATGGCCTTGAATATTCATAGTTTTCCATGAAACCAAGGCTAGTTTTAGTTCACTGCAAAGTGATGCACATAGCAATATGCAGGTGAGTACTTATAATATTGGAATATAAGAGGGTTTTTAGTATAATAGATCCTGGAGTAGTTTTCTAGTGCAATATCATCTAAATTCCTTTAATCTTTTTTTTCTGCATTATACAGATAGAAAAATTGATAATACATTTCTGAAGAGCTTTTTTTTTCATTCATACAATTTTAATAATCTACTCTTTTTGTTAGGTATAAACATCAGTGGATATTAGAAAAAAGGCCTGGTAATTAGCAGTATATAAGGGCCCATAAACACTGTCACGGCATACCCAGCATTAGTAATTAGTGTCTAAATTTAAAATATCTCTCACTTGTCTCCTTCATTGCACAGTTTGCTAAAAAAATTCTGTTTCATTTCCAGTTTTTTAAAAAAACCCCAAAAAAAACATTCAGATTAAGAAAACTAAAGAAAATAATTAATAATTAAATGTATCAAAAATATCAAAGATTTAAGTTATTCATTTAGAAATATATTGTCATGTAACAGTGTCTTTTGATCATATGTATTATTGTTGACACCTTGTCTACAGAGACCAACGTAATGTTTATAGTCAAAAATATCTGATTGTAATATGTCTTGACATCTATCACAAAATGGGAACTAATCTAGAGATCCATGGTTTTTTTTTACCCTTCAAGCAACTGACAGGAGCCAGTTGATATAATATACCATAAAAAAAAGTATTAGAAAAGTGAGATCTCAGCAGAGAGATTATACGAGAATGAATTGGCACTCAAATTTATGGATTATACCGTGGGAGAAATAATGTCATTGTTGCTTGTTATTGACACTCCATTTGAATGCAGTATCAGAACTGTACACCTTGAATATTCAGCTATGAGCATATTCTTTGATACTATTGTGTAAAGCACCAGATGTCTTTATCAGTTGATCTGGTACATGTGGATAGTATTATCTATGGCTACTTGCACTATGGTATGCCAATTTTATTTCTGCTAAATGCTGTTTTTTTTTAATTAAGTACTAGACTAAGGCTTGTGACTTAATGTCAGTGCCTTCTAATATTTTTGTAATGTTATAGACAGGGCTGTGGAGTCAGCACACAAAGACTCCAACTCCGACTCCCCAATTTTTTTTTCTGACTCTGGCTCGCTCTGTTCAGTTTGTGCTGTTTGAGAATCAGTTTCTGCCTTGAGAATGTAATCTTCGTGGACCTCTTTTTCTTCTTCAACTTTATTCAGCTTTTCTATCGTGCTTAGCATGTTTGAAACATTATCTGTGACATTACATAGAATCTGCTCTTTCTTAAGTTCAAAATCTTGTAAAATTTCTTCCACTAACTTCGAAGATAGTTGCTGTCATGATGCACCTAAGTGTCCTTTACTCCCAGTGTCCGAGTTACCATATTGTTTTCATCAGCAAATCTAGAATTGATTGAAAATATTTTCTCTATGATGCATGGTTGCATTCATTTTAATAAACATGAAGCATCTCTTAAGAGTTCTTTGAAGTTCTTCCTTTTTATTTGTAGCTTCTTCAACTATAATTTTTCTGATGCTCTCTTTCCTGGGAAACTACAAGTCTCTTGGCCATTTCACCATTTAGTCCTTGAAAGACTGGTTGTGAAAATAAAGATAAGGCTACACCATTTCTTACCACCAATTCGATGATGTGCTTCTTGAACTTTTTTGTGGTCATTGTTACGGTAACTTTGTAGTAAAGAATCTTGTAGATGGTGTTTGTCGTTCAATAGATACCTGATCTTTTGTTAACCTTGAAGTACTTGGAAGATTTTTATTACTATCTTTCTCAATGGCAACCTCTAAAATTTTGGGGTGGAAACACTGCAAATGTCTTTTTAAATTTGATGCTCTGGTTGGTGCATTTTTACCGCAGCCACTAAAACTACTGATTTGTGCTTGATATAATTTTTCACCATCATCATCTTCTATCATACACTGACACATAAAATGTTTCCCACTGTGGTTATTGTGAAATATTCAAAAACTTGCGACTATGTTGCAACTTTCTTTGGCATTGTGAAAGGGATTTTACATTTGAAGATTTAAAACTTATAAAATTTAGAAATAACTCGAAATTAAATAAGCATTAAAAATCAAAAATATTTTCTGAAAAGAAAAAATGAATTAATGGTATTAGTGTCTGAAATGGAAAACATTGTGTTTATTATTTAAGTGGTTTAACCACCATAGCTGCCAGTGATGTCACACACAAAAACATATTTTATTAAAATTTATATTGAGGTTGGAGTTGGAGTCGGAAAAAATGTACCAACTCTGACTCGAGCAGCACCAAAATTACTTTCGATTCAGACTCCATAACACTGGTTATAGAGGATGAAATTTATATGTTTTTAACATAAAAATGCAATAATATTAATCAAAGTGAAGAGTTTATTATGGAATTTTAAGCATGCCTTTCAAGGATCGTTTCCCATAGCCCCAAATATTACAAGGGCTTTGTCTCTCACCAACTCTGGTTTCAGCAATCTAGGATAAAGTCAGAAATGAACACAACCCAGCTCTTTTAATTTGTTTCAAAACTGACAATATTTTTTACCTTAATCAGATATGATATCGCTGGAATGTGAGCAGATTGCTTCTCTTGCCAAGGCAAACAATATAGACAATGGGACAACCCTCATATCAGTTACTGTTGCATCATAAAAAACTGAATAATTGAAATAGCTTAATGAAGTATTAAAAATGTTTTTGAAATATGATGATATAAATTATTATAATTTTTTTGTTAAAATTAGATTTTGTTTTGCAATTAGTGATATTTGTTTAGTAAGTTACTAAAACTCTTCTGTTTAAAAGAAATTATTCAAAGAAAACACCTAAGTGAAACACATTATGTTTTTCCTTCTTCATAAAAATATTTTTCTTTCTTTCTTTAGAGATTTTATTGAAAAGTATTATGTTCCAATAAAGAAGAATAATCCCAGTTTTCCAATATTGGTACGAGAATGTAGTGGTGTTCAACCCAAGGTATATGCCAGATATGGTAAGTATAATTTTTGATTGATATCATATGTAAAAACATAATGATAGTTAATCAATAGTAAATACACTGAGTTACCTATTGGCCTAGAAGTCAATAACTCAGTGAATAGTTTTGCAGAAAAAAAGAGCTTTGCTGATGCATGGGACTTGAACCCATGTCTCTCCAGATTCTTGCCAGAGTGTTCTTATATAATAGTCACCACCAACAAATACTTATAAAATTTATTTACATATTGGAGATGTCCATTGCTGATGCATGGGACTTGAACGCATGTCTCTCGAGATTCTTGCCAGAGTGTTCTTATATGATAGTCACCACTAACAAATACTTATAAAAATTTTTTACATATTGGAGACAGAATTGCGTCTCAATCATTATCTTGAAAGAAATCTTATATTTTGTAGTTGGGAACATTTGGGATGGTCATGAAAAGTTCTGTTGTTTTCAGACTTGTCCAATGATATGCTGGCTGGCATGCTAAACTTCGAGGCAGAGGGTCCAAATTTAAATTTTAGATGAAATATTCCATTTTGTTGAAGAAATAAAAAATTGTTTTGAAGAAATAAAAAAAAAATCAGCACATTACTGATTTTCCTCACTTATCTGAAAGTTGCATTCATAGAAATCATTGGTATAAATGAAACTAGAATAAATAGGAATTTCTTTTGCAGAAAAAATGAGGGCAGAGAAACTTAAGTAAGCTGTATCAGTAATAATGTACTACCTCCATTGCTGCTTGCAAATGGATAATCTATAAGATGTTGATGCTAGATAAATTTCCAGATCGTTTTTTTTTAATAATGTATATACAGGAAAATCATTTGAAATTACATAATTTATATCTTTGTAACTGTATAGTTCCCAACAGATATGAGACTGCATTTGACTCTGGGAATGACAATGTTTTCCAGCACTTTAAGGGTTAAGAAGTTCCAAGATCATCCAGAAAGGAAGGCCACATATAGATTTACCGGTTTAGAGTCACATTTGAATATTGTATCAGCTGGATGATGCAGCAGTTATGATCAGCAGTGATGCAATGGATGTGCAGTAGTAGACTGATAATACTTTTAATAATCAAAAGCCAGGTGCCACAGTTGTGAGATGTTGGGTCAGACAAAGTTCTCTGACAATGACAAGAAGTGACAGTTATAGCAACTGGAAGCCGATTTTCAAGTTTCCTCCCAAGCAATGGCTGACACATGGGGACCATTGTAAATGTAGCTCAGATGATAGAGCAAGAGTACATTTGTATGCCTGAGTGTACCCATTGGTTAATCTTACTGTCTTGTAATTATGACAACTACCATTTAGTTTTTTTGCAGTGTTCTATTATGCATGAAATCATTTAACGTGAGTTAACTTCATAGCTGCCTGTTAAATGCATTTTTGTTACTGTCTTTCAAGTTTTTTACATTATGGATATCAAAACATAACAGCTTTATGTGATCCAGACCTGTCATTCCATATTTGTCACCATGTGACTTCTGGTTTTTTTCATTTAAAAACTATTTAGTGGATGAAAATTCAGCACAGATTTGTAGATGATTTGAAGGCTATTTGAATAGAGAGTCCCAGAAAACATTTAACAAGTGACAAGAATGCTGGAACCAGTCTTTAAATAATTGCACAGTTTCTGAAACACTTTTTTCCAAGTCTCACACAAAATTTTATCATACAATGTTGTGCAATTCAGGCTTTTAAACAGGGTTGCCAATTTATAGTAAAAATACTCAGTTGTTTTGGGACACCTTTTGTATACCATCCATATCAACAAGCCCAAACAGAGGGTATAAGCAATGGCATAGAGGATACATTTGTTTGGATAAGTTTATTAGATCTATATTTGGCTGATTGTCATTGTTGAAAAAGGATGATATAGAGCAGTGGTTCTCAACCTTTTATGCTTCAGGTACCCCCTGGAAATGTGTAACTGGCGTACCCCTTGTATAGATAGATAAAACTATAGTTGTAATATAACAATGGGAATAAAATGAAACATATAAATATAAACACATTAAATTTTTTATTCATAAATTTCATATGTCGATAAACACAAAAATGACATTGCCAACTAAGTGACTTTTGAGTTCTCACGGCATACCCCAAAATTTTTTACCGCATACCCCATATTGAGAACCCCTGTTGTAGAGAAACAGAAGATATACGTTGCAGTTTTCTTAATCACAACTTTGAAGATATAATATCTAAGTGTGGCTATGACCTATATTTCAAACATCTTAAAAATATGAAATCCTTGCTTTGGCTAGGAAAGATGAATTTTTCTAGACTTCCACATCATCACATTTAGAGAGGAGCAGGAAAGCAAGACTATACATACGTATGCTGTCAATAGATGACTGTTGGATTTATGCAGATATCTTCAGCTCTGAAGCAGCTGCTTCCAAATGGAGGGCAGAGAAACTGCATCAGTATTATAGAGAACATCTGCATTTATGCTAATAAGTTTTCAATATAGTTCAGCTGAGATTAAGTAGATGGTGCCATTAAAATTTTAGAAATTATTAATGATATAATTTATTCTTAAATTTATCGTCTAGCGAATTATTATAGCTTGTGTCAATCCTATGTGTTTGCTATTATTTTCTGCTTCATGTTCTTGCATTCATTTGTTAAACAATCTGTAAATATGTCCTAAATAATTATTGTTTGGATATATTATCTGCTCAGGAACTTTAATTGTGGCAAGATAATGCCACAAGACAGGTAAATAATCTTAGTCATCAAGTGTTAATTTGCAAATTGTATGAATCATAGGTAAATGAAGTTAAAACTCATAAAGAACATATTTATTATATGCTAAATGGTTATTTTTAGTGTAAGATACAGGGGTGGATTAACACTTTTTTCTGGAGACGGCTGTAACAGAGGGTCCCAAACTGCAATAGAAAACTCTATTTCTGCAAGATTTTAATATTTATTCTGTTGATAGTTTGTATTTACCCCCTAATTTTGGGGAACTTCCAATCATGTCAATAATATTCATCACAGAAAATATTATATCATCTTCAGTTGACATTAACAGTGACTCCAGTAATTTTTGAGTCATTGTGGATTGTAGTCTTTTTTTATGATTTTAAATTTTGGAAATGTTCTTTCGCAGTCTGCATGCATACAGACCAACATTAATAAGTGTTTGTATTCAATGTATAAATTCATGCATGTAAAGTTATGTTTATATAGTACCTAAAAAGCACTCAAGCAGAACGTGTAATTTGCATGGTTTTATGTGTTTTAATGCTTTAAAATCTTTCACAAACAATATTAATGTCATGCCTTACACATAATATGTAACTCAACAATTAAATAATGCTAAAATTAGAATTATTATTTTTTATATAAAAAAGTTACTCTTATGAGGTCCAGGAACAGTACAGTACCCTTGGCAAGTCCACTCTGGTAAAGTATAGTACATAGTAAGGTCCATAAGTTTATGGCCCAAGGCTATTAAAGACGTAATAGAATCAAACAATAATTTTTATATTTCAATATAATCACCCTTTATTTCAATACATTTTTTAGAATGTCTAATTAACTTTTCTATACCACTGAAAAAATAATCTGAATTTTTGTCCTTAAAATGGTCTAAAACTGCAGAAATCCAGATCATTCTTCATCACTCATAAATTTTTTACCACGCAGATCCGACTTCAATTTTGAAAACAAAAAATAGTCGCTAGGGGCTAGGTTGGGGCTGTATGATGGGTGATTTAATTCCTGGAAACCACATTGCTGAATAGCAGCCTTCACAGCAACTGAAGTGTGCACTGGCACATTGTTGTGCAATAACCTCGCTCCTCGGGATAGCTTTCCTTAGCTTTTCTCTTTGATGGTATCCTTCAATTTGTACATTAAGGATGCATAATATTCACCAGTAACTGTAGTATTTCATTCCTTAAAGTCGACTAGCAGAATCCCCTGTTTTAAAATAAAAAAAATTATTTTAAAACGTGATTCTGCTAGTTGCTAACATTTAAAAAAAACTAAACATCATAAATGCTAAACATTTTTAAAATTAAAAAAATTTTAAAATCTAAACGTCGTTTAATTTCTGCCAGGTTTTCGCCTTCTTTTGTCAAA
This sequence comes from Ryuthela nishihirai, assembly GCA_038380435.1. Taxonomy (NCBI): domain Eukaryota; kingdom Metazoa; phylum Arthropoda; class Arachnida; order Araneae; family Heptathelidae; genus Ryuthela; species Ryuthela nishihirai. The sequence continues at coordinate 11,389,600 of JAWZYU010000009.1, forward strand.
AATTTAATGACCCCCACAATACTCAAGTTTAAGCATTTTAAAATATTGAGCAACAGCACTTCTATCTGCGATGCTAGCTGGAGTGCTACTGATGCTAGAGCTGCAAAATTTTAACTGCAGTGCAACAAAACATAAGGTTAGACCTGTCTATTCTTGTTCTAATATGTTCGGGTCAGAAAATTTTGGCCCTTATTATGTATATTTAGAATCACTGAGGTAGGGGTTCTTAGCCTGTGATATCTGTGTGGGGCCTACTGAATCTTTCTGAGGAAGATCTCTGCTCAGAATTATCTCTCACAAAGTCAGCATAGTCAAATGTATTTTGTCACAATAATAAATTGTTACCCATCAGAGTATAAGCAACACCTGCCTACTGCCATCAAGACAGGTTGCCTTACTGTGAGATACAGCCATATAATCATTGCAGTGTTTTTAGTTCTAGAGGTATGGTCATGCTGCATAGTGAGTTCATTTGTGATGAAAAACTCATTTTTACTCATTGTAGCAGAAAGGATCATTCTGATCCAGAGTGCTCAACTGAGTCAACAAACTAGTGGCAATTATCCAGCATTTTCCTGCCACTGTTTTAAGTGTAGGAGGAGAAAGAGGCATTGTGTCTCAAAATGGTAAGTAACATGTCTTACCATGAAATGAGGAAGCCAGCTGCATTTTCTGCCATCTTGACAAACCTCTATGCTAGTGTGCCTAATGTGCAAACTTTCTGTTGCCACCATTTCCATGGAGGTGCAGATTGTTAGTGTTCCATCTACTGAGTCTTTTTTTACCTGTGACTAAATACCTCTTGGAGCAGGTGAAACCATATTAGGTGTTAATAATCTCTCACAAATGTGGAAAATGGAACTTCAACATTGACCATGGTTTCCCTTCCTGCTTTAAAGCATTCTGCCTTTCAGCTATGAAAGGTCTCATTCCCTTCCTTAGACAGCCTGTTTCAAACCAAAGGATTCCCTCCCCCCACTGTGGTCGAAAACCTAATCTTCTTTTCCACCTCATAATGGTGGTCTCTGATCCTTGTGCTTCGAATGAATCCAAAGACATGGACCCCCCAATTTCGAACACCATCTGCAGAGATAATTTTAAATAAGAAATGTTCATCTGCCCATTCTTCCAAGACTTGAGTTAGCCACACTCCTACAATGAAGTTGTCATTGATTCCATTAAAATCTGGATGATATCAAGGTCATCCTTCAGGCACTTGAGCCCATCTGTATGTGCCTGTAGGAGATGCACTTGCAGGCACTTGACAATCCCACAATATACCATTTTTGTCACATTCTTCAGGACAGGGATGTATATGGTCCAGCTCATTAGAGTGTCATCATCTTTGTTAGCAAACATTCTCCATTCCAAGCCACACTGGTTGCCATTCACCTCTTCATGGGATTCTCATTGACTGCTTCCTCTATTTTCTACTTGAAAATACCATTTTTTTTGTCTGACTTTAAAAATGCTTACTCACAGATGTCAACAACCTTCTTCTCATTGGGGATTTCAATGAATGCAGCCCTCTTTGGGCCAGTAGTGATGCCAAGGGAAGAATTTGGTACTTTAGAGAACTGTCTTAAAAATTCATTGATCTCCCTTTCAAAAATTAGTGTTAGTAGATACTTGCACTGTTACTGATCTTGCCATATGCTGCTCCTTGATCCTTCCACTCTTCACATTGGAGATCAAGGGCAATCCTTTGGAAGTAATCACCTCCCCATGATATGCCACATGTCTCATGAAAGGTCTTGAGACCCTTCATGTGTATCACAGTAGAGGATTGATCATGCTGACA